>JARGCV010000152.1:0-600000 GCA_034064705.1 Bothrops alternatus
CCCTGACTACTGACAAAGCGGGAGAGAACTTGTGGCTCAATATGTTAAAGCATCTGCTTAGCATGCAGACTGCCCAGGTTCGAATCCCAGAAGGGTGAGTCTGACTGAAGAGAGTTAAGAAACTCGAAATAGCTATATCAGAAATTCCCTTATTTCTTTGTCAACAATTTTAAACAACATATATATATTTGTGCTTGCTGGATGGCTCTGGGTTGAGCTGAAACAAGCAAAAGGAAAGAATGATTCCTTCCTCCCATATTTGGGTTTACAGGGTGCAATCTAAAAAATAAACACTTGACACATATCCTTACTCCCTGACTACTGACAAAGCGGGAGAGAACTTGTGGCTCAATAGGTTAAAGCATCTGCTTAGCATGCAGACTGCCCAGGTTCGAATCCCAGAAGGGTGAGTCTGACTGAAGAGAGTTAAGAAACTCGAAATAGCTATATCAGAAATTCCCTTATTTCTTTGTCAACAATTTTAAACAACATATATATATATTTGTGCTTGCTGGATGGCTCTGGGTTGAGCTGAAACAAGCAAAAGGAAAGAATGATTCCTTCCTCCCATATTTGGGTTTACAGGGTGCAATCTAAAAAATAAACACTTGACACATATCCTTACTCCCTGACTACTGACAAAGCGGGAGAGAACTTGTGGCTCAATAGGTTAAAGCATCTGCTTAGCATGCAGACTGCCCAGGTTCGAATCCCAGAAGGGTGAGTCTGACTGAAGAGAGTTAAGAAACTCGAAATAGCTATATCAGAAATTCCCTTATTTCTTTGTCAACAATTTTAAACAACATATATATATTTGTGCTTGCTGGATGGCTCTGGGTTGAGCTGAAACAAGCAAAAGGAAAGAATGATTCCTTCCTCCCATATTTGGGTTTACAGGGTGCAATCTAAAAAATAAACACTTGACACATATCCTTACTCCCTGACTACTGACAAAGCGGGAGAGAACTTGTGGCTCAATAGGTTAAAGCATCTGCTTAGCATGCAGACTGCCCAGGTTCGAATCCCAGAAGGGTGAGTCTGACTGAAGAGAGTTAAGAAACTCGAAATAGCTATATCAGAAATTCCCTTATTTCTTTGTCAACAATTTTAAACAACATATATATATTTGTGCTTGCTGGATGGCTCTGGGTTGAGCTGAAACAAGCAAAAGGAAAGAATGATTCCTTCCTCCCATATTTGGGTTTACAGGGTGCAATCTAAAAAATAAACACTTGACACATATCCTTACTCCCTGACTACTGACAAAGCGGGAGAGAACTTGTGGCTCAATAGGTTAAAGCATCTGCTTAGCATGCAGACTGCCCAGGTTCGAATCCCAGAAGGGTGAGTCTGACTGAAGAGAGTTAAGAAACTCGAAATAGCTATATCAGAAATTCCCTTATTTCTTTGTCAACAATTTTAAACAACATATATATATTTGTGCTTGCTGGATGGCTCTGGGTTGAGCTGAAACAAGCAAAAGGAAAGAATGATTCCTTCCTCCCATATTTGGGTTTACAGGGTGCAATCTAAAAAATAAACACTTGACACATATCCTTACTCCCTGACTACTGACAAAGCGGGAGAGAACTTGTGGCTCAATAGGTTAAAGCATCTGCTTAGCATGCAGACTGCCCAGGTTCGAATCCCAGAAGGGTGAGTCTGACTGAAGAGAGTTAAGAAACTCGAAATAGCTATATCAGAAATTCCCTTATTTCTTTGTCAACAATTTTAAACAACATATATATATTTGTGCTTGCTGGATGGCTCTGGGTTGAGCTGAAACAAGCAAAAGGAAAGAATGATTCCTTCCTCCCATATTTGGGTTTACAGGGTGCAATCTAAAAAATAAACACTTGACACATATCCTTACTCCCTGACTACTGACAAAGCGGGAGAGAACTTGTGGCTCAATAGGTTAAAGCATCTGCTTAGCATGCAGACTGCCCAGGTTCGAATCCCAGAAGGGTGAGTCTGACTGAAGAGAGTTAAGAAACTCGAAATAGCTATATCAGAAATTCCCTTATTTCTTTGTCAACAATTTTAAACAACATATATATATTTGTGCTTGCTGGATGGCTCTGGGTTGAGCTGAAACAAGCAAAAGGAAAGAATGATTCCTTCCTCCATATTTGGGTTTACAGGGTGCAATCTAAAAAATAAACACTTGACACATATCCTTACTCCCTGACTACTGACAAAGCGGGAGAGAACTTGTGGCTCAATAGGTTAAAGCATCTGCTTAGCATGCAGACTGCCCAGGTTCGAATCCCAGAAGGGTGAGTCTGACTGAAGAGAGTTAAGAAACTCGAAATAGCTATATCAGAAATTCCCTTATTTCTTTGTCAACAATTTTAAACAACATATATATATTTGTGCTTGCTGGATGGCTCTGGGTTGAGCTGAAACAAGCAAAAGGAAAGAATGATTCCTTCCTCCCATATTTGGGTTTACAGGGTGCAATCTAAAAAATAAACACTTGACACATATCCTTACTCCCTGACTACTGACAAAGCGGGAGAGAACTTGTGGCTCAATAGGTTAAAGCATCTGCTTAGCATGCAGACTGCCCAGGTTCGAATCCCAGAAGGGTGAGTCTGACTGAAGAGAGTTAAGAAACTCGAAATAGCTATATCAGAAATTCCCTTATTTCTTTGTCAACAATTTTAAACAACATATATATATTTGTGCTTGCTGGATGGCTCTGGGTTGAGCTGAAACAAGCAAAAGGAAAGAATGATTCCTTCCTCCCATATTTGGGTTTACAGGGTGCAATCTAAAAAATAAACACTTGACACATATCCTTACTCCCTGACTACTGACAAAGCGGGAGAGAACTTGTGGCTCAATAGGTTAAAGCATCTGCTTAGCATGCAGACTGCCCAGGTTCGAATCCCAGAAGGGTGAGTCTGACTGAAGAGAGTTAAGAAACTCGAAATAGCTATATCAGAAATTCCCTTATTTCTTTGTCAACAATTTTAAACAACATATATATATTTGTGCTTGCTGGATGGCTCTGGGTTGAGCTGAAACAAGCAAAAGGAAAGAATGATTCCTTCCTCCCATATTTGGGTTTACAGGGTGCAATCTAAAAAATAAACACTTGACACATATCCTTACTCCCTGACTACTGACAAAGCGGGAGAGAACTTGTGGCTCAATAGGTTAAAGCATCTGCTTAGCATGCAGACTGCCCAGGTTCGAATCCCAGAAGGGTGAGTCTGACTGAAGAGAGTTAAGAAACTCGAAATAGCTATATCAGAAATTCCCTTATTTCTTTGTCAACAATTTTAAACAACATATATATATTTGTGCTTGCTGGATGGCTCTGGGTTGAGCTGAAACAAGCAAAAGGAAAGAATGATTCCTTCCTCCCATATTTGGGTTTACAGGGTGCAATCTAAAAAATAAACACTTGACACATATCCTTACTCCCTGACTACTGACAAAGCGGGAGAGAACTTGTGGCTCAATAGGTTAAAGCATCTGCTTAGCATGCAGACTGCCCAGGTTCGAATCCCAGAAGGGTGAGTCTGACTGAAGAGAGTTAAGAAACTCGAAATAGCTATATCAGAAATTCCCTTATTTCTTTGTCAACAATTTTAAACAACATATATATATTTGTGCTTGCTGGATGGCTCTGGGTTGAGCTGAAACAAGCAAAAGGAAAGAATGATTCCTTCCTCCCATATTTGGGTTTACAGGGTGCAATCTAAAAAATAAACACTTGACACATATCCTTACTCCCTGACTACTGACAAAGCGGGAGAGAACTTGTGGCTCAATAGGTTAAAGCATCTGCTTAGCATGCAGACTGCCCAGGTTCGAATCCCAGAAGGGTGAGTCTGACTGAAGAGAGTTAAGAAACTCGAAATAGCTATATCAGAAATTCCCTTATTTCTTTGTCAACAATTTTAAACAACATATATATATTTGTGCTTGCTGGATGGCTCTGGGTTGAGCTGAAACAAGCAAAAGGAAAGAATGATTCCTTCCTCCCATATTTGGGTTTACAGGGTGCAATCTAAAAAATAAACACTTGACACATATCCTTACTCCCTGACTACTGACAAAGCGGGAGAGAACTTGTGGCTCAATAGGTTAAAGCATCTGCTTAGCATGCAGACTGCCCAGGTTCGAATCCCAGAAGGGTGAGTCTGACTGAAGAGAGTTAAGAAACTCGAAATAGCTATATCAGAAATTCCCTTATTTCTTTGTCAACAATTTTAAACAACATATATATATTTGTGCTTGCTGGATGGCTCTGGGTTGAGCTGAAACAAGCAAAAGGAAAGAATGATTCCTTCCTCCCATATTTGGGTTTACAGGGTGCAATCTAAAAAATAAACACTTGACACATATCCTTACTCCCTGACTACTGACAAAGCGGGAGAGAACTTGTGGCTCAATAGGTTAAAGCATCTGCTTAGCATGCAGACTGCCCAGGTTCGAATCCCAGAAGGGTGAGTCTGACTGAAGAGAGTTAAGAAACTCGAAATAGCTATATCAGAAATTCCCTTATTTCTTTGTCAACAATTTTAAACAACATATATATATTTGTGCTTGCTGGATGGCTCTGGGTTGAGCTGAAACAAGCAAAAGGAAAGAATGATTCCTTCCTCCCATATTTGGGTTTACAGGGTGCAATCTAAAAAATAAACACTTGACACATATCCTTACTCCCTGACTACTGACAAAGCGGGAGAGAACTTGTGGCTCAATAGGTTAAAGCATCTGCTTAGCATGCAGACTGCCCAGGTTCGAATCCCAGAAGGGTGAGTCTGACTGAAGAGAGTTAAGAAACTCGAAATAGCTATATCAGAAATTCCCTTATTTCTTTGTCAACAATTTTAAACAACATATATATATTTGTGCTTGCTGGATGGCTCTGGGTTGAGCTGAAACAAGCAAAAGGAAAGAATGATTCCTTCCTCCCATATTTGGGTTTACAGGGTGCAATCTAAAAAATAAACACTTGACACATATCCTTACTCCCTGACTACTGACAAAGCGGGAGAGAACTTGTGGCTCAATAGGTTAAAGCATCTGCTTAGCATGCAGACTGCCCAGGTTCGAATCCCAGAAGGGTGAGTCTGACTGAAGAGAGTTAAGAAACTCGAAATAGCTATATCAGAAATTCCCTTATTTCTTTGTCAACAATTTTAAACAACATATATATATTTGTGCTTGCTGGATGGCTCTGGGTTGAGCTGAAACAAGCAAAAGGAAAGAATGATTCCTTCCTCCCATATTTGGGTTTACAGGGTGCAATCTAAAAAATAAACACTTGACACATATCCTTACTCCCTGACTACTGACAAAGCGGGAGAGAACTTGTGGCTCAATAGGTTAAAGCATCTGCTTAGCATGCAGACTGCCCAGGTTCGAATCCCAGAAGGGTGAGTCTGACTGAAGAGAGTTAAGAAACTCGAAATAGCTATATCAGAAATTCCCTTATTTCTTTGTCAACAATTTTAAACAACATATATATATTTGTGCTTGCTGGATGGCTCTGGGTTGAGCTGAAACAAGCAAAAGGAAAGAATGATTCCTTCCTCCCATATTTGGGTTTACAGGGTGCAATCTAAAAAATAAACACTTGACACATATCCTTACTCCCTGACTACTGACAAAGCGGGAGAGAACTTGTGGCTCAATAGGTTAAAGCATCTGCTTAGCATGCAGACTGCCCAGGTTCGAATCCCAGAAGGGTGAGTCTGACTGAAGAGAGTTAAGAAACTCGAAATAGCTATATCAGAAATTCCCTTATTTCTTTGTCAACAATTTTAAACAATATATATATATATATATATATATATATATATATATATATATATATATATATATATATATATATATATATATATATATATATATATATATATATATATATATATATATATATATATATATATATATATATATATATATATATATATATATATATATATATATATATTCCAGAAAACAGAGTAATACTATGGAATATTATAGAAACAAAGTTACCCAGCCTGCATATAGATTTCTGCTTCTTATTTCCAGATTTTGATATCAGTCCAAATCTTTTGGAGGCATCTTTTGGATACACAAGAGCATTTTGAATAGAACAATATATATATATATATATATATATATATATATATATATATATATATATATATATATATATATATATATATATATATATATATATATATATATATATATATATATATATATATATATATATATATATATATATATATATATATATATATATATATATATATATATATATATATATATATATATATATATATATATATATATATATATATATATATATATATATATATATATATATTGTTCTATTCAAAATGCTCTTGTGTATAGTCCCTATTTAATGTCACGTGGTGAATGCTTGTTTCTATTCATATAGCTTTTTCATGTCAAATCCAAACTAAGAGAGCACTGAATCCTGTGGCTCCCTACATAACAGGTGCCAAGGGCAGGATCTCTGGTTCCTGACCAACTCTTGCTGTTGACTGGTTTTATTTGTATTTATTTTAAGGTTCTGTTATATAATGTATGCATATATGTATATAATACATGTTATATAATATGTATAATACATACACCTTGATATTTTACATAATCATAAATCTGTGAGTTTACATAATCAGAAATCTGTACACTAACTCATTTTTTAAAAAAATACATTGATTTTAAGTATTTAAATTCACACACGTTACATGGTGATAATTTTCAGTGCCAAATATTTACAAATTAGAAATATCACTGTAGAGATGTAAAAAATAAAGACAACTAGGCTAGTTTAGGAGTTTATTGGGACAAACCATAATGATATAAAAATCATTATATCAGATTTATTTAAATACTAAGAATATAAAGATTTATTTAAATACTAAGAATATAAAAATAAACAAGGAGAGAAAGTATGGAATGAAGAATGATTCAGTTCACTTCCAATTTTAATAGTTCAGAAAAATAAAGACTTGTGATAATAATCAGCATTCAGAGATTATCCTGTTTGTCTAAGCAATTTTTTTTACCATTTAGGATATTTACAAATTCTTTGATTTTGAAATGATTTTGTTGCTGTTGTTCTATCCACAAAGTGGCTTATACTGATTCAAGAATTGCCAACAGTATTATTTTCACTTTTTAAAAAGTTGATATTTTTAAAAAATGATCTCAACTTTAATTGGTGATATTTATGAAGAAATGTGTAAATGTAATAATGTTCAAAATGTCCAATATAAAGAACCTTCTTTCTATTTTGTAAATGCAAATTCCATTTGTATGTTTTATAGATATAGAATATTGAGAACTATGTTGTACCTCCTTGTTGTATGTTACAGATGAGAAAAAATATGATGACTATAATTCAATATCACACACACACACACACACACACACACACACACTCTCTCTCACACACACACAATTTCAAAAGTAGATTTTTAGATGCCACAGCATCCATCTTGCATGGAGCCCCCATATTTCTGGAGGCAAAATGTTCTACTGGTTAATTGTCCTCATTGTCAGGAAGTTTCTCCTTAATTCCAAGTTGCTTTTCTCTTTGATCAGTTTCCAACTATTGTTTCTTGTCTTGCCCTCTGGTGCTTTGGTGAATAATGTGACCCCCTTTTCTTTGTGACAGCCCCTCAAATACTGGAATACTGCTATCATGTCTCCCCTATTTCTTCTTTTCTTTAGACTAGCCAAGCCCAAGCCATTCTTCGTATATTTTAGTCTCCATGCTTTTGATCATCTTAGTTGCTCTTCTCTGAATTTTTTCCAGACTCTCAACATCTTTTTTGTGATATGGTAACCAAAATTGGCTGCAATATTCCAGGTTTGGTCTTAGTAGGGTTTTATAAAGTGGTACTAATACTTCGCATGTTCTTGATTCTGTGCTTCTGTTTATAGAACCAGGATTGTATTAGCTTTTTTGGCTGTTGTTGCACACTGCTGGCTCATAGTCAAATGATTGTCCACTCCAAGGTCCCTCTTACAGTTAACTGGTTTTAAGCCAGGTCTTGCCTAATCTGTACTTGTACTTTTTCCTGCATAAATGTAAGACTTTGCTTTTCTCCATATTGAACCCATTGTTCATGTTTATCAAGATCTTTTTGGATTCTGAGTTTGTCTTCTGGGGTGTTGGCTATTCCAGCCAGTTTAGTGTTATCTGCAAATTTGATGACTTCCCCTGCAATTCCCTCATCTAAGTAATTGATGAAGATATTGAAAAGTACTGGGCCTAAGTTAGAATCTTATGGTACACAACTAGTTACTTCTCTCCACGTGGATGTGGTGCCATTGAGGACTACTCGTTGAGTATGGTTTGCCAGCCAGCTACAGATGCAACTGGTGGTGATGTTGTCTATTCCACCCTTTTCTAGCTTACCAAGGAGTAGGTTGTAGTCTACTTTATCAAATGCTTTACTGAAGTCTATGTATACTATGGCCCCAGCATTTCGCTGGTCTACTATTTTAGTCATTTTATCAAAGAATAAAATAAGATTGGTTTGGCATGATCTGTTTTTAACAAACCCGTGCCGGCTACTAGTTGTATCTTTGTTTGCTTCTAGTTGTTTGCAGATCAGTTTTTTTATTATATTTTCTAGGATCTTGATGTTAAATTGATTTGTCTGTAGTTTCCTGGATCCATTTTTTTCCCCTTTCTTGAAGATGGGAATCACATCAGCCCTTTTCCAATTTGTTTCTTATTAAAAGGAAATAGCTCTAAATTTCACTCATCCTTAATAAAAAAGAAATAGAGAGCTCCAGAGTTGGCAATGTTTACAGATTCTTTAGTTTCTACACCTCTTGAATGTGTGACTAAATCACACAGTGAAGAGGATTAAAACTTCTTATCCTATGATCCGTGTTTTCTATACCTTGAGTTAACAAGTACTTTAAGGTAATCATTAAAGGAAAGAATTAAACAACATCAAGTGAGATAGACTGATTTGGTAACTACAGAGGCAATAAACTTTGTCTCAGAAGCAGTAAAACTTTTTTAAGATGAAGAAATTGAGCCTTTTCCTTTATGGTGCACAGCTTTGCATACATAAGGACTTAAGAGCTTTAGAGGCACCTCAGATTAAATTTATAAGAGCTGTGCTTCATATCTCTGTTGTATGTCAAATGCTGCTTTGCATCTGTAAGCCAATCTTTCCTCTTTAGAAATGTATTTGAGAATTTGTTGACTAAAATACTGGTTCAAATTAAATTGTATGGGAAATTCTCTTGTCCCTCTAATTTTCACTGGGGGATAGGAAACATTTTGTTATACTTACTGCTTGCTCTAATTGGGGTATGAGAAAGTCATTGGAGATAAAACAGTGACATACTTGACTCTGAATTGCAGAAAGATCAAGGTCTGTCCTTGTGGTACTATAGGGGCATTTTACACAAAAGATTATCTCTCCTAACTACCTTACATTTCTAAATATTTGTTTTGCACAGAGGAAAATCCTTGTTTCTGTGCCATCTCTGGTTCTGAAGGGTAGGCATAGCTGCATCCTCTTATACCAATATCCCCCTATAAGATCAGTACCTCTGCCTTTGTCATGAGGGGTCAATCAAAGTCAGTTTCCCACGTTTTACTGCAATGTCCTCGGTATCATGATCACATGGTGGATTTATCAATGTGATGAATAAATATTAATTCCAGTTGTGCTAGTGGAAATGATTTTATGAAGCATTATTTGTTTCTTTAGACTTTTAAAAAAGTTCTAAATAAATTATATTTGTAAAAAGATAGTATTTAATCATTACATAAAGTGGTAAGGAAAATGTATACAAATTAGATACATTTCTATCAAAAACTTGTTATTGTTCAAGGTTTAACAACTGTACTGATTTATATTCACATGCTTATTCTCCAAAGAAAATTGTTCCCAATCAATATACACATTCACATATCTTAGTCTTTCACTAAATACTTGAGTTAAATTGGAATGTATTATTTATACCAGTCCTTTTAATTTAATTATAACAATATTAGATTATCATAGGAATCTAATGTATACTGTCATACTATTTTTGTAAAATTATATCTCTTTAGAATATTATTTTATTGAGTTTGCTAAGAATAAAAGCAATGGTGGTATCAAGCCACCATCCTATTTCAATAACTGAATTTGACCTTGAAAACTGTTGGATACTCTGGTTGATTTAAAATACAGTTTCTACTGTAGTAATCCATATCAGACATATGGATTGGGTTTCATGTCTTCTGAAACAACTTGGGTGTTAGAGCACAATTAGAAAGACTGTATTTATCTTTAAACAGCCATATGCTGAAGTTTAAAATGTAGATATTGTAAGAGTCACCTCCTTCTGAATAACAGTCCTTGAGGTTTATAGTCATTCTTGGAAGCCCTTCTCTGGATTCTTTCATAGCGACTAAAATATGTTTTTTGGGGGGGGGTCATAGCATTCACCGTTGAATTTTTCTCCCTACAAGGCATGCCTATTAGCTTTTTGTAAATGATATTTTTATTTGCTCAGGCATTTATACACTTGAAATATGTGTGTATATTACCCTTCAGTCTCTCTGGGGTTTCTGAACCAAAGGACAGAATCATGTTATTTATTTATTTATATAAATTAAGTAAGTGAAAAGCTAATACCACATGTAGTCTTTCTCTTGAAAGGAATTTCTCCTTTCTCGCCTAAAGCAATTTTGCTGTGAAATGACGTTGTGGAAGAAGATGATATTTAAAATAAATTAAATAATAGTCTGTTTTTCTAAGAGCTCGTTATCTTTTTTCATGTATTACAATTTTTGAGAGCAAAATAATGTAATAGAAGCCACAGGATTAGTTTGGCTCCATTTTCTGAAAACATGATATGCAAGAAAGAGGATTTTCCTTGAAGAATATTCTTCAACAGACACTCCAACAAGATTAATTTTAGGGATTTTATTTGTTATTAAGGCACATTAGCAAGAGGTATTTGCTAAGTGTGTTATACGGAATAAAATGTGGAAAGCAAATATAAAAAAAATAGAGGATGGGAAAACACTGGTATTCATTTTTCTCTTTTCATCATGATAGAGGATAATCCACGATTATCAAGTTTTACTCAATCACTCCTATTTGCTCCCTACAGACTAGAAGAGCAACTAAATCAGAAAACCTGCTCCCAGTTTTATTTAATATCGTCAAACTAAAATCTCCAATCTTTGTCCAAATAAACTATGGAGCTTTGATGTTGGTCATTTGATTTAGATTAGAACTATCAGTTTAAATGGGAGAATTGCTGTTGGTAAAAGCAGTTTTTCTAAGCAATTCAGCTGTGGGTATTGCCCAGAAAACTCAAATAAATGATTTAAATAGTGTTTGTTTAGCTGTGTTTATGTGTCTGTCTAGTTCTATGTCTGTATGTATAGTTTTGAATTTAAATGTTAGTGTCTTGAGTGCTGAAAATGAGTGGAGATGTGAGTTATATAAATCACCTTAATGAATAGTGTATGGTCAGTTATGCTGAATAAAGCCTTCAGATTCATAGATAAGGAAGAATTTTGAGCAGTGCTTTCTGGAAAGTGGTGAAAAGCAATAAAAAGAAATAGTTAGAGGAAAGGCATATGTGTGGCAGAGGTAGACTTTGTGTGTTTAGAATATATTTTCATGGATGAAACAGTCCTTAAGAAGCTGATGGCCAAGGAGATTGCACAATGTACTGGCATACTTCCCCATGCATTGGGGTTTGGCTGCTATCCATGGATTAGATTTCTGATCCTTGATATCAGTCATAATTTTAGCACCTGAGCCTCTTAAATTGTACTTTGATCATTTATTTCCCTGGTATCAGATTCTACCATTTTAATAACTGGAGGATAACAGCAACAGACAGAAAATTCTCATAAATGTAGAACTGGTAGTTGCATATGCATTTATAATTTAATATAAATAATTCAGAAAGGCTTCAAAGTTTTAAATGTTTTCATAGCTATATATTCTGTCACTAAATCAAATAACTTTTTTTTCTAGAACTCTTGGTTTTTCATTTAAGAATTGTTAACCATCTGACATACGTAGAGCAATAAAGGAAGGAATGAGAAATTGGGCTGAATCACGGACAGGTACATGGAGGCTTCTTTTTCCTTTTAGATCATTTTTCTCTAGGTACTAGTGTTGCTATTTGTCTTTTGGATACTCTTTGGAGTCTCTCTGTTCTTCTGTCTGTTTCCAGAAATAGAATGCTGTCGAGGAAGGGAATTCTTCCAGGAATTAAACAGATCACTTGTATGACGTTTTTAAAATTAGGCCTAAGAGCAGTAGTGGGATTCAAATATGTGAACAACCGGTTATCTGTGTGGATGCAGCTTCCGGAAGTCCATTCTGGCTCGGGCAACACAAAATTAGCTACCAGTTCTGCTGAAATGGTGCGAACTGGCTGAATCCCACCACTGCCTAAGTATAGTTTGCACACCAGTGAATAATGGTAAGAAATGAGTGAATAATGCTGATTTTTCATTTTTTAATTTGGTTTATAGAAATACCAAAAATGCTACTAGTGGGATAGAATTTCTAAAAAGTCTATATTTATATATCAGTTCATTTATTTACTTACATCTCAGAAGAATCTATATGCTTCTAGTTTCATTTTATTATCATAACAATTCTGTAAGATTAGTAAATAGGATGTAGATGTACTTTATTATGTTGGGCTTTGAACATTGAATCTTTCTGCTCCATGTCCAAACTTCTAGTAATGTCATGATCCTGCCTTTCAATTTTTATAATATTCTTTATGGAATGATTGTTTCCTTGTTTATTGTAGTTACATACTCCCATAATCTACATTAATTCTTGGCAGCTTATTTATCCAAAAACATATAAAAATATGACTTGCAGCAGAAAATAAAAAATTAAAAAAGAATAACATGAACATGGAAGTTATCCATAAGTAGAGATGCAGGACAATTCCATTTTTGCTTATTTCTAGATTTCCAGCAATATGAGTGTTAATTACAACTGAAGCAGGTGGCTATTCTAGAGTATAGGAGACCATAGTTGAGAAGCTTTGTCTGTGAGCTGCTATACATATGTTGACTTCAGGGACTACCTAAAAGGGTAGTACAGCAAGGTCAAAGGGTAGTTTTGCCAACCTTGGCTCCAAGCTCTATAGAGCTTTATAGGCTAAAACTAGCAGATTTGAGTTATGGCTAGAGAAGAATCGGCAACCAATGCTTGCTGCCATTCCAATTTTCTTATACATGAATTGCTGCATTTTGAACCAACTGCAGTTGTTTGCGTTTTCATTATCTCTGTGCAAATTTGTGGATTTTTCTCTGCTGGCATAAATTTAAGATATCCTACTCACGGAATGCTTCATTTGGGTGAAAGGGTTGAAGAGATTTTGTAGTTTTTCTTTTCTGTGGCCTCTGTTGTACCTGAAAAGTTAAATTAACCTCTAATACAGTGGTTCTCAACGTTTTTCAGGTTGAGACCCCACTTGCCCCGCCCATGCGTGCCGCGATAAAAAAAATTTTAAAAACACAAAATGGCGGACACGACGGGTGGATCTGCGCATGCGCGGTGCGCGTGTGACGGGCCGATCTGTGCATGCGCGGCGTGCGCGCGCAAAAAAAATAAATAAAAAATTAAAAATATGGCGGACCACGACGGGTGGATCTGCGCATGCGCAGTGCACGTGTGACGGGCCGATCCGCGCATGCACAGCGCGTGCACGGCAAAAAAAAATTCAAAAAAATTCAAAAAAAACCAAAATGGCGGACCGCGACGGGTGGATCCGCGCATGTGCGGCGCACGCACACGATGGGCCGATCCACGCATGCGCGCGCACGCCAAAAAAATATAAATAAAAATCTAAAAAAAATTCAAAAAAAACCAAAACAAAATGGTGGACCGCGGTGTCCAGCGACCCCCGTGAAATGGTCGTTCGACCCCAAATGGGGTCGCGACCCATAGGTTGAGAACCACTGCTCTAATATGATGTGGGAAGTCACTCAGGGACTTAAAGGATTAAGAATAAACTGACAAAAATTGCTTCTCTTTTTCTCCTGCAATAGCTTTTTCTTTAGGATAATCCTTTTGCAAGCAAAAAGTAAAGCCCAGATTATTTATTTATTTATTGGATTTTTATTCTGCTTGTATTACTTTGTAAAATAATTCAAGCTGGTAAATGTGCATAATGCTCATGCCTCTTTCTATTTTCACAAAATAATAATCCTATGAGGTGAGTTGAGCTGAGGGAGAGTGACTAGCCCAAAAATCACCCAGCTGATTTTTGATGCCTAAGGCAGGATTAGAATTCACAATCTCCTATAATCTATGTCAACACCTTAGCCATTACATCAAACTGGCTCTCAGGAAAAATATTTACAATATTTGAAGTACATGAGGTTTGCTTTATTGTAAAGCTGGATTTTGTTAGATCAGAAAGGCAACATTTGGAGGGAGTCAAATCCTGGGCCTTTTTTAGTCTTTGACTAGAGGGCTGGCAGTGGCATTCCAAAACATGAACTGATGCTTACTTATATATTTTATTTTATTTATTTGTTGGATTTATATGCCGCTCTTCTCCAAAGACTTGGAGCGGCTTACAACATCTATATAAAACAACAGATCATAATCTGAATCCAACCAAAAACCAAATCTACAAAGCATTTAAAAGACCCCCCAAACACATTCACCGTACACATGCAATCACAGTCATCCCCAGGCCTGCCGGCAAAGATAGGTTTTAAGGTTCTTTCGGAAGGCCAGGAGGGTGGGAGAAATGCGGACTTCAGGAGGTAGTTGGTTCCAGAAGGTGGGTGCCACAACAGAGAAGGCCCTCCCCCTAGGGCCCGCCAGACGACATTGTTTTGCTGATGGGACCCGGAGGAGGCCGACCCTGTGCGCTCTCACCGGTCGTAGGGAAGTATGTGGCAGAAGACGGTGACATGACATATCTAGTGACATGAGTAAGTAGTCCCAAAATTGAAACTGATTAATTTAAATATAATAATTTAAATACAATTAATATAATTACTTCTCATACATTTAACAATTTTTCCCCATCTAAGAGTATTAGTTGAAAGAAGGAAAATTATGTTTGGAAAGCACCTTTTGGAGTGTCTCCTAAAGTTTAGAAGATATTTTTTATTATTTCTGTGTTAGTTATGGTTAGTTTCTTAAGTTGTAGAATTCATTTCCCAGATGAGTGTAAGGCATTGAATGAAAATAATTTAATAAATCCCAACATTTAATAAATAACTCATCTGCAGAAACAGTTATTTCAAGTACTTATTTCCACTCTTTTTGTGTGATTGCATGCTGGACACCAGCACACCAAAAGTTCCAGGAATCTATGGATAGAGCTAGAAAACCTTCATACAAGAAGGAGTTCTTGCCTGCAAATCTAAGCATTATAAATATCCTGGCTTGGTTGAAGGCAATTTCCAATATTACAATTTACTTTCCAATATTTCAAATGAAATGAATTGAGTTTTGACTAACAGTCTTTTACATGATTAATTGTCTTCAGGGTGTGCCTTTACAAAAAATTAACTGATGCCTTTTCCAAGTTACAGTGTGGAAATTGCTTAGGTCTTATTTATTTATTTATTTATTTTCAAAAGGGGAAGAATTTTATTTCCAGCTGGGAATTGCCTTTGTACTTTGAATAAGGGCCAACTCAACAAGTGTTTCCTATCAACCTTATCAATGCAAGTTAATAAAAAGACCCAGTGGGTTGCTGTAAGTTGTCAGAGTTCAAAAGTGCTCTCAGATGTGATCTTTCTCAAGACCCCAAATGCTGTGGGCGTTTTGGTGTAAACAGGTCACAAATAGAACCTTTGAGTCAAATTCCCCCTGAAGTGCACTGCTTCAAAAGAATACAAACAAAAATATAAAATATCCACTCCTTTTTTCCTCCCACACAGTTCAGTCTAGTCAGTCCCTTTCTTTGACCACTTCAGGCTATAGTTACAGAACTTAGAGCAAGAAAGAAAAAGGGAGAGAAAGACTCAAAGCAAGAAAACAAGAAATTGATGTGCATTAAAGAAAGACTTCTTTTACCAAGCTCTGTACAATATACTGTTTTTAAAAGTTGGAAACTATGTTAGCAAAAAAGCCTGGGTTGTAATTTAGATAACAACTTTGACAATGAGCCAGCTTGTTAATTGTAAAGAATCATGGATAGCTGCCAATGACAGTATCCTGGATATGAATTCTTTTTGTATATTACTAATGATGTGACACTATGGTTTATATTATATTTTCATATGCAGATAGACATCAACTTACAACCATTCATTTAGTGACTGTTCGAAGTTATAGTACCACTGGGAAAAATGACTTATGACCGTTTTCACATTTATAACCATTACAGCATCCCTATAACCATGTGATCAAAATTTGGCTTGGCAAGTGGCATGGATTTACAATGTCATATGATCATCTTTGTGATCTTCTGACAAGCAAAGTTAATGGGGAAACCACATTCACTGAACAACCATCTTACTAATTAACAAGTGCAATGATTTGCTTAACTGTGACAAGAAAGATCGCAAAAGGCAAAATTCACTTAACTGCTGTTTTGCTTAACAATGGAAATTTTGGGCTCAATTGTCATCATAAGTCGAGGACTACCTGAATTACTAATTTGTTAGATACTTAGAAACAAACAAAAATACTCCACAACCTTTGCACAATGGGTGGTCCTGGGAACAACAAAGTTTTGATGATTAGATCTTATTGTAAGCATTCCTTAAACCAAAAATGCAAACAAGGAGATTACAGCCAAGTGATTCATCTCAAAACCATGATAGAAATTGCAGTTGTAAAGCCATTTTTTTTTCAGCTTTATACTTCACAGCACTTTCTCTGGTATTGCTACGGTCCCAAAATGAAAGATTGTTTCTTGGTTTCTTTAATCAGCTTGCTAGATTGTTTGGAAGCATATCTAAAGAGGGAATCCAGCAAACTGTGGAATAAATTTTGCTTATTATAATAAACTCTTAGCACAGGTCTTCCTGACATGATTCATATGCCATTACTTTTAACATATCTTTGATATTTCACTTGGATCTCATAACTTCAATGCATTTAATAGAAATAATATTTAATTCCAGTTTGCCATATGTTTTGGCATGCAATGATTTATATAAATATTATTAAATATATATAATAAATATTTATATATTAAATAAAAAATATTTAAAAATATTAAATATTAGATATTAAAATATTATTTCTAACTTTTGCTTGGATTTCTGTACTTCATTCATAGAAAATTAGAAAGAATTGAATTGTGGAACTTCAGTAGAAAAAAAGAAATAGATAGCTTGATTCCATACTTAGGCTCAGAAGACCAAATTAAAAATAGTTCAGTAGATTTAAAGTTCCCATAAATGTGGGAGAAATGTTTCATTGGGATAAAGTTTTTCTTACACATACAGTATGTAACATTTCTAGTATAACACAGTGCTCAATTTATTATTTTGATTAGTGGTACTACTAACTTGAGTTTGAACATATGGAGGAGGGGATTCATTAAAAACCTGAATTATTCTAAAGACTTCTTTCTAAATCTGATTGAGACATGATTTATTTTACCCTTTCATTCAATTGTATCTGATTTTCAGAGACATCCCGCACAAGTCCCTGCAGTTTTCTTTTCAAGATTTTTCAGTTGCTTTCTGCCATTGCAAATCCTTTCTAGGGCTGAGAGAAAGTGACTTGCCTAAGGCCAGTCAGGAATTCACAGTTTAGTCATGGTTTCTAGCCTACACTAAATTGGCTCTCAGATACAATGGCCATATGTACATGTAATTATTAGTTTATTGTTCCTTTTGGGCAAGTAAAGTAATCCATGACAGACCTTTGAAGAAAACCTGAATAACCCAGATTAAGGTTATACTGGATTGAATCTTGTCAAAATTTAGGATGTCTGTGTTAAACTTAAAAACAAGAATAGCTAGAAATCTGCGTTTTTCCAAATTTCAGCTTCATTCAGGCCAAATAAGAGCAGAAACTTGAAGGGCTCACATTTTTTTAAGCTAAGAAGGAAGTCATAGCTACCGGTATGTAGAAAATCTCTCTGATGCAGAACAAAAAGTTCAAGCCTTTACATCTTTTTCTTCTACCCTTTTGGGTCAATAGTCTTTTGCCTGTCTTTTCTTAGCCTTCAGATTGTAATATATCTGTTTCATGTATACACGATGGTTGTGTTTGATCTGAGCAGCATAGGTTTTTATCCAGCCAGGATTAGCAACAGCAGTTCCCAGCAATTTTGAATGTGGCGATACTTGCTTTGATATCAGTGTACGTATGGCAAGGCTTTTGTTGAAAGAGTCTTAGAAAAAGGTCTAATGCAGCTGACCTAAAAGGTTCTGAGAACCTTTTGCCAGTGAAGCTTACTAAGAAGAAGGTTGCAATTCAAGTTTCTGCAGAGGATGAATGACATCCAAATCATTAGAGGTAGCTAAGTTAAGTTCTAAAATAGCTATTTTTTCATTCTTAATTAAAGAACCTGCTCTTATATTCTACTTTATTTGATCCTGGCAGGTTTATTTTTTTGCAGTTCTGTAGTGTTAAAGTATAGAGGGAATACAGTGATTGGAATACTTCTCCTTTCAAATTAAATTTCTGTGTTGTAACCATGGTAATGCAAAACTGGATTTTTGATTCGTATATCAATATTTGAAATTATGTCAATCTATTTTTAAATTTGGTTTGTAGAATTCATGCTGTTCTTTTCTTTCCTAATACATTCAAATTGTTGAATTGCAAAATGTCCTAAGAACAAATTAGGCACAAAAGGCTAGTTACAAGCCTTTTGGACTGGGAAGCTCTGACAACAATGACTTATGTCCTTGTTGAAAATGGGCCCTGTACATTTGGCTGCCTTTGAAGGTGACTCTTTTAAAAATGCAGTAGCCGTTTTCTAAATGGAGATAGCAGAATTATCATTTTTATCACTGGGCTAAACAATATGCATTATTACATTTTGTTTTGCATACTGCTAAAAATGTGATTGAAATCTTATAAAAGCATCAATCAATCAATCAATCAATCAATCAATCAATCAATGTGCTGTTGATTAGATTTGCAGTCCTACATGACTTGTCATTGAAGTTGAGTTGCAACCTCAGACTCTGGGAGATGGTATGCTGAAGATCCCCCTCCTTGTGAAGTAAAGGGACAGAAGGCCAATGATGTACCTTTTTGATGGTTGCCCTTGTTACTTTCCACCTGAGATAAGGAATATACCAACCTCTGCTTTGAAAAAAATATCGCTTTCTCAAGGTATTAATGCTTTGACGATAGAAAGGTTCCATGTAATTAATTAGTTAGGCTGCTTTATTATTTCTACAATTTTTGTTTCTGGTCATATACATTTTTAAATAATGATAAACCACCTGCAATTTTATAAACAAACAAACAATGTCTGGAGTTTAAGATATATGAGAGCCATTCAAATAATTATTAATGGAGAAAAAAACTAGGTTAGTTCTGGATTCCTTCTCATGTTACTACATATCTTGATTTTTATTCTATTTACTTCTTCACCTCAGTAGAAGTAGGAATGCTACAGAGGGATTCAGTGTTAACCACTTTATGATATTACATAATTTCTGCGTTTCATTTTTGAATGATTAAATTATCAACAACTCAGGTGATTCAGAGTGATTTTATTTATATCTATTAAGGATGAAATAGCACTGGGAACCTTCGTGTGGGTTATTTACTGATTTTTTTCTTCTTTAGCTTAAGTTGGAACTTGCATATGAAAAGTTTGTGATCTATTCCACAGTCAGGCCTTTATCTTTGTGTAGTTGGTTTCATATCTATGTACTCCATCTGGTAATATCCATGTATATAAGTGTCATTTTGAAATCAGTCATGTTTGAAATCAGTGTTAGAGATGAAGAAATCATTGGAGTGGCAGAAATTGATGTCACTCTGCTCTTCATTTTGGTTTCTTAAGTCATACAACTCTACTATACATTCCAGTCTCCAACCACAAAGAGCACCTTTTGCTTGCCAGTTCAATTGATTTCATATTAAACGTAACTATAAAACTGGCCAATTTCCTCTGTGTCTGCATCCATGGTTAGACCATAAGCTTGGATAATTGTCATATTCAAGGGTTGTTTGAAATCTAATTTATGCTGTTCAGTCACCGACTGCATTGTACTAAAGTACAGTTTTTGCTATTACCAGCCCTTCAAGATGATCAGGTTAGAAGCAGATTGCCAGATGTCCTGAAGGCTTTAATCTAGCCATACAATAAATAGCATTAGTCCTTGAAAAGATCCTCTGTTCTTCTTCAGTAGCATGTTAAGGGTCATCTGACCTGCTGGTACTATATCATCAATCATTTTATAGTGTCTATTCATATTTTTGTTTTTTTCTAAAATATAGGAGCAGTTTACCATTGTCTTCTTCCACGCAGTATGAAATGATGCTTTTGATAATGTCACTAAAGTGATCATCTGCTTCAGGCATTGTTTTATATCACTGCTATTCAATTAAGATGCCTGCTTGTTTTAGCTAGGCAGCTAAGATGACCTTCATGCCTTGAGTGGCTCTAAGCATTCTTCTTCATCTCTCCCCACAATGAAGAGGTAGCATAGCAGAATTTGAGGGCTGGAAAATAAATGACATTCTGCAGATGATATCTGTAACACCATTAAACATTCACATCTGCCTATTCTAGTTCCTTGGGAAGGACACGGCAAGTAGACAAAAATGCCAAATCCAGTCTGAACATCTGACTGACTATACAACGAACCATAAATAATAAATACATGCATGGTAATGTGTGTGCAAACATAGAAATACAAACACAATGAGTTAACTTATTCTTCAATTACCTTTATTATAGGGAAGTAAGTTCAGTTAAACCAAGGCATTGATTTATATTTAGTTATTTAAAAAGTTATCACAAGTATTTTAATCATGTTTGTGTTAAGATTTGTTTGAAGATAAGAAAATAATTTCCATAATATAAATACTCTTTCTTGAAACACATCTCATGGCATGCTTTTTTACTTTAAGACTATAAGATTACATATAGACTGCATTTCAGAACCATTTTGCTCTGAAATTTGCTCTTAGCAAGTGAAAAAACTGCATTTTTCCCCGTTTGCTGGGTCAGATGCTCTGCTACATCATTCATTGAAACAGACTGTCAGATCTATGGCTTTACTACCATATCATGTGCATTGCTAATTTTCAGTCTGAAGTATTAAGGTAATAAAACAAAGCAAACTTCTGATAAGTTTCATTTCAGTTAAAATTATTATATATGATTTAAAATGAAGGTTTATGTAAGAAATTCTGTAAAGTCAGAATCGTTCTGAGGCTTCTGGAAGAGAAAGGGAGAGCAGGAGCGATCTATGTGATTTTAATTTTAAATAGAAAAAGCCAACTATGTGTTGAACAGTCAGGTTCTCTCTGAAGTGAATAGAAGTTAGGACTGTTCAACAGATGTTCAAGAAATCTCACAGCTTGGCACCATTTAGTCACAGAGGCTTTGTCTCAAAAAACTGCAAGAGAAAGGTCAGGTACCATCAGAATATTTTATTCTCTTTAGTATATTCCTATGAACTCTGTTTAAGAAGAAATAAAATTATAAACCTTTGTCTAGAAGAAATCTTGCCTACTAGAAATTCAAATTCAAATGTTACTTTTTCTTCCAAGAAAAGATAATGTACAATTTTGTAGTAGCTGGTTGCAGAAATTACAGGAACAACAACAACAACAACAACAAGGTTGGAAGGTACTTTGGAGGTCATCTAGTCCATCCCCCTGCTCAGGCAGGAAACCCTATACCATTTCAGACAAATGGCTGTCCAGTCTCTTCTTAAAAACTTCCAGTGTTGGAGCATTCACAATTTCTGGAGGCAGGTTGTTCCACTGGTTAATTGTTCTAACTGTCATGAAGTTTCTCCTTAGTGCTAGGTTGTTTTTCTCCTTAATTAGTTTCCATCCGTTGCTTCTTGTCCTGCCTTCAGGCACTTTGGAAAATAGTTTAACTCCCTCTTCTTTGTGGCAGCCCCTGAGATATTTGAATACTGCTATCATATCCCCCTCATCCTTCTCTTCATTAAACTAGACATACCAATTCCAGCAACCGTTCCTCATATGTTTTAGCCTCTAGTCCCTTAATCATCTTTGTTGCTCTTCTCTGTATTCTTTCTAAAGGAACGTATGAGAGAATTTGCCCTGATTTGTAGAGAAAATGAGGTTGTGATCAACAAATAGCTTTCTTTTTCTATTACTGTTTTCTGGACAATTATAAGAATAGTAATGAGGTCGCATTAATGTGTGTAAAATTATCATGGGCACAAGTTTGGATTATTTTCTGAAATCTTCTTTACAATTCTGTAAAATATTACCAGGTTATGAGTCTTTGGCATGTATACTTCCAACACATGAAGTAGTATTGAGGAAATGGCTCTAATTATGAATTCCATTTCTGGACATTTTATATATAAGGTTAAGCTTTTTAAGACAACACATGCATTCCCACCTCTGGCATCCTGTGAGTCAGTGGGTTGATTAGGAACAAAATAAACTTAATAGAAATAATAATATTCCATTCTGGCAGTAATGGAGTTGATTTTAATACTTTCCTGTTTTCTAGAGAGGTAGATTAATAATCTCTGACAAATCATCAAGTCTAAAATATTGTCCCTGTATTTCTTTTTCTTTTCTACTCCCTCTGTAACCCCAACATATACAGCAGGAGGTAACAAATAAAAATAGTGCTTTGCCCTACTTAATGTCCTTGATGTATACCAATTTCATACAGTGACAGCTAATATGCAAATTTGTGAAAAGCTCCATTAGTTGTTGGAAGCTAGGAAAACCCATCTGTCAGTATCTGTGACATTTTGTAACCTGCATTTTCATATGGGAATCTCCTTTGTGATATCTAGACAGTTGAATTTCATTTAGTGTCTAATGTTCTCAGAATCTCAGAGGAGCTACTCAGAGTGATAACATTTTTTATTACCTTGATACTATTGGTGATAGCTAGCCCTCCCTTCTTTTGTAATAATACACAAACTTTTGGCAATGAGAAAGGCAATGAGAAAGAAGGGAACTGAAAGATATTTTCTTCAATAGTTATATTTTTCCCCTGAACAAAATCTATTTGGAAATTTGAATGTTTCATGCTACAGAAATCATAACCAGAATTATGAATGAGAATTATTAATTATCAATTGTACTTTTACATTACATTACATCCAGTTTTTGTCATCACGATGTAAAAAGATGCTGAGACTCTAGAAAGAATACAGAGAAGAGCAACAAAAATGATTAGGAGACTGGAGGCTAAAGCATATAAGGAACGGTTGCTGGAATTGGGTATGTCTAGTTTAACAAAGAGAAGGACGAGGGGGACAAGATAACAGTGTTCCAATATCTCAGGGGTTGCCACAAAGAAGAGGGAATCAAGCTATTCTCCAAAGTGCCTGAAGGCAGGACAAGAAGCAATGGATGGAAACTAACCAAAGAGAGAAGCAACCTAGAATCAAGGAGAAACTTCCTGACAGTTAGAAAATTAATCAGTGGAACAACCTACCTCCAGAAGCAGTGAATGCTCCAACACTGGAAGTCTTTAAGAAGAGACTGAACAGCCATTTGTCTGAAATGGTATGGGGTTTTCTACCTGGGCAGGGGGTTGGACTCGATGACCTCCAAGGTCCCTTCCAACATTATTATTATTATTATTATTATTATTATTATTATTATTATTATTATTATTATTATTATTATTGATCATCGCACAGTCAGCCAGATGTTCAGACTGGATTTGGCATTTTTGTCTACCTATCAAATCCTTACGAAGGACTTGGGATAGGCAGATGTGGATGTTGTTGTTATTATTATTAGATAATTTTTATGCTTATTTACATTATGCTTATGTTTTATGTAAAACTTCTGAACCTGAACATAATTGAATGAAAACAATCCATTGAATATATGTCTCTTTTAGCTCCTTAGGAAGATACAATATTAATGTGTGAAGGAAATGGATATATTTATTTATTTTCTTGCATTTGCGTCCCATTGTAACCAGTTTGGTTCTAACAAAAAAAAGCAAAGGAAGTCTTACAAACAGACTAAAGTTCAAAGATTACATGGGGTCCTGTATATTATTCAAATGATGTTCCATAGAATGTAAAGAGAAAAACTGTCTACATTTGAGTGTACTTTTTCCATTTTCTGTCATGAAACCCATCTGCAAGAATCTAATAGGGCAGTGATGGCAAACCTTTTAGAGACTGAGTGCCTAAACTGCAACCCAAAACCTACTTATGTATTGTCGAGTGCCGGGTGGGCATGGCCCATTGGGTGGGTGTGGCTGTGATGGTAATGGCAGACTGGGTGGGACTAAAAAGTTCAATCAATCAATTCCAACTTTATAAGATCTTTTTTTTCCCGCGAGAAGTTGAAATTGATTGAACCTTTTTTTTTTTGCACATGGCGGTGGAGGCCTAAAGCGAAAAGATTTTATAAAACCCAGCTGAAGGCCTAGGACTGGGGCGACAGCGCACGTGCCCACAGAGAGGGCTCTGAGTGCCACCTCTGGCACCCGTGCCATAGGTTCGCCACCACTGTAATAGGGTTTCCTGACATTCAAATGCAGTCAGTTTTTTTTTTATTATCAGACCTTTTCCTCTTGAGCTGAATGAGTTTTTATGCTTTTTTTTTATTTGACAGGTTCATGGTCTAAGAAACTTTGGAGCTTTGTTCTGTAGTTCATATGTAAAAACCTCAAAAGGACTGGAAAGAAATTTAGAGAATTTTAGAAATCAAATCTGACATGAAACCACTGTTCTTCCCAGGAATAATTGCAAAACATATTAATAAAAATTGACATAATTTATTAATGTACTTGTTACAGCTGCAAAGATAAATTTAGCACCACATTGCAAAAGAGATACATTACTGAAGACTGAAAATGAAACTTAAAGAATATGGAGTAATTGCAACATTAAAAGCAATTTTAACCAAATTTAACAAGAATGGTTTCTTTACTTACTACTTATTATGCAGCAAAGCAAATATAAATAATACATTTATACTAGGATCTTTAAAGGGCAAAAAGCATGACTAAAGAATGAATATCAGAAACACCCAAAACATTTAAATTGGGAAACCAATTTAGCTTTGGAAGTAAACATTTTCTGGATATTTGCTGACTATAGTTTGATAATCTGGAAACTAAATGAGGATTTTTAAAAGTCCATGTGGATCAGGCCCAGCTCTGCTTCCTTAGCTTGAAAGCATGCCTGAGCATTTTGCTATGTGTACTATGGAATCTCCAGAGACAATTAAGCAAAAGCAGCAATTCTGTACCTTTATACAAATCCATTTGTTTCTATTTTTCTGCAGTGTTGTGGGTAAGATGGTGCTTTTGTTATTTTGATAAAGTAAGAATGAAAAGAAAGCCATATTCAATAATCTTTGGTGAATCAGATAAAAATAGTGTAACAAAAAAAAACAACTACATTGGATGATTGGGCAGAGTCAGTTCATATGTGAAGGAAAGAAAGCAAAATATTGGTAAATACCCTCCATATTAAAATGTTCATGTAGTGCCCTCCTCCTTGATGAGGAAGTATTCTATTCCTTTTGAACAACAAAATCATTTGGGAGGTAAATACAACAGAGCTCCCTTATAATTGCCTTCTGATACCGTGGAAGAAGTGTGAATATAATACTGTTGGCAAGGCAGTTGTCAAATGTCCACATCCAGTTTGTTCAAACATGGGAGATAGTTTTCCATAACAGATGCTATGTTTCCTTGATATGGTATTTTCCTTCCCCATTTTGCAGATAGATTTTTCTACAAAGATTTGTTATTATGATAAAAATTGACTCTTGAAAAAACAAGCTTTTTACCTGTTGCATTATTTTTCAATTTAAGATCATTAAAAAATCCTGATACTTTGATACATTTTGTCAGTTATCTTTATTACAGTGTGAATAACTGTCCTAATATATACCTTCTGCATGGTATTTCCTAATAAATGCATTTCTATTTCATACTGTTTGTTTCCTGAAAATGTCTCCGTTTTGTGAGAAATACAAATTAAGAGAATCCACTTAAAAATGTGGAGACCATTTTTTTTCCATCATCCAGATCTGAGGCAAAATGTAATGGCTTGACATAAAATGATTTGTTACCCATAAATATGTCCCCAAATTTTATTAAGATACGTTCATCTGTTCATATAATTCTGAATTTTAAATGTATTCATATTTAAAACCCAGACTTGTAAATACATGGTAGCATTTCCTTTCACTGAAAGTATTTTTTCACTCAGCTGTCCCAATGTAGTGCCCTCCATATCTTGGCTGCAGATGTTGGAAATTGTATGGAGCAATACATTTGAGCATGGCACTATGTTAGTTTGTGCTAAACTTACGGTTAAAATGAAGATTTCTTGCTTGCATAAATGGAACCCTTTGCATTTAGGAATAAGGAGAAATCAATTTTGAATGCCAGAAGTCTACCTATATTAGGTGTATATTTTTCTACCTGTGTAGCAGGTAGACTTAGATTATTATATTATAATGTAACAAATCTGACCTTATTATCCACCGAGATAGCTATCTTTCCTTATCATACTACTGTCAGCAAATAGCCATGCTTAGTTAAATATTGCCAGATTTGTCTATCCCTGGAGATATTAATTTTTGTAACTTCATGAGTCTTTGTATTTGGATAATTCTATGAAGATTTATGATATCAACAGCGTCTTCTTCATTTGCCAGACATATAGCAGTAAGAAATGAAGGGAAGAGGAGAAAAAGAATCCAAGGAAGAAAGAAAACAGCCCTAGATAGGGGCAGCAATCTTCCAATACTATTCCGGACAATCAATTTAGTTCCTTCAGGTGTTCTCTGTTCAATAGCCATCCACTCCATCCAGTTTGTGTCCTCTGATCCTTGCCTAGGCCATTCCCATCATTCAATATCTGACAGTCTCCTGATCATCAGAAACCATCCCCTTCATTCTTTATAAGGAAAATAAATATTTTGATGATAAAAATAAGTCACATCAAAGGATGTAATCACAATAGAAGGCATAAGACCATCCAGAAGGGGTACAAGGGGGAGGACAGAATTCAGAGCAGGTCCCTGGCATTGTACCCAGAACATTCATTCATGCTCCACAAGATCAGTATGTATGCTAGACATAAGGAATATTCATAAATGAGTTCTACTGAATTAATTATTGGGTCCATGAACTCAGGAGGAGAAATTTTGACAATGATTCTGTTACTTTTCATCTCATCCCTGGTCTGTCTGGCATGGGATCCCTGAGGTCAGACAAGACCATCATATATAAAAACATATTTTCATGGATCTGAAAGATTGCTGACTAGTCCTGATCTGTTGCAGCAGACTCACTAGCTAGGGAATGGATCAGAAAGATTCAGGAATTTCATCTGTGATTCATGAATAATGTCCTGTGATGGTCCTCAAAAATAACAAGTAGTCATGACCCAACAACAAACAGCATGGTCTGCTTCACATACCATGAATCATACTCCAGATATCTGTTTTTTCCCCCTAAGAATTGGGACATTCGCTGATGATATGTTAGCAAGGATTAGCGTCAGGGTTTTTTTGTTTATAATATTTTATGTTTTAACTAGTTGTGTTTTATAGTTTTTTATTTTATATGTTTTTTCTAAAAAAAATCTGATTGGGAGCCACATAGAGTTGGATGAAAGATGGACAGCTATATAAATGTTGTATGTACAGTGTACATGTATGCATGTATTATATGTATATAAGTGAATGAATGAATTAATTAATGAGTGAATGAATTAATTTGCTGAATGGGTGCTTAGCAAAGAAGATTGGGATTCTTACAAAAAATGTTTTTTATAGTATCCTATTGGAAATGGCCAAATGAACTAGTTGTCTGCTTTATTTCATCTATTTGGGAGCCTTAGGTGTAGATACGTTTATCACAGATGAGCTTTCTAGGAGAGATTGATGACTAGAGATTTGATTCTCAGAGGTATTCTTCAGAAGTATTCCTAGGAATATTTTGATCCTTGAGAGTCATTTCCTGTTTCCTGAGAATGTTGTTATGTAGCTTTGGCAAGATATGAAAAACTATGACAGTATTTAACTTGTTAAGCCATAAGAAGCGCTGCTTTTTTTTGTTTGCTTTCATTGCTGATGTAAGTGCTTGAGTTTTGCCTTTCATTAAAGTGAGAATTCTAACTAAAATTCAAGTCAGATTGGTAACTGAAGATAAAAGTAACAGCTTAATTTTGTAAGAAGTGATGACAATAGTTTAAATGGAGAACAGTTGAAAGGATTTTGTTTTTGTTTTTGACTTATGAGTATGATTGAACTCTAAGGAATTATTGATTCTCCAATATGAAGATGGATAATCCATGGATGGGTTTCCTGTTGTCCTTTTACCCAATAGACTAAGCCTGAGAGTTTGCCATGCCTCCTGCTTGGCTAGGCTGTCCCAGTTCTGACTTAGTCTTGTACCCAGCAGGACGCTTTGGCCCGAAGATTCTCAGAATCTCTGGCTCACCGCGCTAACAGCGGCCGCCATTTTGGGAGCCGTGAGACAGCCATTTTCCTTACTAAACATCCGAATTTTTTTTTCTTTCTGAGCTGATTTTATTGAGGAAGAGAGAGAGAGGCAGAGAACAGACTCTAATTGCACCAGGAGTCTGCGAAGGTGGAGATCGCGAAATTTAGCATCCCTTCACTTAGCCTTCTTTTCTTGCCTCAGAAGTTGATGGTCGCCATTTTGAATAACGTTTTGGTGCCATTTTCTACCTCACTATTAGCCTTTCAGGGCCTTCGGTGCTCCAGCACTATTAACATACACATACTCCTCCAGAGGGCTAAATAGCTCTGACAGCCACCTCTGACATTGACCCTGGCAATCCCTTCCATAAGAGTTGATCCACACTATCTTGCCATTGCAAGCCTTGGCCTTGAATCAACTCCAGTATTGGACAGTGCATTATAGTAAATTTTAGATCATCCTGTTAATTCAGGAACCAGAATACTGTGGTTCACAGTAAATTCTTCAGGAGGTAATACTGGTTTTACCAGTGGATGGAAACTAACCAACCAGAACCCAGCCTTTAATTCCATTTGAGGTCCATTCTCAGTCCTGTACTGAAGGATCTCCAACAAGATGGCAGAGGACAAGCAACCCCAGATTGAGCTAACTACTACCAGCTCTCCAAGCAAAAAAAGGCGCAAATCCTTCAAATTGGAGGTGGCGGGGAAGCTGAAGGCAAAGGCTAAAGCCATTTCTAACAAGATTCCATCCAAAGAGGCCACCAGAAGACATCTGGCCTTGGAGAAGCAATTTTCCAAGGCCCAAAGGGAAACTCCGAGGGAGATTCCTCTCATTTCTTCAGCTCTATCCGAGGGCTCCCTCTTTAGTTCTCAGCTTGCAACTGCTTCTCAGACCCAGAGATCATGGTCCCCAGACGCAGCAGCCGGGCAAGGGGACGGCATACCCACTGCCCCAGGCCCAAACCTCAGTTGGGCAGCTCCTTCACCCAATAATTAGCTGGGGCCCTCAGCCACGTTCACACCCATGGCTGCCAGTCTCCATCCCAATACACCTCAAGTATCATGACCGGAACAGCTCCAAACCCTGATCGCTCAGGCATTTGCACAGAGTATTGCATTCTCATGGCAGAGACACAGACCTGCATCTCCAGTCCAATTCCCATCTGAACCCCTGGAATATGCTTGCTCTGTTGATTTAGATCACTCAGCTCGAGACAGGGGATCGTATTGGGATGTAGAGGAGCTAGGGGACCTACCATTGTTGGAGGACAAAGAGGCATCTCCGGATCCCTCCCCCTTCGTGAGGTAGTTTGACCCCACATTGTTCAGATCTCTTCTGTCTAAGGCAACCATAGCAGCCAAGATTGAACCTAAACAAGAACCACAACCCAGCCTTTCCACCAGTCAAACTCCGGACCCTCTGTTTTCTGAACCGATAGTGACCCAAAAACACATCCTGTGTCCTCCCTTTTTCCTCAATACCATCAAAAAACAATGGGGTAGTCTTAGTGCTCCCCTTGTGCCAGGGGTGACTGATAAAAAACTTTTTAATGTGGCCCTCACTGACGGAACTGTTAGAGGTCCCGACGGTCGATACGTCTCTAACACCTATTTTTTCCTCCTCTACTGTACCAGGGGACATGGCAGAAGCCTTGAGGCCGGAGGAAAGAAACTCAGAATTTTCCTTACGCAGGTCCCATCAGGTGTCCGCGTGGGCAGTGAAGGCATCCACCTCTGCCTCCTCCTTTTCCAGAACATCCATCATATGGCTCTGAGAGCTTCAGACCATGATCCCCCAGGAGCAGGTATGGGCCCACCAAAATCTTGGTAAGTTACTCGCAACTGCTGAGTACACTGCAGATGCTACACTTCATGCAGCCAGATTTTCAGCCCGAGCCATTGCCGCCAATGTGTCAACTCGTCGGCTACTGTGGCTGAAACAATGGTGAGCGGATTTAAAGTCCAAGTGGTGTCTGGCCACCGCCCCTTACAATGGCGGTCACCTGATTGGCACAGCTCTCGATCCTTACTTAGTGGAGGGCCGAGACAAGAAGAAGTATTGGCTCACCAAGTCAAGCGAGCGAACAGGAGACCTAGCCTGTACTATCACAGACAGCTTTTTTGCACCAGCTCAGGTTCGGAGTGGTTCCAACCACACCACTCCTTTCCTCCCAGGACCGACCGCCAACCTGACAAATCTGGACCCAGGCCCAGACAGCAATTCCAAGCAAAATGTTCCTTTCGGGGCACGGGGGCCGTCCTTTTCAGAGGACAAGTGATTCCTGGGAAGGACCCCCCATTGGTGGCAGGCTTTCTCTCTTTATTCACCACTGGCAGGCCACCACCACAGAGGCCTGGGTCCTCTCCACAATCAGGAGCGGTCTGTTTCTGGAGTTCCTATCCAGACCCCCGGATCATTTCATTCCTTGCCCAATTCCACTAAATCCGAAGAGGAATCTCATGAACCAGGCCATATGTCACCTCTTGGAGATAAGGGCCGTGGAACTGGTACTGCCCAAACAGATAGGGAAAGGCTTCTACTCCATCCTCTTTGTGGTGCCAAAGGCCTCAGGCGGATGGAGAGCCATTCTCGATCTGAAAAGACCAAATTCCTATCTGATATACAAGAAATTCAAGATGCAGACCCTCCAATCGATTCTGACCAGTATCAGAAGGGATGACTTCCTGACGTCTGTCGACCTCACGGAAGCATATCTGCATGTTTCGATTCTTTTCGAACATCGCAGATTCCTCAGATTCAATTACAAATCCCGTCATTATCAATACAGAGCCCTGCCATTCAGCTTTTTCTTTCGCTCAGAGGGTTCTTACAAAGATCTTGTCGATTCTAGCAGCCCACCTGAGACTGGTTCCAATACGGATCTAGTGCTATCTGGACAACATTCTCATACAGTCCATGTCCGTTCAGACAGCGAGTTTGGACTTGGCCCTCTCCATCGAGGTCCTTCAGAACCAAGGGTTCTCTGTAAACTTTAAAAAAAAGCCAGATAGTTCCCTCTACTCAACTTCTTCATTTGGGAGCGGTCATAGATACAGGACAGTGCATGGTCTACTTGTCGCATTGGGATTGGGTTCTCTCTCTACCCACCCTTTCCCAACTCTTAGGGAAAATGATCTCGTGCATTTCTGTAGTATCATGGGCCAGACTGCACTCCAGAGACCTGCAGTGGTTCCTACTCCCCTTTCAAAAGCAGAAAATCAGTTCCTCCAACAAAAAAGTAAGGGTCCCACCTTGCACATTGAAATCCCTCTACTGGTGGACCTCCCTAGCGATATCCAGAGGTTCGTTTTTCAAGGAGCCAACACGGCTCACCCTTACTACCGACGCCAGTCTTTTCAGATGGGGAGCTCATCTCCAATCTCAGTTGGCTTAGAGTTGGTGGTCCTGACTGGACCTGCAGCACAACATAAACTGGTTGGAGCTCAGAGCCATTCACCTAGCCTTATGTCACTTTGAGTACTAGGTGAGGGGACAGCACGTTCTAGTCCTTATGGACAACATAGCGGCCAAAGCCCATGTAAACCAACGGGGGCACCCGGTCCGGGTCACTTACGACCGAGGTCAGACTGATGTGCTCCTGGGCAGAAACCAACCTCTCATTCCTCAAGTGGAACACATTTTGGGAGAGACAAACAAGCAGGCAGACGTCTTGAGCAGAACAATGGTAGACCACTCCAAGTGGCCCCTGCATCTTGATCTATTCAAGGAGATAGTGGAGAGGTTTGGTCATCCGATACTGGACTTGTTTGCATCTCCGGTGAATTCCCAGCTCCTGAGATTCTTCTCCCGTTTTCTGTCTCCAGGGGTGGAAAGAGTGGACGCGCTACACAGTCCATGGCCCAGGGACCTGCTATACGCCTTCCCCCCTCTTCCTCTAATGCCGGCGGTAATTCGCAAACTATTATAGGAAAGGGCAGAGGTCATACTGGTTGCTCCACACTGGCCGAGATGTCCGTGGTTTGCCGACCTCATGAGTCTTTCCGTCTCTCCCCCATGGAGAATCTCTCCAGATCGCATTGCCCTCAGCCAGGGAGCCCTTCAACATACAGATCCCCAGTGGCATCAGTTAGCTACCTGGCACTTGAGTGGAGACATCTGAACCAGGAATCCTATTCAATGAGAGTAGTTAACATGATCCAGGCATCCAGACGTCCTTCTACTAACAGAATATATGACTCCACGTGGAAGAACTTCTCCGCCTGGTGTGCAAGAAATCAATTTGATGTTTCATCCATCACTATCTTTAGAATACTAGAATATTTGCTGGAAGGACTCGATAAAGGCTTATCACCAGATACCATCAAGAGACAGGTGGCAGCCCTGGCAATGGTGCTGTCATGCGACAACTCATCTTCTTAGCCCATCACCCAATGGTTCGCTCCTTCATTAAGGGAGCGACCAACACAAAACCATTTCCAGTCCATAGATACCCCTCGTGGGATCTCTCACGTGTATTGCAGGCTCTTATCATGCCACCGTTCAAGCACATTAAGACCTGTGATTTGAAACTCTTGTCCATGAAAGTAGCCTTTTTAGTGGCTATTATATCAGCAGGTGCATATCTGAACTAGCAGTGCTCTCTGGCAGGGAGGACCTATGCTTTTTTCGTAAGGACAGTGTGGTCCTTAGATTGGATCCATCGTTTGTTCCAAAGGTAAAGACTTTATTCCACAGATCACAAGAACTCATACTACCAGACTTTTGTCCTCACCCGTCTCATGACTTGGAGCGCCAGTCTGGATGTGCGCAGGGCATTAAGACATTACATCAAGTGGACTTCTGTCTTTTGCAAATCGGAAGTGCTTTTCATCTCCTTCCAGCCCTCTTCCATGGGGCAGAAGGCCTCGTCGTCGACCATTGGCAGGTGGATCAAGGCTTGCATAGCAAGGGCCTACAAATCCCAATCCTTATCCATCCCTAACCGTATCACTGCTCATTCCACCCGCAGTGCTGCAACTTCAGTGGCTTGGACAACACAAGTGCCCATTGCTGAGATTTGTCGGGCAGTGACTTGGTTGTCGCCCTCCCCATTTATAAGACACTACAAAATAGATAAATTTGCCTCTGCAGACGCCTCCTTTGGCCGGAGGGTGTTACAACAAGTGGTGTCCGGTAGGACACATGGCCTGACTATTTCCCCCCCCCATAGGTACAGGGAAGCTTTGGTATGTCCCATCCATGGATTATCCATCCTCATGCTGGAGAAGGGGCGTTGTCTTACCTTAGTGCGTTTTCTCAGCATGATGATGGATAATCCACAGCCACCCCTTTAATGTCCGTCAGGTCCTGTGTCAGGGGTAGGAGAACCAATGCGTCGGACTTCGTCTGCTGCTTCGCCTTTGTCAGAACTCAGTCAGCCTAGCCCAGCAGGAGGTGTGGCAAACTCTCAGACTTAGTCTATTGGGTAAAAGAACAACAGGAAGCCCATCCATGGATTATCCATCATCATGCTGAGAAAAGGCGTTCAGGTAAGACAACGCCTCTTACTTGATATTTGAGGTCCATAGCAAGAATAATTTAGCAGGATGTTTTCTTCAGTACCAATGTTATTCTACTGTTATTTAGATGAAAGTTTATTGACCCTCTTTACCTATGGGAGGAAAGTGGTCATGCAGTCTGTGGAGTTCCTTGTCTTGGCAGTGTAAATTGATCTTGTCAAAAGGGGAGAGGGAATGGGAATTGTACATTAAAGGCATTCTTTATTTTTTTAGTTCATTCCCAAAAGAGTTTAAAATTTATGTTAGTTATACTTTTGAAATGCTTCTGTGGAGCATATTTATTTATTTGTCTTGCTTTATGATACAGAGCAGCAACAACAAAGTAATAAAGATGGTGACATTGTATCTACTGTTTAGAATATGAGAGGCAAAGTATACATTGACTCCAAGTTAATTAACTAGAATGTTTTAAAAACAAATTTTCAGATTCAATCTTAGATTATTGAATTGAAAACTATTGAAGAAAATATAAGTTTATATAATATTAAGTATCTGAATGTGCAGCTAATAAATAGGTTATCTTGGTTGTTCAACAGTGAGACATTGATGAAATGGGCACAACAGCGCCTGTACTTTCTGTGTTGTATGAGAAGAACATGCGTTCCTTCTATTACTTTCTGCAGAGGGGCAATTGAAAGTATCCTGTTGTATTTTATTACTGTTTGGTTTGGAAGTATTACTGTTTCCGACAGGAAGGCTATGCAGAGAGTGGTGAAGATGGGGGAAAAGATTATTGGCAGCTGACTTGCTTCTATCTAGGACATGGCATATAAGCACTGCTTGACCAGGGTTCACAATATTGTCTGATATGATACACATTCTCCATGACTGGTTTTCTTTGTTACCTCGGAGGAGGAGGTTCACAGTATCTGAAGCAGAACAACTAGATTCTGTAATAACTTTGTACCATATACTGGTAGTATCAACCTTGTTAACTCTCAAGACTCTTTTTCTGCTATTTAAGATGGTCTGTGATTAATATAGATGTATGTGTGTGTGTGTGTGTGTGTGTGTGTATGTATCCTTTCCATCAATTAAAGATGTTGTTTCCTCCTCCATTGCTTCCTCCCCTATTATGCTTGTCTCCATTGTTGTGCAACCTGGTTTGACTATCCATATTTTCATATATGAAAAATATAATAAAAGGCAGTCCTTCACAATCACTTTGTTGAATTTCAGAATAAAATGTGGATTCTCAGTAAGGCTGTTGGGGCAGTCATTATGAAAGTTTTATTTCTCATTATACAAATGTGCCACTTCATAGAAAATGTATGTACAAGAATCCATATTGCCCCCCTGAAAATGTTACCAAAGTTTCATTTCCCCTTTGGAAAAATACACATCATCTTCTAATTATCTCTTTGAATATGTGTTTTCTGGTGGCTTTAATTTAAGGCAATACAAACCAAATGTTTTTTTTTAAAGTGTTTAATTCTATAGCTGCTAGCTGCTAGTTTGGGTTTAGTATTGAAATTTATGAATTAATGAAGCTTCTCCAGTGTTGACATTTATAATTTATAATATTTCAGCTGACATTCTGATTAATGTTGATAACTTGAGATTGGCTAGAATGTTGGGAATTGTTATCTCAATATATTCTTCAAGCATCACATTGAAGAACTTTTAGCTAATGATATAAACCTTAAATGCATGTTATGGTTTAACTTTAAATTACATTCATACTTCCCAACTAATAATGGAATTAACTTTTTGAAGTTTAGATTTTTCAAATTCTATAAAAGGGATTCTTTCAGTAGTTTATTAATATTTTATATATTGTTTTAGCCTGGGAAACCTTGGGAAATCACAGACTGTTTCCACAGTAAGATAATATTTCTATGAAAATACATATTAAATATATTATATAACTCACTATTTAAAACTTATTTTAATTTCCTGAGCTACATTCATTTTTTTTTCCACACAGGAACTGCTTCAGCATTAACATTTGTTTGAATGTTGTTTACATTTCCTGAAAAAAAAAGTGCATATAATTACTGTGTCATATGAATTTTTGTCTATTGCATGACAACAAAATTTATAATTCATCAAGGGATTAATATCACACTTTGTTAACTTTGCTGCACTGATTTTTGTATAATTGTGATTGGAATTTGGAAAAAATAACATTACCATTTTTGCTCCATGCTTTTTTGTCTTGCTGATTTTTACAGTATGAACAATGTGAAATTTGGTTGGGACACTTTAGGAATGAGTTGTGTTTCTTTTAGATTCTTCGTTCTATATATAAAGTAGACAAGATAACCTTTATTGTCATTTTTTTTTCTGTGAACACACTGGTACCCATTAAAAAAAATGAAATTCTGATGCCTGCTCTCAAAAGAAAATATCATTGTATATTTAATAGTCCATTAGGGATCTTGCATCTATTTTGTATTTTAGTATCAATATAAAATCTCTTATCTAAGAAGATAAAATGAGTTTAATTTCATGGGGCATTAGAGCTGTCTCAGATGTTCCTATTTCTTGTAAAGTCATAATAGTTACCCCAGAATGTATGAATATGTGAATGTGAACCAAAGTTTATGAATACTGGCTGCAACAAATGTCATGGTTTCTAAAAATGTTTCTCAGGCTGTAATGATGGAACCTTATTCTGACAATAACTATGATTTCCTGGATCATCTATTAATGTGTGCTTATTTCTCATCAACTACAACTGTAACTTGTACAGAGCAGAGACAGACCTTAAATTGTCCTCTTTAAAAAATATGAAACTATCAGGTAGCTAAAACTCATTGTGTTGGCTTTACAGCTCCGTATTTAGGATCTTTGAAATTGAGATACCAATGCAAAGTAGAAATGGCATTTGGTTTATTTCTAATTCAGATAGGCTTAAAAAAGTAGTTAAAGGGTAGGAACTCAGTATACCTCATATCTCTTTGGAAATACTCTTGAGTCTTCTATGAGTGAACAGATAGATCAGAATGCTTTAGATTCTCTTTGGCAGGTACCATTTCTCATTTTGTAAACACACTAAAAACTTTTTAAATATAATGCTGTAAATGTTAACACAAGTTTCATAGAAATTTATATTTTTATGTTTAGATGACTTGCTATTTCTTAATTTATATATAGCAGTGGAGTAAAAAGAGTAAAAGGATTATTTCATGCCTATTGAACTGTACATAACTCCATAATGAAAGACTTTTGTTTTGATTCATGATGATTTTTCAATAAATGCAATATAAGATTTCTATTTCAGAACCTATTCTTTTTCTGCATGTTTTATATTACATTTTAAAAGATAAAGTGTCTCTTTTGGTGACACATGGACACATCCTTAGTCATTTTCTTGGTGTGAAAGGATTTTGTCATTGATTTACTTTGAAGTTTCCTTTCCCTTCCCTCCCTTCCCTTCCATTCCATTATTCTCTCCTCTCACACCTGGAATTTCCTAGTGGATTCTTCTTTGAGTCCTGTTACATTCTTCCACTAATATAAAGTTGTATGTATTTGTAAAAAGAATGCCAAAATTACATAAATCATTTTTTTAAAATTACAATCTGATTATGTGATGGCTTGAAAAGATATGAAAAATGGAGAGAGATAGCTATGTTGACAAAGTTCAAATATTTTTTTTACACACAGAGAGAGGGGGGGAGGGAGATGCAAAGGGAATTTGTTCTTGCTTGTCATTCTGTAGTTCAAGGCATAGCAGAAGTTCAAAGTTCAAAATCTTGTTAACTTTGGTGGTCACTGACCTCTTCTATGTGTATTAGAAAATGGGGAGCTGTTTATCCTCAAGTAAATAATCTCTTTTAATGTCAGCTTTTATAATGTAGTTTCCTCTATTGTTAGAGAAGTTCACTAAAACTAATTATTTATATAATATAAATAATTAGATAGTATCCAGCTGGATCATGTACTTCTGCCGCTTAACAATCAAGGTCAATAATCCTAGCAAATAAACTCAGTAGTTATTCATTTAATCAGCGTCTGTTTCTCAGTAGCAAAACAGAGTAGTTCTTATCAGGGTATAGGTCTGGGCAAATTTCAGTGATCTGGCCTTAAGGACATAATACATTCCCCATGTATTATAAAATGTTATCTGCTGGGAAACTCTTTTATTGAAAGATAGAAAACTAAATGGCTGGTATTTGGAATATATCCAGTTGAATGCAAAGGACATCTTTTCAAAACTATATTTCCCAGAAATGATTAGTACTTTGTGTACAAGGATTATTCATTGTTATTTTTACTGAGATACTTACTTTCTAACAATTTTTAGCTGAGCGCAAGTAAATATTGCATCTTGAAAACACATATAACATTTTAAAGTGCTGGATACCATTTTGTTTTCTTGAACAATGGTATGGATTTCAGAATGTAATTATTTTAGAAGAACTATCAAATCTAAAAATGAAAACAAAAAAACCCACATTACAAATGTATTTTTGGAAGAGATCAACATATGTCATAAGGTTTTGAGAAATTTCAAAATCTCATGAGTTTGGCAATGGGCTTCAGTACAAATAATAGTCTGAAATTTTGCAGTTCTCTGGATGTAAAATGAATAGATCTTCACTCAGTATTGTACATACACTTTTATGTAAGCATGTAATAAGATTTTGTGGATATAAATATTTCACAGATATTGATGAATATGAGTAACTGTAAAATGTAAATGTAAAAGTTCTAATCTGATCCTTGGTACTTAAAGCTATTTTAGCATTGTTATGAATATACTTACAATACTTACGTATATTGGGACCGGATTGTCATTCAGAGATGAATGTGAATGTAAAAAAATATAAATGCCTGAAAGATAAATGTTTTTAATCAGAGTATTACATAACACTGTAATGAAATACAGAGGAGAAACAGTGCAGCTTTTGCAATCACAGCACACTACATTATTTTTGCATCAGCTGACTTTTTTCAGCACTGATAAAACGTTCATATTATATAAGGAAAATAAAAATGTATCATTATTTTTAATTATTTGCTGATTCATTTTATAAATAATAGTGAAACAGTATAATATCACCTGTAGCCAAATAAAAACCTATCACTATATTTTCTTTATCTTTAAACAAGTGTTTTGTATGTGCATATAGGACATTTCATTCTTTTAATCAAAGATAGAAACAACTCTTATTCATTAAATGAACTGAATTAAAGAATCACTCATTTTATTTAATCTTTCTGAATAGTGAAAATTAAGAGGTGAACATGTAATCTGTCTTGATTTTCTGAAAAAAACAACACCTCCTCTTTGGAATTAAGAGCCTGCTGAATGATGCTCTAGGTACTGAATGGACCCCACAGCTAAGTGGATCAGATGCCTAGAAGAGCAAAAACACCAATTCTTTTGGAAGTGATACACAGTAATGATATCAGACCCTTCTATACTGCTTTAAGAAGAAATGTGTTAAAACACACATCTCTCATATGCAAGGTAATTATAGTAGAACAAATGAGTTTAAAATTTTTCTATGGTTTGTAAAAATAGAAAACTAACAGAAATTAAATGCATTATTTTTTAGTTTTGTAAGTTGTGGTGCCAGGGGTTACATCTGGGATAATATGGATCATGCATATTTCTTTTATTGCTTGTTTAAATGGCTTGAGGACGTCAGATAGATACAGGAGCCCTTTATAAATGTATAATTAATGTGTCCTTCTGTATTTTTGGGGGGGAGGGAACAGTTTTCCACAGCCTGCTTCATACATAGAATATATATTATAATTTCCATGACATAATAGAATTCAAAGTAATCTATAGAGGATTAAAAGAAATTGAATGATGACATATTTTCAAATATTGAAATCTTAGTGTTATTGTTAACAAAACCATGTGATAAAAAGGAGCAATATAGGGCTGCCCATTGTCTTCTCTTCTGTTTTTATTTTGGAAATTTTGAATAGAGACGTAAAACAAGATGAGAGTATTATGGGAATAAAAACTTAAAAACGGACAAGTTAAGTATTTTTGCTTTTGGAAGATCCTTTAAAGGGAAGTGAAATATTACTGAGGAAATTTAAAAAAATGATGCACTTGCAGGTTTCAAGATTAATCAAAGATGTTAATACAAAAATATGAAAATATAAGATCCAACAGAATTGGTGAATGTTTTTTTAAGATTGACAAGGAGATATTAGTATGATAAACAGGGAGTGTATCTTATTTCAAAGTAATTATGTGAAGATATGGAGTAAAGTTAAAAAGGATATGTCAAGACAAAAAAAATACTATTGTTATTTTTGGGATGAATTTCTGTGATTCAGAGGAATACTTTACCCAGAATTCTATCTTTGTTTCAGACGGTTGAAAGAAAAATATTCATCAGGGTCCAGTCCAAGCTGGGAATAATCAAAATGCAGATTGCTTTAGAAAGAAGGTTGTAGTTTATTGAAGAGGAGAACCAGACAGAAAGATGGCTCTGGGAAAGCTGACCAGTAGGGAGTGGTGGATTTTTATACCTTCTTGAGCTTTTGAGTTGTTCCTGTGGCATGAACTTTGACCTGAGTCTGAGTATGCCTTTCTGGTATTCTGATGGTGGTGGGTTAATCCTATTATGTCCCAAAGGTCATATCCTGCTTCCCTGGGGGTGTGGCTGATGACTAAGTCCTGTATTAGATTTTTTGGTGTGAGGGATTGTTGATTCCATTGGTCTTATCTTTCTAATCCCATCAGCTCTAAGGTGCCAGTCTTTCTGAAAGGATTATGGTATCTGCATTTCTACAGAGCTGGTTTCTGCGTGGGGGAGGGAGACTTGGGGCTATTAAGAAAAACTGGGCATGTTTTTCTGCCTTTTTAAGATCCTTTGAGGAAATATAATATTCTGCCCTTTTTAATATTTCCTTCCCACAAGACAATATCTGTTTTGATAGCTAATATATCAATTAAACAATGGCAAAAAATTATCTAAGTTTGTGTGCACTAGTTAAATGTAAGGTGTTACAAGATGTAAAAGAAAGAGGATTATGTTTACCTGATTCGAAATTATATTTTGTAACTTGTGTTTGGTGAAAGACTGGATGTTATTGAGAAATATAAAACTTTTGCAGCTAGAAGGCATGATTTGAAATTTGGGTTGCATGATATTTATGATTATGACAAAGCTAAGATTAATATAGATTTTAAAAAGTATTCGAAGTGTCATACTGAAGATATGGAATGAGGTATAAGCCAGATTCAGCACAAGAAGTGTATTATAGAGGAGAAATGATAAGTAAACTAAGGTGACCAACTTTTTTACAATGAAAAAGAGGACACAAATAAATTGAAGAAAAAATATCATAAATAAAAGAAACATTTTATTCATTGCAACAATAATATAGAATACACTATAATATGATAAATGCATAATAAAAAACATTTGTAACAGTAACATTTTATATTGTAATTATGCTTACATGCCTATTAATTATTTAAATGAGTACTTTTCCATTGAATGAATATTTTTTGTCAATGTCTTCTAACAATATATTGGAAATATCTGAACAAGAAATATCCTTCATATTGAATTTTTCGGCAAGTGCTGCAGCTAGAGTATCAACATTCAATCTCTATTTCTCACTTTTCCAAAAATCATTAGCAATTGAAAAAACCCTTTCAACTGCTGCATTAGTTCCAGGGCAGCACAACGTAAATTGAACAAGAATAAATAAATTTTCACATGGAATATGTTCATTTTTGAAATGGCTAAATATTTCCATCCATCTTTTATCAATTTCAATGTGTTTATTTTCCCATTGTATTAATTTTTCAGAATTTAAAAATACATTCAGTCTTCTAATTTCTTCAAAGAGACATCAAAGAGACAATTGTCGTCTATTTTAATGTCTGGCATTTCTTTAGATAAAAACTCAGCACAAGATTCAATATCTGTCCAATATACTTGCAATGAAGTCAAAAAACACCATTGAAAACTGTTATTTCCTGTGATGTTTGTTTTAGACCATTCTTCAATATATTGAAAACATGTTTGGTAAAAATTTTGCACTTCTTTGATAAACTTTTCCATTATGCCCGGATTTGATTCCTCTAAGTCTGACAATTTTCTTTTTATAACTAAAGGAAGAAATTTTTCTTCAAATTGAGTTTTATATTGAAGGATAAAGTCATTCAAAATAAGATTAACTTCTGTAGCTGAAATGTGTTCACCTTCAATCTTTTGAATCATTTTGTGAAAAATAGATGTTTGATTAAGTACAAAATACATTAATATCTCATATATTTCATTATTAAAAAACGATTCCAGGATTTTAGGACATTTGTCTAAACTTAAAAAATATGAATGGAGAGGCTCAAATACTTGTAGAACACGCTCTATAGCAGGTGTTAGAGCAAGCCATCTAACTTTTGAATATCCTAAAAGTTTTTTGTATTGAACATTCACTTCTTCACAAAATTGTTTTAAAAGTAGCCACACGAACGGTAAAATGACTAAAATACAAATACATTGTAGTTATTATTACTTCTACATCAATTGACATGGTACATGATGTCGTGTTGATTGCATTTGACAAAATATGTGCATTACAACCTATTCCTAGTATTTTCTTTTGGAGTAAATCTTGTAATTTTATATACACATTATTCACACCTTTGCATCTTCACCCACCAACATTTGTGTTTCTATTATCAGCTGTTAGTGCAACAACTTTGGATTTCAAATTGTTTTCATTTATTACTTTTTATAGATGGTTTGACAAACTTTCAGCAGTTTCACCCTCAATGGATTCCAAATTTAAAATTTTTACTTGGATGCCCTTGGCAACATTAAAATATCTTACTAATATTGGATACAATTTAGTTTCATTATGATTGGATACATCAGATAAAACCATTACAAATGCTGCAGTTTCCAAGTCTTCTGTAAATATTTTGTCACAGTAATTTTTAAATACTGATTTAATAATAGCCTCTCGTATTTTGTCCTGGCACATGAAAATTTAGCATCTTGAAACTTTTTCAATAATTTAGTTGTACAATCCATACTACAAAAACTTTGATTGTGAATTATGGTATGGTATGGAATGCAAATGTTCCCTCCATTGCAGCTAACTGTTTTTCATCTTCAGAATACTTTGAAGTTTTAAAAAAACTTGTTACTTTACAACCGGAAGCAGATGCATCTGATGATTGCTTATGTTTCTTGGTGGTCAAGTGTTTCATAATAGCTGCTCTGCCCCCAACTGCAATACAAAATTCTCCACTACAAATATTGCAGAAAACAATGTTATCCTTCTTTGATGTGATGAATGGAAATTCCTTATTCTCCAGCATGAAGGGAATGTAGAATCCATGAATGAGTTGTTGTAGTCTTCTAGCCCAATCAGACCAAACAATCAAAGTTGCCACACCCCTAAAGGGTCTGACCATGCCCCAGTTTTGTTTGGTCTCAACCCTGAAGAGACGTGGATATTTGGCTCCAATGTTAGAATTAGTCAGGTATTTTACTTTCATTCGTGGATTCTTCAGCCTTTCCTTTTGGGGGGGAATAGTTCAGCTTTGGGCTCAGAGCTGCACTTGTTTCTCCTTTTTCCTTTCCAATTAAATTTTTCTCATAGTCAAAGTCTTATTGGCAGCCAGCTGATCGTCGCGATTACTACTTTGCTCGAAGAGCAATGATCCCCCCCCATACCTTCAAACACCTTTATAGTTGTTTTTCGACTTTGTTTTTTTGGCCCATTTTTTCCTTCCCCATTCCACGGACTTGGTCCCCCGAGCAAAACCTGGACCAGAGTTCTTTGCTTGGATACAATCGGGATCATCTGGCTCTCTTTGATCAAAATTTGAGAATGCAGATCCAAAATTCAGTCCCAGTTGCTGAGCCTGGCCCATCCTCGGTGTCAGGTGGGTCTCAGGGGGGGTTTACTACAGTTCTCCCTACTCAAATTCCGTCGGCATCTTTCACTCCGACGGTGGCGGGCCTTCGGGCCCCTGAACATCTTTCATTCACTGCCCAGCTCCAGGCCATGATCTCACAGGCGGTGACTCAGGTGATGGTGTCTTCAGGGAGGGTCATTCCGGCCCCAGGACCGTCAAACCCCCTGCACCCATGGAAACTACGCATCCCAGGGAGTATGTGATCTCAGATCACGGTTCTCTGCTTCAATCTGAGGGAAGCGAGATATCGGCATATTCCGCGCAGATTCCCGAAGAAGGCATGTGGTCAGACGAACACATTCAGGTGGAGCCCACTCCTATGGTTGGGGTGTTTAACCCAAATTCCTTCCATTCTCTCTTGCACAAAGCTTATGTCTTTGGAAAAATTGAACCGATGAAACCACAAACGGCTGATCAGGATTCTGGATAGAGTTCTGACCCACTGTTTTGGAACCGGTCACAAAGAATCTACAGATACCTTCTCCCTCCATGTTTTAAAAATCTATTCAGGATCAATGGGGATCTCCTGGAACCTTCTCTGCTCTTGGGGGAATAAATCATAAACTTTGGATACGGTCCCTTCCCTCAATGATGTCCTTGAAGTTCCGGGAATAGACGAGGCTCTCGCTCCCATACTGTCAGACATCAAAATTCCAGGAGATATGTCGGAGGCCCTTAAGGCCGAGGACAAGAAATCTGAGATTTCCCTCTGCAGGACTCATCAGGCATCGGCATGGGCTATAAGAGCCTCAACATCTAACTCCTTCTTCGCCAGAATATCACTAATCTGGCTCTGGGAATTACAGACTAGGATATCCCCAGACGAGGTAAAGGTGCATCAGGATGTCACTAAGTTGAGGGCCGCACTGGAATACATGGCGGATGTGTCTCTGCAATCGGCCAAATATTTGGCTCGGGCCATAGCTTCCAACGTGGCTGCACGTCGGTTGTTCTGGCTTGAAAATTGGAAGGCCAACACCAGGCACAAATGGAGAGTGGCTGCGGCACCATATCAAAAGGGTTGACTTTTGGGGGAGGCTCTTACTCCTTATTTAAGTGAAAAGAAAAGATGAAAGTACTATCTCACATTGTCAAAAAGACGAGCAGACGCTTTTCACCATACAATCGGCATCCGTCATTTAAGTCTGGTTCAGACCGAACTTCCTGGAGTGGGTATCGGCCCTTTCAAATGGGGCCAGACTGCTCCTCGGACCGGTCTGGGTACAGAGACAAGCCAAAGCCACAATTCTAGGCTAAGCAGCCCTTTCATGGCAGAGGAGGTTGTCCTTTCCGAAAGTCAAAGTGACTTGAGGCAGATTCCCCCCATTGGCGGAAGACTGGAACTTTACTTCCACAAATGGGAAAGCACCACCATGGACATCTGGGTTCTCACCACCATCAGAGACGGTCTATCTCTGAGTTTCTAACCCACCCCCCAGCGCTTCATCACCTGCCCCCTATCGCGAAATCCCATGAAACAAGGTCTCATGGAGGAGGCCATTCATCATCTGTTAAGCATAGAGACAATAGAGCGGGTACCCCGGATCAATGGGGACTAGGTTTTTACTCCATCCTGTTCGTGATACCAAAAGCCTTGAGAGGATGGAGGACGATTCTAGATCTCAAGGCTCTCAGGTTGGTACCAGTCCGCGTTCAGTGCTATTTGAACGATATTTGATTTTATGTTATGTTTTTTATACTTGTATTCTTGTTGTGAGCCGCCCTGAGTCTTGGGAGAAGGGCGGCATATAAGTTTAATAAATAATAATAATCATCTTAATCCAGTCGTCCTTGGCACTGAACGCCCGATCAGACGTTGCATTGACGATCAGGACACTCCAGGATCATGGATTTATTATCAACTTTCAAAACAGCCATTTGATCCCAACAAACCGCTTGCTCCACTTGGGCGCTATAATAGATACAGACCAGTGCCAAGTTTTTCTGTCTCAAGAGCATCAGGTCAGCATACGCACGATGGTCACCAAGGTGTGCAAGGAAAAACGAGTGACCCTACTTCTGCTTTCACAGCTGTTAGGGAAACTGATCTCATGTATTGCCATAGTGCCTTGGGCCAGGCTTCACACCAGACAACTATAGTGGTTTCTACTCCCCTACCAGAAACAAGGGGTAGCCTGTTTTCCACAGAGGGTGCAAGTCCCAGCACAGACACTCATCTGGTGGTTGTCCCCGGCATTGTCCAAGGGGTCCCTCTTCCGAGAACCGGCTTGAGTAATCCTGACCACGGATGCCAGTCTGTTTGGCTGGGGGGCACATTTACATCTCCAATTTGCCCAGGGGCAGTGGTCTCAACGGGATCTCAAGAAAAGCATAAATTGGTTAGAACTCAGAGCCATACACCTGGCACTTCGCCATTTCCACAGGAAGGTGGCAGGCTGCCACATGCTGGTTCTGATGGACAACATGGCGGGAAAGGCCCATGTCAACAGACAGGGCGGCATTCGATCTCGGACCTTAATGTCGAAAGCCCAGCGTCTGGGGTCATGGGCAGAACGGAATCTGTTGTCCCTAAAGGCAGAACACATATTGGGTGGAGAACCACCAGGCAGATTTTCTGAGTCGATCTATGATAGATCATTCAGAGTGGCGTCTGCATCCCCATCTCTTCCAGGAGATTACTCACCATTTCGGTCAGCCCAGCGTCGACCTGTTTGCATCCCCGGCGAACGCCCAGCTTCCTCAGTTTCTCGGTACCCATCCCAGGGTTTGGAGGGAGCAGATGCCCTATGCAGTCCTTGGCCAGCGGGCCTTCTATATGCATTCCCATCTCTTCCCTTGATCCCGGCCATCATCAGGAAGCTGTTACAGGAACGAGCAGAGCTAATCTTTGTGGCCCCGTATTGGCTGAGGAGTCCATGGTTTGCGGATCTCGTGAACCTTGCTGTAGCTCCCCCATGGCAGATTCCTCCAGAGAGGATAATTCTAACGCAAGGGGCTATATGGCACCTGGATCCACAGTGGCTCCAACTAGCCGTCTGGCATCTGAACGCCAGTTCCTGATGTGTGGATCTTACTCTTCAAGAGTGATGTCTATGATCCAGACTTCCAGATGGCCAGCGACGAACCGGATTTATGATGCCACTTGGAGGAACTTCTGTGACTGGTGTACCTGCAAGGGTTTACCTATATCTTCCATCACTATTCCAGTGATTCCTGAATACCCATGGACGGAGTGGATAAGGGTTTAGCGCCCAACACCTTGCATAGCCAGGTGACCGCTCTTTCTACGGTGTTCATCTGTGCCAACTCCACTTCATTGTCCCATCATCCCAGAGTTTGGTTCTTTATGAAAGGAGTCTCCAACACCAGACCTCCGGTAGTACATAGGTATCCCTCAATACTACCTCGAGTCCTACAGGCACGCACAAGATCTCCCTTTGAACCTATCAGGTCTTGTTCTCTTCGCATTTTGTCCCATAAGGTGACTTTTCTAGTGGCTATCATATCGGTGAGGCGCATGTCAGAGCTGGCTGCTCTTTCAGTTAGGGAAGACCTGTGTACATTCCACCAAGACAGAGTGGTGCTGAGGTTAGATCCCTCATTCATTCCCAAGGTGAATACACTGTTTCACTGGGCTCAGGAAATTGTACTACCAAACTTCTGTCCCAATCCTTCTCACACACTAGAGAAGCAGTGGCATTCCCTAGACGTACAGAGGGCTCTGCGTCATTACCTTAAGAGGACAACTACTTTTCGTAAATCGGAGGCATTATTTGTCTCTTTTCACACACCTTCCAAGGGACAGAAGGTTTCCTACTGTACTATTGCCAGGTGGATCAAGGTCTGTATTGCTCAATCTTGCCAGGCTTATTCTTTACCTGTCCCTAGTCGCCTGACAGCGCATTCTACTCGTAGTGCTTCCACGTCAGCGGCGTGACAAACTCAGGCGTCCATAGAGGACATCTGTAAGGCAGTTACATAGTCGTCCTCTTCACCATTCATTTGCCATTACAAGCTCGACAAGTTTGCTTCTGCAGAGGCCGCTTTTGGCCATCGGGTTTTACAACAAGTTCATTTCAGCGCCGACACTTAACCAAACCTGCTTCCCACTCGTGGGATCATAGGGGCTTTGGTATGTCCCATTTGTGGATTCTACATTCCCTTCTTGCTGGAGAAGGGGCGTTGTCTTACCTGAACTCCTTTTCTCAGCATGAGGAATGTAGAATCCACCCCCTCCCTGGCTATTATTAGCAGTTAGGTTAGTTAGCAATTGGGAGCCATCACGTCACACAATCATTAGCTTCGCCCTTTTGAAACTGGGGCATGGTCAGACCCTGTAGGGGCGTGGCAACTTTGTTTGGTCTGATTGGGCTAGAAGACTACAACAACCCATTCGTAGATTCTACATTCCTCATGCTGAGAAAAGGCATTCAGGTAAGACAACGCCCCTTCAATTTATCGTTGAAATGGCATTTCCTCTTTTTTGATTTTTCCATCCCTAAATGGAAGTTAGTCTCCTCCAGGTGTCTTCGGGACTAACTAGGAGATGGTGTAGTTGGGTAGCAGGGAGGGGTGCAAAGTTCCTGCCAATTCATCTTCACTGCAGACAACTTGCATGTGCAAAGTTTGCCAGCCGGGTGTTTTGGCGCGCTCAGCAGCAATTCCTATTGGCTTTCGAAAGCCAAGAGGGGGAGTAGCACAGCTCATGCAAAAGTTGAAAAAAAAACCATCAAAAAAGGTGCCGGAACGCCGTTCTGAGCGTTCTATGAGGGGAAAAAAAGCCCTACAGATTAGTCTTCAAATATCAAAAAGGAGGACATGTAGGAGGACACTTTTCGAGGGAGGACAGAACTTACAAAAGGAGGACTGTCCTCCCTAAAGGAAGATGGTTGGTCACCTTAAGTAAACACAATTGGCTAACATGTTATAACGTATTAATTTTTTATCAAGGGAAAGTAAAATAAAAAAAATATTTGGTGGCAAAAGGATGTATCTGTCAACGATTCTCTTATGTACAATAGTTAGAAAGATTTAAAGATGATTTTAAAAAAGGGGGTTTGAGCATTGTGAGTTTGGAAAAAAATGTATACAAATGAACATGTTTCTAAAATGTATAGAAATTTCTATTGAAATTTGAAAAAAAGAACAATTGAAAAATGTATGATAAAATGGGCTAAAATTTGATTACATTATATACATGGAACAGTGGGAGAATATGTAAAACACTTAAACTTACATTATTGAAATATTTAAACCATTGACATTTACATTATGTTGTAATCTTAAAGAAAAAATTTATAAAAAGGATATTCTTTTGGTATATGTTACCAAATAGGTTGTCTAGAATGTATAACGGTACTTAACATTTATGTTGGAAATGTGAAGAATAAGAAGGGACATTTTACTATGCTTGGTGGATGTGCCAAGGAGCCAGAAAATTTTGGGCTCAAACACATGCATTAATTCAGAGAATTTTAAAGATTAATATATAATAGAAATCAGACACTTTTTTGTGATTGATCAATAAACAGTGGAAAAAAGTCATGGAATTTTGTTTTTATAGATGATAACTGCAATGAGATTATTATGATAGAAATGATAGAAAATGATAGAAAGATTTGACATTACTCACAAATTGTTGAGATGACCACATTCACATGATTAGATTAGGCATGCTCTCTGGCTTACAGACTTTATGTGTGAAATAAAAAAAATAATTTATAATATATTATTTTAATAATTATAAAAATTAGATTATCAAAAAAATGAAAGTGATATTGTAACATAGAATATGAGGTTAATTTACATCTATATTTACAATTCCTATAAAGAAACGCAGAAGCTATTTTTTTATATATTCTTTCTTTTTTTCCTGCATTCTTTTCTTTCTTTTCTTCTTCCTTTTCTTTCTTTTAAATGTTGGTTTTTGTTACTTTTTATCTTCCCATTTTAAAAAAATTCAGTGAACTTATGTTATAAAAATATGTTATCTGAAATCTGCAAGATAGAATAAACAACATGATAAACAATAAAAGAAAATAAGGGTAGCAGAAAGGAACCTCAGATTGTAAATTAACCTATTCTTTAAAAGCCCAGGAAATCGTAAAAGCTTGGAATAAAAAAAAAAAAAAGGACTATCGAGAAATCAGACTTATTTCTCTGGGGTAGTCATTCAAAAATCAAGGGGCTATTACTAAAAACGCTAACTCTTGGAATTTTTCCAAAGATGGAATCAGGCTACCTTAAAAGCTATATGGTAGTGATGGTGAACCTTTTAGAGACTGAGTGCCCAAATTGCAACCCAAAACCCACCTATGCATTGCCCGGTGCAGAGTGGGTATGGCTTACCAAGTGGGCGTGGCCACCGAGTGGGCATAGTTATGGTAGTCATGGCAGTGTGGGTGGGCATGGCCAGGGTTGGCGTGGCCACCTGGATGTTGCTCCTGAGGAGGGATGCCTGTGGGGGCCAGGCAGGGTTGGGGGAGATCCAGGGGGTCTCTGGTGGGCAGGAAGCTCATCATCTTGTTTTGGCAATGAGCCAATCAGATCACAGTAGGATTCAGTTATTGAAGTCATGTATTAAAGCTGAGAGGAGGACATTTGTTAGTGTGTTATGTGATCGATATCGGTTGATTGTTTTTTTTTAAAAAAACAAGTTTTATTAATTTTCCATTTTTACAAAACTTCGGGTATTAAGGAAGCAACATGGTGGTTGGGTAATACATAGTCCAATAACACACTTGTCCATACATAAAGCAGTTTACATCATCAAAAATTTCCTCTCTGTTTCCCTTAGTTATTATACCAAATTAAAATTAATAGATTGCTAGTTATAACTCAGTCATTTAAAACATTTATCAACAACTTTTAACTTATATGTCTCCAGATCCTGTTTTTAACTTTTATCTAATTTCAATTACAATATTCCAGTTGGCTTAATGTCCATAGTGTTTAAGTTTCAGATAACCCATGGTTCCTTAGTTCATTACAAAATAATTATCATGTCTAAAATACACTTATTATTTATTCAAATATATTCTTAATTTATTTCACAAACATATTCTACTTCTCATTGTAATAATAATAATAGTAAAGTTGGAAGGGACCTTGGAGGTCATCTAGTCCAACCCCCTGCTCAGGCAGGAAACCCTATACCAGGGGTAGGCAACCTCAGCTCTTTTATGACTCATGGACTTCAACTCCCAGAATTCCTGAGTCAGCATAGCTGACTCAGGAACTCTGGGAGTTGAAGTCCATGAGTCATAAAAAAGCCGAGGTTGCCTACCCCTGCCCTATACCATTTTGGACAAATGGATGTCCAGTCTCTTCTTAAAAACTTCCAGTGTTGGAGCATTTACCGCTTCTGGAGGCAGGTTGTTCCACTGATTAATTGTTCTCACTGTCAGGATATTTCTCTTAGTTCTAGGTTGCTTTTCTCCTTGATTAGTTTCCACCCGTTGCTTCTTGTCCTGCCTTCAGGCACTTTGGAAAATAGCTTGATTCCCTCTTCTTTGTGGCAGCCCCTGAGATATTGGAATACTGCTATCATGTTCCCCCTTGTCCTTCTCTTCGTTAAACTAGACATACCCAATTCCAGCAACAGTTCCTTATATGTTTTAGCATCCAGTCCCCTAATTATCTTTGTTGCTCTTCTCTGTACTCTTTCTAGAGTCTCAACATCTTGTTTACATCGTGGTGACCAAAACTGGATGCAGTATTCCAAGTGTGGCCTTACCAAGGCATTGTAAAGTGGTATTAATACTTCATGTGATCTTGATTCTATCCCTCTGTTAATGCAGCCTAGCACTGTGTTGGCCTTTTTGGCAGCTGCAGCACACTGCTGGCTCATATTTAGGTGATTGCCTACTAGGACTCCGAGGTCCCTCTCACAGTTATTACTATTGAGCAAGGTGCCACCTATACTGTACTTGTGCATTTGGTTTTTCTTGCCTAAATGTAGAACCTTGCTTTTTTCACCATTGAATTTCATTTTGTTAGATAGTGCCCAATGTTCAAGTCTGTCCAGATCCTTCTGTATCTTAAGCCTGTCTTCTGGAGTGTTGGCTATTCCTGCCAGCTTGGTGTCATCTGCAAATTTGATGAGTTCCCCATCTATCCCTACGTCCAAATCGTTGATGAAGATGTTGAAGAGCACTGGGTCCAGAACAGAGCCCTGGGGCACCCCACTACACTCTTCCCTCCATGTAGATGCGGTTCCATTGAGGACCACTCACTGAGTACGGCCAGTCAGCCAGCTACGGATCCATCTGGTGGTGATTCTGTCTACCCCACATTTTTCTGTCTTATCAAGTAGTAGGTTGTGATCTACTTTATCAAATGTCTTACTGAAGTCCAAGTAAATTATGTCCACAGCATTCCTCTGATCCACTAATTTTGTCAGTTTGTCAAAGAATGCAACAAGATTTGTCTGGCATGATCTATTTTTGACAAACCCATGTTGGCTTTTAGTAATGACTTTGTTTGCCTCTAGGTGTTCGTTGATTCGTTGTTTGATTATCTGTTCCAGGATCTTCCCAGGTATTGAGGTCAGGCTGATAGGTCTGTATTTTCCTGGATCCATTTTTTTCCTTTTTTGAGGATGGGAACGACATCAGCTCTTTTCCAGTCCTCTGGTAGTTCCCCTGTGCTCTAGGATCTTTGAAAAATATAGTTCAGTGGTTCTGAGATCCCATCTGTCAGTTCCTTGAGAAACTTGGGGTGTAATCCATCTGGTCCTGGCAATTTGTACTCATCTAGGCTGGACAGGTGCTCACTTACTATTTTTTTTGCCTATCTTAACTTGTGTTTCTATTCTGTTTTTTATGGCACTATTTTTGATAGATTGGTCTGTTTTTTCCCTTTGTGTAAAGACAGATGCAAAAAACGAGTTAAATAGTTCTGCTTTCTCCCTGTTTCTTGTCACCTTTTTCCCACTTTCACCCACTAATGGAGCAATCATTTCCTTCACTTTTTTCTTGCTTTTTACATGTTGAAAGAAGCTTTTTTTTGTTATTTTTGACTTTGGTCGCAAGCCTTAGTTCATTTTGAGCCTTGGCTTTCCTCACTTCGTCTTTGCAGGCTTGGGCTATTTGCTGATATTCTGACTTAGTTATGTGTCCCTCTTTCCACTTTCTATACTTGTCCTTTTTATCTTTCAATTTGTCAGAAAAGTTCTTTATGCAGCCATGCTGGTTTCTTTTGAGAGCTGTTGTTTTTCCTCTTTGTTGGTATTGTGCTAGACTGTGCTTTTATTATCTCATTTTTCAAAATTTCCCAAGCTTCTTGAGTTATTTTCCCTTTGAGGATTCTCATCCATGGAATCCTTCACAAGCCCTCTCTAAGTTTATTGAAATTAGCTCTCTTGAAGTCCAAGACTCTAGTTTGACTGTGTTCTATTGCTTGTGCTTCCATAATGTTGAATTCTAATATTGCATGATCACTTCCTCCCAAGGTTCCTATGGCTTCAACACCTTCTATCATTTCATCTCTGTTAGTGAGAATTAGGTCCAAAATGGCTAATCTCCTAGTTCCCTTCTCTACTTTTTGGGAGACAATGTTTTCTGCTAGGTTTGCTAGGAATCTGTTTGATCTTCCACTTGGTGCAGAGTTTGTCTCCCAGTTGATATCAGGGTAGTTGAAGTCCCCCATTACTATTGTGATGTGCTTCCTACATACCTTAATTAGCTGACTAGCAAAACGTTTATCTATTTCCTCTGTTTGGTTGGGTGGTTATAGTATACACCTATGGCAATGTCATTTCCCCCCCCTTTTATATTGACCCAAATGCATTCAAGACAGTTTTTATCATTGTTGTGCTCTATTTCTGTAGAGATGTAGTTATTTCTTATATAGAGAGCAACTCTACCTCCTCTTTTATTTGGCAGCTATGGGCAAAGTGGGCGGCGCTCCGACAGGAGGCGAGCGTGCCACCAGGGCTGAGACCAAGAGGAGGCAAAGATCCATGCTACATCAAAAACGGCCGTTTCCCGCCTTGCGCATCATGGCAAATGGCCGTTTTTGGCATGGCATGGATCTTTGTCTCCAGCCGGGGCAACTCTGGGCAAGGCGGGCAGCGCTTCGGTGGGAGGCAAGCATGCCACGAGGGCTGAGGCTGAGAGAAGGCAAAGATCCACATGAAGCCGAAACCGGCCATTTCCTCCTGCACGAATTGCCGTGCCGCCGTTGTCTCGCCGCATGGATCTCCTTGCCCCGCCGCCATTTCCCCCCACAAGGATCACCATGCCACCGCCGTTTCCCCCCCCACGGATCTCCTTGTTGCTGCTGCCGTTTCCCTCCCACTGCACGGATCACTCTGCTGCCGCCGTTTTCCCCCCACGGATTGCCATACCGCTGCTGTTGTTCCTCCCACCCACCACATGGATCTCCTTGCTGCCGCCACCATTTTCCTCCCCCGCACAGATCGCCGTGCCACCACTGCCATTTTTCCCATCCCCCACCTCCAGCATGGATCACCCTGCCTTCCTTCTGGAGCTTGAATCCATAGCCACAGGGTGATTTTGCTGCACCCCAGCGGCCCAATACGAGCTCCAGAGGCTTGGAAAAGGACATTGCCATCCAGATTGGCCATGCGGGCCTGAAAAATTGTTCTGCAGTCTTACCTGGACTCACGCTGGCAGCTGCCTCCACCATCCAGCGCGGATCTGCCCAGCTCTTGAAGCTGCTCCGAGTAGAGTGCAGAGAGAGAAAGTGCACACAGGCACACGTGGAGAGGCAAAGGCGAGCAGCCTGGCCCCGCCTCCTTCAGGAGCGATAGCGTGCAAGGCCACAGGGATGGCTCCACATGCCACCTGTGGCACTTGTGCCACAGGTTCACCACCATGGCTATATGGTATAGGTGGAAACATGCAGGAAAAGGTCTTTTTATCAACATTGTAAGAAAAATCAGACTAAGAAACTAATGTCATATAGATTGAAAACCACTTTTACTGGAACAATTATGGTAACAGAATTTTGGAAGTCTGAATATGCTGTTCTCTTACTTATTTTATCTTCCTGAGAGCTAAGGAGGGGCTTCTCTGAGATGTTTTTATCAAATTAGATTTTCGGGATGGATTCAGAACTCTGCTTGTCTGATTGTTGTCTTTTCCTCTTATCCTTCAAGGCTATTCCCTTTTCTCTCCACTCTTTCTTCAGAAACTTTGTTTCTACCCTAGATTTTAATAGATTAATACAAGAACATGAACTTGGACCAGAATATAACTTGAGATCTTTTTTTAACCACATACAAGTATGCATTTGGCCATTCAAGTTACAATCAAGGTCATGTCAACATATTATTTGGTGGTCTGATGAAAATAAATATACAGGTAGTCCTAGATTTAAAACAGTTCATTCAGTGACTGTTTGAAGTTACAACAGCGCTGAAAAAAGTGACTTATGACCATTTTCCAGAATCAACATTCAGATGCTTGACAACATATTTATGATGGTTGCAGCTTTTGAAGGTCATGTGATCACTTTTTTGTGACCTGATAAGCAAAGTCAATGGGGAGGCCAAATTTTCTTAATATCAGTGTTACTAACTTAACAACTACAGTGGTTCATTTACCAACTGTTGTAAGAAAGGTTGTAAAATGGAAGCAAAATTCACTTAACAACTGTCTCACTTATCAACAGAAATGTTGGACTCAGTTGTAGTTGTAAGTCATTTCATTACTTAGGATAGATTTTAACTATCCAGGGCCCCTGCACTGTATGTGCCATTTGAAAGCTTTGGATACAAATTCAAGAATCCCCCCTCCCATAATTACCAACAAATCATAATTTTGTTTTCTGTGGAAGGGATAGGTTAGTAAACAGCATACTTATCAAATGTATTTAATCCAATGTATATTTTATTACTTTAAAATCACATCCAATTTAATTGCTATCTACGCTTGCCAGATTTTAAGGAGAATATCTCCAACATGCCAAACAAATCTGAAAAAAACAATGTATCCCTGGCTTATGTACAGCCCAGGATTACTATAGTGAAAGTAGTTGTATCTGTTTTTCCAATATTCCTCTCTCTTGTTTTCAGCATTCCTATGCACCAGCTCCCCATTCCATGGCTCCTCCCAGCCCCAGCACTAACAGTAGCAACAACAATAGCAGCATCAGCAGTGGTGAACAGTTGAGTAAAACCAACCTGTACATCCGAGGCCTTCCTCCCGGCACCACTGACCAGGACCTGATCAAACTGTGCCAGCCGTAAGTAACATCACTTGCTCTGTCTTCCCACTGGAAATCCCATGTGCAAGGACAGATGGTCCCCAACAACTTTGAACCTTGCATGGGAAGTTTTATTTATGTGCAGATGAAGTAATTGTGTGTCATAACATTGGATAATATCTGATAAAAACTAGTATCTTGGTCTTGAGGCTGATATAAACCTCCTGATAACCTCTGCTGGATAAAAAACATAATGGATATGCAGGCTCTTGGGAAAATGTTAAAATGTTTACTTGATGCTGGAAGAGGTATGTACTAATGGTTGCTGGGAAATTTTGCTGCAGTGGAAAAGAGAACATATATAGAAAGACAACAGACATGAATCCCAACATGGCTATTACAGGAGGAACTCTTTGGGTGAGATCTAATGCCCCTGTCCCTTGAAAATCTTAGTCCTTCCCAATTAGCAAAATGTGTCAAAATCAAATATCTGAATAAATGTTGCTTTGAATATTACTGTTGGAGTAAAATTGAAGAAGTGAAATATACTTTTCTTTTAATTCTGCACATGCCTCTCAGCTTCAATGTTCTACTAACAGTATTCCTGTTATCATGAATTGGTAATGTTTAGTTTCAGTTCATCTGCTCAGGACTCTTGGGATTCAATTGGATTTGGCATTCTTCTATCACTCTTTCTTCTCAGCCACTTCAGAATTTCCCGAAGAAGAATGGTCTTAAGTATTAAATTTCACTTTATGATGCTGGGAAAATTGTTTCTCCTTGGGAAATCTGTAACACAAAAGGGGAACATATATACACTAAATGTGCACTGAAAATATATCACATATGTATATGCCGATCCTTATAGTGGGCCCTTGTATTTGGGAAGTTGTTCATTTCTCTTTATGACTGTATTTGCTGGATTGGTGTTAAATAGCCTCTCAGATAGATAAAATATATATATTTTAAATTGTTGACAAAGAAATAAGGGATTTCTGAGATAGCTATTTCGAGTTATTTAACTCTCTTCAGTCAGAACTCACCCTTCCGGGATTCGAACCTGGGCAGTCTGCACACTAGGCAGATGCTTAAACCTCTAAGCCACAGGCTCTCTCCCACTTTGTCAGTAATCAGGGAGGGAAGATGTGTATATAGTGTTTCTTTTTTTAGATAGCACCCTGTAAACCCAAATATGGGAGGAAGAAATCATTCTTTCCTTTTGCCTGTTTCAGCTCAACCCAGAGCCATCTGCAAGCACAAATATATATATGTTTTTAAAATTGTTGACAAAGAAATAAGGGATTTCTGAGATAGCTATTTCGAGTTATTTAACTTCTTCAGTCAGAACTCACCCTTCCGGGATTCGAACCTGGGCAGTCTGCACACTAGGCAGATGCTTAAACCTCTCTCTCTATATATATATAGAATCTATAAGCAATTGCTATAGTAAGAATACATGTACTTCACAAAGTCTTTAATTTTGTTTTAGCTATGCTTATAATAAGAAATGCTATCAATTCTGTGGAAGACCTCTGTCACCAATTACACTTATAGCCCTGCATTTTTTGGGCTTGTTACCTCCATTTCTTCTGTCAACATTCTACAGTTCTTCCTTGCCTTAGGCTCTGTGATGTGTTTCCATATTTCTCTTTTGATTAGCACTACCTTTATACATTCCTTCTGTTGCCTACAATCTCTTCCTGGAATTCTTGGTTTTAAAATCAAATGTTTGTTTTGTCCCTTTAGGTTTCCTTAGCCTTCAGTTCAAGCCCATAAACAATATGCATATTTGTACGTTATGAGGGTACATTACTCTGTGTTAGGGAGGGAGTTGGGATAGTTCTTTTATTCTGTTTTCTATTCCTTTTTAATGTTGTCACTTGATTGCAATTGTCAGTTTGCATTCTCTTGCTTTCCTCATATTGGAGCAGGATACTTTGAAGGGCACTTTGCACTACATATCTTCCTGTTGTAGACTTCTTGTCCAGAATATAGAAAGTTACAGACTTAAATGGCAAAATAGGATGTAGAAGTTGAGAAGAGCCATCCCAGCCCTATTTAAAGGCTGGTATGATTTTAAACCATTTTAATCAGTTTTGGATTGAATACAGGTAGTCCTCAATTTACAACCATAATTCAGCCAGAATTATAATTGTAAGTCATTGCAGCTATAAATGTTACTGGACTAGATTTTTTTAATATTTTGTAAGACAGTTATAAAATGAAGGCCACAATTGTTAAACAAATCCATTTTCCCCTGATGAATTTTTTTTTCTTTTTCTTTTGGCTGGAAACGGAAAATAAATACCAGAAAAAAACCATTGCAAATTGCAGCCATGTGACTGCAGGATGGCCGTAATGGTAAGCCAGTTGCCAAATGCCCAAAATGTGATGATGTGATAGGTCTGAAAGGTCTGATGATAAATCAAGGATTACTCATATCAAAAATATTGATATATTTTAAAATCTTTAGCAATATACCCTATTAAATATAGCACAGTATAGTACTTTGCTATATATCATCATACATAGAGTTAGAAAAAAACTTTAAAGTTTTAAGCATGCCAATAGCTATGTTTGCAATATATATATTTGTATTAATACGGATACTTGGGGAAATTTGCTAATCAAAAAATATTTTGAGCTCTTTCTTGGAATCAATGTTGATACCAGTGTGTTAGCACAGAATTACATCTGTCAAGATTTATTGCCTTCATGCCTTTGGAGGATAGTGGTCCATATTCTCCAGCACAGGAGATGGAGAATCCACCAATGGGTTTTCTCTGTCTGCCTGCTCCTGAGACCAAGTTAGCCAAATTTGACACGCCCCCTGTTGCTAGGGGAACCCAGTCTTGACTTGGTCTCTAGCTCTTGAAGACATGTCAGGTTTGGCTCTCAGGTTTCAAGAGACCCTGAATCTTTATTTAGCAGATTAGATATCCATTGGTGAATTTTTCTTTCCTCACTCACTTTTCCTCAGGTTAGTAGATCCACCTTTGGATTTCTTCCCAACAGTTCCCCAGAAGCTCTGAGATCAGTGCTGTCTTAGATCGGCTGATTTGAGGCTTGGGGGGGTGTACTTTCTCCGTTTTCCTTCCCCAGGGCTCTGGGGAATTTTCCTTCACTCTTTCCCTCCCTCGTCAGCCTTCCCTGCGCAGCGTTCAGCGTTGCTGCTCCGATCTTTCCCAAAAGCCCCAAACTGTCCCACAAGGACTCAGGCAGCTGTTTTATGGCCAGAAAGTCATTTTGGTTGCCGCCGAAGGCAACGAAGCTTGAACAGAGCAAAAGAGGTTCCTTTTTGAACAGCTGACCCTGCCTTTGCTTTAACGCACTCAGGTTTGGGGGAATAGCACCTGGGCCCACTGCAGAGCCCCCGAACTCCCCCAGGGACCCCTCGCAGCGTTTGGATGGCTGCCATTTTGGATGCGCCACGTGGTCCCCTATCAAAGGACACAATAGCCCAAGTTCACTGGCTGCTGGCCTGAAGACATCTGCAGGCCTCTTCATTCTCCCACATGCCATCATTTCCTTTTAGGGCTGCCAGGGATTGATTAATCAGGAATTCTGCAGCCTTACCCTGGAACAGGGGGGGGTGTCAGGCACTCAGACATAGAATAGATCACTGATACCAGAAATTAATCCAGGCTGCCATTTTGATCTCGTGAGTGATCCCAGTTTTCCCCTCTACATTTGCCAGGCCCTCCTCCTAGGCCCTCTGTGCCAATCCTTGGGCATTCTGGTGCAGTTTGTCTGCCACAGAAGGCCCACCGGGCGGAGCCTCACAGCGGGCCCCAACCATACCTTCGGCTTCAACTACAACAGCCGTGACTGGCAGCCCAGAGAGACTTGTTTCCCTGGTCAGGTGATCAGGGGAGCAGTCCATACACCCTGCTCCAACTACCCTTCCTGCCAATTGCTTGCCTGCCAGAGCTCACCCTCAGTTTCCCTGAGATAGCTCGCCCAGGATGGAGGATTCCATGGTATCTCAGCCTATGAGTACTGCCTCCCCATCCTCAAGCCACGAACGGCACAAAACCTCCAGGCAGGATGCGGCAGGCAAGCTTAAGAACAAGGCGAAGGCCATCCTCCAAAAGCCTTCCAAACTGGTGGAGAAGCAAGCCAGCCAGAGGCACCAGGCTCTGGAGAAGGAGTTCTCCAGAGCGCAGAGACAGGCCAGAGCAGAGGTGGATCAGTCAGTGGCCCCAGACTTCGACCTCTGCTCAGGGCATGTGGTCCATGGCGGAGGCCCCAACCACACATTGTTCCTATTCTGTGGCGGCTCATGACACAGCCATCCAACCACCGATATTTTCCTCACAGGTTTCACATTCGGGCCCAGAGGCCACCTTTACCTCAACAGCCTTGGGGCTCAGGGGGGCTGAGCCCGAATATATTCTTTCAGAGGGCCACCTCAAAGCCCTGATCTCTAGGGTTGTGAACCGAGCACTCGCGACACGGTCATACCACTTACCCGGACAGGAGGCTTTGCCACCTGTACTTCTGTCAGCATATCAGGACCCCCCTTCTCCTGCCCATTCCTCACATAGTGAAGTCTCGTCTCCTACTGATTATGACCAGCTGGATTTCCCTTGGTAGGAGGAGGAGGAACTCCCACCGGACCCTTCTCCACTTGGAGGCCTCTTCAACCTGGCCCTTTTTCTTCCTTTGCTATGCAAGGCCACCCCCACAGCCAATATAGGATCCGATCAGTTCCCTCAGCAGCAACCTCCGTCCGATTTGAATCCCAACCTGGTGTTCTTCGAGACAGTGGCGGCCCAACACCATGTCCCTTGCCCTTTGATTTTTCTGAATGGCGTTCAGAAACAATGGGCTTCACTGGCTTCCTTCCCCTCCATGGGAGAAACAGATAAAACATTGTTTAGTACTTCACCAGATCTATCTGATGCTCTTGAAGTACCAAAGGTGGACAAAGCCTGGACTCCTCTTGTGTCCTTGTCCGCAGTCTCCGGGGACATGGCCGAAGCACTTAAGTCAGAGGATAGGAAATGGGACCTGACCTTCCGCAAGACTCATCAGGCAGCCGCGTAGGTGATTAAAATTGCCACATGTGTGTCCTTTTTTGTCAGGACCTCCCTCCTATGGCTTTGCCAGCTTCAGGCCAGGCTCCCTCCAGAGGACATATGGACCCATCAAGATTTAAGCAAACTGGTTGCAGCAATGGAATATGCGTCGAACACAACCTTGCAGTCGGCCAACTTTGCTTCCAGATCCATAGCAGCAAATGTCATGGCAAGATGGATGCTATGGCTCAAGCACTGGCAGGCCGACGCCAAGTCCAAATGGTGTCTAGCAACGACTCCCTACCAGGGAGGCCACCTATTTGGGGAGGCCCTGAATCCATATTTAGTGGAGGATAATGACAAGTGGAAGGTCATGGCCCATCTCAACAAAAGATCCGACAGACGCGTCACTCCTTATGGCCATAGGCAGTCCTTTTGGTCAGCATCGGGCTTGGGAGCTGCCCAACCTTCCCGCTCCTTCAGGACCGTCCATACGACAGATCAGGTTTTAGGCCCAGACAACAAAATCAAAGCAAACGGCCATTTCGAGGGGGAAGTTGTCCCTTCAGGAGGTCCAAGTGACTCTCAGACCAGCCCTCCCATAGGTGGCAGGCTATCACTTTTCTTCCATCAGTGGGAACTCACCACCACAGACGCCTGGGTCTTACTAACCATTCAATTCAGCCTGTCCCTGAAGTTTGTGTCCAGTCCTCCGGGCCATTTCATCTCCTGTCCCCTGTCTCGGGACTCAATCAATCGGGGTCTTATGCAAGAGGCCATTCGTCATCTTCTGGACATACAGGCCTTAGAACCGGTTCCACCGGATCAGAAAGGAAGGGGATTCTATTCCATCCTCTTTGTGGTCCCCAAAGCCTCGGGGGGATGGAGGGCAATTCTAAACCTCAAGGGTCTGAATTACCACATTGCATACAGAAAATTCAAGATGCAAACGCTCCAGTCCATCTTAAGAAGCGTCAGAAAAGGAGACTTCCTGATGTCTATAGACCTCATGGAAGCGTATCTCCACACCCCCATCCTTCCAGATCACCGGCGGTTCCTCAGGTTCTGCTACATGGGCCGTCACTTCCAGTATAGGGCCCTTCTGTTCAGTCTTTCCTTGGCTTCCAGGGTGTTCACCAAGATCCTGGCTGTGCTGGCTGCTAACTTACAGAAGGTACCGGTACACATTCAGTGCTACCTGGATGACATTCTTATTCAATCGTCCTCCCTCCAGGCGGCTCAGTTGGATCTGAACTTAGCGATTCAGGTCCTCCAACAGTACGTGTTCTCGGTGAACTTCCAAAAGAGCCAGACAGTTCCCTCGATCCAACTCCTACACCTGGGTGCCATCATAGACACCGTAGATTGCATGGTCTATCTCTCCCAGGAGCGTCTGGACAGCATTAGAGACCTGGCTTGCCGAGTGTACAAAAACCGCACTGTCTCACTGGCCCTACTTTCCCAGCTCCTGGGAAAGATGGTCTCTTGCATAGCCATAGTACCCTGGCCAGACTCCATTTACGAAACCTCCAATGGTTCCTACTCCCCTTCCAGAGGTTGAGCATCAGCTCATCCAGCCGACAGGTCAGGCTTCCGGTCCAAACTCGGAGGTCCCTTCGCTGGTGGTTCTAACAAGCAGTAGCCAGGGGGTCACTGTTTAATGAGCCCGACCATCTTACAGACTCCAGTCTGTTCGGTTGGGGAGCTCACCTCCGGTCTCAGTTTGCACAGTGCTATTGGTCCTGCGCAGATTTGAGACACAATATCAACTGGCTGGAGCTCAGAGCCAAACACCTAGCTCTTCGCCACTTCCACAACCAGGGTACGAGACAACACATATTAGTCCTTACGGATAACATGGCAGCAAAGGCCCAGGTGAACCGGCAAGGGGGTACCCGGTCCAAGTCACTCATGTCCAAAGCCCAGTTACTGGGCTCCTGGACAGAGTCCCACTTTTCCTCTCTCAGGGCAGAACACATCTCGGGGGAGGAGAACCGGCAGGCGGACTTTCTGAGCTGATCTACCATAGATCACTCGGAATGGAGTCTGCATCCGGATCTCTTTGTAGAGATGTCACAAAGGTTAAGTCAACCGGTCCTCGACTTGTTCACTTCGCCGAAGAATGCCTAGCTCCCGAGGTACTTCTCCCGCTTTCCCTCCCCAGGGGCAGAGGGGTCGGATGCCCTGCGAGCACCATGGCCGAAGGGTCTACTCTATGCCTTCCCTCCTCTTCCACTGATTCTGGTGACCATTCGCAAACTGTTGCAGGAGTGGGCGGAAGTAATCTTCGTGGCACCATACTGGCCTTGGAGACCCTGGTTCGCCGACCTGGTGAATCTCTCCCGTTCTCCCCCATGGAAGATCCCCCAGATTGCATGTCTCTTCATCAGGAGTTTCTCCGGCACCCAGAACCTCAGTGGCTACAGTTAGTCAGCCAGGGCGATTTCCATGATTCAGGCTTCTCGCAGGCCGGCAACCAATCACATCTATGACTTCACATGGAGGAATGTTTGCCATTGGTGCGGAAGGCTGCAACTGGACACCTCGGAATTGACAATCCCTCAGATCATAGAGTACCTTCTTGATGGCCTGAATGATGGCCTAGCCCCTGCGACCACCCATAGACAGGTGGTGGCCTTATCAACTTTACCTGTGCCAATTCGATCCCTCTGACCCACCATCCAAGACTACGTGCCTTTCTCAAGGGCATCAGCAACACCAAGCCACCCGTGGTACACAGGTATCCCTCATGGGAGTTGCCGCAGATCTTACTTGCGCTTACTAGACCGTCTTTGGAGCCAGTCACTACTATTACATTGAGGTCCTCATCCCACAAGGTCGCCTTCCTGATTGCTATCACGTCAGCCAGGCGCATTTCTGAACTGGCGGCACTATTGATCAGGGAGGACCTTTGTATCTTCCACTGGGATCAAGTGGTCCTTCAGTTGGATTCTACATTCATGCCCAAGGTCAATTTGCTCTTCCATAGAGCCCAGGAAATTATTTTGCTAGATTTCTGTCCTAATCCCTCCCATGACTTGGAGCGGCAGTGGCACACACTGGAAGTCCGCAGGGCTCTCCAACGATATATCAAGCGCACAGTGTCATTTCGCAAGTCGGAGGCCCTCTTCGTCTCCTTCCTCCCCGCTTCTCTGGGGCAGAAGGTGTCCACTTCCACCATAGGTAGGTGGATCAGGGCTTGTATCGCGGAGGAGTACCAGCTTCTTTTTCACTGCCAGCTTCAAGTCATATCACAGCCCACTCCACTCGCAGCACTGCGACTCTGTGGCATGGGCCACTCAGGCATCCATCGAGGAGATTTGCAGGGCTGCAACATGGTCTTCGCCCTCTCCGTTTGTCCGCCATTATAAGATTGACTGCTTTGCCTCCACGGACGCCTCCTTTGGTTGGAGGGTCCTTCAGCAGGTGGTTTCCGGAGACGTGGATCCAGCCTCGTCTGTTTCCCACCCATTGGGACAGTGAGGCTTTGGTATGTCCCATTGGTGGACTCTCCATCTCCTGTGCTGGAGAAGGGGCGTTGTCTTATCTGAATGCCTTTTCTCAGTACGGAAATGGGGAATCCACACCCACCCTTTAGGCCAGTTAGGCCGGAATTAGGGGTCTGAGAGCCAACATCTCGTACTATCATCAGCCAGTATAGCCCTCATTAAGACTGGGTTCCCCTAGTAATAGGGGGCGTGTCAAATTTGGCTAACCTGGTCTCAAGAGCAGGCAGACAGAGAAAACCCATTGGTGGATTCTCCATCTCCGTGCTAAGAAAAAGTGTTCAGGTAAGACAATACCCCTCGGCCCTAAGAGTGTCCCGCCATCAATGACTGCAAATTGATTGTGTTTGTATGTGGTATGAATGTGGTTAATTTTAAAATTGTTATTGTATTTTTGTTGTGAGCCGCCCTGGGTCTTCGGAGAAGGGCGGCATATAAGTGTGAATAAACTAAACTAAACTAAACTAAACTAAACTAAACTAAACTAAACTAAACTAAACTAAACTAAACTAAACTAAACTAAACTAAACTAAACTAAACTAAACTAAACTAAACTAAACTAAACTAAACCCCTTCTCATATAGAGGCAGTCTTGCTGCAAGGGGATTGATGAATGCCTGTTCACTAGGAAATGATTCTTTGGGTGGCATCTGGATCAATCAGATCCCTCAGCAAGATCACCTTAAGTTTAGACGCCATGGTCTTCCTTTGTGATCTGCGTTTAGAATAATCCTATATCTAAAGATAGACATGAAATTGTTAGTAAAATGCATTATGTTAAGAAATAAGTATGAGTTCCTTTTTGGAAATAATTATAAGAAACCTATGGAGGAATATGTTATAAGTTTGCCTCTCTTCTTCCTCCCCCTGAACCTATGTCGCCAGGTATGTTGGGAGCACCACTCCTAGACAATACTAACTTGGGTGGGCCTTTGATATGAATTTAAACTTGATATTGTTCTGCTTAACCTTGCAGATTTATGATAGAACTCAAGAGAATGCTTTCAGAGTCTTTTCATTTGTGACAATTACAGAAGATTTGTAGACTGTGGCCAAATCTGCAAGTGTAAAAATGCAGTTACTTGTACCAACAGAAACTTTTAGTTTTGGAAGTCTAAGAATAATTTGCTCATAATAAGAACATTAGTATATAGCAAGATATGATTTCTATACAATTGTTTTTGTTGAGTAACTTGTTGCTTATTAAATGCAAATGATTTTCAATGAACTTTATGGTCACTAATGATTTATTGTTGCAACTTTAAAATACCTCATTTTCTGTGTTAAGTTTCCTTAGTGTTAAGTTTCTTTAGCATCTTATTTAAGTTCCTGTAAGTCATGCTAAGTAACTGTTCAAAAACATTTCTAAAAAGAATTGCCCAATGTTATTAAAGCAGTATCCTTAAAATTATGTGTGAAAGCAAAACATTTTTCTTATAGTTTTTCCATTTCTTTCAGCCAAAGTGGCCTCCTTGTATCCTCTCACTCTTTTCTCCCCAGTGTGATATAGATCTAGAACAGGGTGGCAGCCTACGGCTCTCAATCTAATTTCATGGCTCCTCAGCTTCATTTCAGAATCTCTCTGAATTCAAGAGCCAATTTGAACTATCTCTTTCCTTCCCTGAAGCCTGCTATTTGGGCAAGCGAAGTATGTCAAAAAGAAAACAAATGAGTGAAACACCCATTTAAAATCATAGAGATGGAAATTCTACTCAGGTCATCAATTCAATTCCTGTTTAGTGTTGAAATCAAATTAAGGCATCCTTGACTGATAGCTTCTCCTTGAACAGATCTAATGAAATGAAGCCTACCATGCATCTGGGTAGCAAGTTCTGATATTTAATTGGAATCTGTCTTGTGGTAATTTAAATCTATCATTCTACACCCTGTTTTCTGGAATGATGTAAAAAAAAAGGCTTGCATTTTTTTTCTTGTGATACTTTTTCTGGTAGTATCTGAAGAATGTTGTCATATCTCCTATCAGTGTTCTCTTCCAAAATATGCTCAACTTTTTCAATCTTTCTTCATAGGTACTCTGATCAACCTTGTTGACCTTCTCTAAATGTGTTCTTTGAATGTAGTGTCCGAACATGCTGGACTCAATACCCAAGATGTGGGTACTTATGGATGCCTTTTCCTATAACTCTGCCATTATGTGCTACTTGTTGATAATTCCTGACATGGCCTTTGGTCAAAATAATAAACATAATAATCAAGACCACCTTTGAAAATGTAGCTTGAAAAAGGGGAAAAGAAAATGAAATATATGTCAGTATGAAACCCCTTTATTAGAATATGGCTGCACTCTTCACACTGAGTTTTGAAAGCTTGTTGGCATTGTTTACAACTTGTTTGTGGGAAGAATTATTACATGTTTTAAATTTAGCAACTATATGAATACTCTGAAAATGAGCATGGACCTGGTGAGTGGTGATGAAGGGGATGATAAATTTTTAAAAAGATATAGTAAACAATATTTCTGCTTCCAAGCCTTTTCTGTTATATAAGCCATGAATTGGAAGCAACAATAGTAGAATCTTAATTGGTTTTCATTGATCTGTGATTCTAGACAATAAAAAAAAAATTCCAGCTCAATAAATGTCCTGGCTATCTAATACTCTTTATAATTTTACTTCTCATTTATTTATTTGCTGATTTGATTTTGGAATAGAAAATTTTGCATTTGGAATAGAAAATAGCTGTAATATTAGTGACACTTACTGCCAAGTCCATTATGCACAATGGTAGACATTTTTGACAAATGGGTCAAAATCATCAAACCTTTTATAAACTTAAAGTAACCTTGTCAAATAATCTGTCAGATGGAACGAATAAAAGTATAAGAAAACAAGTGAGTGCTCAGTGGTTGCCTAGTAAATAACAAAAATGTTTCTGGAAGTGTGTGATGTTTTGTGGTATACTTTTGGATTTGGAAAAAATGCCTTTAAAGAGGTTTGAGCTGAAGTAGATGGAAGTTTTATGAACGCCAAAAATTGGGTGACAACTTCCCATCTTTTTGGAGGTTGCAGTAGACTCTTATGAAAATGGTGTGCTCTTCTGTGGCCTCCAGACTTCTAGAAGTTGCATGCAAGGACCCTGGTCTCTGGAGCCTTGAAAAAATTACATAAGAATATTTGCACATGGTTTTTAGATGCTCGACATGCCATGCAAGACCATGACCCCTATGTTTAAGCTTTTAAAATTTAAAATTTTATCTTAATATGTATGCATAACCAATATTTTAAACTAAAAATCAAATGAGGTTTCCAATATTTTGAACCTGTAATTGATGATTGTTGTGAGCAACCCAGAGTTGCTGAGAGTGGCATACACATTTTTTTTTAATTAAGATTGGTTATACAGTCAGCCGGATGTTTAGACTGGATTGACATTTTTATCCATCTAACCTTCCTCTGCCTATCTGGGGTAGGCAGATACTGTTCGATGGTGTGAAAGGTGTCATATGATATAAGCTGCTTTTTGCAATTGATTAATGTGATTTTTTTCAATGCCAGTGGTGTTCAAGTGATGCTTCATTTGTTTTGGGATTGCACCGAAGGCATCTATTACTATTGTACTACTTCGCTTTCATTTGCCACAGTTCTGCTTCTGTTTGTGGATTTTTGCATTTTGTTATTTTGTCCAGTTCTTTGTCTTCTGCTGCCTGCAAGTACTACAATGTTCATTTATTCAGTTTTTTTTACTTTATTTCTATAATTGTTAAGTCTGCAGTGTTATGTGGTAGATTCTTGTCTGTTTGAATTCTGAAGTCCAAGAGCACTATTGTTTCTTTGTTTCCTGTTAGTTTTTCTATTTTGTGGTCCATCACTTTTTGCTGCAGGCAAATGGTAGTTCTTGTAGATATTCCAATGCACATTGTTGCTACTTTGTCATGCCATTGTTTGTAGTCAGTTTGTGCAATCTTCTTGCATCAGCTTACTAGGTTTTCTATTGTTTCTTCAGCTTTTCATCTGATGGCAATGTTCCAGGTCTTAATTTCTAGTAATTTTTGAAATACATTTTTCCTAAATTTGTAAACTTGATGGAGATTTGTAAAGGAATTAAACAGTCTCTCCTTTTCTTCTCCTTTTTAAACTGAATATGCTAACTGATGCAGAAAAAAATATGTAAAATTCATTGACTAGGAATACTTGATCTTAGTTTTATAGTATTCTGCCATTATTGGAGCACTAATACAGATAGTTCCCAAATTACAACCACAAATGAGCCCAAAATTTATGTTGCTAAGTGAGAAATTTGTTAAGTGAGTTTTGCCCCATTTTATAACTTTTATTGCCTGATTGTTAAGTGAATCAATGCAGTTGTTTAATTAGTAACACAGTTGTTAAGTGATTCTGGCTTCCCCGTTTATTTTGTTTGTGAAAAGGTCACAAAAGGTGATTGCCTGAGCCCCAGATACTGCATCCGTCATAAATATGGATCAGCTGCCAAGCATCCGAATGTAAATCATGTGATCATGGGGATGCTGCAATGGTCATAAATGTGAAAAATGGTCATAAGTCACTTTTTTCGGTGCTGTGGAACTTTGAATGGTCACTAAGAAAATTGTTGTAACTTGAAGACTACCTGTAGTTTCTAGATACTTTTGGTTTTCTGATGTAATGTATATTTCATGATTCACTCTTTCATTTAATAATAGAGCATGTTTGGTTACCGTAAAACTGACTATGTGATACATATTATGCCATTTCTATTACTTCAGTGAAGATGTAGGAAATTACTTCATGAATCTAATGAAGGAATTTATTTGGAAATAGGATAACCTCTTTATTAAAGTTTAGGGGAAATGCTTTTATATGGAATATGTCCTATGCTGCTGTTGAGATAAATCTTTACCAGAGGACTGAGTTTTCTGTATAACTCACCAAAGTATTTCAGATTAGCGTTTTTGGAGAGCAGCATTTGTGACAACTGGCTACAACAGAGACAATATAAAATAATTCTATATATAATGTATCTATTGTATAAGTATGCAGAATGTTAATTTCAGTTTGTTGTATATTCAACAGTAAGTCGAATGTTGCTGAATATGGTTGTAATGCAGTAAAAATGAAGAATAAATTGCAGGATTGATAACGTTCCATATATTATCCACCCTCCAGAGATTTAGGTGAAAATTCAACATCAGTTGTCAATCATTATAGAGCAATTCATTTATAAATTTGACATAGTAGGCTCCTTACAATGCTAATAAATATATTTGCATATGCAGAGGCTTTCCTATTTTCTTCTCTGAGTTGGGAAACCTTTCTTATCAGTTTTACTGTTTGTTCAGGAATTGGAAACATTAGGTTGTTGATTTGTTTTCTTCTGGATTGTCTGCCAGTTTATTATGTTTATCTAATTATTATTCTTAATCATAGGGTTGTAATAAACTGTGTATTTAATTAGGTAGTAAGCCTTTCTGTTTGCCTGATTAGGTAAAAAATGTGATTACTAGGCAAAAAACAAACCTTGGGATTTTTGAACCATATAAAAATGTATACATCTTTACTATTGTAAATATACAATAATAAGAAAAGAAAAAAAACTTAAAAACTGAATCATGGGACTTACGAAAATGGTGTAAATCAAATTTGTTTTTGTTTGTGTGAGTGGGTCTTTGTATAGGGTTTTTTTTTTTTGCTCTTGAATCAGATTTTTGATTTCTGTTGAATGCTTGGACTAGTCACTGCAGTTTTGTTGGGAAGCTTTTTTTTTAAGTCTTGGAAAGTGCTTCCTTCTTAAGTTTGAGAAGCTTAACTTAGCTTGTTTGTGCTTAAGGTGGGACTAGAACTCATTGTCTCCAAGTTTCTAGTCAGAACTGCCTCTTTTAAACCAAGCATATACTTGACCAATAAATATGATAAAGTCAATTCACTTCTTGAGTTATTGCAGTGAAAAAAATATTTAATGTGTCTTATTTAAAGAAATCATTTTGAATCTTTTTAAATTTAATAACACCACTTAATATTAATATAGGTATTTTCTTATAGAATATTATTTTTATATGAAGCTTATTGAGTTAATAAAAGTAATTGCATTGTTCCATAAATGTTATTGTATTTTTCCTATACTTTTAAAAGCAGCCAGTTAACACTTTTTATTTATTCATAGTAATCCAGAAATTCATATCAAGATATAAGTAGTTTTTGGAAATCAGAATCCTATACAGATGTTTTCTTTTATGTGAAGACTATTAACTATAAATACCATGTTAAGAGCATAAATGTGCATATCAAGCGATAGAAATGCTATGTTAATGGACAGTGCCCATAGTTTAATAATACTCTTTATGTTAGAACAGGGGTTCTCAACCTGTGGGTTGCGACCCCATTTGGGGTCGAACGACCATTTCACGGGGGTCGCCAAGCACCGCAGTCCGCCATTTTTTTTTTGGTTGGCCATTTTTTTTTCGTCGGCCATTTTTTTCCTTATCGCGATGTGGGCCGTCTTGCTGCACATGTGCGATGCGCCCCGCCGTGCATGCGCAGTGCGGGCCTGCCATTTTTTTGGGGGGTCGGCCATTTTTTTTTTGGTCGGCCATTTTTTTCCCTATCACGATGCGGGCCGTCGCATCACACATGCGCGATGCACCCCATCACGCCGTGCATGCGCGATGCACCCCGCCACACATGCACAATGCACCCCGCCACACATGCACGATGCACCCTGTCGTGCCGCGCATGCGAGGTGCGGGCCCGCCATTTTTTTTGGTCGGCCATTTTTTTGGGGTCAGCCATTTTTTCCCTATCGCGATGCGCCCCGTTGCGCCGCGCATGCGTGATGCGCCCCGTCGCACTACGCATGCGTGATGCACCCCGCCACGCATGTGCGATGCACCCCACCACACATGCGTGATGCACCCCACCACGCATGCGCGATGCGCCCCGTCGCGCCATGCACGCGTGATGCGGGCCGGGGTCGATCCCCAGAAAAGGTTGAGAACCGCTGTGTTCCTGGTTCATTCTGTGATATCTCCAATTAAAAGAATTGGGTAATAAGTAACAAGAAAACTTTAAATATAAGATCTTGTAGGATAACTTCAAGTCTGAGAAATCAATAAATCAGAGGTACAAGGTCTAAAGCGTTATGCTACCCGTCTTTGTTCATACAGCGTATCTATCACAACCTACGGTCAAAAGTCAAGTGTGGCTGTTGATCTGAAATAGGTTTTGTATTTCTGAACTAACTAGAAAAACTATTTGCCTGGCATACATCAATTTCCTGTGGCTTTTTCTGCAGTGCTCAGTGAAGATTTATTTGACCCTTACTGTATAGTGTGAGTTCTTCAGGAAAAGAAATGGAAGATTCCAAAACATCACCAATCAAATATGTAATTTTGCTTTAGCATTAGGAGTATAAGAACTCTTTTGTTTCATAAAGTGGCATCAACTGGGTGTACGTTATTTTCTTCAACATGTCTTGTAGAAGGAGGTTGAGAGGAATTTTCAGGAGGACTAACCAAGGGATTTCCCAGGCAAGCTAGATCTAATGTCAATTATGGGGAGTCAGAAGCTGTGAACTCACCATTGCTGCTCTGTCTGTTTTTACTATATGTCTCAAGCTAATTCCCAACAAATGCATTCCATTTGCTTCCCTCCTCTGACACTAATTAGCTGAAATATTTTCCAAGTGTCTTTTAGAGAGACTGCTGGGAGAAATGAAATGAGCCATTGCACCTTTTCTAGAATAGCTTGTAGTGTGAGCTAAAGACATATAGCTCATGCTGGAAATTAATTTACAGTGCTCTCAAGAGATAACCAGTCTGGAAAATTTTCAGTATAGATGTCCTAGAATGGATATTTGAAGCAGGACATGCTTGATAAGACATTGTAAGATGGAAGAACCTCTCTTGTGATGTGTGAATGAATAGTGTTGCCCACTGGCCACATTGCACTATTGGATTCTACACTTGCATTCCTGGATTAATCATTAAGCAAAATAAGCACACACATAGGATGCCAAGAGAAGGGGGACACCACAGAATTTTTCCCTAGTCATCATGCCCATAATTATTTCACTGCTGCACTGAACTTTAGTTTTCAATAAATTTTTGAATTTGCTTTTTTTTTAATAACAATTTTATTAAAATGCATTAAAAATGGTTGAAAATTTACATTTTTCTATTGTTATAACAATAGCAATATTACTTAGCATATTGCCCTCGACAATCTGGGTCCTCATTTTAACGACCTCAGAAGATGGAAGGCTGAGTCAACCTTCAGTAGATGAGAACTGAACTGCCAAACTGCTGGCAGCTAGCAGTCAGCAGAAGTTGCCTGCAGTACTGCATTCTAACAATTGCACCACCATGGCTCTTATAATGAACTTATTATCATATTCCAGTTGAATAAGCCCAACCAAGCAAACCACTAGATGAACTCCAATGTTAACTTTATTAGACAATAAACATTCTCCAGCATGGTGGATGTAGAATCCACTGATTGGGTTATTTCAGTCTTCTTGCTCAGAGAGACTAAGAAACAGCTTTAGCCACGCCTCCCTTTGGGTGTGTCTCCCAGTTTTGTCTTAGTCTCGGCTCAGCAGCAGACACGTTTTTTATGGCTCCATTGGAACTTTTGATCTGAACTTTTAATTCGATTCTAGTTTTTTTCCAAATTATTTCCAAAATTGACAAATTCATTGTCCTTTTAGACCTGGCTCATTGATCAAGGACTCTGTCCTTACCAGAGCCTGAGCCCCTTGGCCCTAGCAGGGATTCTATCCTCCTCTCTGGGCTCCAGGCCTTACCCACGCAGGCCTTTTCGGGCAGATTTTACCTGTTTTTCCAGACACTCCGGCAGGGTGAGGGGTCACAAGCGAGGCTTGGCTGGCATCGGATCCAGGCGAACGGGGCTCCGTCCTCAGTGGAATCACGGACTTGCCGTTTCAGCTAAATTGCAAGTGCCCAGTTGGAGGGGGAGGGTATTGGGGAGCGTGGCTCCGATCCGTAGTCGTTGTTTACGGCTTGGTTTTGCTGATTGTGTTTTCCCTCGCAAATGGCTAGAAGTCGCAGCCGCCATTTTGACCGCATGGTCGCCAGGCGGCCGCCTTCTTCATACTTGCTGGTGGCCGCCATTTTGGATTTGGGCCTACTAGGCCCCTTTTAGGAGTGATTTTGTCTTGGCCTGGGTTGCCAGGTCTGAACGAGGGACAGCCTTTCGGAGTGTTTCTGAGCGCTCAGAGTCTTATTGGCAGCCGCCTTTTCTTGCTCCAGGCTGCATTCTGCCGGCTCAGCCGGTCCTTAGGCCTTCCTTCGGGGTTGCATGGCAGGCCATAAGGAGGCATTTTCGGGTATCTAGGGGGTTTGCCCTTTGGTTGTATTACCTGTTTTCGATTAATTGTCATTGTAACACTGGTGTAGGAGGTAGTCCCAGGGGAAAGAACATTTCTCTCGGTGGGCCCCGGTTAACCTAGGCCCTGTCCAGGAGTGAGAGTTTACCTGGCTGCCTGTTATTACTAGCCATGGCCTTTAGCCACTGGGCCTATCAGACAGGCTTACATCCTGTCTGGCTGTTCTTTCCTTGAGTGTCTGTAGTTCAGTGTGAGGAGCGGCTGCATTTCATCTCTGACTACTGATCTGCGTCCTTAGTTCCCAGTTTTTTTCTCACTAGTTATCCTATTGCAGGCTCTGTCTAGTGGCAATGGCAGACAGTTCCTTGCCGCCGGCTTCACAGGTCTCTGGTGTGCCCCCTGCGCAATCAAAGCGCAGATCAACAGAATTGGAAGCAGGGGGTAAGAAAAAGGCTAAAACTAAGCATCTAACTTCCAAGGAGACCTCTAAGTCAGCGGAACGAGAGGCCTCGAGGAGACACCAGGCACTGGAGAGGGAATTCTCCAAAGCACAGCGGCTCCTATCCAGTGGGGCTGATCCGGTTCCCCCCGCCCCACTGGATACTGATACCTTGGAGCCACCTCTGGCACATGTGCAAGAAGTCACCTGGATTGGTTCTCCTCTTGGGGTAACCGAGCAGGCAGGTCCTCTCACTCCTCTCCTCCTCTCCAGCAAGGTTCCCAAGTGGTTCATGCTCCAGCGGTGGTTGTGGCTGCCCTTGGGGGCCAGGGGGCTGCGTGGTCCCAGAGCCAATTCCAGACATTCATGCAACATGCCTTTGTTCAATTTATGTCATCCTCTAAGAGTCCGCAGGGTTCCTCTTAGGTCCCACCTCCCCCCACTAGTTCTTCCTCTGTGCAGGATTGTACCACGACATCTGGTTCAGATGTCTCTGAATCTTCCTCTCAGGTGGGAGGAGGGGAGTCTGTGGATTTGGACGTAGCTGACACCCCCATGTCAGAGGATGAGGAGGCAGCGCCCGATCAGGCTTCTGCCTCGTGCCTGTTGGACCCCTCTGTCTTCACGTCTCTTCTGTTGAAGGCCTGCGCTACTACCAATTTGACTTCTGTTCAGGAGGAAAAACCTTCTACTTCGAAAGATTAGGAGTCTAATCCTTTATTTGCTGTAAAGGTAGTAGACCACAAACAAATACCCTGTCCCTTTGTGTTTCGGGATGCGGTCGAGGCCCAGTGATCTTCCCTGTCCACTACTCCCAAGGAGAGCAGTTTGGAAAAGAAGCTGTATAACGTCTCTCCGTCTTTTGCTTCCTTGTTAGACGTTCCTACTGTTGATTCTCCTTTAATTTCCCTATTTTCTAATTCCGCCGTCTCAGGTGACATGGCAGAGGTCTTGACAGCAGAGGACAAGAAATTTGAGTTCGCCTACAGAAGAGCTCACCAGGCTTCTGGACAGGCCATTAAGGCTGCTACCTAAGCTTCCTTCTTCGCCAGGGCGTCCATCATGTGGCTCCGTGAGCTTCAAACATTGGTTCCCCCCGATCAGGTCAGAGTGCACCAGACACTCGTCAAGCTGGTGGGGGCCTCACAATATATGGCAGACGCCTCCCTTCACTCAGCTAACTGTTCGGCACGTTCCATCGGTGCCACGGTGGCCCCCCGCAGGCTCCTGTGGCTAAAACAGTGGAGAGCAGATTTAAAGGCCAAATGGCGTCTCTCCAAGTCCAAGTACGTAGGCACGGATTTGTTTGGCTCCATCTTGACCCACATGTGATCGAGGGCAAGGACAAGCGCAAGGTCATCCCTCCAAGAAAGCTAATAGGCGGCCACAGCAGGACTCCCGCAGACAGTCTTTCCATCCCTCGGGCTCTTGGGAGTGGCAGCAGCCCTTTCGGGCAGGGCAGTCCTGGAATTGGCCCAGAGGTTCACGTTCCTTCCCGCAGAGGCAGGATCGTCAGCAGGACCGCCCAAATACCGGACCCAGGGGTCAGGCTCAGGCGAAACGTCCCTTCAGGGCTTCAGGGGATCGTCCCTACCGGCGCATAAGCAAATTCCTTGCCCCTTCATGTTCCGGGATGCGGTTGAGGCCCAGTGGTCATCCCTGGCTACTACCCCCAAGGAAAGCAGTATGGAAAAGAAGCTGTACAACGTCTCTCCATCATTTGCCTCCATGTTAGACGTCCCCACAGATGATCCCCCACTAATTTAGTTATTTTCCAATTCCGCCGTCTCAGGTGACATGGCAGAGGTTATGAAAGCGGAGGACAAGAAGTTTGAGTTTGCCTATAGAAGAGCTCACCAGGCTTCGGGACTGGCCATTAAGGCCACGACTTCAGTTTCTTTCTTTGCCAGAGCGGCCATCATGTGGCTCCGTGATCTTCAGACCTTGGTTCCTCCTGATCAGGTCAGAGTGCACCAGACACTTGTCAAGCTGGTGGCGGCGTCACAATATATGGCGGACGCCTCTCTCCACTCAGCTAAGTGCTCGGCCCGGTCCATCGGCACCACAGTGGCCTCTCGCAGGCTACTATGGTTAAAACAGTGGAGAACAGATTTAAAGGCCAAATGGTGTTTCTCTACATCCAAGTACGCTGGTAAGGATCTGTTTGGCCCTATCCTTGACCCACACGTGGTTGAGGGTAAGGACAAGCGCAAGGTCATGGTGCACCCCTCCAAGAAATCCGACAGGTGGCCACAGCAGGACTCCCGCAATGGGCCAGGATACTTGCGGGACCGTCTTCTGCCTCATAAATCCCAGCGACCGGTTAGGGCACATAGGGTTGGCCTCCTACAGATCCCGTCTGTTGCACAATGTCGTTTGGCGGGACCTAGGGCTAGGGCCTTCTCTGTTGCCGCCCCAGCCCTCTGGAATCAACTTCCCTCAGAGGTTCATACTGCTCCTTCCCTCCTAGCTTTCCGAAAACTTTTAAAAACACATCTATGCAGACAGGCTTGGGGCTTATGAGCTGCGCTCTGCCCCTGGGCCTTTGATTGGGACTGTATGTTGTATGAGTGGGTATAGTTTTATTGTTTTTTATATTGTATATTATTATTTTAACTAATTTATATTTTGTACTTGTATTATTTGCTGTGAGCCGCCCTGAGTCTGAGGAGAAGGGCGGCATATAAGTCAAAATAAAGTAAAGTAAAGTAAGACAGTCCTTCCGTCCCTCGGGCTCTTGGGAGTGGCGACAGCACTTTCGAGCAGGGCAGTCCTGGGATTGGCCCAGAGGTTCATGCTCCTTCCCCTAGAGGAGCCAGGGGTCAGTCTCAGGCAAAACGTCCCTTCAGAGATTCTGGGTGTCGTCCCTATAGGTGCTCCAAGTGACGCGATTGAGGATTTTCCGATAGGAGGGCACCTGGGGTGGTTTTACCAGGTCTGGGAGCAGACCACCACCGGCTCTTGGGTCAGGGACACTGTCAGACGTGGCCTGGCACTCGAGTTTTATGCGATCCCTCACGATCGCTTCCTACAGTGCCCAGTATCACAGAATCCCTCGAAAGCACGTCTTGTATCCACCACCATCAAGCATCTCCTAGACATCAGGGCCATAGAGCCAGTACCAAAGGGTCAAGTTGGAACAGGTTTTTACTCCATCCTGTTCATGGTCCCCAAGGCATCAGGAGGATGGAGGGCGATACTGGACTTAAAGGGTCTGAACCGATTCTTAGTATACAGACGGTTCAAGATGCAGACCCTAAAGTCAATACTGGCCGGTATCAGGAAGGGAGATTTTCTCTCTTCCATAGATCTCACCGAGGCTTACGTCCACATCCCAATCTCCCAGGAGCACTGCAGGTTCCTGTGATTCTGTTATGCACACCGGCATTATCAATACCGGGCCCTCCCGTTTGGCCTATATACGGCCCCAAGGGTCTTCACGAAGGTCCTAGTGGTATTGGCTGCCCACCTTCGGATGATGCCGGTGCGTGTGCAGTGCTACCTGGACGACATTCTCGTCCAGTCCAAATCCCTTCGATCAGCACAATCAGACCTGATGACCACCATTCAGGTACTTCAGACCACGGTTTCTCAGTGAATTTCGGGAAAAGTCACACTTCCCCCACAAAATGTCTACTTCACCTGGGGGCCCTGGTAGACTCAGAATTTTGCAGGGTCTACCTTTCCCAGGAGCGACAGCTGAGCATCCGGAAATTGGTATCCCAGATTCGGGGTGCGAGGAGAGTTCCTCTGGTGCAGTTGTCCCAGCTCCTGGGAAAGACGGTATCTTTCATGGGGATAGTCCCATGGGCGAGGCTTCACTCGAGGACCCTCTAGTGGTTCCTCCTCCCCTTTCAGAAGCAGAACCTCAGCGCCTCCCCCCAGAAGGTCCAGGTTCCGTTTCACGTCCTCTCATCCCTCCAGTGGTGGTCTTCTGCGGCCATGTCCAAAGGGACCATATTCAAGGAACCCCTCAGGATCGTCCTGAACACAGACGCCAGTCTGTTCGGTTGGGGGGGCTCACCTCCAGACCCAGTTGGCCCAGGGGCGTTGGTCAAGGGCAGACCTCAGGCAAAACATAAACTGGTTGGAGCTAAGGGCGATTCATCTGGCCCTCTGTCATTTCTCTTCCCTAGTGTCAGACAAGCATGTCCTAGTTCTGACGGACAATGTGGCGACCAAGGCTCACATCAACAAGCAGGGGGGAACGCATTCCTGGCCTCTTCTCCAGGAGGCCATGGAGCTTGGGCTGTGGGTGGAGACATACTTGAGTTCGATCAGGGCGGAACACATTTCGGGAGAGGCAAACCGACAGGCAGACTCCTTGAGCAGGGTGACTGTGGACCACTCAGAGTGGGGGCTGGACACAGGATTATTCGATTTAATAGCAAACATTTTCGGCAGGCCATTCCTGTATCTCTTTGCCTCCCCGTCCAATGCCCAACTCCCCAGGTTTTTCACCAGGTTTCCAACCAGGGGGGCTGAGGGGACGGACACCCTCCGGTGCAAGTGGCCCAAGGGTCTGCTATACGCTTTCCCTCCCCTCCCGCTGATACAAGCCACCATTCGCAGGCTGATACTGGAGCGAGCGGAAGTAATATTGGTTGCTCCATATTGGCCTCGATGCCCGTGGTTTTCAGACCTAGTGGAACTGTCCCTGTCCCCGCCATGGAGGTTCCCCCCAGACCAAGTGGCTCTCAATCAGGGGGAGCTCCTCCATCCGGACCCTCAGTGGCTCCAATTATCCGCCTGGCACTTGAGCGGGAGAGTCTAACTAGGCAAACTTATTCCTCGGGGGTGATCTCTATGATCCAGGCCTCTAGACGCCCCTCAACAAATCGGATTTACGACGCCACTTGGAAAAATTTCTGCCAGTGGTGCAATTCACGTAAACTGGACCCTCTTTCAGTTACTGTCCCTAACAGTTTAGATTATCTGCTGGATGGCATTTCTAAGGGTTTGTCCACTAACACCATCCATAAGCAGGTGGCGGCCTTGTCTACGGTCCTCACCTGCGATACTCTGGGTCCACTTTCTCACCACCAAGCAATTTCTGCTTTTCTTAAAGGGGCGGCCAATTTCCGGTCCTCCCACAGTGCATAGATACCCATCTTGGGACTTACCTACTGTGTTGCAGGCCTTGACCACGGCTCCTTTCGAGCCTCTCCAAGCTTGCTCTCTCCATTTTCTCTCCTTGAAGGTGGCCTTTTTGGTTGCTATAACTTTGGCCAGAAGGATTTCGGACTGTGCCGCCCTCTCAGTCAGGGAAGATCTCTGTATATTCCATCAGGACAGAGTGGTCCTTAGAACATAAGAACATAAGAAGAGCCATGCTGAATTAGGCCAAAGCCCATCGAGCCCAGCATTCTGTGTCACACAGTGGCCCACCAATTGTACATGGGGATCTTGAGCATAAAGAGAAGGCAAAACCCTCCCTTTCCCTTGACCCCCAACAAATGGTACCCAAGGGAATCCTGCCTGCCTCAACCAACATAGAGGCGGCACATGGACATCCGTTTTAATAACCATCGATACACTTTGCATCCATGAATCTATCTAGCCCTGCCTTGAAGCTGTCAAGGCTGACAGCTATCACGACCCCTTCAGGAAGTGAATTCCATAAATCAACGACCCTCTGGGTGAAGAAATATTTCCCTTTATTTGTCCTCACTTTCTTAGCTATGAGCTTTAGGGAGTGCCCCCTTGTCCTGGTATTGTGTGATAGAGAAAAGAATTTTTCTCTATCCACCTTTTCTATCCCATGCATGATTTTATACACTTCGATCAAGTCACCCCTTAAACACCGTCTTTCAAGGCTGAAGAGACCAAGGCGTTGCAATCTGGTTTCATAAGGGAGGCGCTCCATTTCCTTGATCATTCTTGTTGCCCTTTTTCGCACCTTTTCCAGTTCCATTATATCCTTCTTGAGGTGCGGTGACCAGAACTGTACACAGTACTCCAAGTGTGGTCTCACCATCGATTTGTACAGAGGCAATACAACACTTGCTGACTTATTTTCGATTCCCTTCCTAATCATGCCAAGCATGGAATTTTCTTTTTTTTTACTGCTGCTGCGCATTGGATTGACATCTTCATCGAGCTGTCCATCAAAACCCCAAGATCCCTTTCTTGGGTTGTCTCAGAAAGTTTGGTCCCCATCAATTGGTAAGTATAATTGGGGTTCTTTGCACCGATGTGCATAACTTTGCACTTGTTTAGGTTAAAATGCATTTGCCACTTTGTTGCCCACTCACATAATTTCGAGAGATCCTTCTGGAGCTCCCGACAATCAGTTTCACTTTTCACAACCCGGAACAATTTAGTGTCATCAGCAAACTTGGCTACCTCACTATTAACTTCTACATCCAGATCATTGATGAATAAATTAAAAAGTAAAGGTCCCAAAACTGAACCTTGGGGTACACCACTTCTCACTTCTTTCCATCCGGAGAATTGTCCATTTATTGCCATCCTTTGCTTCCTACAATTTAGCCAGTTACCAATCCAGGACAAGACCTGTCCTCTAATTCCGTGGCTGGAGAGCTTTTTTAGGAGCCTTTGGTGAGGAACTTTGTCAAAAGCCTTTTGAAAGTCAAGATATACAATATCAACTGGGGCCCCTTTATCTATGTATTTATTTACACCCTCAAAGAATTCTAACAAGTTAGTAAGACATGATTTGCCTTTGCAGAAACCATGTTGATTTTCATTCAGCAATGCCTGTTTTTCTATGTGCCCTGTAATTTTATCTTTAATAATTGTTTCCATCAGTTTGCCTGGAACTGAGGTTAGACTGACTGGTCTATAGTTTCCTGGATCACCTCTGGATCCTTTCTTGAAGATCGGGGTTATATTTGCTTCCCTCCAATCCTCCGGTACAGTGCCTGATCTTAGAGAAAGATTGTATATTTTAGCTAGAAGTTCAGCAATTTCACACTTGAGTTCCTTGAGAATTCTAGGGTGGATGCCATCTGGACCTGGCGATTTGTTGACGTTTAGTTTAGAAAGGCATGCAAGAACATCTTCCTTGTTTATCTCTATCAGGTTTAATTCTTCTATTTCCCTCCCTGGGAAAACTAATTCAGTGGCAGGTAGATGTTCTCTATCCTCCTCGGTGAAAACGGAGGCAAAGAAGTCATTTAGCCTCTCAGCAATCTCCTTGTCTTCTCTGATTATCCCCTTCTGACCATTGTTATCAAGTGGCCCAACTGATTTTCTGGTTGGGTTCCTGCTTCTGATGTACTTAAAAAAGGTTTTGTTATTATTTTTAATATTCTTGGCTATATGCTCCTCAAAGTCTCTCTTGGCTTTCATAACTATCGCCTTGAATTTGGTCTGCCAGAGTTTGTGATCCCTCCTGTTCTCCTCGGTAGGAAGAGCCTTCCATTTCTTAAATGAGTTTTTCTTCTTTCCAATAACCTCCTTTACCTCATTCGTAAGCCATACTGGTATCCTCTTGGACTTTCCAATCCTCTTTCTTCTTTTAGGAATGCATTTTATTTGAGCCTGAGTCCTTAGATTAGACCCCTCCTTTATCCCCAAAGTGAACACCGGTTTTCATAGATCATTGGATCTTGTTTTACCAAGTTTCTGTCCAAGTCCTTCTCACAGGCTAGAACGCCAGTGGCACAAGCTGGATGCGCGCAGGGCTCTGCGCATCTACATGAAGCGTACTGGGTCCTTTCGCAAGTCGGAGGCCTTGTTTGTCTCCTTTCAACCATCTGTCATGGGCAGGAATGTGTCCTCTTCCACCATTGGCAGTTGGATTAGGGCTTGTATTGCTAGGAATATGCCTCCCAGTCGCTTCCGGTCCCAGCTCGTATCACGGCTCACTCCACGTGCAGCGCAGCAACCTCTGCGGCCTGGTCTACCCAGGCCTCTGTAGAGGAGATTTGCAGTGCGGCATCTTGGTCGTCCCCTTCTTCATTCGTTACACATTATAAGATTGACCGGTTTGCCGTGGCGGACGCCGCATTCGGCAGACGATTCTTCAACAGGTCATTTCCTCTAGGGAGACACCAGCCTAGACCTTCCCCCCGAAGGGATATGGGGGGCTTTGGTATGTCCCAATCAGTGGATTCTACATCCACCATGCTGGAGAAGGGGTGTTGTCTTACCTGAACGCCTTTTCTCAGCATGGTGGTGTAGAATCCACACCCTCCCTTGGACAGGTGTCTAGACTTGTGTATTGTCATTTTTTTGTATTTTTGAAGTCATTGCGTCAGAGCTTGTCTGGATCCTTCGCCTCGTCAAAACTGGGAAGACACACCCAAAGGGAGGCGTGACTAAAGCTCTGACTTAGTCTCTCTGAGCAGGAAGGCTGAAATAACCCAATCAGTGGAATCTACACCACCATGCTGAGAAAAGGCGTTCAGGTAAGACAATGCCCCTTCTAGGCTGAATGTATGAACTCCCCCAATGCTTGCATTATGTGTCCTTGGTATCAGTATTTGTGTTTTTCTGCACCTGGGTACTGAGCCTGACTTTCCATGCAAGTTTTAAAGAAAAAGGATTAAAAAAATAGCATTGTCCTCATCATTCCAAAAGGAGGATTCAGAAATAAAGTTTTGGAGTGATAACTGGCCCTCAGAGTCCTTCCAAAAGTTCCATTATTTCCAGGTTATGACCGAAAAAGCAATGTATTAAATACATAAGTGTTATTTAACTTAATTGTATTGTAATATTAAATCAAATTTCCTTTTTTTGTCCTGGTCTCATGCTTGTTGGATTGTATCTTCAACTCACTGTTTCCTTCTTTCCCTCCTTCCCTTCCTGCTTTCTTTCTTACACAGGGACCAGGACTAAGTGTATTGATCTTGTACTTTAGAGATCCCATCTAAAATCTCACAAATTTCAAATCTCACAAGATTTTGGCATTCTTAATTTTAGTATTTTGTGCCAAAATGATGAAATACATTATAGTTCCTTAAGGTCTTATTTTGTTCTAAAACATGATAGAATATAATAGAGCTGGAAGGGACCTTGGGGATCTTCTAGTCCAGTTCCCTGATCAAGCAGGAGAACCTATATAGTCTCAGACAGGTGGATGTCCAGTCTCCTCTTAAAAATCTCCAGCGATGGAGATTTCTGCCCACGATTTCTGCGGCTAAGCTGATCCACTAGTTGATTATCCTCACTGTCAGGAAATTTCTCCTTAGTTCCAGGTTGCTTCTCTCTTTGGTCAGTTTCTAGCCATTGTTTCTCGTCCTTCCATCTGGTGCTTTGGTGAACAACCTGACCCCCTCTGCCTTTTGGCAGCCCCTTAGATACTGGAACACTGCTATCATGTCTCCCCTATTTCTTCTTTTCCTTAGACTAACCAGACCCAAATCCCATAGCTGTTTTTCGTATGTTTTAATCTCCAGGCCTTTGATCATCTTAGTTGCTCTTCTCTGAATTTTTTCCAAACTCTCAACATCTTTTTTTGCTGCAGTATTCTAGGTGTGGTCTTACTAGGGCTTTATAAAACGGTAATAGTACTTTTCGTGATCTTGATTCTATGCTTCTGTTTATACAACCCAGGATTTTGTTAGCTTTTTTGGTTGCTGCTGCACACTGCTGGCTCATAGACAAGTGATTGTCTACTAGGACTCCAAGGTCCCTCTCACAGTTACTGTTTTTGAGCCAGATCTCGCCCATTCTGTATTTATGCCTTTGGTTTTTCCTGCCTAAATGTAAGACTTCGCCTTTCTCCACACTTGAAACTCATTTTGTTGGATAGGGCCCATTGTTCAAGTTGGTCAAGATCTGTTTGGATCCTGTGTTTGTCTTCTGAGGTGTTGGCTATGAATTTGATGAGTTCCCCTTCTATTCTCTCATCTAAGTCATTGATGAAGATATTGAAGAGTACTGGGCCTAAGATGGAACCTTATGGTATTCCACTGCTTACTTTTCTCCATGTGGATGTAGTGACATTGAGGACTACTCGTTGAGTACGGTTTGTTAGCCAGTTACAGATCCATCTGGTAGTGATGTTGTTTATCCCATCTTTTCTTATTTACCAAGGAGTAGGTTGTGGTTTACTTTGTCAAATGCCTTACTGAAGTCCACTGAGTTTTGCTGGTCTACTAGTTAGTCATTTTATCAAAGAATGGTATGAGATTGGTTTGGCATGATCTATTTTTGACAAATCCATGCTGGCTACTAGTTATGGCTTTGTTTGCTTCTAGTTGTTTGCACATCTGTTTTTTGATAATCTTTTCTAGGATTTTCCTAGGTATTGATGTTAAAGTGATTGGTATGTAGTTTCCTGGGTCCGTATTTTTTCCTTTCTTGAAGATGGGGACCACATCAGCCCTTTTCCAATCCTCCGGATTTATGGATGATATGATGGAACAGTTCTGAGATAATTTCTGCCACCTCTTTCAGAACTCTGGGGTGTAGTCTGTCGGGTCCCGGTGATTTATATTCATCAAAGTTGTATAGGTGCTCCCTTACCATTTTCTTGCTTATTTTAATTTTTGTTTCTGGTATGTCTTTTGCAGTGGTTTTTTGGGGTGTGTTGAGCTGTAGTATCTTTGTGTGTGAAGATTGACACAAAGTATGAGTTAAGCAGCTGTGCTTTCTCCCTGTTGCCTGTAATTTCTTTGCTATCTTCTCTCTTTAGCGGGCCTACAGTTTCCTTGATTTTTTTCTTCTTGTTAATATGTTGGAAGAAGCTTTTTTATTGCCCTTGATTTCTGTTGCTAGTCTTTGTTCATTCTGAGCATTTGCTTTCCTGACTTCGTCTTTGCATCCTCTGGCTGTTTAGTTATGTGCCTCTCTTTCCATCTTTTGTATTTGTCCTTTTTGTCTTTTAGTTTGTTAGTGAGTTCTTTGTGCAGTCATGCTGGTTTCTTCTTGGATTTCTTGTTTTTCGTTCTCAGTGGTATTGTGCTGGTATGGGCTTTTGTGACCACATTTTTCAGAGTTTCCCATGCTTCCTGGGTTGTTTTCACCCTTAGGATTTCCATCCATGGGATTTTTCCTAGGTTCTCTGTTAGTTTATTAAAGTCAGCTCTTTTGAAGTTTGGGACCTTGGTCAGATTGTTTTCTATTGCTGCTGTTTGCATTATATTAAATTCTATCATGATGTGGTCACTTTCACCCAGGGTTCTAGTAATTTCGATTCCCTCTATCACTTCTTCTCTGTTTGTGAGGATTAAGTCCAGTATAGCTTTACGTCTAGTTCCCTTGTCCACCTTTTGAGTGACAAAGTTGTCGGCTAGGTTGGTTAAGAATTTGTTTGATCTCCCTCTTACTGAAGAGTTTGTATCCCAGTTGATATCTGAGTAGTTGAAGTCTCCCATTATTACTGTGGTGTGCTTTCTGCATGCATTTGTTAGTTGGTTGGCAAAGAGTTCATCTATTTCATCTGGTTCGTCTGTAATAAACATGTATGGCAATGTCACTTTTCTTTTCTTTTATATTGACCCATATACTTTCTGGAAAGATTTTGTCTTGGGTCGTGTGCATTTCTGCAGATATGTAGTGTTCTCTTACATATAGTGCTACTCCCCCTCCTCTTTTTATAGACCTGTTTCTTTTGAACAATTTGTATCCATCCATCTGTCCATTCCATTCATGGGTTTCATCCCACTAGGTTTCTGTTATGCCAACTATGTCATACCCTCCCTCATGTACTATACTTTATAACATCTTGCAATCCCAAGAAATTTTGGAGATCTTTAATATTTATATTTATTTATATTTATAGTGATGAACTGGTGTATGGTTATCTTATTGTTGAACTTGCATGATTTGCATAAAGAATTGGGCACCTAATGTGTTCCTAAGAACTCCTGATATTTTCATAAGGATTCATTTGTAGACTAAAACTGTCAAATTACTGTAGATGGGAGAACATTTTTGACCTCTGTCTATGTGTCTTGAATGTGGCTAGTTGATTAACAGTTGAAATTAGGCACACAATCTTTTTCCAGAATAAAATCTATCAAAGTAAATATGTCATTTAGCTGTAAGTATGATGGTATAGTAATATATAAAAAATGAGGCTGAATTATTCCAGCTGTTAGATTTCTAAAGTCTGCAGGGATTGAAATAGACAGTGAAAATGCATATGGAATACAGTACATAAATATTTTACTTTTAGCCTTTGAAACATTATTTTTCTAGAAGAGCACTTGGCAAACAAATCTACAATATTTAGCAGAACTGAGGTGATCAGAAAGGGAACTTCGTATCTGCCCAGTTTAGTTAATTAGCATTTACTCTAGCTTATTCTAATAAATTGGCCAATTCAGATTAGATGGGAGCCCACCTTACTTATTCATAAATGGATATTTGTGTACATGTGTCCTGCTTGTTAATTTTTAATAACTAGCTATGTGTTTATGATGGGGTAGGGAAATTTACATTAAAATTAGGAAGGCATTGGGTTTAATAAGTCTCCTCTGACTTCTTGAAGACACTTGCATTTCTATTCTTTCATTATCCTCTTCATTTTGCCTCTCCTTGAACACATTTCTGCATCTGGCAAGTCAACCATAACAGCATTGCTGGATATGTCCATTAACCCCTGAGCTGTTTCCTTATTATTAATGTAAACGTTTGAGTATCAGAAAGCACCCATGGCCTATCAAAGAACAAATAACAGCTGTCTATACCTCCATCTGGAGCTTCCATTGCTTAATCTTGAAATGCAACGGTCTTTCCTCACTACAGAATAAAACATGAAACTTTGAAGTTGTTGTTGCTCTATCAACAAGCCTAAAGGAAACATTCAAAATGTTAAGAGCTATGTAATGCTTAAGGTATTACAGGATATTGTTCGGCTTAATAATCCTTCCCTTTCCGCAGAAGAAGCAGTTATTAACAGCGGTTGCCAATTTTTTAGAAAGCTGTATTGGAAGGAAATGACAAATTCCAGAAACACAAGGGTATATTCATATGTTCAAACATAACTATCATGATATCTAGACAGAATTTTTTCTCCTGAATTTCTTGTCTACAGGAAGGAGGAGAAAGAGAAATAACAACAGGAACAATCTTCCCTTGAACTTTTTATTGTGTCTTCAATAAGTAATTTTCCAGAAAATAGCCAAAAAACTGCAGCACAGTCATTTTTTCTTCAAAATGAAAACCAAATAAGAATTTTAGAACTGAATGAGAGTACACTGATTTCCTTATTTTTACACTTACCTAGCCTTAATTGCACTTCCAAGTTAAAATAGGAACTGTCCCTTATAAGCAATTCCCCTTATGCCATTTAGTGGCTAGATTTGCTCTTTGTCATTATGATAAATGAATTTCCATAGTTTAAATTAAGGATGATGTGCAAATTTAGTGATGTAGTTAATTTTTTGCAGTTATATATAAAACAAGCCCTGGCTAATTCAAGAAACCATACTAATTCAAGCAAACATGTTAACGCAAGTAAGCAATATTTTGGTACTTAAGGCTATTGTTAATATTTTTTAGGAAAGAGCTAGGAATTCTAGTGGGCAAAGTGGATGAATTCACATTGCTTGGTTTTTCTTTTTTTGGCATAGCCTGGGATTCAGCAGCATTTTTTTTTTTTTGGTAGGAGATGTAGATTATCTTTTTTATGTTTTCTCTTTCAGAATGCTGATGGTCTATACTGCTAATTTTAGCAATCAGAGTCAAGAAAATCTAGGGAGTGCTGCATACTGTTTTCGGATTGGAAACTTAGACCATACTTAGACCAACTGTGCAGGCTTAGTGTGTCATTATGCAATAACAGAAATGCTTTGATTTTATTTTTTCCTGGATGATTTTATAAAAAAGAAATTTAGAAACACTCTTATAGACTTGATATAAGAAATACTTCCCCCCCCAATGATTATTTGTTATCCATTAGATCAAAGATCCCAATTTCTGGGGTGCAGACTGGTACCAGTCTGTGGCCTGTTAGGAACCAGGCTATATAAGTGGAGGATGAACAAGTGAATCTTCATCTGTGCATGTGTGGGATCTAGGTTGTGCATGAAACCATATCTCTCCTACCCTGGTCAATGTTTCTTTCAAAACCAGTCCCTGATGCCAGAAAGGTTAGGGGCTGCTGCATTAGATGTCAGCATGGAATTTTACTTACTGTGTATTGAACTAATCTAAATAATCATAGATATATGTTAAGGTTTTAGAAAAAACATATTTATCCCATATTTATCCTCCATGCCATTGCATAAGGAACACAATATATGCTTATATATATTATATTATTTTGCCAGCTACTGGAAGGCAAAATAGACTAGAAATGGAATAGAATAGAAAGGGTTTTTTAAAAATATCTTCTCTTTGCAGAAAAGTTGCAGAGCAATTATTTAGAAATATTATCTTAATGCCATAATGTGAAGTTAGGAATAATATTTATTTTCCTGCTAATGTTATAAATTTATTGTAGCATAGAATTTATAACTTCCATTTTTGGGAATGAAACTTGGAAGAGAGACACATAATTCCAGTACAGCATCTGTATTATCAATGGATAAAAATGCTCTTGTATTCTACTTACTAACCACTATGGATGAACAATGACAAGCGTTCTATCATGAAGAATATACTTTTTTTAGTCCAAGTATTTGGTTACTTCCTGACATTATTTGAAAGAGGAATTTTTGTTTTTAATTTATATAGAAACATAAGCAATCATAAATAGTATTTGTTGGTATAGAGAGGGTTTTTTTTCCTTACTAAACCAGCTAGTAAGAAAAAATATTTTAATAAAAGCAGGGGAGGTGTTCTGGAAAATTTGTAGATGAATTTAGCATTGTAAAAATTTCCTTTTTAAAAACAGTATCTTGTAGAGTGACAGGGATTTACAGTTTGCATTGAAACTAAAGCTGTTACTTTACTATTTTTATTTTTGGATCAGAATTCCTTCAGATGTTTAACCAATTTATTTGTAAGCTATAACAAATATAGAAACTCTTATTTTAATCAATATTTTTTTCAAACTCATATTTTGATATGACAGTAGCAAACAGAATAAGGTTCCTATATTATCAAATGTAACCATCTCAAGTGATTAGAAAATCCAAAGTTCTCAGTATCTGCTATTATAAATAAATACAGGTAGTCCGCATATATCATATATCATAACAGAATTGTTATGTTTTACCAAGTAGGTAAAAAGCAAAACAAAACAAAAATCCTGTTCTAATATGTGCTCAAGTAGGGTTGTGCTCCTTTTGCCACTGAAGAGTTGCTCCATTTTTTTCCCCATTCCTTTATTTTTAACATTACTTTCTGTCCTCAGGATAAGTCATCTTTATCTCAGCATTACCCATGAAGATTTCCCCTTAGATGTACATGTACACACAAAAATTGAATAAATTATTTCCAAAATAGAATATACAAATCTTTAATCTTTCCAATGTTTATGATAGGGAAAGTACATGCAAATATGTGTATATTCCTAAAACAGGTTACTAAAATGCTATATATATTATATTGTGTCTGTTACAAAAAAGTAAGGAAAAATATACCCCCAAAATATATCTTTTTTTTAATTGGTTTTTTAATTTTTAACAGAAAAAGAAAAATGCTCAAATCAAATCATAATGTTAAAATAAACAATAAACATAATCACAACATAAATACATATTTCAAAATCATCCATAAACAAAACATAAGTACTTATTTCAATACATCTAATAATAATAACTCAACTGAAAATAATCATAGACCACATTTACCAAACAATTAACATTACTGCTCGGTACCCCCACCACCACATCCCCCTAACCCTAACCTTCCCCCCTCACTTACCAACTAACTACCTACTCTCCTCCCTCCTTCTCTATCTCCCTCCTTCTACTCCACCCAACTATCCCTACTCTTCCCCCTTCTTATCAACTTTCTACTTACATAAGCCTTCACTCCTCCTTCCTCTTTCCATCAGATGTGGTGCCCAGAGGCCACCTGAGCAACCCCTTAATAACAATAATTACACATTCTTGCATCAACCCCAATTGCAGTTGAGAAAACATAGTATATAAAATTATAAATCCTCCCTCCCCCCCCTGACTTCCCAGAGTGAGTACAGGGTAAAACAAAAGAAAACCCACTACTTCAAACAAAGTTATTATATAATCCTAACAAGAATTTTAAACTATATACAATCAATCCATCACTTCAATTCATTGAGAGGTTATGTAGAGTCACCCAAACAATCAAGTTTAGTATATATCTTCCAATAATCAGTTTCTTTTAACATTCTAGACAATCATTTCAAACCAATAAACATCAAATAAATAAATCATCTTTTTTTAAAAAAAATAAACAAATAATATCAATAAACCCCTCAATTCAAAAAAAATATATTCTTAATCAATTTAGTATATCTTCCATTAAACAACCTCTCTTACATCTTACTCATAAACTTGGTCCTTGATTCAGCCCATAATCTTAGATTGGCCTTAATTCCTTACACTTAATTTTAAATTTCACTTCTTCAATCGACTTCTGGGCTTTCTCATATGTCAAATAAACCAAAATAACAAATACAATCTATTTAATCCATTTCTAACTTAGATTCCTTCAATCTTATCAAATCACATAATGCTTATCTATCCCATCAATCAATCAATCTAATGTCAAACCTAGATCATTTCAAAGCAAGTACATTCTTCTTCAATTTAATTATATCTTCCATTAATCATCTTCTTTAACGTCTTACTCATAATCTTAATATTATATCTTCCATTAATCATCTTCTCTTACATCTTATTCATAATCTTAGTCCTTGAGTCAGTCCATAGTTTTGAATTACCCATAATTCCTTGCATACAATTTTAAATTTCACTTCTTCAATCGTACTCTTGGTTTTTTCTTCTGCCAGGTAAATCTCCATAACGAGGCCTCCCTTCCAAATAATAAGTCTCTCTTTTTTACTTGCAATATCATTTGAATCCATAAAAACCATCTTAACCTTTGCATTAGTCCTCTGTTTCTCTTAACCATAGACTTTCGTTGAGGTAACATTTCAAATCTCTGTCTTTGCTTTTCCTGGTCCTCAGCACCATAGATAGATTGCTTCTTAAACTGGATCAATTTCTCTTTTTTCTCAGTTAAATCTTCTTCTTGTTGCTTGTCTGAGAGGAGTAGCCATCCCCTCCTGTCTTGGAACAAATCCTCTTCCTCCACTCCGTAAATGAACTGTTTATCAAGCAAGATCCATTTCCCATTATTCTCTTTATTCTCAATACTGTCTTCTTCTTGTTTGGATTGTTGTATAAAATGTTCAACAGTCGGTTGCAAATCAATTTCATTTGGAAAAAAGGATCTAATTAATTTTAATATTTCTGTGTTAGTCTCTTTCAATATTGCAATCATTTCTTCTTTAAATTCATCAATGCGATCCAAAATAGGTTTGACATTAAAACGTAAATTCCACTCCATTTTAAATTTTAAAACAATCGCTCTGGCTTTAATCCAATTTCTACAACCGTCTCTCTAGCTTCGCTTACAAGAACAAAGAAGAAGAAAAAAAATGGAGAATTCACTTTCACTTTCAAGCACTTTCCTTTAGCAGTGAAAGTAGTGAAAGCTATACGCCATCTTGAATGCATTATGTTGAAAATAACAGTTAGAAATATATAGCCAGAAAAACAATAAAAAATACTTGCAATCCAATAAAAACTCCTGTATTCACTCAGTCTGCAAACAGTCTGTCTTGTATTCTATTTTTAAAAGCAGAGGCGGTCGCGGCGTCTTTTCCTGTCTGGTGACAGAAGCGTCTCTGAGCAGGAGCGTCTTCAGGAGTTATGGGGAGCTCTCACTCTTGATCCCTGAAAGCTTTTTCCAGGGATATTAGAGGAGCTCAACCCTTTACTCCCGATGCTCTACACCTCTTCTTCGCCCGAAGAGGGGATTTTTCACCGCAAAAAACAGCTGATGTTCGCTATTTTTTGCGGCTTTACATACCCAGGGAACGGAGCCTCACAGAGGAGACTCTAGCGACGCCGGCGGAGCCACCGGAAGTCCCCCCAAAATATATCTTAAACACTGTGCATTCTTTTCAGATTGTATAAATCTTTCTCCAGCACAGGAGATGGAGAATCCACCAATGGGTTTTCTCTGTCTGCCTGCTCTTGAGACCAAGTTAGCCAAGCTTGACACGCCCCATGTTGCTAGGAGATCCCAGTCTTGACTTGGTCTCAAGCTCTTGGGGATGTGTCAGGTTTGGCTCTCAGGTTTCAGAGATCCAGGAATCATATTTAGCAGGTTAGAGATCCATTGGTGAATTCTCCTTACCTCAATCACTTGTCCCTATAAACTTCCCTACAGGTCAGTAGATCCAGCCTTGGACCTTTCCCCAAACTGTTCCCCAGGAGCGCTGGGCTCAGCGCTGCCTCAAATCAGCCGATTTGAGGCTTGAGGGGTGGGGAGGAGCTCTTTCTTCCCCATTCTTCCCCAGGGCCCTGGGGAAATTCCCCTCAAACGAGCCTCCCTTTTCTGCGCAGCGCTCAGCGCCGCCGTTACGATACCTCCAACCTTTAAGGATTTGTTCTTCGAGGCCTCTGGAGGCTGCTTTTAATGACCTGAAAGTTGAGGCTGCCATTTTGGTTGCCGCCAAAGGCAACGAATTTTAAGACAGAGACCTTTTTTCTTTAAATTGGATTCCCTTTGGACAGCTGATCCTGCCTTGCCCTTAAACGACTTCGGATCGGAGCAAGAGCTCCTGACTCCACGGCGGTGTCCACAGCCCTTAGGAAAACCTACAGAGCTTGCAGTGGCCACCATTTTGGAGGCGCTACGTGGCCCTTCTAGGCCACACGGTAGCCCTGACTCATTGCCTGATGACCTAAAGTTCACTGCAAATCCTGCATTACTTCATGGAGCCCTTTTCATTCTGCGTGAATGCATTAAGAGAACAAATACTTTCCATCATTTACGTTTGCTAGGGGTGCAATACGCAAGTGCAGGGAAGAGATCAATGAGTCAGGCTTGAAGTAGAGCATTCATATCACCACACCCCGTACTTCAAACCAGCCTGCTATTTTGTTCTCCAGGGTAGATCCAGCCTCTCTGGTACAATCGCGAGACTCCACTCCCAGGCCCTCTGCGTCCATACTTGGACACTCTGGTGCACCTTGCCTGGCCACCTAAGGCCACCAGGAGGAGCCCAAAAGCAGGTCCCAACCATGCCTTCGGCTTCAGCCTCAACAGCTGTGACCGTCAACTTAGAGAGATTTGCCTCCCTGGTCAGGTGGTCAGGGGAGCAGTCCACTCCCTGCTCCAACTACTCTTCCCACTAACTGCTTGCCTGCCAGAGCTCCCCTTCAGTTTCCCTGAGATAGCTTGAACCAGGATGGAGGACTCCATGGTACCTCAACCCATGAGCACCGCCTCCCCATCCTCAAGTCATGGCTGGCGCAAAACCCCAAAGGAGGTAGCAGGCAAGCTTAAGGACAAGGCAAAAGCCATCCTCAAAAAGCCTTCAAAGTTGGCGGAGAAGCAAGCCAGCTGTAGGCACCAGGCTCTGGAGAAGGAGTTCTCCAGAGCGCAGAGACAAGCCAGAGCAATTAGTGGTCCCTGACTTGGACCTCCCTTTGGGTCCTTCTACCTCTGCTCAGGGCGTGTGGTCTATGGTGGAGGCTCCCATCACACATAGCCCCTCTTCGGTGTCAGCTCACACAGCTGCCAACCCACCATTTCCCTCACAGGTTCCAATTTTTGGCCCTGAGACCACCTTCTCCCCAATGGCAACCGGGCTCAGGGGGCCAGAACCTGGGGACATTCTCTCTGACGGCTGCCTTGAGGCCGATTTCTAGGGTAGTGAACCGCATACTCGCAACACGGTCTTACCATTTACCCAGGCAGGAGGCTACTACACCCATACTTCTGCTGTATGTTTCTCCAGCAGGGGTCTCCATATATCAGGAACCCCCATATCCTGCCTGTTCCTTAATTAGCGGTGGCTCATCCCGGATGGGGTATGACCAGATGGACTTTCCTTTGTCTGAGGAAGAGGAACTCCCCCCAGACCCCTCTCCACCTGGAGGTCTGTTCAACATGGCTCTCTTCCTTCCCTTGCTACGCAGGGCCACCACGACAGCCAACATAGGGTCCGATCAGTTCCCTCAGCCACAAGCCATGTTCTGAATTCGGTGTTCTTCAAAACAGTGGCAGTCCAACACGATGTCCCCATCTTCCTTAAGGAAGTTAAGAAACAATGGATGTCCCCATCTTGTTTCCCCTCCATGGGAGGGACAGTACTTCTCCAGACCTGACTGATGCTCTGGAGGTGCCAAAAGTGGATGAAGCCTGGACACCTCTGGTATCTTTGACTGTGGTCTCAGGGAAAATGGCTGAGGCACTTAAGGCAGAGGTCAGGAAATGGGACTTGACCTTCCACAAGACCTATTAGGTGGCAGCATGGGCAATTAAAATGGCCACATGCACGTCCTTCTTTGTCAGAACCACCCTCCTATGGCTCCGCCAGCTTCAGGCTAGGCTTTCTCCCAAAGACATACAGACCCATCAGGACCTAAGCAAAATGGTTGCAGCAATGGAGTATGCGTCGGATGCAACCCTACAGTTGGCCAACTTTGCCTCCAGATCCATAGCTTCCAATGTCATGGCCAGAAGGATGCTATGGCTCAAGCATTGGCAGGCCGACGCCAAGTCAAAATGGCGTCTAGCAACGGCACCCTACCAGGGCAACCATCTGTTCAAGGAGGCCCTGAATCTGTACCTAGTGGAGAACAAGGACAAGCGGAAGATCATGGCCCACCTCTCCAAGATGTCCAATAGATGCACCACTTACGGCAGTAGGCAGCCCTTTCGGCCAGCGACGGGCTCGGGAGCAGCCCAGCCTTCCTGACCCTTCACGCCAAGATAGGACCGTCCATATGACAGGTCAGGCTTTAGGCCCAGACAACAGAATCAGGGCAAGAGGCCATTTCGAGGGGGTGGGGGCAGGCTATCCCTTTTCTTCCATCAGTGGGAGCTAACTACCACAGACGTCTGGGTCCTACAAACTATCCAATTCAGGCTGTCCCTCAAATTTGTGTTCAGTCCCCCGGGTCATTACATCTCCTGTCCCATGCCCCAAGACTCAGCCAAACAGGGTCTTATGCAGGAGGACATTCGCCATCTTTTGGACATAGAGGCCATAGAACCAGTACCTCCGGGTCAGGAGGAAAGGGGCTTCTACTCCATCCTCTTCATGGTTCCCAAAGCCTTGGGGGGATGGAGGGCAATTCTAGACCTCAAAGGTCTGAATTTCCACATTGCATGCAAGAAATTCAAGATGCAATCGCTCCAGTCCATCTTAGGGGGCGTCAGAAAAGGAGACTTCCTGACATTGATACACCTCATGGAAGCATATCTCCACATCCCCATTCTTCCGGATGACCAACGGTACTCAGGTTCTGCTACAGAGGCCGCCACTTACAATATAGGGCCCTCCCGTTTGGTCTGTCCTCGGCTCCCAGGGTGTTCACCAAAATCCTAGCTGTGCTGGCTGCTCATTTACGGAAGGTACCGGTACGTGTCCAGTGCTACCTGGATGACATTCTTATTCAATCGTCCTCCTTCCGGGCGGCTCAGTTGGACCTGAACTTACCCATGCAGGTCCTCCAACAGCACGGGTTTTCGGTGAACTTCCTAAAGAGCCAGACGGTTCCCTCATCCAGACGTCTGCACCTGGGAGCCATCATAGACACCACAGATTGCAAGGCCTATCTCTCCCAGGAGCATCTGGACAGCATCAGAGACCTAGCTCGCTGAGTATACAAGGAACGCACCGTCCCACTGGTCTTGCTTTCTCAACTCTTAGGGAAAATGGTCTCCTGCATAACCATAGTTCCCTGGGCCAGGCTGCATCTACAGAGCCTTCAATTGCCAAGTCTTTTTGTTTCTAATTTTAGATCTCTTCCTAAATAAGATTGAGGAGTTGGAACTTATCATCTCCTTGCAGAAAAATATTGGTGACTGCTGTGTCATGGTTTTTACAGAGACGTGACTTGACCCTATTATTCCAGGAGGCTATTGAATTACCAGGACGCTCAGTGTGTCGAGCAGATAGAACTATGGTCTCTGGGAAGAGCAGAGGAGGGGGACTTTGTGTTTACATAAATAATAACTGGAGCACAAATGTTAAAATAATGGACACTCACTGTTCTCCTGATTTGGATTTTTTGCAGTGAAGTGCCGCCCCTTTTATCTGTCTTGTGGGTTTAACATTGTGATAATAACTGTAGTATATATACCTCCTGATGCTAACATGACCGTGGCCATGAGTTATCTGTTAACTGCTATTAGCAAACAGCAACAGGCCTACCCGGATGGAGTGTTGGTGGTTGCAGGTGATTTCAATCAAGCCAACTTAAAGACTGTCCTCCCTAAGTTCTATCAGGTATATAGTAACATCATGCATGGATATAGGACTATGCCCTTACCCCATCAGAGTCAGTCAGATCATATATCTGTGTTCTTGATCCCATCATATAGACCTCTTGTCAGCAGAATTAGACCATCAATCAGAAAAGTACAAGTGTGGCCAGTGGGTGCATCAGAGCAACTTCAAGTACTGATTGGGCACTGTTTGAGGAGAACAATATTGACACTTATACTTCAACAGTATTGTTTTACATTAAAAGCTGCATTGATGTTGTCACTACCACCAGACAGGTATGGGTGTTTTCTAACAACAAGCCCTGGATAAACAGGAAAGTGTACCTTCTATTAAGAGCAAGAAATGCTGCTTTCCATTTTGGTGATGCGCTACAGTATAGTGTGGCAAGAGCTAAATTGAAAAGGGGTATCAAGGACGCTAAAGCTACATACAGACAGAGGAGTGAACATCTTTTCGAGAACTCAGACTCTGGTCGTGTATGGCAAGGTCTGTGACAAATCACAGGGCAAAGAAATACAAATAGTTTGCCTGGGAGTAGTGATCTTTTGGCTGAGCAGTTAAATCAATTCTACAGCCGTTTTGAGGTGGATACAGGAACGACCATCATTCTAGCATTTACCACTGATGGTGCATCATTAACATCTACCATCGATAGGCAACCACTTCTATTGCAGATCTCTGATGTGAGATGCACTTTCCAGAATGTTAATATCCGGAAGGCAGCTGGGCCAGATGGAATTCTGGGACGAGTTGTCAGGGACTGTGCTGCAGAACTAGCTGAAGTGTTTACGGATATTTTCAATTTATCTCTGTCGCAGTGCTCTATCCCTACCTGCCTGAAGACATCTATTATAGTCCCAGTTCCTAAGCAGACAGTAGTGGTATCTCTTAATGATTATAGACCAGTAGCTTTAACATCTGTTGTCATGAAATGTTTTGAGAGGCTGGTGTTGAATTATATTAAGGCTAGCCTTCCATTTACCTTGGACCCATATCATTTCATGTATAGGGGTAATAGATCAACTGATGATGCTATGTCTCTTGTTGTACATACTGTATTGAATCATTTGGAACAATGGGGGACATATGCAAGGTTGTTGTTTGTGGATTATAGCTTTGCTTTTAACATCATTTTACCCAATAGATTGTTTTTTAAAATGTCCAATTTGGGTATAAATCAGAGGATTTGTTTGTGGATAAGGGATTTTCTGACAGGTAGGCCACAGTCAGTAAAGATGGGATCTCACCATTCCTCTACTCTGGTATTAAACATAAGAGCCCCCCAGGGTTGTGTGTTAAGCCCTTTCCTTTATTCCTTGTATATGCATGACTGTACCCCAGTGTATAACACCAACGTAATTATTAAATTTGTGGATGACACAACAGTGGTGGGACTCATTAATGAGAACAATGAGTCTGCTTACAGGAAGGAGGTACAAGTGCTGACATTGTGGTGTAATGAAAATAATCTTACACGTAACACTACAAAAACTAAAGAACTTATAATCGACTTTAGGAGGAAGAGAGATGTGCATCTACCATTATACATAAATGGTGTGGAGGTGGAGAGGGTGGGTAGTTTTAAATTTATATCTCGGAGGACCTCTCATGGTCTATGAACGTTAACATGCTTGTGAAGAAGGTACAGAAGAGGCTGTACTTCTTGAGAATGCCCAGGAAGATAAATCTATCTCAACATCTACTTCTGTCCTACTATCACAGCACCATTGAGAGTGTCCTGACATGTGGCATTCTTGCATGGTATGGGAGTAGCTCTGTAGCAGACAAAAAAGCTCTACAGAGAATTATTAAAATTGCCCAGAATATTATTGGACTCCAGCTACCAGCCCTGGACAACATCTTCGAATCTCGTTGTTTGAGGAAGTTGCGTAACATTCTCAGAGATTCTTCCCATCCTGCTTACAATCTTTTTGGACTGTTGCCTTCTGGTAGAAGATATAGAACATTTAAAACTCAGACCACCCGTTTTCTGAATAACTTTTATCCCAGAGCTATAATTGCACTTAATAATGAACTAAAGGGCCACCATCAGTGAACTATTGGATAGTACTATTTGGTCTGTTGGGTGGATGCTGGGTGCTTTGGGGATGGGGAATTGTGGTGGGTGAGAGTGTGTTTGGGGATTATGTGTGGGACCTGATCTTTGGGTGTCATGTAAATTTCGTTTTATGGTATACTGCGTATACACACACAATGACAATAAAGTTGTTGTTGTTGTTGTTGTTGTTGTTGTTGTTGTTGTTATTATTATTATTATTATTATTATTATTATTATTATTATTATTATTATTATTATTCCATTCCAGCAGTTGAACGTCAGCTCATCCAGCTGATAGGTGAGGCTCTTGGTCCAAACCCTGAGGTCTCTTCACTGGTGGTTCTCACAGGCCGTTGCCAGAGGGTCACTATTCAAGGAGCCCGACCGTTTTACAATTACGACGGATGCCAGTCTGTTTGGTTGGGGAGCTCACCTACAGTCTCAATTTGCCCAAGGCCATTGGTCCTGCGTAGATTTGAGACACAAATCAACTGGCTGGAACTCAGGGCCATTCACCTAGCTCTACGCCACTTCCACAACCAGATCAGGGGTCGACACATATTGGTCCTTATGGACAACATGGCGTCAAAAGCCCATGTGAACTGGCAGGGGGCACCTGGTCCATGTCTCTCATGTCCAGGCCCAGTTGCTGGGCTCCTGGGCAGAGTCCACCCTGTCCTTTCTCAGGGCCGAACACATCTTGGGTGAGAAGAACCGGCAGGCGGACTTTCTGAGTCGCTCCACCATAGATCCCTCGGAATGGGGTCTACACCCGGATCTTTTCACTGAGATGTCCTGAAGGTTCAGCCGACCAGTCCTTGACCTATTCGCAGCGTTGAGGAGGGGACGGATGCTTTACGAACTCCGTGGCTGAAGGGCCTACTCTACGCCTCCCCTCCCCTCCCGCTGATTCCAGTGACCATCCACACACTGATACAGGAGCAAGCAGAGGTGATCCTCGTGGCCCCCTACTGGCCTCGGAGACCCTGATTCGCTGACCTGGTAAATCTCTCATGTTCTTCCCCATGGAAGATTCCCCCGGATCGCGTGTCCCTGCACCAGGGGGTCCTTCAACATCCGGACCCTCAGTGGTTACAGTTAGCTGCCTGTCACTTGAGGGAAGAATCATGACTCAGGAGTTGTTCTCACCGATTTCCATGATTCAGGCCTCTCACAGGCCAGCGACCAATCACATTTATGACTCCACATGAAAGAATTTTTGTAATCGGTGTGGAGGGCGGCAACTGATTTTTAAAAATTGACAATCCCTTAAATCATAGACTACCTTCTTGACGGTCTGGATAGAGGCTTAGCCCCTGCGACCATTCGTAGGCAGGTGGCGGCCCTATCGACATTACTCACCTGTGCCAATTCGATTCCTCTGGCTCACCACCCCAGAATACGTGCCTTTCTCAAGGGTGCCAGCAACACCAAGCCACCCGTGGTACACAGGTACCCATCTTGGGAGTTGCCCCGAGTTCTATTTGCACTCACTAGACCGCCTTTTGAACCGGTCGCTACTATAGCTTTGAGGTCCTTATCCCACAAGCTCGCCTTCCTGATCGCTGTCATGTCAGCCAAGGGCATTTCTGAGCTGGCGGCTCTATCGATCAGGACTGATCTTTGTATTTTCCACCAGGACCGATTGGTCCTTCGGCTGGATCCCACATTCGTGCCCAATGTCAATTCTCTCTTCCATAGAAGAAATTATTTTGCCCTATTTCTGTCCCAATCTTTCCCATGACTTGGAGTGACAGTGACAGAAGCTGGACATCCGTAGGGCGCTACGATGATACATCAAGCGCACAGCATCTTTTTGCAAGTTGGAGGCCCTCTTTGTCTCCTTCTTCCCGACTTCTATGGGACAGAAGGTGTCCGCTTCCACCATAGGTAGGTGGATCAGGCTTGTATCGCAGAGACGTATCAGTCTTCTTCACTGCCAGCTCCAAGTCATATTACAGCTCACTCCACTCGCAGTGCTGCGATCTCTGCAGCATGGGCTACTCAGGTGTCCATTGAGGAGATTTGCAGGGCTGCGACATGGTCTTCTCCCTCCCCGTTTTGTATGCCATTATAGGATTGATAACTTTGCTTCTGCGGATACCTCCTTTGGTCGGAGGGTCCTTCAGCAGGTGGTTTCCAGGGACGTGGAGCCGGCCTTGTCTGTTTCCCACCCATTGGGACAATGAGGCTTTGGTATGTCCCATTGGTGGATTCTTCATCTCCTGTGCTGGAGAAGGGGCATTATCTTACCTGAATAGCTTTTCTCAGCATGGAGATGGAGAATCCACACCCACCCTTAAAGTCAGTTAGGCCGGAATTAGTGGTTTGAGAGCCAACACCTCGTCCTAGCATCAGCCGCTTTCGCCCTCGTCAAGACTGGGATCTCCTAGCAACAGGGGGCGTGTCAAGCTTGGCTAACTTGGTCTCAAGAGCAGGCAGACAGAGAAAACCCATTGGTGGATTCTCCATCTCCGTGCTGAGAAAAGGCATTCAGGTAAGACAACGCCCTTTTACTTTTTATTCTCAAATAAATTTTTGGAAGTTCAGGATTGAAAACTTATGCAAATAGAAGCCAGCTGCCAAAAGACATTTTTGCTTCTTAAAAACAAGACAGAATATTTAATATTTAGCTTTACATTGCACAAAATGTCCAAGGCTATCAACTTGAAATATGGGTCAGGCAGTCCAAACAGAACATGCTACTATTATAGCAAATTTCAATAAATTCTGCTCTAACGTCACCAATGCCAAATATAGTATATCTGCATCAAAATCAGATTGTAGAAGAGCATGTTTAAAAATATGGTTAAAGACATGATTGGAACTCCTGAATGAAATACTGCAAGGAATGTAAATACTATTCTCAGCTAATAAAGCAGATGAATGGTATTACTAGTAATTACCAGTAGTTTCTTATTGCTTCTATATCCCCTCTAAAATATTACTTCAAAGTCATAGCTTTAACTAATACATTGATTCTAGCCACTTATTTTGATTGCCCTCTAACATACCCCTTGTTGGCTTTAAGGTCTGCAGGATAACTAATTTTTTTGAATATGATTGTCTACACACATGTGCATATAGAGACACATGCAGACCTAAAACACCCATCTTACCAGTTGATTGCACTTGAATGATGAGGCTTTGCTTCAGTAACAATAGCCTTTGGTTAAAGAGACCCAGGCTAATTAATGGAAGCTTTTATGTACTCAAAACTTGCCTATTCAAACCTACTGTTTCTTTCCATGTATTATTTTGTATATGATTTTATACATTTGAATTGTGATCTTGTGTTATACACAAGCCCAACAAATCAGCTTCCACTCTCTTTCCATTTCTTGTGTTGAGGATGGCATTGGTTTTCCAGACAGCAGAATACGACCCAGTCTAATAAACTATATTTGTAACCAATAGGGCTATTGTGCCAGAATGAACCATCAATGCGACAATGGATTTTGACCCAGTTTTTCATCATACAGACAACAAATGCTCTCTTTCCTGACCTCATATATATGCAGACACAAAGGAAATTTCTTTTAAAGTGAGGATTCTGATCAAGGACTGCATCTCAAGATTTCATAAATAATGGGTTTTGTTGTTTTTTAAATCCCAAACTGCATGTGAACTAAATCTTAATCTACACATTAATCTAAATAATAATGCTCAAGATCTTTCAAGCAAAAATTTCCAATCATTAAATTTCTATAAACTGTAATTTTGTTTTTGTTCTCTTCCCTCACACCATCAGAGGCCTCTGTGGAACAATTGCTTTATGTTCACAGGGAGCTTTATGGTACAAACATCCAATAATTGAAATTTCTAATAATAGACTGGAAAGTATGCTTCTATAGAATCAAGCAAAGCTAAGTAGTTAAAGCAGTAAAAGTTGCTATTTTAAATCAATATAACTAAACCAATCCATACTGTAGAAGTTCCAGCCACACATTTTAAAGTTCACTATCCAAAATCAGATACCCTATTTAAATCTAATGGATGCCTATTGTAACTTATAGAGGTGGGGATATCAGCAATAGTCATTTCTTTTAATCATTCTTTCCCACTTTGTACTGTTTTTTAAAAATAGCTGTGCTTTCATGTCCATTTCTCTACACATTACAGTAGTGTATAGCTTTAGGTGAAACTACACTCTTTCAACATTTCAATTTTGGAAACTCAACTTGGAATGCTTGGGAGCCCTCCCATTGTTTGTGTGTGGTCTTGGAGGTTAAGGATCTCTGTTTTAAAACTGGAAATTGCAAATTACAGCAGACATGTTGAAAAAATGTATATCTCTGAACAGGGTCAGATATTGAGCAGATTCAGACTTTGTTAGTATTGGAGTAGAACATGTCTAGAAAACCCAAGGTATGTAGGCTAGAATGAAGAGTTGAAGAAAGCTCATAGAAGAATGCATTGGCATACTACTTCCAAGAAAACTAGACAGATATATCTGTAAATAAAGTAGAATTGAGTTGGATTTGGAGATTTTACCTTTATGTAGTTCATGTGTATGTTTGGTAATTGAAAATATCTATCTTCACTTGATATAATGGTGCTGTCTGCTACTCTTTCTAAAATTAGTTCAGTAATCAAACTATTTATTGAAGAAAGCTAGTTTCCTTCACAGTATGTACTCTAATAGGAGTTGGTCAGCTCTCTCTCTCTCTCTCTCACAGATGCTTTTGTTGGGTTCTTACATTGCAAATGAATTCAGTACCTAAATCCAATTTTGTGTGATATTGGGAATGAGGGGAACTATTATCCAGTATTCGTAATTGTCTTTTTCTATATGAAATTGTTCATTGTATATATAAACAATTAAAATTGCAATTGTATCTCTGTTAGAAATGTTTCTTTCATATGGGATTTTAAAATGAAGTTGATTCATTATTTAAGCTAGGAAGCGTATCATTTTTGAAAATCTGATAGCTACATAATTTCCAATCTAATTGATAACATTCAATCTGCATGCTAGTTAAGATTAAGTTAATTTGTCACATTAAGTTTTGGAAATACAGAATCCATCTACCATTTCCCCCACTCAATATTACAAACCAATTTCAAGTTTCAAGTGTAGTTGCCCCTATGGTATAAACGGCTATTTTAACTTTTTGAAAAACAGTTTGTCTTTCACTTTGTGAATATTTCTACTATTATATGCAAACCATGATTTATAATTTAGCATTATGTCTGAACCAAAGTATCATGGATTGTTCAAAACATCTTGACCTAGTGTAATGTGAAAACATAAATATTGCAGCTTATGTTATATATGAAAGCAATATAAATCCAAAGATCCAAAAATCCCAGTGTTAGGGGAACACTAGAATTTATATTTTATTTTTCACTGATGGAAAAGCAAGACTTCAGTTTGAGAAGATAATTATGTTTATAATTAAGTAAGAGTCTAGCCTAAAAATTTTAAAACACATTCACATATAATATAATAATCAAAATTAACATTATAGTTACTTAAAATTAAGTAATGTGTGACTTACTTGTCAGTCAGTCAGAAATATAGTAATAACAACAACAACAACAGCAATAAAGTTGGAAGAGACCTTGGAGGTCATCGAGTCCAACCCCCTGCTCAGACAGGAAACCCTATACCATTTCGGACAAATGGCTGTCCAGTCTCTTCTTAAAAACTTCCAGTGTTGGAGCATTCACTACTTCTGGTCGCAGGTTGTTCCGCTGGTTAATAGTTCTAACTGTAAGGAAGTTTCTCCTTAGTTCTAAGTTGTTTCTCTCCTTGATTAGTTTCCACCCATTGCTTCTTGTCCTGCCTTCAGGTGCTTTGGAGAATATAAAGCCAAATAAAGTCTTATTTTTAAAACAATGGTTACAAATTGCAGAATTTTGTACTTTAAAATCCGAATTATGTTCAAACTGATTTGTTTTGTTTGAAAAAAAATATCAGAGAAAAATGTGTCTGATTCCTCTTCAAGTTCATCCCTTGGAAGTGAATGAAAATAAATAAGGTTGACATATCACCCTTGAAAAGGAAGAGAGCTAATGAAAACATTTAATGAACTAAATCCTTCTGTGATTCGCTTCCTATAAATATTTTTTACGTTAGTCACTTCATCTAGAAAAGCACTGGAATTAGAAGCTGCACAATACTGTAATTATTACTGCAGAGAGCCATGTTTCCCCCACAGTAATAATATGTAAATAATGAAAATAAGTTCCGGGGTCACATGTACTTTTTGTGCACTCTGAATGAACTCTATAAAATACTTTAGTTGCAGCAGTCTGTTTGCTGAGAGTCTTTGGTGATAGCTGGTTTTCAGGGATTTTTTTTTTCTGTTTCAGAGAAATTAATCCATTAGATAGATGCTACTAAAAAGACGATGGAAAAAGCTGTATAAAATGCATAAAGAATGGCCTGACATTTTTTTTTGTTCTAAATATCCTCAGATGTTGAGATTTGGGAGGTAGTTTTGTGGGAATGGACCTTCTTTGCCGAAGAGAGATTATCTTTACACATCTTTTTTTAGGAATTTAGTAAGAGCAACTATATGTTTATTCTTTGACTTTATTGGTTCTCTTAGAATTTTTTTAGTATATTAGGTTTTAAGGCATGCTTATTGTTATGTCTGGCCTCTCGCAACTCATTAAAATCCACGTAAATATGTATTTAAGAGGTTTATTTAATACATTTCAAAAGGATTCATTTCAAAGCAAGCTGCTGGCATTATGTTGGCCTGAACGGCCAAATCAGATCTATTTACATTTAGATAAACAGGCTCTCCTCCTCCTACATCCCAATTAACTTACTCTTTCTTCATCACATTGTCCAAGATCTCATTATTCTTCGATAGGTTTTCAAAACACCAGAAAACTGAGTTCCAAAACACTGCCAAAGTTTTCAGCCCACTCCTTGATTAACGTTGCTCGTGACAAAAGCGTAGTCTTTCTTTCCCCTTCTAATATAGTGTCCGATACGTCACTTCCCCACTTACTTCCTTTTTCTAGTTAACTGACACCTTCGCTTATCAAACCTTCGGAACCTCGGATTAATCCATTTATCTTCTTGTTCTAAATCTGACTCATCATTTTGAGAATCTGATTCAGAATGCATACAAAGCTCTTCATTGTCTATCTCAGCTGCCGGGAGGGGAAACCACCCAGAGGGGCCTGGCTGCTGATCCTCGGCTGCCGGGAGGGAAAAACACCCAGAGGGACCTGGCTGCTGATCCTCATCCTCTGATACTTCCCAAGCTGGTTCAGGGACACTCACAACACTTATCTTTATTCCCATGATACTTACAGTACATTAGCATCTAGTTTCGGTTTCACATTTATTCTTCTGTATATTTATATTTTTTTATTCAATTAATGGATTTTGTCTCTACATGGTATTTGAGACTTGATAGCTATTTAAAGAGGCAGGATTCCCTGAATATATTCTTCTCCTACCTCAAACTAAGCTTAGTTTTACAGGGTCAGATGCAAATAAAATAAAATAGAAACAAAGGACATAAATGGGCTTGAGATGCCAACTTCCTATTTTCCCTGCTAGGATAAGAATTCTGGAAAGTACATTTGAAGAATTGTAGAGTGGTAACTCCTGCAAATGAAGAGCTACTTATTTCATATATTAATACACCCCATAATGGACATATGATTAAATAGTAGTGAAATGTAGCAGAAGACATGCAGGCACTGAAAAAGCTTGCCAATATTTGGAATAATGTGCTACACTATTAAAGAATATTGACGTCACAGTCTGACTCCTTTTTCCTTCAAAAAGTGACTGCTGTTTTAGATGTCTTTTAGAAGAAATTCTGACATTTATTATGATTCTATTTTGAAAAGCTGTAGAATTTTTCATACCACTTAACTGAAACTGATGAGATAAGAGTAAGGGATTAATCTCTCTATTTAATATTTTTGAGTAAAGGGATCAGAAGTCAGCAACTAGACAAATAAGTGAATGACATTATGCTTCTCAGTAAGAAGATACATCATAAACAGTTCTGATTTACTGATTTGCAAATGTCATTCTTAGGAATATCAAAATCCTACCAGAAACATAAGAACCTACATATATAAAATTGCCAATATTTAAACCTTGGAAGAATTACTTAAAATAACTCTGAGGAGGCAGTATAGTGTAGAGATTAAAGTATGAGAATACAGTAGGAATATGGAGATTTAGTTTCTCATACTTTAATCATTCAACCAAACAACTTGCTGAGTAAATTTAGGATCCTATTTATAAATGCAATTTATTTATTTGTTTGTTTGTTTTGTTTATTTATTTAAAATATGTTGGCAAAAAAGTACTGCTTTGGTAAAGTACTTTTGTTTGAATGTGAAACATGATAGCAAGTATGGTTTGGATTTTTATGATTTTTATGATTCTTTAGGTAAAATAACTTGGATTTAATCCATATAACCATAGAAATAGGTTGTGAACCAAGTTATGGAATTTAAGAAAAGCCAGTAGTGCTATATACTTTTAGTGATTTTCTGTGCTTGTCTCATTGATCCATTGTTATTCTTAGAATGATAAATTCCAAATTTGTAGCACATACTTTGGAAACATATTCAGAATTTTTCAACTTGATCTTTATTAATGGTATATTAATAAATCTATGGCTATTAAACCAAAATTGGATAGTAATAATATAATAATTGAAAAATAATGGGATAGAATCATTTCATATGCATTGATTTTATATGTTGTTTTTGTGTTGCTTGATTTCTCATCAACATTCAATAAGCTATCAAACTGTCCAGAGGTACAGGTTTGTGTTTTCTTGCACAGGTTTGTGCTTTCCTGCTCAGAACTGGATTGTAACTTAAGGGTTCTTCTGCACTCATTGGTGACCAAGAAGCTCTCATATAATTCCACCTTGGATACCAATTATAATACTTCCTACATTGGGAATCTTAGTCATAGTCATTCATGCCTTAGTCATCCATCTGTTGAAATATTATAATGTGCTAATATTGAGCAGCATTCAGAGACTCTGGCAGATTTAGAATGTAGCAGCTTTAGTAGTAATGTACATGCCTTAATACATGTAAGTTGTTACATGCACTTAATTTCAAACTATACTTTGAAAGCTGCACTAACTACCAGTTGCTTTATAGATACAATTAAGAGCCTTCGTGGTTCATAGTCCAGGCATTTGGCAGAATTGAAGAGGATTGTTACTGCCTTTCCAACAGAGAGTGGTATCTGTCTGCCTGATAAGAATAATTGAGTACACTTGCTCTCAGTACACTTTCTCAGTAACTGCCATCTGCAGTACCTTGGAAATGTGTCTGTGGAGGTTCTCAGTCATCAAGGTCATGTTGACAAAGGTGCTTTTTCAGGAGGCCACTGGACTTTCTTGGTTTTCTTTGAAGATGTTTCACTTCTTCATCTCTGACTGGATGATGGGGAATGGAAGGGTTTATATTCCTTGCAGATGGATGGTGGGGAGGTGAAGGGTTTATATTCCTTGCAGACAGGTGGTCATTTGCATTCTTTAGGAGAGTCATTGAAACCATTTGGAGGTTTACCCATGTCCTCAGGGTCACCTGAATAGTGCAAATGTGTATGGAGCCTTCTTGACTGCAGGATGTTTTCTGCCCTGTGTCCCTTCATTGTTGAAGACAGGTGCAGACTGTTGGAGATGAGTCTGTGTTGTCTGCATCTCAAACTGAAGCTCAAATGGTTCCTATAGTCTACAATGTTTTCTTGAAATCCATTCATACTCTCAGAGCATTCAAAGAATGTTCATCCCTAAATGTTTATGGAAGTTCTCAGTCATCCAGGTTATGGTTTCCCAAAGGTGCTTTTTCAGAAAGCAACTGGACTTCCTTGTTTTTCCTGGAAGTATGTCTTTTCAGCAGTAGACCCACTTTTCTAATATAGCTTGCCCATGGACAATAGAATAGAATAGAGTTTTAGGAAGTACATACATAATTATAAATAAATCATACTAGATAATTTATTTAAACAATTTATAAGGGCATCCATCTTCCAAAAGTGATTCTGCATGGGGTAATGTGCTAAAAGCAGCAACAACCATGCTAGCCAGTAAAAGAAACTCCTGAGACATTTTTTTCTTCAAAAGCCATGTGGGTACAGAAATGGAAAAGGCAATTCTAACATTTCATGTGCAGAAAGCTTAAGATAAATCCCTTCCCTTTCACCCCTGGTTCTCCCTTGTCCTTTGTCCACCAATTGGTTGCAACTGGGCTATTTTGAGAATGATCTCTCTGCCTCAGACATTCTCAGAGTTGGGGGTGGAACTGTCTTAGGCATCCGGATGGCACACTTGCATTCCAGAATTTCCCTCCCAAACCACCCTCACACTCCGATGCCTTCCCTCTCCTCTCCCATTATTGTTTTTTTTTTAAATATAAAATTCTTTTATTAAAACAATCAACATTGGACATAAAAGCATATTGTGCAGCAATCATCATGGCACCTGATATACAATACTAAGTGTTAGTCATTGAAAACGTCTGATTTAGTAAGCCTTTTTCCACCCTTCGCGTCTAGCCTCAACTATACTCCTGTTACACTTTGTTTGATTGGTGTTTCTCTTATCTGGTTCCATATTAATGTGATCAACATTAAACCAAAGATCCTATTGCTAAACAATCATCCTAGGATATAGCATACAACATTAGGTATTAATCTTTGTAAACATCTGTTTTAGTAAACGTTCTTTCCTCCTCCCTTCCCCCTTCAAGTATACTCCGAGTACCTTTTGTTTGGTTGGTGTTTCTCTTATATATGGTCTAACTACTGTGTCTAGTCTATTACATATTGTTCGTTTGCGCTTCTGAATTGACTTCGTCCCATTACTAGTGCAATCTTTTATAGTCCCTAGCCAGAGATCCTGAGGTAAAAGTTTCATATCCTGAGGTAGAGATTCAGTCCGCTTTAACAGTATTAAAGCAAACAACATTGGACATAAGGTTATGTTAAGAGACATTAGTTATAGAACATATACATTCAACATTGGGTGTTAGTTTTTGTAAACATTTGATTTGTTGACCCTCCCATCGAGCCTCAGCTAAACGCCAGCTGCATTCTGTTTGATTGATGTCTCTCTTGGATATAGTCTATCCACTGTTTCCAGTCCGTCAAGAATTGGAGCGATTTTTCAAGTATGCTGATATGGTTGATGCCTTATTATAGGGGAAGTGTTGCCAGCAGTCTTGATTGAGGCTGAAGTGTACCCTATTCTTAAGAAGCTTTCCTTCCATCCACAAGTGCTAGATAAATTACTTGTCTCAAACTTTCCCTTTTTAGATAAGTTTGTTATGATAGTTGGAGAAGATGGATCAACTATGGATTATCCTAGAGAAACAGGGAGATAAAATTGATCCCTCTCTGTGCATGACCTTTATTGGGACTTGGATATTATCCTAGTAGATCATTTGTGTGAATTCAGAATAAATGAAATCTCTTCCTTAGTAGATGGATCCATTTGATAGGAGTTAATAGAAGTTGGTCTATGATCTTTCATATCTCTCTCTCTCTACATGAAGCTGTCTCAAGAGATCAATCATTGTTTTGGAGATTGATATCATTAGTAGGCTGAAGATACCCAGTATAAACATCCACTGGGTATCTCACTGAAGATTCTATTGAAGTTTTGATGGAGGTTGTGAGGGTTTGTATGAGACAAAATTAACTAAAATAGAGCCTGAGCAAGCCAGAACTATTGTTTCCATATTGGAATTCTCACTGTGATCCAGTGTTGTTTTGATGGGGGATGCTACCACAGAATCAGATCTGTGACTTAAGGACATTTTGTTATACATGGTTCGTGTTTGAACAGTAGGTGGAGGCCATGATACTGGATCCTTCTCCACCTTCAGCTGGTGTGCCAATTGGAACCTCTGCCTAAACAAAAAAGACCTTACTAATGTGGTTCATGCTTTTATCACTATCTGTCTGTAGCATTCTTTTTTTCCCAATCTTTTTTATTAATTTTTTTCGTCAATATATGTTAATTTTTCCAATCAACAAGTTGTCTGAAATTTGCTAAACTAATACATGTTCAATTCCTAATCCTTCCTTCTTTTCTCTAACCAAGAATAAAATAAATTCCAAATTTGATAATAGTCTGTATCTTCTTTGTCTTTCAGCCTCATAGTTAATCTGTCCATCTCTGCACATTCCAAAATCTTCCTGATTATTTCTTCCTCTGATGGCAATCCTTCATTCTTCCAATATTGTGCAAAAATTATTCTTGCTGCTGTGGTAATATGTAGGGTTAAATATAATTTCTGCTTATTAGTCTTTTCAGACATGATGCCTAATAAAAAAAGTTCAGGTTTAAAATCCACTTGTTCATCCAATATTTTTTCTAACCACTTATGTATATTTTTCCAATAAGCTTTTGCCTTACCGCATGTCCACCAAATATGATAATATGTGCCTATATTATGTTTACATTTCCAACATCTATCTGACATATTTTTAAACATTTTTGCTAATCTTGCTGGTGGAAGGTGCCATCTATAAAACATTTTATACAGATTTTCTTTGTATGAAGTTGACATTGTTAATTTATAGTTTCTCTCCCATAACATTTGCCATTTTTCTAATTCTATGTTATAACCAAAATTTTTTGCCCAGCTTATCATTGCTTCTTTCACTTGTTCACTTTCCATATCTAAAATTAACAAAAAATTATACATTTTCTTAATCAATTTCTCATCTGAGGTTAACAAAATCTAATCAAACACAGTTTGATCCTTATAAAATCCATACATTTTTACATCTTTTTTGTATCTATTTAGTATCTGTAAATGTGCCCACCAGGATAGATTAATTCCTAAATTTTCCAATTCTTGTTTAGATTTTAATTTCCCATGAATATCTAAGATATCTTTATATGTCCATACTTTCTCAAAATCCACTAGATTCGGATGTATAAATGCCTCCATCGTTGACAACCACCCTGGAATTTTAAGATATATTTTAGCTTTAATTTTTTCCCATACTGTTAATAAGGCATTTCTTATAAAATGATTTTGGAAATACTTATGGACTTTTTCCCATACCATAAAAAAACATGCCACCCCAATTGTAAGTCATGTCCTTCTAAATACAATAACCTTTTATTTCTGAGTGTTATCCACTCTTTCACCCATGTTAACACCGATGCTTGATAGTACAATGTCATTCCGGCAGCCCAAAACCTCCATTTTCCTTAGCATCTTGTAATGTTTTCATCTTAATTCTAGCTTTTTTCCCCTGCCAAATAAAATTCAAAACCAATGAATTTAAATTTTGAAAAAATTTTCTCTCAAGTTTTATCGGAATCGTTTGAAATAAAAATAAAATCTTTGGCAACACATTCATTTTTACTGTAGCAATTTTTCCTAATATTGATAATTGGAGATTTTGTCTGGAGCATTCTAATATACTTAGGGCTGTCTTTAAAAAATATTTAGAAAGCACAAATGACCCAGAATGTAGTAACTCACTAATAACTTTCCGGATGCAGTTTAAAGTGCTGTTTTTCACTTATAAAGCCTTCTATTGCCTTGTTCCAGGTTATCCTCAAGACCAGATCCCCAACCTTTTGGGCACCAGGGATCGGTTCCGTGGAGAAGGATTTTTCCGCGGACTGGAGGGTGCATGGTTTTGTGTGCTGCCTGCATCCCATGGATGGGACTTTACTTCTTTCTGTGGACCGGTTGCTGGCATGCCATGGACCGGTACTGGTCCATGGACTGAGGTTGGGGACCCCTGCTTAAGACAGTATTCCCCAGGTAGAATTGCCCGACCTAAGTAGCATTTCTGGAGAAACTGCTTATGGTTCCTAACTTTTTGGAGGTGAAAGGAACTGAAACCAAAATCCACTGCTTCTTTTTCTCTTATATTAAATACTTACAAAAATGCCTCCCTTTATTTTCTGGCTGTCTCCCAGATGGTTTCTTTATGTCCCTCTTCTGCAGAGTCAACTTTTAAGAGTCTTGGTAGCAAAGTTCTTTGATATAAAAAAATAAGCCACTGGTAGAAAATAATATTTGTAGTTTAGGGTTGATCAATCAAGAAGCAATCAAACCCCAATCAAGAAACTACCAACTCAGACAAACAGGCTAATAGTAAACAACAGCCTAATCAAGGAATCACCAAGACTACCCTACCAACACTGACAGGACAAGCCACTAATGCAAATAGAGTAAACCCCAATTCCCTCTAGCACTGATGATGCTAACTAGTTTGGTAATGAAGCATCCATAAGAAAACAATCAAGCTCAGAGAGCACCAAGGACCCCACAGACAAATCAGCTTGCACAACTTTGGATTTTGTATCAGTTATGCCTGTTTCTGAATTGGGAACTCTGTTCACAGTCATTCATGTCTAGACATTTTCAGATTGGACATAATGCACTCTACATGCGACTTGAAGAGTATTTGGATGCTTCAGCTGTTGCATAATGCACTGTCATGGGCAATTATGTGTGCTCTTAGGATGGCACATGTTATAGCTCTGATCTGTGAACTGCATTGGTTGCCAGTTTGCTTTTGGGTCCAATTCAAGATGCTAATTTTAACCTTTAAAATTCTTAATGGCATGGGACCAAGTAGGACCATATCTTCCCAATTATATCAGCCTGCACCATCTGCAGGGACCCATGTTTTGTGGGTTCCAGGCAGCATGCCTTCTTTGCTATAGAAGCCACTTTATGCAATATTCTCTGCTCCACACACCAACATTAGGTTACCTTCATCCTTTTTGATGTTCCAGAAATCCCTCAAATCCCAGGGAATTAGAGCTGTCTAGATAGCTCCACTACTGAAGTGGATGTGGTCGCCTAGTGCTTGGGGTTTGTATATATTTTATTTTTAATTAATATCTAATGGACTTTTTATATTTTAAATGCTTGTTTTATATATGTATTGTTATTTATTTGGTTATTTTACACTCATTTCTTATGAGATGAGAAATAAATAAATAAACAAATAAGATTAATCTTTCTATAATCAACATATCTGAAAATACCACTTCAAATTCCTAAAGTTTTCATTCTGTTTGATTTCCTTGTTGATGTTTAAAACAACTAATTGACAGTTACCCAAAAATGGTAGTCTTAAGCTGGCATTACCATAAAGGTTGCATGCCGAGCTTTTAATGCCACACTTTTTGCCAGTGGTGAAATCTACTTCTATGTCCTAAATCATGTTAGGTGACTGAATGAGATTGAAATCACAATAAAATAAACAAATATATTTCTATGTCTTTATATCTAAAATATTCTTTTCCCCCTTTTATTTTTTTAGGTATGGAAAAATTGTATCTACAAAAGCAATCCTAGACAAAAACACGAATCAGTGCAAAGGTAAGTGGAAAAAGTCCTATTTGAAAATTCCACATCAGTTTGATTGACTGGTTTGTGTAGCCAAAGTTCAGGCTCTGACAGTGCAATCAACATAATATACAGTATATTGAAAGCATGTTTAATAATGCCAGTTCTTGGAGTTGTACTTCGAGTAACACTGCTCATTAATTTTTTTCATTAACAAACAAAATGAAAATCACAAATCAGAACAACTATCAAATTGCTTCGGCAGCCAAGTAAATTACCTTCTAACTACAGTGTCATCTGATCTGAACTATATGATTGGTAATACAAATTGATTTCCTACATATAAATATAAAACTCTTTGAGAGAAAAGCTTTGTTCCATGTTTTATATGTAGATGTCTTTTGCTCCTGTTTTTAGGGAGGAAATTTTTAAATTTGGGGCTCTGGGAGCTCCAAAATTGTGACATCATGTTGTGAAAATATGCTGTTATGTTTTTTACTCTACATTTATTATAAGACAAAGATTTTCATTTTTTTGTCTTTAGAATAATATTGCAATAGTAGGACCTCATTTGTGCTTATTTAACTTCCTACAAACTTTAAAAAATACCCAAATATAAAAGATCTCAGTAGTTTAATCAGATTTGCATTAGTTTTCTAAGAGGTGATCTCGCTGAGTATTTGTGTGTGACCGTGTTTGTGTGTGTGAGTTTGTGTCTGTGTGTGCAGCTGATGTCCAATATTAATCTTTCTGTACCAGACTTTGCTTACCTGATGTCTTTCTGATCACCTTCAGTCTACTTCATCATCTTTAAATAGCTTGGCCATTTGCCACGTTGGCTAGAGATTTCGGAATTGTTATTCAGCATCTGGAAGATACCAAGTTGAGAAAATTCTTCTAAATAGATTGTGAAAAGTATATTTTAAAGGAAGATGATAATTCCACTCGAGCTTACTTTGAGGGCAACAGCTGAGAAAAAATGCATCTATAGTATTTTAGATAAAAAATAGGCAACAGTAATAGACATTTTGTGGCAGAACTCATCTTTTAAGTAGGATGATAGGATCTGACAAAAATATTCATATTCTGCTCTTCCATCTCATCTTTTCTGAATAAAATATTTATGCTGCCCTTTTGTTGCTATGTTACAATACTTGTTCTTTTTAACAAACTGTGATTAAGAAAACGTTAGTTGATAAGGGCCATGGTTTTAAGATTGAAGCCTAGGGTGCCATATAGATAATCCTTCACTTACAACTATTTGTTTACTGATGTTCAAAGTTACACTTGGGAAAAGTGATTTATGATCCATCCTTGAAGTTATGACCACACAACACCTTTGTGATCATGTGATCACATTTTGAGTACTTAATAACTGGCTCACATTTATAACCATTTCAGTGTTTACAATAATGTGATCATGACTGTAGCCAGCTTCTGACAAGCAAAGTCAATTGGGAAAGCTGGATTTGCTTAACATCCATGTGTTTCACTTATTGACTACATGATTTACTTATCAACTCTGATGATTTACTTAATAACCATAGTAAAATGGTTGTACGATTGGGCTTGGTCATCTGATGATTACTTACTTAATGAATGTGTTCTTAGTAGCCAAAATTCCAATCCAAATTGTGGGTGTAAGCTAAGGACTACCTGTATTAATGGATGGCTATTTTTTCAACCTACAGCATTATAGGAGAAAAAGTTTCCAGCTGTATTATGATATTCCCAAGATGTTATAGGAAGCACAGTGGCCTCAATTTAAAATGGATCTGAACTTATTCTCTTTCTGATCTAAATCAGGCTTAATCGTACTGTTGAACTGTTATTAATGAAGTCAACAAGAAAAGGCTAGCTTAGGTCTAATGACAACTAAATTATTGCTGAAATATCATTTAAAAAGATCTCTTTTTTAAATCACTACATAATATGCCCTTAAATGTGTAGACTAAGTGAAAATTTTGAAAGAATATTTAGATGATGGGATGCTGAACTCTGTCCCATCTTTCCTCTACAGCTCCATTTTCTTTCCAATGTGTTTAACTGGATGCCATTTAGATGGATAGATCATTGAAGGGTAGATAAATATGGAGGAAGTATTGAGTGAAAGATGTAACCAATTAAATTTGCAAAGACCTTTTTCTTTACATTTTAGAATTAATGGTGTCAGATCCCCCATTTGAATATGTAATCTTGTCTCCATGATACTGTGCAGAATACTATTGTACATCTACTCAAGAAATCTATATTTTCAGTTGCTTAAATGTCTCCATGTTGACCTGTTATTGTTTATAAAGTTAATATGCAAAGACAAGATTTGATAGCATTGTCGTTTCTGGCTTGTCTTCACATTTGATCTCATTATGCAGCCTACTTTCATTGTTTTCCCATTGGAAAGCCTACTAAATTACTTCTGTAATCATGATGGTCATGATATAATTCTCTAGTGAGGGTGTGATTGCTTTTATGCCGTTAGTTGGCATAATGTTATCTGATGATTTGTACACCAAAGAGCAAATAGCTGGAGCACATATGCAAATATACTATTTCCTAGTTACCTAAGACCTAAATGACAGTTTTATCAAGATTATTGCAATCTCACTCAAGTAATATTCAAGTTGTATTCTATTGTAAGTAACACCGTATCTAAAACAGGGCCCCCCAATCTATGGGCCATGGCCCAGTACTGGGCTGTGGGCTCTTGGCCAATGGGCTGCAGAAATGGCTGGCCAGTGCACGCACATGTGGGTGCGCATTCCCCCCACTCACACTAGCACCTGTGGCCCTGTTTGCGCATGTGTACGGGTGCGAACGGGGACACTAGGGCAGGGATGGGTGTCCGTGGACCATTTGCGCATGCCAAGAGCCAGCCAATTGCCCGAGTGGATTGTGCGGCCCATTTGTGCATGCACAAATAGGGCGCTAGCTGATGTGGGAGGTGCGTGGCCATTTATGTATGCACACGATGCCAGCATATGCCGCATTTGTGAATGGGGCCACTAGTACTGCACCAGTGTGCGTGGCCCTGTGCGTGCACATGTGCACACACCAATTTTGAAGCTGCTTTCCTCCCCTCCAGTCTGCGAGCCCAGAAAGGTTGGAGACCTCTGATCTAAAAGATGACCTACTTTTACAGGAGTCTGTTTAACCCTACAGGGTTTCATCAGAAAGATTTTGGTAGATACATTTAGGTCTGGATAAAATCATTCCTTAGCTTTCATATATTCTGTGTTGAGATTTATCCACTAGGTAGCTTAAGTTTAAAGCAGCCCTTGAAAACTGTGCTCTTTATTCATTCTTTTGGTGTATTGTAATTTATGTTTTTTTCTATAGTTTTTTGTATTAATACTGTTGCTAATCTTAGCCAGGCTTAGGCATTTTTTAAAAAAAGTTTATTTACACCTGCAATCCTAGATGACAATTAAAACAATGAGTAGGAGCGTGTATTCATGAGACTGCTTCATACATCTGTGTTATTTAGTAACTATATTTTTTTAAATAGTTTTAATTAAAAACTGTCTTGGGAATTTTCTATAAGACTGAAAAGTCTGCTTCTATAATTCAAAAGAATGTAATTCTGATTACTTTCCTCCAGTTTCTCAGTTGTTTTTGTTTCTCACATCCTTGCTAAACATATCAATAGCAGCCAGTAAGAACAAGATTGAAATATTTGTATCTTATTGGTTGTCAAACAAGACTAAAATAAAGATAATAACAGGACCAGGCAATGGCTGAGGGCAAGAAAGGTGAAGAAAGATACAAGAGGGGCTAATTCTGGCTGCTCAAGACCAAGCCTTAAGAACAAAGCATACAGTACAAAGCCAGAATTGAGAAAACAGCAATAGATTGCAAATGCTACCTATGCAAAGAATCTGAAGGAATAGTGGATCACTTGGACCACTAGCTGCTGCAAGAAGATCACACAGACTGACTACAAGTAACAGCATTGTTTGTTTTTTTTAAAATGAAAGCTTAACAAATAAATAATATTATTGAACTTTTCTATTTAAAAAAAAGAATAAACAAAATTGGACTGGTTGGAAATATTACTACATTATAAGAGACATGTTTCTTTATCGTCTTTTCAACATTTCTAGAAATCTTGTATTTTCTATGTAAGATACAGATCTTAATTTTAAATCTTATGCTGTTACAAAGGCTAAGTATACCATTTTTAGATAGATTCCAAGCTCATAATTTAGGATGTCCTGAAAATGTTTTCTAAATCATAGAAAATTGCTAACAACAAAATTGAACTGTGGAAAAATCATCAAAGCCATCAGTACCTGGGCCATCCCTGTGATACACTACTGAAATTATTAATTGGACAAGCTGAACTGGACAGTTTGGACTAAAAGACAAAAAAACATTCATTATGCATTATACTCCCATAGTAATATTCACAAAAGTATACCTGTGCCATAGAAATATAAATAGATGTTTAGTTCAAGTCAAACAAACTGTCAAAGAAAAAAATGTGCATTGGCCGATTGTGTAAAAGACAGCTAAGAACAAGCATTGATGCAGGTTAAGAATTGAAATTTACTAAATGTAAAGGAGACAAAAAGTGAATTTTGAAATGATGTAATAAAAACAGGAACAAAATGCTGGCAAAGAGAAGCATTGTATGGTCAATTTCTACAAATGACCAGGAGAAAGGCAGTAATGGCTTATAACTGCAACATTAAAAAGAAATTGAATGCTTGATTTTGGATGCTCAATAACATGCTATTTGAAATAAGCAATCAAGGCATTAGTTTAAAAAAGTTTTTTTAAAGTTTAAAGGTTTAAAAATCATCAAATGATTCAATATGCATATTGTTCAAAGAAGCAGAAGTAACAATAAATCATGTATTTAGCACTGGAAGACTGTCCAAAGGATAGTGAAGAAGATGCACTGAAGCTGTTATACCAGAAAGGCTTACTGACTACTGGAGAGAATAAACTGGTCTACAAGAAACACCAAATGAAGAACAGAATGGAAGCATGGGAAGACAAAGCATTACATGGTTAGCATATTAAAAGAATAGCAAGGAAAACAGATAATAACAAGACCTGACAATGGCTGAGAGCAAGAAAGGTGAAGAAAGATACAGAGGGGCTAATCCTGGCTGCTCAAGACCAGGCCTTTAAGAACAAATGCATACACAACCAGAATTGAGAACATAGCAATAGACAGCAAATGCCACATATGCAAAGAATCTGAAGAAACAGTGGACCACTTGGCTAGCTGCTGCAAGAAGATCACACAGACGGACTGCAAGTAATAGCATGACAGAGTAGCAACAATGATACATTGGAAGATCTGCAAGAAATATCATTTGCCTGCAAGCAAGAACTGGTGGGACCATAAAAATAGCGAAAGTCATAGAAAACGGAGAAGCTTTAGAATTCAGACAGACAGATACTTGTCACATAATGTTTATGTTTATGTTTATTCGCACTTATATGCCGCCCCTCTCCGAAGACCCGGGGCGGCTCACAACAAAAACACAACAACAATTTAAAATCAACCACATTCATACCCCACACAAACACAATCAATTCACAAGCACTGATGGCGGGACACTCTTAGGGCTGAGGGGCAGAGCTCAGCTCATATGCCCCAAGCCTGTTGGCATAGATATGTCTTCAGACCTTTCCGGAAAGCTAGGAGGGAGGAAGCAGTACGAATCTCCGAGGGAAGCTGGTTCCAGAGGGCAGGGGCAGCAACGGAGAAGGTCCTTGCCCTAGGTCCCGCCAGATGGCATTGTTTAGCAGATGGGACTCGTAGGAGGCCAACTCTATGCGCCCTAACCGGTCTCTGGGATTCATGAGGCAGGAGATGGTCCCGCAAGTATCTTGGTCCAATGTCATAAAGGGCTTTATAGGTCATAACCAACACTTTGAATTGTGTTCAGAGACCAATTGGTAGCCAGTGCAGCTCACGAAGAGCTGGAGTAATATGAGCATGTAATATGAGGAACTCAGGGGGATGAAGCGCCAGAAGAGACGCCTAGAGAAGCGATGGAGGAAAAGTAAATCCGTATCTGACCGAACACTTGTAAGATCTTATATCAAGACTTATCAGGTGGCGCTCAAGGCGGCAAGATGCGCGTATCATTCCGCCTTGATTGCATCTGCGGAATCCCGCCCAGCTGCCCTGTTCAGGGTAACTCGCTCCCTCCTTAATCAGGGGGGAGTTGATGCACCCTTGCAGGGTAGTGCTGAGGACTTTAATAAGTTTTTCGCGGATAAAATCGCCCAGATTCGGATGGACCTTGACTCCAATTGGAATGCAGTATCGGCTGATAATGATTCAGTCGAGATGACAGGGACTCGTCTTGATCCTGTTGTGTGGGAGGAGTTTGACCCGGTAGCACCTGATGAAGTTGACAAGGCCATTGGAGCTGTGAGCTCCGCCACCTGTTTATTGGACCCGTGCCCCTCCTGGCTGGTTTCGGCCAGCAGGGAGGTGACGCGGGGCTGGGTTCAGGAGATTGTCAACGCTTCTTTGAGGGAGGGGTCCTTTCCGGCTCCCTGCAAGGAGGCAATTGTGCGCCCCCTCCTCAAGAAGCCTTCCCTGGACCCAGCTGTTTTAAACAACTACCGTCCTGTCTCCAATCTTCCCTTTATAGGGAAGGTTGTTGAGAAGGTGGTGTCACTCCAGCTCCAACGGTCCTTGGATGAGGCCGATTATCTGGGCCCTCAACAGTCAGGATTCAGGCTCGGCTACTCCACAGAAACTGCTTTGGTCGCGCTGACGGATGATCTCTGGCGGGCCCGGGATAAGGGATTATCCACTATCCTGGTGCTACTTGACCTCGCAGCAGCTTTCGATACCATTGACCATGGTATCCTTCTGCACCGACTGGAGGGGTTGGGGGTTGGGGGCACTGTTTTGTGGTGGTTCACCTCCTACCTCACTGGTCGGTCGCAGTCGGTGTTGGCAGGGGGTCAGAGGTCGACCCCTAGGTTCCTCCCTTGTGGGGTCCCTCAGGGATCGGTCCTCTCCCCTCTGCTGTTTAATATCTACATGAAACCTCTGGGTGAGATCATCCGACAACATGGGGTGAGATATCATCAGTATGCTGATGATACCCAGCTTTACATCTCCACCCGTGTCATTTCAGTGAAGCAGCGGAAGTGATGTGCCGATGTCTGGAGGCTGTTAGGGTTTGGATGGGTGCCAACAGGCTCAAACTCAACCCCGACAAGACGGAGTGGCTATGGGTTCTGCCTCCCAAAGATATTTCAATCTATCCGTCCATTACCCTGGGGGGGGAGCTTTTGACCCCCTCGGAGAAGGTCCGCAACTTGGGCGTCCTCCTCGATCCACAGCTAAATTTGGAATATCATCTTTCGGCTGTGGCGAGGAGAACATTTGCCCAGGTTCGCCTGGTGCACCAGTTGCGGCCCTATATGGACCGGGAGTCTCTTCTCACAGTCACTCATGCTCTTATCACCTCGAGGTTCGATTACTGCAATGCTCTCTACATGGGGCTACCTTTGAAAAATGTTCGGAGACTTCAGGTAATGCAGAATGCAGCCGCGCGAGCAATGTTGGGCTTGCCTAGAAATGCCCACATTTCGTCATCACTCCGCGAGCTGCATTGGCTGCCAATTGGTCTCCGAACCCAATTCAAAGTGTTGGTTATGACCTATAAAGCCCTACATGGCATCGGACCAGGTTATTTACGGGACCGTCTGCTGCCTCATGAATCCCAGCGGCCGGTTAGGGCCCACAGAGTGGGCCTTCTCCAGGTCCCGTCAGCCAGACAGTGTCGCCTGGCGGGGCCTAGGGGAAGAGCCTTCTCTGTTGCGGCCCCGGCCCTCTGGAACCAACTTCCCCCGGAGATCCGTGTCGCCCCCACCCTCTCCGCCTTTCGTAAATTGCTTAAAACACACTTTTGCTGGCAGGCCTGGGGCAGCTAACATCTTGCCCCTAGCCAGTGTATGTTTGTGGAATGATTGGTTTTTTGTTTTTTGTTTTTTTGTTTTGTTTTTAACTTAAGGGTTTTTTATATGTATGTAATTTCTATTATGCTGTGAGCCGCCCTGAGTTCTCCGGAATAGGGCGGCATAGAAATTAAATTAATAATAATAATAATAATAATAATGTCTTTGGAGACCCAAGACAGCTTGTGCGGCCGCATTCTGGATTACCTGCAGTCTCTGGACATTCTTCAAAGGTTGCCCCATGTAGAGAGCATTATAGTAGTCGAATCTCGAAGTGACAAGGGCATGGGTAACTGTGAGGAGTGACTCCCGATCCAAATAGGGCCGCAACTGGCGCACCAGGCGAACCTGGGCGAATGCTCCCCTCACTACAGCCGAAAAATGATGTTCCAAACTTAGCTGTGGATCGATGAGAACACCCAAGTTGTGAACCCTCTCCGAGGGGGACAAAACTTCTCCCCCCAGGGTAATGGACGGACAGTTGGAATTGTCCTTGGGAGGCAGAGCCCATAGCCACTCCGTCTTGTCGGGATTGAGTCTGAGCCTGTTGGCACCCATCCAGACCTCAACAGCCTCCAGGCACCGGTTCATCATTTCAACTGCTTCACTGTAATGACACGGGGTAGAGATATAAAGCTGAGTATCATCAGCATATTGATGATAACTCACCCCATGTCGACAGATGATCTCACCCAACGGCTTCATGTAGATGTTAAAAAGCAGAGGTGAGAGAATGGACCCCTGAGGAACTCCACATGGAAGAGACCTCAGAGCCGATCTCTGACCTCCTGCAAACTGACTGTGACTGGCCAGAGAAGTAGGAGGTGAACCACCGTAGAATGGTGCCCCGCACTCCAAGCCCCTCCAACTGGCGCAGAAGGATACCATGGTCGATGGTATCGAATGCCGCTGAGAGGTCAAGAAGCACCAGGATAGTGCAATAACCTCTATCCTGGGCCCGCCAGAGATCATCGGTCAGCGCGACCAAAGCAGTTTCCGTGCTGTAACCGGACCTGAATCCAGACTGCCAAGGGTCCAGATAATCAGTTTCATTCAAGGACTGCTGGAGTTGGAGTGCCACCACCTTCTCACCAACCTTCCCCAAAAAGGGAAGGTTGGAGACTGGACGATAATTATTTAAAACTGCCGGGTCCAGGGAAGGCTTCTTGAGGAGGGGGCGCACGAGTGCCTCCTGTAAGGGAGCCGGAAAGGACCCCTCCCTCAATGAAGCCATAACAACCGCCTGGACCCAGCTCCGTGTCACCTCCCTACTAGCCGAAACCAGCCAGGAGGGACATGGATCCAGTAAACAGGTGGCAGAACTCACAGCTCCAATGGCCTTGTCCACATCCTCAGGAGTTACCAGGTCAAAAACAAAAAAGTCTGGGTAGTGGACATGGACTTGTAGACAATAGAAGAGAAGAGAAAGTAGAACGATTATGGCAAAAGCATGCAAAGATAGTACCAATAGTAATAGGCGCCTTGTATGTAATCCCAAAATAACTGGAGCATCATTTAAACACCATTGGCATTGACAAATTCACCAACAGACATTTGCCAAAAAAATGCTTTACTCAGAACAATTTACACCCTACGACGATATCTGTAGCACTATCAAACATCCAGATCTGCCTATCCCAGATCCTTGGAAAGGGCTTAATAGGTAGCTAAAATGCCAGATACAGTATGAATATCCAGCTGACTGTGGCAACAAAATAACAACAGCAACAACAGCAACAAGAACAAGCCTGCTGCTTTTCCATGAATATGAAAGTATTAATTTCTTCACTTGAGTGTATCTCTGGAAATAGTCCTAAAAAACGTCAGTGAATTTCCAAACTTTCTGCCTTGGAACATTGCCTTGAAATTTGTTTCTCTTGGAGAAATGTTTGTGGGAAAGATACAAAATACATTAGTTGTGTACTGAGAATACATACTTAACTAAGCAGCGCAACTGTTCTCTAAAGTTCACTTCTGCTGGTATAAACTTAAATTTCAATACTTAAGATAAATAAAAATAGATTTCTATTATATAATGAGGCTGTGGCAAGTATAACATTTAAGTTTGTAACACAAATATTACTGTGGAGTCCTTGATGCTCTCTGAGCTTGGTGGTTTTCTGTCAAATGTTTCATTATCATTATTATTAACATTATCAGTGTTAGCTTGATAGAGACATAACCTTTTGGGATCTAAAATAACAACGATGTCAGTCATAAGTCCTGTGCAGGAAGATATAACTATTTTAAAATATACATCTTTATTTTAGAAACAATTCTGAATTAATATATTGTGAAAGATTTTTATTTGTTGTAAGGGAGTTCATTAGGGATGCCTCTTGATGAAATTTCTGAGATGAGATTCTCTTTCTGGGATGGCGTGCATACTAATTGACACATAATTGCAGCAATCAAGCATTCTATAATAAAACTACATTAGCAAAAGAAGAGCTGTCATGGTAGAAAAAAGCAACATATCCAATTACATTTGTGGAAAGCAAAAATTAAGAACAGATATAAGGTCTATTCAGATCTTGAAACTTGGAAAAATGCTCAATGTGACGTAGCATCTAAGTTGGGGAGGCATTTTAATTTATAGTTGATTTTCCCTTCTACTTAAATCAAGGACTTGTTGTCTTAAATGTACTGTATAGCATATTCCAGTCCAGGGTTTTATTATGATGTGTATGTGCTTGGATGTGTATTCATTCTTCCTACAGGCTTCTTTTTAATATAGTGAAGTGTTTAGAGCAGAGAGAATGAGTAATGGAGATTTCACTATACGGTTTCCATACCTCATAACAATGGAATACAGGATTGTTCATCTGCCAGATATATGAGCCCATTTCTTAGACGATGATTTACTGCCATCTGTGCCTGGCTTTTCAAGCGCTTTATAATGGCATGCATGCCAGTTTTATTTCCTGGCTTAATCAGGAACTCCAACTGCCCTGCATTTCTCTTTAGAAGCCAAAAATAATTTAATATGGGAAATTAAAGGTTTTACATAGTACCCATCATAGTCTTTTCTTCACATTCAAATCACCAGTTTGTGAATAGCAATATTTGTGCAAGCTAAATGGAATAATTCACATGGAAAGAGAAAGGCATCACTAGGGTCAGGGGAACATTAAAGCATGAGGTAGTACAAACAATCTTAGATGGTGAGGTTAGGAAACAATTTAACAGTTTGGGCGATTCCACAAAGCCAGTGGGTCTAGGACAACTCGCCGTGGCCAACTCACCACGGCCAACTCACTGCAGGACAAGAGTTACACTAATACCGAAGAAATGGTAGAATAGAATCATTAAAGAAAGGGTGTCAAAGGGAGGGACAGAATGAAATGTGAATTACAAAAATTAACATATTTTTTAATTATTTTAAATAATTAAATTGAATTATTGAATTGTCCTGTGGTGAGTTGGCCATGGAGAGTTGTCCCATTCCGAAGCCAGCTTCTGAGGGTTGAATGCACTTGACAACTACATGTTGCACAATCAATTTTTGGAAAAAGGCAAGGTAGGCCTTATCAAGAGGAAGAACTCCACCTTCAACATGTGCCAGGGGTTCTCCTGATTTCTTTCTTTTTCCATGTTTTATTTTTATATTTTATATATAGGTTAGTAGAATTTAAAAAGTATCTTGTTTTGTGTGGTTACAAAAGGAAATAAAGAGAAAGGCAAAACAGAGTTTACAGATCCCTGAATTTTTAGCAATGTGATGTTATTTGGTAAAGTTAACCGGCAAAATAGAAAATCATCTTGAGATTTAGAGAATATGAGATTTATATATGAATAAGAATGTTGCTTCATGTTGTGAAAAGGTGATCTTGAAAACTGAGAGTAAAAAAATAAGAAACTGATAACCCCCTTTTGCATGATTTTTCGGATCTTGGCCATTTATTTGAAAGCAGCTATGGAGAAATATATATTTTGCAGTCCAAAAAATTAAATTAAATTTCTTTAAAATATTTGCATCCCATTTCTTTCTTGCAATTTAATAAGAAATATGTTTGGCCATTAATTTTACTCACACACATATACACATCCAGACATACAAACACACCAGCTATAACTAATATAAACACAATATTTTAAAATCATATAAATGATTCCGATTTCTCTCTCTCTCTTTCTCTCCCTCTCTGTCTCCCTCTCTCCCCCCTCCATACTTGAACAGATAGACTTTACACTGATTCCAGAACAGTAATAGCAGTATGTCCAGGAAGTCTCTTTTGCTTTTGTCTCTGCTCTACTGATACCTTGATCAGTCCCATATAAAACTTAATTGTATCCCAGATAATGTAAAAGAACAATCAACATAATAGAGAATATATTGGAAGCCTTAATCAGTTTGCCTTTCAGTTGAAGGAGAATTTTGAAGAGTATATTTGGACTGGATGTTAACATACAATTTTATTAAAATACATATTGTTTAATGATTGGTATTAGAAGTGAAGCACAAGCTTATATGGATGGGGATGAAGCCTTTCTTTATAAAGTTATTTATAAAGTTAGAGTATATACTAACTTTTATGATGATGAGATATGAATAGTAAGATAATAGATCAAATGTAGCCTTCAGCTACATAAAAGTGGGGAAATATGTTTAAAGATATTATATCGTTCTATAGCAGGTATCTAAGTTAATGGCCATAGGTACAATCCACATTCGAAGTAATGATTATGGAGATTCTCAATCAACCAGTTCATGGTTTCCCCAAAGGAGCTTTTCCAAATGGCAACTTTTTCAAGGAAAAAAAATCAAGAAATTTGAAATAGTGGCATCATTATCACACGGAATGGACTTACAGCCAGTCCCCCAGGTTTCAGCTATTGCAGTACATCTGCAATTACATGATCAAAATTTGGGCGCTTGGCAGTGTGCACATACAATACTTATGATTGCAGGAGTACTTCAACTTTTCTCCTCTGCCTATCTCTCTCCTTATTTATGTCCTTTTGGTTCTTTGCATTCTGCGGCCCTTGATGCCTTAGCTGACCTTTGCTCTTTTCTTTCTCCTGTTGCTGACTAAGCATGCCCATCATGGCTCTTGTGAGGCACCTGCTGGCCACATGATGCTTTCTTCTCAAGGTCATGCCTGGCATTTTTCTTGTGAGACCTGGGAAAAATGGAAAATGTATTCAGTAGCTGCCTCATGAAGATCCAGTGCAGACACATTTCATCAGTAATAGATGCAAGAAGATTGCAAACGTCAGCTGGGACAATGGAACACAGGATGGCAGGGGCCTAAGTGTGGAAAGGGGTGACCACAGTTTATCTGGGATTGGGTTAGCTTCTTAGGGTGACAAAAAATTCCTTTTCCCCACTTTACGGATTGGATGGGATTGGATATTGTACTGTACTGTTGCTCAGGAACTTCTTGCATCCCTAGAGCCACAGTGCACAAAGAAGCCCTTGAATCCCAGCCTATTTGGCCAGGCTCTGATATCTTGTGATTGCACAATTGCATGCACAAGCCTTACATTCTCTTTGCTCAGACTACCTGAGCTTTTGTTACACTGCAGCAGTCCCACTAAACATGAATGCAGCCTGTGCTGGGCCTCCCAGGGTCACCATCATCTTCCTACAGCAGACCTGTGCTCCTTTTATGGGATTGCATTTCTTCTCACATAATGACCCATATATCTGCAGTTTCAACAGCAGCTAGCACTGCCAAGATTGTCATTGCTAAAGGATGTAACATAGCTCTTTATGATTATATTACTTAGCAATGGAAATTCTAACCGTAATTGTTGTTCTTAAGTCAACAACAAATATCCTGCCACCTGAGTTAACATTCTTGATGTTTATCGCTTTCAATGTTTTCTTACCATTTGAATCAACGTTCTTTGTATCTAGATATTTTATGATTGAACTAGTACTTTGTTTTTGCTTTGGAAAATATATTTCAAACTTGCCTACTCTTGCCAAATGATGATAATCAAAGAGTTGCCTTAGCATTCTGTTGTTCATAGTAATGAGACATTGGACTAAAAATATAAATACATGAACTCCTAAAGATGGAGAAGAAGTTGACAGGTTTTGCAGAAAAGTCTTTAGCTAATAAATGACATTCATTGGATTTAAAACACAGGTGTTGACCTTTTTATATTTTTACCAAACTTACATTTTCTTGAGTGGAAAGCTTTAAGTAAAATGTACTTGGGCCTATTTAATGACTGTAATCTCAGAACAATGGATAGGTGATCACAGCTGCCTTTGAAAAAAAAAAGAGGTTTCAGAAAAGAAATAATTTTTAAAATACTTTGAAATTTGAAGCTGTGTATGCATGAGTTGCTTAAGGAATTTAGCTATCCAAACATCTGGTCAGTATTTCATTCTATCTTAACCATTTTATTTAGCTTCATACGTTTAAGTTTTTTTCTTTACAGTAAAAATGTGTCAACTCCGAGCCATATAAACATATACTTGCATACCAAAATATTTCATTGCTAAAAATTTGAAAAAGAGACCAGAATTGATATCAAGAAACTGAATATACAGTGTTTAGACTTCTAATTCTGTCATGAACCTTAATCTGTTGGGTGCTGTTTTTGATTAACTCTTAAACAATCACTCAAATTCAGGTTTTCCCAAATATCATTGAAAGAAAATACCACAATTGTTAAAGGAGGAAAATATTATTATTATGGTTCATTGCACAGTAGCCAGGTGTTTAGACTGGATTTGACATTTTTATTCAGCTTGCCAAAGATCTTGATAGGCAGATATCGTTTGATGGTGTTCAAAGTATTGTTGCAGGATATAAGCTATTCCTAATAAACTTGACTTTTGTATTTGATTGATGGTACTTTTATTAATATCAATGTTCAAGTGGTGCTCCAGATGTTTTGGGATTGCACCCATGGCAATCGCTGTTGTTACTATCTTTGTTTTCTTTTGCCAAGGTCATTCTAATTCTGTTTGCAGATTTTTATATTTTTTATGTTTTTCAGTTTTTCCTCTTCTATTTTTCTATCTTTAAGTGCTGCCATCTCCATTTTCCAGACTTTTTTTTTATCTTCTTATCAACAGTTGTTAAATCTGGGATGTTATGTGTAGGTGTCTGTCTGTTGGAATTTTAAAGTCCCAGAGCACTTTAGCACTTTAGCCTATGTTGTGAATCCACTAGTTCTTGCTTGTAGGCAAATGTTATTTCTTGCAGATGTTCCAATGTACCATTGTTGCTACTTTGTCATGCCATTGTTTGCAATCATTCTGTGTGATCTTCTTGCAATAACTGAGTGGTCCATTGTTTCTTCAGCTTTTTTTGCAGAGGTATAATTTCCTGTCTGTCCTTGTATTCTTTCATTCTTAAAGTTTGGTCTTGGGCAACCAAAACCAGTTCCTCTGTCTCTTTTCTCAATTTTCCTGCCCTTAGCCATTGCTAGGTCTTATTATATCCTTTGTCTATTATTTTTTTAATGTATTGGTCATGTAATATTATGGTTCGTCGTATAATAATAATAATAATAATAATAATAATAATAATAATAATAATAATAATAATAATAAGTTGGAAGGGACCTTGGAGGTCATTGAGTCCAACTCCCTGTTCCTGCAGGAAACCCTACACCATTTCAGACAAATGGCTGTCCAGTCTCTTCTTAAAAACTTCCAGTGTTGGAGCATTCACCGCTCCTAGAGGCAGGTTATGCCATTGGTTAATTGTTCTAACTGTCAGGAAGTTTCTCCTTAGTTCTAGGTTGCTTCTCTCTTTGGTTAGTTTCCATCCATTGTCCTGCCTTCAGGCACTTTGGAGAATAGCTTGATTCCCTCTTCTTTGTGGCAACCCCTGAGATATTGGAACACTGTTATCTTGTCCCCCTCGTCCTTCTCTTTGTTAAACTAGACATACCCAATTCCAGCAACCGTTCCTTATATGCTTTAGCCTCCAGTCTCCTAATCATTTTTGTTGCTCTTCTCTGTATTCTTTCTAGAGTCTCAGCATCTTTTTACATCGTGATGACCAAAACTGGATGCGGTATTCCAAGTGTGGCCTTAACCAAGGCATTGTAAAGTGGTATTAATACTTCACATGATCATCACAGATGTTCAGATTAGATTTGGCATTTTTGCCTGCCTATCAAGTCCTTTCCAAAGATCTGGGATAGGCAGATGTGGATGTTTGATGGTGTTACAGATATTGTAGCAGGATGTAAGCTGTTTCAAGTAAAGCTGCCTTTTACAATTGACTGATGGTGAATTTGTCAAGCCAATGGTGTCCAAGTGGTACTCCAATTCTTTTGGGATTGTACCCAAGATGCCTATTACTATTGGTACTACTTTCTTTTGCCACAAATATTTCTATTTGCATGTTTTTGTATTTTTGTTATTTTCTCCAGTTTTATTATGATAATATTACATGTTTTTCACAATTATGCATATTTAATAGAAGTACTAATCCTGAGATGATAAATTCATCACTCAACACAATTAAAAAATATGGTAAATTTATCAGTATTTGCAGATGTTTTATTTTTTTCATCTTTTTTAGTATTAACTGCAAATATATTCTGATAAGTTTTTTTTGCCATTCTACAGTACTTTTGGTAATAATGCATCAAAATAATTTGGAAGAAGATGGATTGATTTGCTTTCAAAGGTGATAGATATTTATAGTATATTTCATGATTTTTTTTAAAAAAAATGTGTTGGCAGATATGATATTAGTTTTAGTGGAGAACTGTTTTGAATTGCAGATAGGTTTAGTCTTTCGATACTTATTTGATATATATTTGATATATATTTATTTATATTTCAAAATGACATTTTTTAATTTAAAATACCATTACCTGTTGGCTCTATGAGTTTTATCTCAAGCATAAAAATCCTGCCTTTGCTCCAGGATTCATGCTGCCAGTTTCTATAACGTCAACTGTGATTTAGAATCAGCATACCATAAATAGTCAATTATTCCTCCAGAAAGGAGTCCACCCTCTTCTGTTCTTCTTTCTGCCTTAGAAGCTCATATACTCCTGGGCTTCACTCATATTCTTTAGTCTTTGCCTGAGTGAGACCCAACCATGTCTATTCTGTCTCAGCTCTTCAATTCCAAGTAGCCAGACTTTGAGAGTATGTATGTAAGCAGGGGTAAGTTTATCTTTTGTTATGGACAGAACTTGATGTGTGTAGGTATATGTATGTGCTATATATGGATTAGCTCTATTTTGTTCAAGGTTCCAGAGTTGTGAATTCAATTATTGATATAAAAGGGTACATCCTGGTTTGGGAATTAATCAGACAGAAACACCACAAAATAACTGTTGTCCTACTAGATAATTCTGACAAAGCAAACTATATATACGTTATATAGTTCATATGCTTTTAAATCGTGAATAGCAATCTGGTGTCATCCTGATATTGGGATTACACTTTCCAGAATCAATTGCTAATGAACATGTTCGCTGAAGCTTTAGAATATAGGTGGCATCTGTGGAGTAGGTTTCTGAAATATTATGGGTATTTTATCCCATTATCTTCAGTGTATTTTTGATCTTAGTTGTAATAAATGAAATTTCCAACTAGTGTGACTTATTTTTTAAATCCTTTATCTTTTACAGCTACTTTATCCCCTAAAACATATTCTTTGTTTTCAGGTGACACTGAATATTATTTAAGGAAATATATGATATAGGATCATTATTAGATTACTTTCCTACATGCTTACATTTTGACATCTGTCATGATTGCTTGAAGGGTTTCTATTTGCTGTTAGTAACCTTGGGACATACCAGAGTACTTGGCAAAAAGAAACTAACTGAAAATCCCTTTGCCAGGTTAATTAACTCAGAGGGTTCATATTGTGTATATTTCTACATGCCCCAGAAGGGGCATGCATCCTTAAAATTTGAAAAAGATTTCAGAGATATTTGTGTTTGCAAATTGATATGATTTACCTACATGTATACATATATGAAATCTCCCTTCACAGAGATTCTTAGTTGCTTCGGTTCTTTTAAATATATTAACAAAGTATTCTTTATGTGAGTGCCAATGCAGTTAAGATTCCTGATTTCATTTAAGTTCTATTTTATCTTAAATCATGTACAATTTTTCCCTGAGTTTAAGGTCATATTTTTGGGAGAGGCAGTTCTATTGTAATTACGCCCCAGACTCTTTATTTTCTCCCTTTCTTACTAAATTATTACTTTTTAAAATCTGATTCTCTACCATATTCTTCACCTTATTAGAAGAATATATTTTAGATATACAAAAACCTCAAAATGCCCAACTTTTATATTTTTAGTCTTCTATTTGTTTTTCAAAGTACTCAAAGTATTAGGCTGTGTCATGGGTAAATATAACAGTGTTTATTTTATTCATATCGTAATCTTATCTTTTCTAACTAAAATCTGAATTCACTGCCTTAAGAACAAATTTTAAGAGAAATTACTATTATATTTTATATGTACTATATATACCAATTTTATGTTCAAAGTATAGCTTATCTGAACTACCTTTTTGACTCTACAAGTCAAACACAGCTACCAGATTTGCACTGTAATCTGTCAGAGGCTTGACTTTTGATTTTACATTCCCAGATAGATTGTAAGAATGGAATAACCACTAGACCACTTAATACTTTATTGCACTCCCTAATGCATTGCAATCATTGTCAAATTGTTTTGGTTTTATGGATCACAAATTATGAATGTGTGCAATATAATATATAATATCTTTATATACTATAATTGTTTGCTTTACTTTCTGTGGGAATATGAATTCTGGCATGGGATGGGGTAGAGAATAGAAGGGGCTGTAACTAAGGTGACCAACTTTTTTACAATGAAAAGGCTGACACAAATAAATTGAAGAAAAAAATATCGTAAATAAAAGAAACATTTTATTCATTGCAACAATAATACAGAATACACTATAATATGATAAATGCATAATAATAGTTGTAACAATAATATTTTATATTGTAATTATGCTTACATGCCATGCCCCCGCCCACAGCCACCCCGCCAGCACTGCTGCCCTGCCGTGTAGAGCGGGCCCCGTGGCTCCCAAAGCACCAGCTGTGCTGGCTCTGGCCCCGGGGGGGCAGCCTGCTGTTGACACATCCCACCTACAGCCTCCCCACCAGCACCACCGCCCATCCTGCATAGCCCCATGTAGAGCAGGCCCCGTGGCTCTCACAGCACAGGGGCAGCCGGCCACCGCCGCCCCTCACACCCCTGCCCGCAGCAGCCCCGCTGCCCCTGCCTCTTGCACCCGCAGCCATTATTGGACAGGGCCGAAGATCAAGAGAAAGTTACTGTGGCATCGCCACTCCAGTCTCCTCCAGGTATCTTTGGGACTATCTGGGAGATGGTGTAGTTGGGTAGCAGGGAGGGGTGCAAAGTTCCTGCCAATTCGCCTTCGCTGCAGACAACATGTGCAAAGTTTGCCGGCTGGTGTTTTGGCGCGCTCAGCAGCAATTCCTATTGGCTTTTGAAAGCCAATAGGGAAAGTAGCACAGCTCATACAAAAGTTGAAAAAAAAAAAACCATCAAAAAAAGGTGCCGGAACACCATTCTGAGCATTCTATGAAAAAAAAGAGCCCTGCAGATTAGTCTTCAAATATAAAAAAGGAGGACATGTAGGAGGACACTTTTCGAGGGAGGACAGAACTTAAAAAAGGAGGACTGTCCTCCCTAAAGTAGGACGGTTGGTCACCTTACTGTAACAGAAGATGTTTAACTACCTGCTTTTTGTCTGTCATCTTGAAGAAGCTAATAGATTGGAAGATAAAAATGGATATATTTATGTATATATAAGAGATGTGAAAACTAAGATTTAGTTACCCTCTGCCACCACTTGTTAGTTTCTATTTCTTTTGTATTTCAACATCCAGAACACTATAGCTTTTCTAGAATAGAATAATAGAATAGAATAATAACTTTATTGTCACTTTGAATGTACACTAATTGGCATACATTAAAATGAAGTTTTGTTGCATGCAGCTCTCAGAGAGTCACCACCTCCATTATACACTACATGAATATGACAAAATAAATAAATAAATAAATATGCATATATATTATATGACACAGAGAAACAACAGTCTAGTTTGGGTTATGTGTACATGTGCATGGCGAGAATCTTGCGAGTTTACAAGATGGATGGCATAGGGGACAAAGTTATTACAGAATTGGGTAGTCCTGCTAGAAATACTTCAAAACCTCCTCCCAGAGGGGAGCAACAGAAACAGACCGTAAAGTGGGTGTGTGGTGTCTCTAACAATGCTTTGAGCTCTAAGCACATAGTGCTTATAAGCAGCATCCTGAATACCAGGAAACGAGCTTCCTATGATCTTCTCAGCTGTCCTTACCAATCTCTGTATGGACTTTCTATATGAGGTACTGCTGCCACCAAGCCAGGCTTTGATAATAAAATCTGAAAAGCTGTTATGGTCATATACTGTCCAGTTTGTCTTACTTAGAAAAGGCTATCCTGGCTGTTTAGCAAATAATCCAGGCTTACTCTTTTTGCTATGCCAACATGTAAAAAAATTTTTTTTAAAAAAAATCTGCTTTCCCATTGTTTCCTGACTTTTTAAATTATAATTATCTGGAGCTGTGTCTATCAGATGATAGAAGAAAACATTTCTTTTCTTGGTGGGTAATTAACTAAAAATGAAACATTAATAAGTATTAGACCATGCCAGTTTAATCTCAGTTTGCATTCCAGGATGATGTGGCTAATGTTATATGCCATGCATATCTGCCAGTAAGTGAATAAGAAAATCAAGGAAATGAGGTGGAACAGCTGTGGCTGCCATCCCAACTCTCTGTGTGTGGGAGGAGTGGTGGGCATTGGATAAAAGCAGGTATCCAAAGGCTGGCTTTATGAAATGAGCTGGCTGACTAGACAGGAAACATCTGATGAATAGAAAGTGAGCTTTGGTTTCTTTCATCTCTTCCTAATTCTGAATGGGGAAAACAACTTGAGAAAGTTGATTATTGCAAAAGGGAAACTTTCATGTACATTATACTTTGAACGTGGGAATGTCAGCTGGATGTAAGTCAGAGATTTTCTAAAAGTGAAGGCAACCTGAAACATTCAATAACGGAAACCTTTCTCCAGTAGCATCCAGAAATTTTACTGCTAGTAGAAATTTAAAATAACACTGACTCCAAACCCTAAAATGCCAAGATTTTGACACTGATTGTGATTGTATGAAGAAATAGCTACTGATAGAGGAGAATATTAGGGTAGAAATGAGGGGTTCTCCAGCATGGTAGATGTAGAATCCACTGATTGGGTTATTTCAGCCTTCCTGCTCAGAGAGACTAAGACAGAGCTTTAGACACGCCTCCCCTTGGGTGTGTCTTCCCAGTTTTCTCTTAGTCTCGGCTCAGCAGCAGACAGATTTTTGGCTCCATTTGGAATTTTTGAATTGAGTATTTAATTGGATTTTTATTTTTCCCAAACTATTTCCAGAATTAACTAAATTAATTACTCTTGTTTTGGCTGATTGATTAAGGACTCTGTCCTTCCCAGACCCTAGAGCCTCTTGGCTCTGGCAGGGCTTCTCTTCTCCCCTCGTGACTCCAGGCCTTCCCCACGCAGGGCTCTCGGGTGGGGTTTCACCTGCCTTTTCAGATGCCTCCGTGGGACGAGCAGGCACACAGCTGATAGTGTTCAGTCCGGACTGAAGGTGAACGGGTCTCCGTCGCTGGATGTGTAGCGGATTCGCCGCTTTCGTCATCTAAATCGCAAGTTCATGGCTGGAGGGGGGAGCGGGGAGCAAGGCTTAGCTCCGCGCTTCGTTCCTCTTCGTTTTTCGAGCCGTTGTTCCCTCACCAGGGATTAGAGGAGTTGCGGCCGCCATTTTGACCACGTGGTCGTCAGGCGGCCGTCTTCTTCGGGCTCACTGACGGCTGCCATTTTGGATTTGGGCCTACTAGGCCTCTCTTAGGAGTAGCTTCGCCTTGACCTGGGCTGCCAGGTCTGAGCGAGGGAACAGTTTCGGAGCGTTTCTCAGTGCTCTGAGGCCCATTTTACTGCCCAAAGCGTGTTCCGTCGGCTCAGCCGGGCTTTAAGGCCTTCCTTGGGGCCGTGTGGCAGGCCATAAGGAGGCATTTGTTAGTATTTAGGGGGTTGTCCTTGGTCCCTGTAATACCTTATTTGCACAAGTTATCATTGTTACACTGGTGTAGGAGGCAGATCTAGGGGAAATAATATTTCACCCTGGGGGCCCTGATTAATCTTAGGCCCTGTACTGGAGTGAGAGTTTATTTGACCGCCTGTTATTGCTAGCTGTGGCCTTCAGCTACAGGGCCTATTCAGACAGGCTTACATCCTGTCTGGCTGTTCTGTCCTTGGTGTTCATAGTGCAGTGTGAGGGGTGGCTGCATTCCATCTCTGCCTACTGATCTGCATCCTTGGTTCCCATCTTTTCACTAGTTATCCTATTGCAGTCTCTGTCTAGTGGCAATGGCAGACAGTTCCTCGCCGCCGACATCACAGGTATCTGACGCGCCCCCTGCGCAGTCAAAGCGCAGATCCACAGAATTGGAAGCAGGGGGCAAGAAATAAGCCAAAACAAAACATCTGACTACCAAGAAGACCTCCAAGTCAGCTGAGCGAGAGGCCTCGAAGAGACACCAGGCATTGGAGAGGGAATTCTCCAAAGCACAGAGGCTCCTATCCAGTGGGGCTGAACCGGTTCCCCCTGCCCCACTGGATACTGATACCTTGGAGCTACCTTTGACACCCATGCAAGAAACCACCTGGACCAGTCCTCCTCTGGAGGTAACCAAACAGGCAGGTCCCTCTCACTCCTCTCCCTCCTTACAGCAGGGTCCTCAAGTGGTTCATGCTCCAGCAGTGGTTGGGGCTGCCCTTGGGACCCAGGGGACTGTGTGGTCTCCGAGCCAATTTCAGGCATTCATGCACCTTGCTTTTGTCCAATTTATGTCCTCCTCTAGGAGTCCTCAGGTTGCCTCGCAGACTCTACCCCCTCATGCTAGCCCTTCTTCTCTGCAGGGTTGCACCACCACACCAGCTTCAGATGTCTCTGAATCTTCCTCTCAAGTGGGAGGGGGGAGTCCATGGATTTGGACATAGCTGACACCCCCATGTCAGGGGATGAGGAAGAGGCACCCGATCAGGCCTCTGCCTCATTTCTGTTTGACCCATCTGTTTTCACGTCTCTCCTATTGAAGGCCTGTGCCACTACCAATCTGACCTCGGTGCAGGAGGAGAAGCCTTCTACCTCGGCAGACAAGGAGTCTAACCCTTTATTTGCTGTGAAGGTCATTGACCACAAACAGATTCCTTGTCCCTTTGTGTTCCGGGATGCGGTTGAGGCCCAGTGGTCCTCCCTGGCCACTACTCCCAAGGAAAGCAGTATGGAGAGGAAGCTGTACAAGGTTTCTCCGTCCTTTGCTTCCCTGTTAGCCGTCCCTACTGTTGATCCTCCTTTAATTTCTCTATTCTCTAATTCCGCCGTCTCAGGTGACATGGCAGAGGTCATGACAGCAGAGGACAAGAAGTTTGAGTTCGCCTATAGAAGAGCTCACCAGGCTTCAGGTCAGGCCATAAAGTTGGCGACTTCGGCTTCTTTCTTCGCCAGAGCGGCCATCATGTGGCTCCGGGAGCTTCAGACATTGCTTCCCCCCAATCAGGTCAGAGTGCACCAAACACTGGTTAAGCTGGTGGTGGCCTCGCAATATATGGCAGACGCCTCACTTCACTCGGCCAAATGCTCGGCCCGTTCCATCGGTGCCACAGTGGCCTCCCGCAGGCTCCTGTGGTTAAAAGAGTGGAGAGCGGATTTAAAGGCCAAATGGCGTCTCTCCATGTCCAAGTACGCTGGCACGGATCTGTTTGGCTCTATCCTTGACCCACATGTGGTCGAGGGTAAGAACAAGCGCAAGGTCATAGTACATCCCTCCAAGAAATCTAACAGGCGGCCACAGCAGGACTCCTGCAGACAGTCTTTCCATCCCTCGGGCTCTTGGGAGTGGCAGCAGCCCTTTCGGGCAGGGCAGTCCTGGGATTAGCCCAGAGGTTCACGTTCCTTCCCGCAGAGGCAAGATCGTCAGCAGGACCGCCCGAACACCGGAGCCAGGGGTCAGTCTCAGGCAAAACGTCCCTTCAAAGGTTCCGGGGGTCGTCCCTACCGGCGCTCTAAGTGACGCCATCGGGGATGTCCCAATAGGAGGGTGCCTGGAATGGTTGTATCAGGTCTGGGAGCAGACCACCACCGACTCTTGGATCAGGGACACCATCAGACGTGGCCTGGCACTCGAGTTTTATGCGATCCCGCACGATCTTTTCCTTCAGTGGCCGGTGTCACGAAATCCCTCAAAGGCACGTCTTGTAATCCACTGCCATCAAGCATCTCCTGGACATCAGGGCTATAGAGCCTGTACAGAGGATCAAGTTGGAACAGGTTTTTACTCCATCCTGTTCGTGGTCCCCAAGGCATCAGGAGGTTGGAGGACGATACTGGACTTAAAGGGCCTGAACCATTTCTTAGTGTACCGACGGTTCAAGATGCAGACCCTAAAGTCAATACTGGCCGGTATCAGGAAGGGGGATTTTCTCTCTTCCATAGACCTCACAGAGGCTTACCTCCACATTCCAATCTCCGAGGAGCACCGCAGGTTCCTGCGTTTCTGTTACGCACACCGGCATTATCAGTACCGGGCCCTTCCATTTGGCCTATCTTCGGCTCCAAGGGTCTTCATGAAGGTCCTAGCGGTATTGGCCGCCCACCTTCGGATGATGCCGGTGCGCGTGCAGTGCTACCTGGACGACATTATTGTCCAGTCCAGATCCCTTCGGTCAGCAAAATCAGACCTGATGACCACCATTCAGATACTTCAGACCCACGGTTTCTCAGTGAATTTCGGGAAAAGCCATACATCCCCCACAAAACCTCTACTTCACCTGGGGGCCCTGATAGTCTCCGAACTTTGCAGGGTCTATCTATCCCAGGAGCGACGGTTGAGCATCCGGAAATTGGTATCCCAGATTCGGGGTGCGAGGAAGGTTCCTCTGGTGCAGTTGTCCCAGCTCCTGGGAAAGATGGTATCTTGCATGGGTATAGTCCCGTGGGCGAGGCTTCACTCGAGGACCCTCCAGTGCTTCCTCCTCCCCTTTCAGAAGCAGAACCTCAGCACCTCCCCCCAGAAGGTCCAGGTTCCGTTTCACGTCCTCTCATCCCTCCAGTGGTGGCCTTCTGCAGCCATGTCCAAAGGGACCATATTCAAGGAACTCCTCAGGATCGTCCTGACCACAGACGCTAGTCTGTTCGGTTGGGGTGCTCACCTCCAGGCCCATTTGGCCCATGGGCATTGATCCAGGGCGGACCTCAGGCAAAACATAAACTGGTTGGAGCTCAGGGCGATTCATCTGGCCCTCCGTCATTTTTCTTCCCTAGTGTCAGGCAAGCATGTCCTAGTTCTGACGGACAACGTGGCGGCCAAGGCTCACATCAACAAGCAGGGGGGAACACATTCCTGGCCCCTTCTCCAGGAAGCCATTGAGCTGGGGCTGTGGGCGGAGACACACCTGAGTTCAATCAGGGCGGAACACATCTCGGGGGAGGCAAACTGACAGGCAGACTCCCTGAGCAGGGTGACTGTGGACCACTCAGAGTGGCGGCTGGACACGAGACTATTCAATTTGATAGCAAACAGGTTCAGCAGGCCATGCCTGGATCTCTTTGCCTCCTCGTCCAATGCCCAACTCCCCAGGTTCTTCACCCGGTTCCCGATAAGGGGGGCCGAGGGGACGGACGCTTTCCGGTGCAGGTGGCCAGTGGGTCTGCTTTATGCTTTCCCTCCCCTTCCGCTGATTCAGGCCACCATCCGCAAGCTGTTACTGGAGCGAGCGGATGTAATATTGGTTGCTCCATATTGGGCTCGGCGCCCGTAGTTTGCAGATCTAGTGGATCTGTCCTGGTCTCCACCGTGGAGGCTGCCTCCGAACCAAGTGGCTCTCACTCAAGGGGAGCTCCTCCATCCAGACCCCCAGTGGCTACAATTAGCCGCTTGGCACTTGAACGGCAGTGTCTAGCTCGGCAGGCTTATTCCTCAGAGGTGATCTCTATGATCCAGGCCTCTAGACGTCCCTCAACAAATCGTATTTACGATGCGACTTGGAGGAATTTCTGTCAGTGGTGCACTTCACGTAGCTTGGATCCTCTTTTAGTAACTGTCCCTAACATCTTAGATTATCTGCTAGAGGGCATTTCCAAGGGTTTGTCCACTAACACCATCCACAGACAGGTGGCGGCCTTGTCTACGGTTCTCATCTGTGATAATTTGGGTCCCCTTTCTCACCACCCAGTGATCTCTGCTTTTCTTAAAGGGGCGGCAAATTCCGGTCCTCCCACGGTACATAGATACCCATCTTGGGATTTGCCTATGGTATTGCAGGCCTTGACCACGGCTCCTTTCGAGCCCCTCCAATCTTGCTCTCTACATTTTCTCTCCTTGAAGGTGGCCTTCTTGGTTGCTATTACTTCAGCCAGAATGTTTTCGGAGTTGGCCGCCCTCTCAGTCAGGGAAGATCTCTGTGTCTTCCATCAAGACAGAGTGGTCCTTAGATTAGACCCCTCATTTATCCCCAAGGTTAACACCAGCTTTCACAGATCTTTGGATCTCGTCTTACCTAGTTTCTGCCCTACTCCTTCTCATAGGTGAGAACGCCAGTGGCACAAGCTGGACGTGCGCAGGGCTCTGCATATTTATATAAAGCGCACTGGGTCTTTTCGCAAGTCGGAGGCCTTGTTTGTCTCCTTCCAGCCATCTGTCATGGGCCGGAAAGTATCTTTTTCCACCATTGGCAGGTGGATCAGGGCTTGCATCGCTAGGGCTTATGCCTCCCAGTCGCTTCTGGTCCCCGGCCGTATCACGGCTCACTCCACGCGTAGTGCAGCAACCTCTGCGGCCTTGTCTACCCAGGCATCTGTAGAGGAGATTTATAGGGCAGCATCCTGGTCGTCCCCGTCTTCATTACGCATTACAAAATTGATAGGTTTGCCGCGGCGGATGCCGCGTTTGGCAGACGGGTTCTTCAACAGGTCGTTTCCTCTAGGGAGACACCAGCCTAGACCTTCCCCACCCTAAGGGACATGGGGGGCTTTGGTATGTCCCAATCAGTGGATTCTACATCCACCATGCTGGAGAAGGGGCGTTGTCTTACCTGAACGCCTTTTCTCAGCATGGTGGTGTAGAATCCACACCCTCCCTTGGACAGGTGTCTAGGCTTGTATGTTGTCACTTTTTGGTATTTTTTTGGAATCATTGTATCAGAGCTTTTCAGGATCCTTCGCTTCGTCAAAACTGGGAAGACACACCCAAGGGGAGGCGTTTCTAAAGCTCTGTCTTAGTTTCTCTGAGCAAGAAGGCTGAAATAACCCAATCAGTGGATTCTACACCACCATGCTGAGAAAAGGCATTAAGGTAACACAACACCCCTTCTTGGTGCTGTTTAAGCACTTTGGTTGTTTTTTTAAAAAATAGATTTCCATTACCAAACTAGGTAACACCATCAGTGCTAGGAGGGAGTTGAGTTTGTTCTCAATTAATATTCTAAAGGCCTATCCTGTCAGTGTTGGTGGGAGTGGCCTTGGTCATTCTTTGGTTGGGCTATTTATTGTTAAATTGTTTGGGAGTTCTTTGACTGAAGTATTGTTTATTTCTTGTTAAACTTGGTATTAATCTCTGCTCATCTAGGTGTTAATTGCTAATGAGGAGGTATTTTGATCCCTTTATTTCATTTTTGCCTGTTGATTGTCTCTTTTGCCCAGTATGTAGATAATGTTTATGTATAGGTGCCTGTTGATGGTTGATTTGTCAGAGTGACAAGCTTCCAGGAATTCTGTAGTGGTTTTGGACTTGGCTTGATCCAGGATGATCAATTTCTCAGTCAATGTGTTATGAAATTAAAAGAGTTTTCATCATGTCTTCTGACTGCTAGTTGATATTCATGCATGCATTCTAGTCTTCTGCCAGTTTATCCTGCATAGTGGTTGTTGCAGTCTTTACAAACTATTTTGACTGACTCTCTTTTTCTTCTGAGCTTCTGGGTGTTTTGGTTTACTTATGATGTTTTAGTTGGTTTGTGTGCTATGTTGATGCCGTGTGGTTATAATTGTTGGTTTCTGATATGTTTTTGATGTATGGCAGTGTTATCCTTTTTACAGCTTGTGTTGGTTGTGTTATATTGAGTTTTGTGGTCAAGCACTTTTTGATGGAAGGTTATACAGATGATAGGTTTTCTTTTTTTGATATTCAGGGTTGCTGCAGTTTGTTTATGATCAGCTAAATAGGGTTCTTACATAGCTTCTCTTGTGGAAAATTGAGTTATTATGGGTAGTCCTCAACCTACGACCACAATTGAGCCCCCATTTTTTTAAAAGTTTTTTTATTTATAATACAGTTTAAAAAAATGGACATAACGTAACATTCCAGTGTTCCTCTTCTTACATATAATTCTTTATCTCTATATATACATATATATTTTTCTATACAATATCTAATTTATTTCTCTATTTACTAACCTAAAAATATATGTATTTCTATCTTAGACTATAACCCGGACCATCTTCCTTGATTCATCCCAATAGTAGAATTTGTCCCAGATTTCGTCTGATTCAGTCTTGTCCTTCATTTCCATTGCGAGCCTGTCCATATTGGCACACAATAATATTTTATATAGTATCTCTTCTTCTGTTGGGGTTTCTTTATTCCTCCAACTTTGTGCATACGCCAATCTAGCAGCAGCGAGGATGTGTAGCATCAGATAAAATATCCCTTTGTCGTATTTCTGTGTAGTTATGCCCAACAGGAAAAGTTCTGGTTTTAGCTCTTTCTCTATCGTTAATATTTCTTCCAGCCATTTTTTTATCTTATTCCAAAAATCACAAGCTTTTGAGCATTCCCACCACATATGGTAGTAGGTTCCTATTGCCAATTTATATTTCCAGCATGTAGATGAAAAATTTGGACCCATGTTGGCTAACCTTATGGGTGGGAAATGCCATCTATAAAACATTTTGTAGAGATTTTCTTTGTAGGAGGTCCAAATTTTTGTTGGTAAGGAAGTTGTTAAGTGAGTTTTGCTCCATTTTATGATATTTCTTACCACTGTTGTTAGGTGAATCACTGCAGATGTTAAATTAGTAACACGGTTATTAAATGAATCTGGCTTTCCCATTGACTTTGCTTGTCAGCGTGTCATAAAAGGTGATAACATGACAATGGGGCACTGCAACTGTCATGAATATGGGCCAGTTGCCAAGCATCTGAGTTTTGATCATATGAACATGGGGAGCCTGTAATGGTTATACGTGTGAAAAAGGTCATAGGTCATGTTTTCAGTGCCCTTGTAACTAAATGGTCACTATATGAATGGTTGTAAGTCAAGGACTACCTGTACGTTGGTAGTGGAGCAGGTGGTTGATATGGATGGCTTTTCAATAGTTTCTAGTTTGCTATCATAGTTTCTGCTGATAAGGATATCCAGGAAGGGTAGTGTGTTGTTGTCTTCTTCCCTTGTGAATTGGATTCTCTTGAAGATGTTGTTGATGGTTTCATATGTGTTCTCTAATTGGTCAAATATTAGAAATCAGGATTGCTGCTGATGGAAAACTACAATTTGTACAATTGATACAAATAAAATTATAAATTGCATGAATGATTTTCACTCAGAAAAAATTATATCAAGAGATAATTATAGAAAGAGATAGTTTGTTGATTTTTCCTCCTGTTATATGATAAATACAACTTTTAATTTTGAAGTAAGATCATTTGAAGGGACAGGATTTTTTATTTTGGCAAAAGAGTGTCCATTGTTTAAATTTCCAGCAGAAATAAACAACAATAGTAATAAAATAGGGGGTTTGTATACATCAGTGATGGCGAACCTTTTAGAGACCGAGTGCCGAAACTGCAACCCAAAATCCACTTTGCATTGTTGGGTGTCGGGTGGATGTGGCCCATTGGGTGGATGTGGCTGCGGTGATAACAGCAGACTGGGTGGGACTAAAAAGTTCAATCAATCAATTCCAACTTTGCAAGATTTTTTTTTCCCGCGAGAAGTTGAAATTGACTGATTAATTGAACCTTTTTTTTTTACACACAGCAGCGGAGGCCTAAAGTGAAAAGATTTTATAAAACCCAGCTGAAGGCCTAGGACTGGGGCAACGGCACGCATGCCCACAGAGAGGGCTCTGAGTACCGCCTCTGGCACCCGTGGCATAGGTTCGCCACCACTGGTATACATTAATCCGAATCTGACAAAAACTACTCATATTATTTGTGCCAATGCTAATTGAAAATATACTGTATATACAGAATATTTCCAAACATGAGATAATTTCCATAAATAGCTGGAAAAATGGAGTAGAGCGTAGAAATGGAAGTTGTATTTCTATTAATGTTAAATATGTGAACCATATTAAGCACTAAAAATTTGTAACTATAAAACTTAATAAAATATTTATGAAAAAATATATACTGTATATAAAATATATTGTATATATACATTATTTTCTTCCATTTGGGTCATCCGTAATTTCTGTTGCTCCATGGAACTATTCTTGACGCCATAAGTCCTGCCTATTTTTCTCAGTAATCAGTCATCAGTTGGACTGTGTGGTATGGATTGCTGTCTTTTGTCTTCAGTAAAACCGTTGGGAATGGAATTAAGTAGGCAAAAAGCACTGTCCCTTTGGAACAGTGGCAAAGGGGTGCATTGTATTTTTCCATCTGAGATTTTAAAAAAATTCTCAGAGGACACTGAATCATATTCTGACTGTTCCTCCAGTAACAAGATAATAAAACATTATTATAGTAAAGTTGAACAAGAGCAAGGGTTAGGGTTATTTATTGGTGAAGTTTGAAATAAATTATCTCACTTTTCTGCTTGTGGGAAGATGTTTCATTAGGGAAAAATTAATATCCAACCATTTCTTGTACTTTTGCAATGGACTTATTGGAGTATTCCAGTGGAAAAATTGAATTTTTCTGCAAATTGTTTTGAAAAAACTTCCCATGAAGGCTTTCTTTTTAAAGTTCAAATTTCTGAAATTATTTGCGATATTAATGACAAAAAGGACATATCTCTTGAATAAAGTGACAGCCAAAAGAAAATTCTTATAAAGGTTTAAAATCCATTTATTTCCTCTGCTATCTGATGATATCTATGTGATTGAAACAAACCACTTCAACTGGACTTCAGCTAAACTTTATGAAAACTAAGGTTAGAAAGTCTATATGGTAAAAACTACAAGTAATTACAAATATTTAAACTGAACAATGGGGACAGTGAGTTAATTAATACAGAACATTCCTGTCTCTAATTATCTAAAAATTATAGGGTTATTAGTTCATGTAACATAGACATGTGTGCAGATAAGAATATCAACCTTGGTGTCAAGCAAAATCAAGCTTTTAATAGTGAGTGCCACACCAAGTGCACTAATCAATCAGGTGGTAAGAAAATATGGGAACTCAGGCACCACACAGGTTATGTAAAAAATAAACACAGGGTCAGTCATAAAAGATTCAAATGTCTATAAACCAACACACAGAGTATGAGCAATAAACAGGGTGAATTAAGTAAATGAGGGCAGATATGATATTGTTGCCATTACGGAACAATACGGATGAGACTCACAAATGGAACACACAGCTAGAGAGATTTAAATTATTTAAAAGAAATAGACCAAATAAAAGAGGATGTGGAGTTGCTCTCTATATAAGAAATAACTACATCTCTACAGAAATAGAGCACAACAATGATGAAAACTGTCTTGAATGCATTTGGGTCAATATAAAAGCAGGAAAAAGGTATAGGTATATACTATAGGCCACCCAACCAAACAGAGGAAATAAATGATCTTTTTGCTAGTCAGTTAACTAAGGTATGTAGGAAGCACATCCCAATATAATGGGGGACTTTAATTACCGTGATATCAACTGGGAGACAAACTCTGCACAAAGTGGAAGATCAAACAGATTTCTGACAAACCTGGCAGACAACTTTGTCTCCCAAAAAGTAGAGAAGGAACTAGGGGATAGCCATATTGGACTTAATAATAATAATAATAATAATAATAATAATAATAATAATAATAATAATAATAATAATAATAGTAGTAGTAGTAGTAGTAGTAGTAGTAGTAGTAGTAGTGGTAGTAAAATTGGAAGGGACCTTGGAGGTCATCTAGTCCAACCCCCTGCTCAGGCAGGAAACCCTATACCATTTCAGACAAATGACTGTCCAGTCTCTTCTTGAAAACTTCCAGTGTTGGAGCATTCACTGCTTCTGGAGGCAGGTTGTTCCACTGGTTAATTGTTCTAACTGTCAGGAAGTTTCTCCTTAGTTCTAGGTTGCTTCTCTCCTTGCTTAGTTTCCATCATCCGTTGCTTCTTGTCCTGCCTTCAGGTGCCTTGGAAAATAGCTTGACTCCCTCTTCTTTGTGGCAGCTCCTGAGATATTGGAACTTAATTCTCACTAACAGAGTTGAAATGGTAGAAGGTGTTGAACCCACAGGAACCTTGGGGGGGGAGTGATCATGCAATATTGGAATTCAACATTATGCAAGACAAGCAATAGAACACAATCAAACTAGAGTCTTGGACTTTAAGAGAGCTAATTTCAATAAACTTAGAGAGAGCTTGGAAAGGATTCCATGGATAAGAATCCTCAAGAGGGAAACAACTCAAGAAGCTTGGGAAGTTTTGAAAAGTGAGATTATAAAAGTCCAGTCTAGCACAATACCAACAAAGAAGAAAAATAACAGATCTCAAAAGCAACCAGCATGGCTGTATAAAGAACTCTCTGATAAATTGAAAGACAAAAAGGACAAGTATAAAAATTGGAAAGAGGGCACATAACTAAGGCAGAATATCAGCAAATAGCCTAGCCTGCAAAGGTGAAGTGAGGAAAGCTAAGGCTCAAAATGAAACTAAGGCTTGCGATGAAAGTCAAAAATAACAAAAAAAAAGCTTCTTTCAAATATATAAAAAACAAGAAAAAAAGTTAAGGAAATGATTGGTCCATTAGTGGGAGAAAGTGGCAAGAAGGTGATAGGCAAGATGAGAAAGCAGAATTATTTAACTCGTTTTTTGCATCCATCTTTACACAAAGGGAAAAAAACAGTCCAATCTATCAAAAACAGTATCATAAACTGCTAGGCCCGGAGAAAAAACAAATAAAGAATATTTATAAACACCTGTTGGAACATAAGCTATATGAAGAGCAGGTTAAAGAAACAATGGTGACGTGGGCAATAGATCTAGGATATAATATAAATATGGATCAATGGCAGCAAGTATGGGAGCGAAATAACAAAATCACATTGGCGACATCATATAAAGAAAACCTGTATAAGATGGTTTACAGATGGCATCTCCCTCCGGCCAGATTAGCCAAAATGTATAACGGATATTCTTCTATGTGTTGGAAATGTAATTTTTCATGTATGGTGGAGTTATAGAGAAGCACAGGTGTATTGGCGTATGGTCTGGGAATGGGCAATAGAAATGACTAGGCAAAACATTCTATTCAAACCTGAGGCATTACTATTAGGGATGCTAGAGAAAAATGTAAATAAAGAGGATACATATTTAATTATTCATGTGGTTACGGCAGCAAGGATACTATTTGCTCAAAAGTGGAAAGTAATGGAAGTACCGAGTGAGGAAGAATTAATAAAGAAAATTATGTATGACGCAGAACTAGAGAGGATAACTAAAAGATTAAAAAATCAGGAAGAAACAGAATTTTATCGAATATGGAATAAATTTTATAGATGGAGGGGAAAAAATGGAGGTCACAAATAAAGAGATAAGATAGAGAGCAGAATTGTATAGTTTGTATATAGATATATTATATGTAATTAATGTACAATATGGACTGAGATGTCAGTCAAAGACGATTTACCATGTTCAATGTTTTTAATTCTTTTTTTTCTTTGTATTCAATAAAAACTTTTTAAAATTTAATTTAAAAAAAACAGTTTTGTAAAAAACAGATTAGAAACACGTTAAGATAGACAAGAAAATGGTAAGTGAGCACCTGTCTACCCTAGACAAGTTCAAATCACCAGGACCAGATGGATTATACCCCAAGTTTCTGAAGGAACTGGCAAATGTGATCTCAGACCCACTGAACTATATCTTTCAAAGATCCTGGAGCACTGGGGAATTGGGAGGATTGGAAAAGAGCTGATGTAGTTGCCATCTTCAAAAAAGGAAAAAAATGGATCCAGGAAACTACAGACCTATCAGCCTGATCTCAATACCTGGGAAGATCTTAGAAAAGATAATCAAGCAACGAATCAGCGAACACCTAGAGGCAAACAAAGTCATTATCAAAAGGCAACATGGGTTTGTCAAAAACAGATCATGCCAGACAAATCTTATTGCATTCTTTGACCAGATGACAAAATTAGTGCACCAGAGGAATGCTGTGGATATAATTACTTGGACTTCAGTAAGGCATTTGATAAAGTAGACTACAACCTACTACTTGATAAAATAGAAAAATGTGCGTTAGACAGTATAACCACAAGATGGATTCATAGCTGGCTGACTGGCCGTACTCAGTGTGTGGTTCTCAATGGAACTGCATCTACATGGAGGGAAGTGTGTAGTGGGGTGCCCCAGGACTCTGTTCTAGGCCCAGTGCTCTTCAACATCTTCATCAACGATTTGGATGAGGGGATAGATGGGAAATAATCAGATTTGCTGATGATACCAAGCTGGCAAGAATAGCCAACACTTCAGCAGATAGGCTTAAAATACAGAAGGATCTTGACAGACTTGAACATTGTGCACTATCTAACAAAATGAAATTTAATGAATAAAAAATAAGGTTCGACATTTAAGCAAGAAAAACCAAATGCACAGGTACAGTATAGGTGGTACTATGCTCAATAGTAGTAAGTGTGAGAGAGATCTCAGAGTCCTATTGGATAATCACTTAAATATGAGCCAGCAGTGTGCTGCAGCTGCCAAAAAAGCCTACACAGTTCCAGACTGCATTAACAGAGGGATATAATTTTTTACATCACAGTGTAAAAAAGATGTGGAGACTCTAGAAAGAGTACAGAGAAAAGCAACAAAGATGATTAGGAGACTGGAGGCTAAAGAATATAAGGAACGGTTGCTGGAATTGGATATGTCTAGTTTAATGAAGAGAAGGACTAGGGGTAACATGATAGCAGTGTTCCAATATCTCAGGGGCTGCCACAAAGAAGAGGGAGTCAAGCTATTCCCAAAGCACCTGAAGGCAGGACAAGACGCAATGGACAGAAACTAATCAAAGAGAGAAGCAACCTAGAACTAAGGAGAAATTTCCTGAAAATTAGAACAATTAATCAGTGGAACAACCTGTCTCCAGAAGTTGTGAATGCTCCAACATTGGAAATTTTTAAGAACAGACTGGAAAACCATTTGTCTGAAATGGTATAGGCTTTCCTGCCTGAGCAGAAGGTTGGACTAAATAACTTCCATTTAGAATGAGGTGTTTAAAATTAGGTAGTTCTAATACACAACATTGGTTATGAATTAGTTTTGTTTATTTTCACATTGATACCTTACTTGCAAATTATTATAGGTGGTATTCTTACCATAACCTCCTCTGCAGAAATCATACTGATCCTGCAGTAGATTTATAATAGTTTGTAGAAGTATTTAGCCAGCTAAAATAGAGGAACATTGTGAAAATTGTAAAGACAATTTTGTCTGTTGTATAAAACAATATTGTTTTCCAGTACAGTATTTGAAAAAAACAAATATTGTGATGCAATTCAAGGCAAAATTCATTAAAAAATATCCATAATATTTGTAAAATTCTCGTGTGAAAAAGTTTGTGTACAATGTTAAGAAACAAAGTTCTTTTGTTAATTTTTGTGCACTACAATACAAAGCTAAGGGGGGTACAATAGTAGTTGCCTTTGCAGGATTAATTAAATGACTCTTTAAGGAAACTGTCCATCTGATTTTATCTAGTCTATCTATTCTTTGTGTAAACTGGTATTTGTTTTATTCACTTGGGTTTGCTCCTTTCTGTACAAGTATGATGGACCTTCCAATAATTATCAAATAATCGAGCTCAATTACAGAATCAAAGAATCCTGTGATCAAAGCATTTGCATCAGCAAATACATTAAAACTATATGGGAGAAATGCTGGTTTTCACCTTATCATTTATTATGATTCTTGGCAGGAAGAACAAGCTTTCAGCAAATATTGGTCAACTCAAGTTTTAAATTAGTAAAAAAATCACCCCAAATAATGATTATACATTATACCATTTTCTGTCTTGTCAGAATGCTGTTGTGTTTTAGAGCTTAGTATGTATTTGTATACTAATTAACATTATATCTCAAAGTATGTTTTAGTACCTCCAGTAAAAGTGGTGAACTGTAGTCATTTCAGAACTTAATTCTGAACTTAAAGAACTTAATTCCTGGTGTAATAAATCTCATTTCTAGAAATATTTCTTTTATAGCCTTTCTAAATTTTGCATTTTATAATTCAGTGCTATTCTTTATTACTATTTCCCCAAGCATCAGTTTAATTAATTCTTTATCTTTCTTACTCCTCCTTTCTCTACTGTAAAAAGTATATTTACATTTTTTCTTGATATTTGCTTAGTGAAACATACAAGTAATATAAATTACTGCTTTATTCTCATTTTTATTTCTCATTTTACTTTTTCCAATAGTATGATTTTTTTCATGTTATAACAATAACAACAACAACAACAACAATAATAATAATAATAAAGTTGGAAGGGACCTTAGAGGTCATCGAGTCCAACCCCCTGCTCAGGCAGGAAACTCTACACCATTTCGGACAAATGGCTGTCCAGTCTTTTCTTAAAAACTTCCAGTGTTGGAGCATTCACCACTTCTGGAGGCAGGTTGTTCCATTGGTTAATTGTTCTAACTGTCAGGAAGTTTCTCCTTAGTTCTAGGTTGCTTCTCTCCTTGATTAGTTTCCATCCATTACTTCTTGTCCTGCTTTCCGGTGCTTGGAAAATAGCTTGACTCCCTCTTCTTTGTGGCAGCCCCTGAGATATTGGAACACTACTATCATGTCCCCCTCATCCTTCTCTTCATTAAACTAGACATACCCAATTCCAGCAACCGTTCCTTATATGCTTTAGCCTCCAGTCTCCTAATCATCTTTGTTGCTTTTCTCTGTACTCTTTCTAGAGTCTCAGCATCTTTTTTACATCATGGTGACAAAAACTGGATGTAGTATTCCAAGTGTGGCCTTACCAAGGCATTGTAAATTGGTGTTAATACTTCATGTGATCTTGATTCTATCCCTCTGTTAACGCAGCCCGGTACTGTGTTGGCTTTTTTGGCAGCTGCAGTGATTGTCCACTAGGACTCTGAGATCTCTCTCACAAGAGACAATAAGAAAATATTTTTTCTATTAAAGTCTTCAGTGAGAGTCGTAAATATTAGTGCTTTCGTTAAAAACAGCTTAGATTATTTTCATATATCTAATTTTGTAATAATTATGGGAAGTGTAATGGTGGTATGAAAGTATTTACAGAAATGTTTCAACATCTGAGCCCAATCAAATTTGACTAATCATGTGCTGAGGTACAGCTTTATGTATTCAAGCTCCCCTTTTATTATTGCAGTCCTTTCCCAAATACTTCAAATGTATTAAAAAGCTGAGCAATGGGTAATGTATCTTTCTCTGCTAAGATAATTATCCTATATTATCACAAAAAAACTTCATATAATTCTAACTTATTAGCTTTCTTCTTTTTAAATCTTTTTTACATTATATCAAACATGCCAAGTCTTATTAACTTGATCAATAAGTTAATTACACCTTCTCTAGATTTACATTGCACTTCAAAATGTGCCGTTTATTTCTTTAGCTTTTAACTGTGGAATTACCAGGAAAGCATCATAAGGACATTTCATGGCTAATATAGTTGATCTGATAGTTCTAGATCTTGATGATGAGAGTCAAACATCATCCCTCTTTTCATGTTACTTATTATGTAAGTACAGCTTATTATAAGATCTGTTTTAGCATTCCATGTAGCATTTTAGGAACACATTTTTAATTTTCCCTAATGCTTTATTCTGATCATGTCCTGGTATTCTAAAGTCTACCATAGTAACCTTGAAAATATACTGGCACTACACTCTTAACAATACCACAAATTTGAATTTTGATATTTGTTTGTTTTTTATTTATATCCAGCCTTTATTATTTTTATAAATAACTCAAAGTGATAAACATTCCTAATACTCCTCCTGTTTTCCCCAAAACAATCCTCTGAAATGTGTGGTCTGTAAAATTATACAAACAGCTTTCATGTCTTAAGCCTGGTGCCTTAACTATTAGACCAAATTGCTTAGAGAACTTTTTGTTTCTATCCTCTTTTTGTTTCTTAGTCATCAAGCTTGCATTTACATCTCATCTCTGGGATAGAATTAGCAGCCTTGGTTTTTTGAACAAAATTTTCTTTGCAATTGATTGATAGGGGCAGTAAAGCCTCCATCAACCCAGTTCAGTAGAATGATGTAAGTGGTGGCTTTTCCCTTCTACTCGGTTTTTAATATTTACATCCCATTTCTCTGAACCTTTAGTTAACTTCATTCTTATTCACCCCTGTGTAAAACTGACAACCAATGATGCTTGAAATTAATTTCACTCGAATTTCCAAAGGTCTACAAATGCAGAATTTTCACCTTATTCACAACTCTCATTGCCAATATTGGAGGCATTGGCCAGGATCCTTGGCATGTATAACTGGAAGCGGGGTGTGGAATGGCATATCCTGCCAATTTGTTGTCATTATGAGGATTCTAACTCTTTCCCCCACAAAGAAATCATATTAAATTTTAGGGCTAGACTGTACAAGTCTTACTACTAAAGTGTTGTATATGGGTTACTTAACACTGTTTATTATGAATGAAAGTAAACTTTTTTTATTTTTCTAGTTCTCCAGCATGATGACTGAAGAATCCACCAATGGCTTATTTCAGTCCTCCTGCCCAATCAGACTAAGTTGTCACGCCTCCTCATTATCTGGTATTTCCAGTTTCATCTTAGACTTTCACCCATGAGGACATGAGAACTGACTCTCTCTTCATTGGATTGCAGGTTGGACTAGATGATTCTAATCTATTGGTGGATTCTTCTGTAACATAGGAGAATTAGCTGTTTGCTCCTTTCTGGATGGGGCTCTTTCTTTGTTCTTTATTCCCTCTGTAGGGACAGTAGGACCATTAAGGTGCTAAATAATTTTCCCTTTCTTCTCAGAGGCAGAAGCCTTTCCCCTTTCCCCTTTCTTTGGGCTGGGAGGGGTGTATATTCCCAGACTTAGCAGGCTGCTGGGTTTGGGTAATTGTTTGGATTGTGCGGGGGGATCTCCGCTTCGTAGTTTAACACGCGGCCGCCATTTTGAAGCCTCGTGGCTTCTTCTCCAGCTGGGCTCGGCCGGTAACAGGCAATTGCAGACGCCATTTTGGCTCCGCAGACTTATGCTTTGCTTTGAGGACTTCTCTGAGCGGAATAGGCTCTTTCTAGTGCTTGGAGGACAGTGGCTTTGAAAACGATCCCATTCGTTGTTACCTTGAAAAGCAATGGGGCTTTATTAAGGAAAACGGAGAAAATCGCGCTGGGCTGTAGGCACGATATACCGTTTGGATTTTGAAAGGCCTTTCATCGGTTTTAGCTCCTTTCCCCAGTAACTGGCAAATTCCTCAGCATTTTTTCTTTATTGCCTTGCCTTGCTATGCCACTGCTACCCCTCCCCAAACTCCCCCCCACCCCTCTTCTCAATTCCTGGTGTCCACCATTTTGCCTGCCTGAATTCCCTTGGGAAACGTCCAGACCTATCTGGTCACCATTTTAAGGTACAACAAGGCACCTGGGCCTAGTTTTTTGTCTACCTATAGTAGATTAACACAATTCAGTGATTCAGATACACATTTAAGTTTGAGATACGTATATATGTATATATATATGTCAAGTGGTTATTTTTTAGATTGCACCCTGTAAACCCAAATATGGGAGGAAGGAATCATTCTTTCCTTTTGCTTGTTTCAGCTCAACCCAGAGCCATCTTGCAAGCACAAATATATATATGTTGTTTAAAATTGTTGACAAAGAAATAAGGGATTTCTGATATAGCCATTTCGAGTTTCTTAACTCTCTTCAGTCAGAACTCACCCTTCCGGGATTCGAACCTGGGCAGTCTGCATGCTAAGCAGATGCTTTAACCTATTGAGCCACAAGTTCTCTCCCGCTTTGTCAGTAGTCAGGGAGTAAGGATATGTGTCAAGTGGTTATTTTTTAGATTGCACCCTGTAAACCCAAATATGGGAGGAAGGAATCATTCTTTCCTTTTGCTTGTTTCAGCTCAACCCAGAGCCATCTTGCAAGCACAAATATATATATGTTGTTTAAAATTGTTGACAAAGAAATAAGGGATTTCTGATATAGCCATTTCGAGTTTCTTAACTCTCTTCAGTCAGAACTCACCCTTCCGGGATTCGAACCTGGGCAGTCTACATGCTAAGCAGATGCTTTAACCTATTGAGCCACAAGTTCTCTCCCGCTTTGTCAGTAGTCAGGGAGTAAGGATATGTGTCAAGTGGTTATTTTTTAGATTGCACCCTGTAAACCCAAATATGGGAGGAAGGAATCATTCTTTCCTTTTGCTTGTTTCAGCTCAACCCAGAGCCATCTTGCAAGCACAAATATATATATGTTGTTTAAAATTGTTGACAAAGAAATAAGGGATTTCTGATATAGCCATTTCGAGTTTCTTAACTCTCTTCAGTCAGAACTCACCCTTCCGGGATTCGAACCTGGGCAGTCTGCATGCTAAGCAGATGCTTTAACCTATTGAGCCACAAGTTCTCTCCCGCTTTGTCAGTAGTCAGGGAGTAAGGATATGTGTCAAGTGGTTATTTTTTAGATTGCACCCTGTAAACCCAAATATGGGAGGAAGGAATCATTCTTTCCTTTTGCTTGTTTCAGCTCAACCCAGAGCCATCTTGCAAGCACAAATATATATATATATATATATGTTGTTTAAAATTGTTGACAAAGAAATAAGGGATTTCTGATATAGCCATTTCGAGTTTCTTAACTCTCTTCAGTCAGAACTCACCCTTCCGGGATTCGAACCTGGGCAGTCTGCATGCTAAGCAGATGCTTTAACCTATTGAGCCACAAGTTCTCTCCCGCTTTGTCAGTAGTCAGGGAGTAAGGATATGTGTCAAGTGGTTATTTTTTAGATTGCACCCTGTAAACCCAAATATGGGAGGAAGGAATCATTCTTTCCTTTTGCTTGTTTCAGCTCAACCCAGAGCCATCTTGCAAGCACAAATATATATATGTTGTTTAAAATTGTTGACGACAAAGAAATAAGGGATTTCTGATATAGCCATTTCGAGTTTCTTAACTCTCTTCAGTCAGAACTCACCCTTCCGGGATTCGAACCTGGGCAGTCTGCATGCTAAGCAGATGCTTTAACCTATTGAGCCACAAGTTCTCTCCCGCTTTGTCAGTAGTCAGGGAGTAAGGATATGTGTCAAGTGGTTATTTTTTAGATTGCACCCTGTAAACCCAAATATGGGAGGAAGGAATCATTCTTTCCTTTTGCTTGTTTCAGCTCAACCCAGAGCCATCTTGCAAGCACAAATATATATATGTTGTTTAAAATTGTTGACAAAGAAATAAGGGATTTCTGATATAGCCATTTCGAGTTTCTTAACTCTCTTCAGTCAGAACTCACCCTTCCGGGATTCGAACCTGGGCAGTCTGCATGCTAAGCAGATGCTTTAACCTATTGAGCCACAAGTTCTCTCCCGCTTTGTCAGTAGTCAGGGAGTAAGGATATGTGTCAAGTGGTTATTTTTTAGATTGCACCCTGTAAACCCAAATATGGGAGGAAGGAATCATTCTTTCCTTTTGCTTGTTTCAGCTCAACCCAGAGCCATCTTGCAAGCACAAATATATATATATATGTTGTTTAAAATTGTTGACAAAGAAATAAGGGATTTCTGATATAGCCATTTCGAGTTTCTTAACTCTCTTCAGTCAGAACTCACCCTTCCGGGATTCGAACCTGGGCAGTCTGCATGCTAAGCAGATGCTTTAACCTATTGAGCCACAAGTTCTCTCCCGCTTTGTCAGTAGTCAGGGAGTAAGGATATGTGTCAAGTGGTTATTTTTTAGATTGCACCCTGTAAACCCAAATATGGGAGGAAGGAATCATTCTTTCCTTTTGCTTGTTTCAGCTCAACCCAGAGCCATCTTGCAAGCACAAATATATATATGTTGTTTAAAATTGTTGACGACAAAGAAATAAGGGATTTCTGATATAGCCATTTCGAGTTTCTTAACTCTCTTCAGTCAGAACTCACCCTTCCGGGATTCGAACCTGGGCAGTCTGCATGCTAAGCAGATGCTTTAACCTATTGAGCCACAAGTTCTCTCCCGCTTTGTCAGTAGTCAGGGAGTAAGGATATGTGTCAAGTGGTTATTTTTTAGATTGCACCCTGTAAACCCAAATATGGGAGGAAGGAATCATTCTTTCCTTTTGCTTGTTTCAGCTCAACCCAGAGCCATCTTGCAAGCACAAATATATATATATATGTTGTTTAAAATTGTTGACAAAGAAATAAGGGATTTCTGATATAGCCATTTCGAGTTTCTTAACTCTCTTCAGTAAGAACTCACCCTTCTGGGATTCGAACCTGGGCAGTCTGCATGCTAAGCAGATGCTTTAACCTATTGAGCCACAAGTTCTCTCCCGCTTTGTCAGTAGTCAGGGAGTAAGGATATGTGTCAAGTGGTTATTTTTTAGATTGCACCCTGTAAACCCAAATATGGGAGGAAGGAATCATTCTTTCCTTTTGCTTGTTTCAGCTCAACCCAGAGCCATCTTGCAAGCACAAATATATATATGTTGTTTAAAATTGTTGACGACAAAGAAATAAGGGATTTCTGATATAGCCATTTCGAGTTTCTTAACTCTCTTCAGTCAGAACTCACCCTTCTGGGATTCGAACCTGGGCAGTCTGCATGCTAAGCAGATGCTTTAACCTATTGAGCCACAAGTTCTCTCCCGCTTTGTCAGTAGTCAGGGAGTAAGGATATGTGTCAAGTGGTTATTTTTTAGATTGCACCCTGTAAACCCAAATATGGGAGGAAGGAATCATTCTTTCCTTTTGCTTGTTTCAGCTCAACCCAGAGCCATCTTGCAAGCACAAATATATATATGTTGTTTAAAATTGTTGACAAAGAAATAAGGGATTTCTGATATAGCCATTTCGAGTTTCTTAACTCTCTTCAGTCAGAACTCACCCTTCCGGGATTCGAACCTGGGCAGTCTGCATGCTAAGCAGATGCTTTAACCTATTGAGCCACAAGTTCTCTCCCGCTTTGTCAGTAGTCAGGGAGTAAGGATATGTGTCAAGTGGTTATTTTTTAGATTGCACCCTGTAAACCCAAATATGGGAGGAAGGAATCATTCTTTCCTTTTGCTTGTTTCAGCTCAACCCAGAGCCATCTTGCAAGCACAAATATATATATGTTGTTTAAAATTGTTGACAAAGAAATAAGGGAATTTCTGATATAGCTATTTCGAGTTTCTTAACTCTCTTCAGTCAGAACTCACCCTTCTGGGATTCGAACCTGGGCAGTCTGCATGCTAAGCAGATGCTTTAACCTGTTGAGCCACAAGTTCTCTCCCGCTTTGTCAGTAGTCAGGGAGTAAGGATATATGTCAAGTGGTTATTTTTTAGATTGCACCCTGTAAACCCAAATATGGGAGGAAGGAATCATTCTTTCCTTTTGCTTGTTTCAGCTCAACCCAGAGCCATCTTACAAGCACAAATATATATATGTTGATTAATATTGTTGACAAAGAAATAAGGGATTTCTGATATAGCCATTTCGAGTTTCTTAACTCTCTTCAGTCAGAACCTGGTTCGAATCCCGGAAGGGTGAGTTCTGACTGAAGAGAGTTAAGAAACTCGAAATGGCTATATCAGAAATCCCTTATTTCTTTGTCAACAATTTTAAACATATATATATATATATATATATATATATATATATATATATATATATATATATATATATATATATATATATATATATATATATATATATATATATATATATATATATATATATATATATATATATATATATATATATATATATATATAAAAGAGGAACCAACTTCTTCCCTGGCCCAACTCCTTAAAGCCACAGGACATGAAATTGATTTCAAAAAGACCAGAACTATTGCCAAAACTGAACACTTTAATAACAGAATAATCAGAAAAGCCACCAAGATAGAAAAACGCCCTCACAGCATGAACAAACGAGATGATACCTCCTGCCTACCAGCCATTTGGAAACCCACCCTTATTGACAGGTGAATCCTTAACACAAAGAATGACACCAGAACCACACAGGATGCCACCACCACACATCCACGCAAAAAGCAAACCTAAACCCACACCGATGATGAGGCACGACCACAGACCAGGAGCCAGACCACAGCTGCATCATTGGCCACTTTGAACCCCTCCAGCACAACAAAGCCCCCACCCAAACAGAACACTCCCCCAGCCAATCAGAAAACAGCCAACTCCCTAGCCAATCAGAGCACAGCCAAGCCCCTAACCAATCAGAACACACCTCCACCCAATCAGAACATAGCCAAGCTTCCAGCCAATCAGTTCAAACCCCCTCTGGCAGTTAAAAGGAAGAAACAGTTACGACCACACATTGCTCCTAGAAGCAGAAGACAAAAGCACCAGCCTGAAGATGATGAATGAGACTTCGTCGAAACGTCACCAAGACACTTCAAATTCTACGTGGGAGATTCAGGGATTATATATATATAATTTCATAGGTTGGTCTAGTGGTACCTTACAGATATTTTTCATATATGCCTTGATCTGCAATTGTTTCTGAGATTTAGTTTCAGATTTTCTTCCTCACTTGGAGACATCAACATAGAGTTAGACAATCACTGCTGAACCGACGGTCTATTGGGCCCTGCTCATCACACCTTGCCTGGTTCTAGCCTTTCTGCATTCGGTGGTTGCTTGCAAGATCCTGACCATTGCCACTAACGTGAGACACGTGTGACTTCGTCACCTCTTGACATCAGGCCAAGCAGACAGATTGCCTTCGGCCTAGGTGACGAGTGCTCCCAGCACGCAATGTGAGCCTGGTTTGCCAATGAGCCAGCCAACGCTGATCCACGTGAAGTCAGTCCCCTGCGCGGGGTCTACTGGCATCTCTTGCAGAACGAGTCAGTCTCGGAGCCTCGTCTGGGACCTAACTCATAATTATGGCAGAACCCACTGAGCCACAGCCATTGGAAACTGGTGATATTGCAGTTCAAGTTTATCCGGTTCCTGAACCACCTAGAGGTAAGGCCAAGGCCAAATCAAAATATGGCAGAAAGGCTGGCACGGCAAGCGACAGGCAGGCCGACCGAATGCACAGAGCCCTGGAGAAGCAATTCTCTCGGGCTCAACGATCCTCAGCAGAACATGGTGGCACGTCCCCGGTCCATGCACCGCCTGAGTCGGAAGCTCATCTTCCCTCTACTTCGGGAGCCTGATCAGTGACTACTCTTCAGCAGGTCACAGCTCAGACCTGTTTGGGGAGGAACTGGGGTTGCCCAGGCTGTCAACGGCGCCTATGGCTACTTTCACTCCAACGGCTGTGGGGTTACGGCCTCCGCTAGAGCCGTCCTTCTCAGACCAGCTCCAGAACTGGATTTCACAGGCAGTGTTACAGGCCATGGCATCTGCAGGTCGACAGCAGACGTCCCCTATTCTGGGACCTTCCTCCACTCCAGCTATCTCCATGCGACCTACGCAGGACCGTTCATGTATGATCTCCCCATCCCATTCCCAAAACTCTGAGTCTTCCATTGTCTCAGACTATGACATTGGTCTGATTGTGAGGAACCTACTCATGATTCTCAACAAGCTTTTCAATCCATCTCTCCTTCCCTGTTATACAGGGCCTGCACAGCGGTTAAGATCAAATCTGATGTGGGCCTGTCCCACAGCCTTCCTCAGATCAGGACACTGATCCGTTGTTCACTGAGCCGGTGGCAAAACACCTCCAGATCCCATGTCCTCCTTTGTTCCTAAAAAACATCAAGAGGCAATGGGAATCCCCGGCAGCTCAGCCTTCTCAAGCAGCGTCGGAACGGAAGATTGTGGATATGGCAAAGAGCTTGTCAGATCTGCTGGAGGTGCCTAAAGTGGACGAATCTTTGGCCCCGCTTTTCTCTACAGTGAGTCTCCCTGCAGATGTTTCCGACGTCCTTAAGGCGGAGGACAAAAAATCTGACCTTTCCTTGCACAAGGTCCACCTGGCATCGACATGGGCTGCAAAGGCGGCAACGGCCACCTCCTTTTTTGCCAGGATCTCTATTAACTGGCTCAGGCAATTATAGGATAGGGTTTCTTTGGAAGAGGTCAGGATTCACCAGGACCTGACTAAACTCATAGTCACATCTGAATACATGGCAGACGTTTCCCTTTACTCAGCCAAACACTCTGCCCGTGCTATAGCTTCTAATGTGGTTGCTCGGAGGTAGCTCTGGCTCAAAAACTGGAGGGCTGAGAGGAAACATAAGTGGCATGCTGCCACTGCCCCTTTCACTGGTGGCAGACTTTGGTGAGGCATTAACGCCCTTTTTAATTGAGAACAAGCAAAAACAAAAGGTGATTTCTCATGTTACCAGGAAATCAAACAGGCGTTTTCTTCCCTATAGTCACTGTCAGTCTTTTCAAACTGTTTCCTCCATGGAACAGGGCCAGTTCTACCGGCCCTCAGCCCCAAAGACGGAACGCTCCTTTGACAGGCCAAGCTACAGAGACAAGCCCAGGTACCAGCCCCAAAATAAGCCTTCCTTTCGCAGCAGAGGGGGTCGCCCCTTCCATCATGGTAAGTGACTCAGAAGAGATCCTCCCATTGGCGGAAGACTGGCTCTCTTCTTCCACCAATGGGAGAACACTACCTCAGACTCTTGGGTTCTGGCCACTATAAAGCAAGGCTTGTCCCTAGAGTTTAAATGCACTCCGTCAAACCACTTTGTATTCTGTCCGACCATGAGAAACCCCATAAAAAGAGGTCTTATGGAAGACGCCATTCGACACCTCCTCAGCATCAGGGCCATAGAGGAAGTCCCCCTGAATCAGGTGGGACTGGGATACTACTACATCCTATTTGTAGTCCCAAAAGCTTCGGGGGGTGGAGAGCGATTCTCGATCTCAAAGGTCTGAACTTCCACCTTCAATACAGCAGGTTCAAGATGCAGACACTATACTCTATCCTGGGCAGTATCAGGAGAGGGGATTATCTAACCTCAATATACTTGAAGGAGGCATACCTTCACATTCCAATATGCCCGGAACATCACAGGTATCTACGGTTCTGCTATCTCAACCGCCACTTCCAATACAGGGCACTACCGTTCGGTCTTTCCTCAGCCACCAAGGTCTTTACCAAAATCCTGGCGCTACTGGTGACTCCTTTGAGGCTCATTCCTGTACAGTTCAGTGTTATCTGGACGATATCCTGATACAATCCCTGTCACCTTCAACTGCCCAGTCGGATTTGGCCCTTACACTCAGAATACTTCAGGAACACAGGTTCCTGATCAATTTCAAGAAGAGTCCAGACGATTCCTTCAACCCGCCTGCTGCATCTAGGCATGGTGATAGACACGGACTCATGTCACATGTATTTGTCGGACGAGAGATGCAAGAGCATCAGAGATCTGGTGCTCAAGGTGCACAGGAGCAGGAATGTTTCACTGGCCACACTGTCCCAGCTCCTGGGGAAGCTGATTTCCTGTATAGCCATTGTGCCGTTGGCCCGACTACATTCACGGGCCCTTCAGTGGTTCATGCTCCCATACCAGAGACAACATTCCAGTACGTCCAGACAGTTGATTTGTGTCCCTTGACAGGTGTGGCTCTCCCTGGGCTGGTGGATTTCCTCGGCCATCCGCAGGGGCACACTATTCAAGGAGCCCAGTCGCATCTGCGTGACCACGGACGCGAGTCTCTTCGGTTGGGAAGCACATCTCCTAAACCAGATGGCTCAGGGTCAGTGGTCACAGTCAGACCTGATGCACAACATAAATTGGCTGGAGCTCAGAGCGATGCATCTAGCTCTGCAACATTTCCACTCTTTGGTCAAGGGGCAACATGTATTAGTCCTAACGGACAACGTGGCCGCAAAAGCCCACGTGAACCGGCAAGGAGGCACCCGGTCCAAGTCCCTCATGATAGAGGCTCGAGCATTGAGCACCTGGGCAGAGAAACACCTGCTCTCCATCAAAGCCGAGCATATCTCGGGAGAGGCAAATTGGCAGGCGGATTTTCTCAGCAGGTCGACAGTGGACCACTCGGAGTGGATATTACATCCAGATATTTTCGAGAAAATCTCGGTCCGGTTTGGTTGTCCGCTCGTGGACCTGTTCACCTCACCGTGCAACACTCAGTTGCCCAGGTTCTTCTCTCGCTTCCCCTCTCGGGGAGTGGAGGGGGCGGATGCCCTACGCAGCTGGTGTCCGCAAGGCCTTCTGTACGCCTTTCCCACGTTGCCTCTACTTCCCACAGTTATCCGAAAGATTCTGGAGGAACAGGCGGAAGTGATCTTCATCGCTCCCCATTGGCAAAGGAGACCATGGTTTGCGGACCTGGTGAGTCTGTCAACCTCCACTCCATGGAGGATTCCAGACAACAAGGTACAATTGTCGCAGGGGGCGCTTCTACATCCAGATCCCCAATGGCTTCAATTGATTGCCTGGCACTTGAACGCTGCACGCTAACCAGGGAATCATATTTGGCAGAGGTGATCAATATGATACAGGCAGCCAGGCGACCTGCGACTAACCGCATCTACGACCACACGTGAAGGAATTTCTGTTGCTGGTGCGACAAAGGTTACGTAAGTCTATCACAAGTAACCATTCCCAGTGTACTTGAGTATTTAATGCAGGGTGTCAAGAAAGGGTTGGCGCCCAACACTATTTGCAGGCAGCTAGCGGCCCTTTCCTCCGTATTGTCCTGGGACTCCTCGGATTCCTTGTCTAGTCACCCTACCATCCGTTCTTTTATCAAGGGAGACACCAACAGTAGACCCCCAGTGATTCATAGGTACCCATCTTGGGACCTTCAGCTTCAGCCCCATTTGAACCGCTTAGGACTTGTTCATTACGACACCTTTCTCTCAAGGTTTCATTCCTGATTGCAGTTACCTCGGCCAGGCACATTTCAGAACTGGCAGCCTTGTCGATCAGGAAGGACTTGTGCATCTTTCATGAGGACAAAGTTGTCCTCAGACTGGACCCTTCCTTTATTCCAAAAGTTAATACAGTATTCCCTAGGACACAGGAAGTCATCCTTCCGGATTTCTGCCCACGCCCGTCACATGACCTGGAACGGCAGTGGCACTGCCTGAATGTGAGGAGAGCCTTACGATGCTATATCAAGCGCATGGCATCCTTCCATAAGTCAGAAGCTCTGTTCGTCTCCTTTCAGCCTTCTTCGATGGGCCAAAAGGTGTCGGCTTCCACCATAGGCAGGTGGATCAGGGCCTGTATTGCAAGCGCTTACATCTCTCTTGACTTGCCAGTTTTGGCTCATGTGACGGCTCACTCAACCCGCAGTGCTGCCATGACTGCGGCGTGAGCTACCCAGGCTTCCATAGGGGACATTTGCAGGGCGGCGAGGTGGTCTTCACCTATGCCCTTTATTCGGCACTACCGTTTGGACAAATTTGCATCGGCCAATGCTGCTTTTCATAGGTGCATTTTGCAACAAGTGGTCACACCATTTGGGGATCCGGCCCCAACTGACCCCCTTCAGTAGCTTTGGTACGTCCCATTGATGGATTCTTCAGTCATCATGCTGGAGAAGGAGCGTTGGCTTACCTGAATGCCTTTTCTCAGCCTGATGATGAAGAATCCACTCCCCCCCTTTCCTGTGGAAGTCAGTTAGGGCCGAGTTGGACTCTTGTTCTTTCTTATTTTCATAACTCCTGCTTGAGAGTCATCACGTCAAACTGTTGTCATTGGCTATGCTGTCAATGAAACTGGAAATACCAGATAATGAGGAGGCGTGACAACTTGACAACTTAGTCTGATTGGGCAGGAGGACTGAAATAACCCATTGGTGGATTCTTCATCATCATGCTGAGAAAAGGCATTCAGGTAAGCCAACGCTCCTTTTTAATGAAAACATGTACTCTATTTTTTTTTCATTCCCTTTATTTTTTTTACTGACTGAATTTGGGGAACCTTCAGGGCTGCACACAAATGTCCTTTGGGAGCCTCACAGGTTTCTCCTCCATGATAGAATGCATTTGTCAATGTCACTTCAGATGCGATCATAGTTTGTAGAATGGAATGTTTGTTCTACAACCATTATGGATTTTTCAATATCTTCTCAGCAAGCAGTTTGATATTCATATCTTTATGATATGATGAATGTAAGTGTAACTTATGCAAATTATAGACATTTTAAACCTTAATTTGTCTCACATTTCAACCTGATCTGTGCTGTAATTAAAGAGTGTCGTGACACTGCTAACCAAGATTAGTTATATTAATTAAATTATAGCTGGTAAGAACGAGAAGTAAATTAGAATGTATAATACTGTTCACTTCAAAGCTCTACCAGTAAATGCCCCATTTTAACTAGTCTGACATAACAAATGGAAAATAGCTATAAGCTTAAAAGAAATCTTGAAGCAAAAGTGTTAGACCCTGAAAGTGCTCCTTGTCACTGGCATTCTGGGTCAAATCTTACTATCTGCCTCATCCAGTAAGAGATGGAAAATACAATGTCTTTCCCAAGACAGAATTATTGTCAGGATTTCAGAACGTAGTCATTGTAAACAAAATGCTGTATTCTATAATTTTATATTGACGCCTCACTATCAATCTGATGGTCTGTTCCTCTCTGGGATGATGTCACTAGCCCAATATACAAAGAATGGAATGTTTTATTTTCTCGAGAAGCTGTTGGATAAATCAGGGTTGCTTTCAAGATGAGAACTTTCAACCAAATAAGCATTTATTAGAGATCTAAACTGAGATCAGCTTAGACTTAAGAATTTGCAAATGCTGTTTGTTCTCAACCTTATATTTATTAGCTTTTCAGTTGCATTTGTGCTGGCTTTCACACTAAATTACTTTGATTTCTCTAATAGAAAATCTACTCTAGTAGAAATAAAGAGAAAGTACAATTCTGTTGATCCTGAATTTCTCCTGGTCTTTCATATTACCAATTATTGCTGAGGTTTGTTGTTACTGATATGCAGATAACATATACCACCTAGTCCTATTTTTGTCTCTTATCAGAGTTAGGCGTTAGACCAGTGTCTGGATACTATAATGAATTAGGGATCAGTCATCTGGCAAAAATGGAGTCACTGTGGATTTGCAGTCCAGGACCTGGGAAAATCTCTAGGTTTGGGTGGGGTTGTACTCTTCCTGAAAGAGCAATTCCACTGCCTCTATGTATTCCTGGATTTTTTTCTTTTCCTTGAATTTCTATCCATATATCAGAATTTGGATACCTCGTACTTTTTATTTGTTTGTTTGTTTAATTAATTTATTTACCTGCCATCTTGCTTTCTAGCAGATAATATATGATATGCAGTTAAGATGCTAGGTTTGTTGACTGGAAGATTGGCAGTACAAGATTCAAATACCGCATGATAGGGCGATCTCCTCTTCTTGCCCCAGCTTCTGCCAACTTAGCAATTTGGAAGCGTGCAAATGCAAGAAGATAAATAGGTACAACTTTGGTGGGAAAGTAACAGCAGACCCTGTGTTTCAGCATATAATCATGCTGACCATATGACAACAGAAGTATCTTTGGACAACACTGTCTCCTTTGTCTAAGAAATGGAGAAGAGCACCGCCCCTTGGAGCCTGACACTACTGAACAGGAGAAACCTTTACCTTTTCTTTTTTATAGTATTCTTAAGAGTATTTTGATAAATGCTAATCCTGTCATAAATATAGACATAGTTCTTAAACATTACTTCCAATAGTAAACTAAAAGACACTTAAAATCAAAATCATTTTTCATTCTTGCTCAGTTTTTTTTATTGCTTTCATGCAGCAGTCATAGCATCTAATAAAGCAGCTGCCTTGGAAGTTATCATTCTAAGATAATGCTGATGCATGCTTTCCTTAGTTATCTATTATCTTTATTCGCATAAGACAAAGAGTTTCAACAAAACCTAAGACTTAGAAAAATTATATTTAGATTAAATTTGTATGATTTGATTAACACAGAGATAGGAAAGTCTGTGCACTCAAAAGATACAAATGGGTTTCATTTAATTTCATCTTGCTTATAATATATGTCAGATTTGCACTTAAAACTAATTATTTTATTTTTATTTTTTTGCTTTGAATATTTTCAGACAGCCAAATGAGGAAAAGAATTTAAAAATTCTTTGGAATTAGCAACAGATTTTGATATTTTACGTGAATACAGATTCCTCGTGTACTTTTGTTTACAGTAGAAGAATTTGTACTTCTGTTTGGGGTGGTGCTAGAAGGGTTGTCATTATTCTATCTCTCTGTGGTTTCTTTACATATTGTATTTTTATCTAGGCCAGGAATAAGGACCCTTATGTGACCCTTTTTTCTTTGCAAACTACAGCTCCCAGCAGTACTATGCAGCATGACTAATAATGAAGATCACTAAGAATTCCAGTCTAGAAATATATGGAAGGTTTGAAGGTCTCCAGTCCTGATTTAGGACTTGATAAGTATAGAATCTCCCAGTTTCTTTCAAGTGTCCGTCCACTCAATTGGATTGCATCATAGAACTATTGTGTAATAGCAAAAATCAGGGAAAATGTCAATAAAATATATTTTGAAAATAAGTCCTGAGGAATCCATTGTTTTTCATAAACTTTGTTCTTTCCAAATGCTTTTTTCTTGCCAATTTGGTTTTGTAATTAAACATTGTGGGTTTTTTTTTAAATATCACAGTAGGTTCTCCCCCCCCCTCCCATTTTTTTGTGGATAGTTTTTCTCTAAAAACAGTCAGCTAGGGTTTAGATCAAAATAAACCCTGGCAAAAACATTCCTAAACTTAGACCTTTTGTATTAGCTTACTTCCTGTTGATCATGTAATGGCTTTTTTTTCCTTGGCTCTTTTTCAGATCATTCACACAGAATAGAGTTCAGAGTTACCGAGAGTAATAGAAACCTGAAACAGATTAAAAGTAGTATGTGAACATTTTGGAAGCTAAACTTACCCTCTTTTTTATTCTCTCTTCCCTTCAGCATCATTTCTGGAAATATTATCTTCTACCTTAGCAAGAAAATTCTACGCAACAATCACCACCACCAGATTTTAAAAATGTGCTTATTTTTTCTTAAATGAACTCTACTATTTTGTTTGTATAGCTATTTAATTCTTACAAGAAACAACTGATCTTTTCAGCTTTGCTTCTTGGTCTAGAGATCTATATTTTATATTTCTGGTACCAGCTTTAAACTACAGATTCAAGATAAACAACTGTCGTTGTACTGTTCAGAGTAATTATACGTATAAATTAGGAAGACACTGTTTTCATTGACTGCTATTTATTTAGTTTGTGTAGGTTTTTTAGCCTAAATTTTTAATACATACTATATGAATCACTTGGTTCCGCTTACATAATTTAAGATCAATGAAAAAAATAGCATTTTTAAAACACTAAAGGCAAAGACAAGAGCTTAAAATACTTATACAAAACAATTACTAAAATTAAGGTGACCAACCGTCCTCCTTTAGGGAGGACAGGCCTCCTTTTGTAAGTTCTGTCCTCCCTCAAAAAGTGTCCTCCTTCATGGCCTCCTTTTCAATATTTGAAGACTAATCTGCAAGGCTTTTTTTCCCCCTCATAGAACGCTCAGAACGGCATCCCGGCACCTATTTTTGATGGCTTTTTTTTCAACTTTTGCATGAGCTGTGCTACTCCCGCTATTGGTACTTTCCTTGTCTGCATACTTATTGGCCTTCTCGTGCTTGGTGTCTTCCTGCCTGACCTTGCTCACACTGACTCATTTGAATTTGATCTCTGTTTGTCTTTAGCAAATTATCTGGATTCCAGGCGTACCTCACAGTGCGTCTGTGCTTATCCACATCAGCCATAGCCGGGTTCCAGGTACCCCCTGTGGTGCATCTGTTCTTATCCGTACACAGATATTTCTGGGTTCCAGGCATCCCCATTAGTGCGCCTGTCCTTATCCAGTGTATAATTCTCTCTACATCTCAGGGGCCCCCTATCGTGTTCCTGCAGTATCAGAGAATGGAGGAATCTATGTCTATCTCAAATGGCACCTTACCATCCTCATTGGCTCCAATGAACCCTACTTCTCCTGGCCTGGTGAGCGCAGACAAGCCTGCGGCCAAAGGCAAGGACAAAACTACCACCAAGGCTTCAAAGAAGTCAATAAAGCAGGCCAGCCAGAGACACCAAGCTGGAAAAGGAATTTTCCAAGGCTCAAAAGAGGGCTAGGATTGAGACCTCCCAGGTGGAGGGGTTGGCCTTGAACCTACCATTAGGACCTCCAATCTCTCCCTTGGGCATATGGTTGACAGGGGAGTCATTTCATTCCCCTCCTCAGAGTGTGAGTGGCGGAATTCTTCCAGCTTCCCAACCCACTACTTCAAGGGCTCATCACGGAGTCCCAGAGGTGACATTCACCCTTACCACAGCTGGTCTCCAGCCAATCAAACCCGTTCTCCCTAAGGAGGACCGTCTCGCCTTCTTAATAGTGCAAGCGGTTGACCACACTCTTGATGCCAGGGCTCAGGCTTCTGGTTCAGGAACTGTCCCTTCTCCAACTCCGTGCCAAGCTGCCCCTCAGACCTATTATGCCCCATCTTCCCCATCTGAGTCTACCTGTTCTGAGGGTTCATCCATTCAGACACATGATATTGAACAAGAGATCCCAATGTCTGAGGAGGAGGAACCTTCCCCAGAAGCTCCCTTCTTCAGTGGTCTCTTTAATCCTTCCTTTGTCACATTGCTCCACAAGGCCACGTCCACATCCCATTTAGGTCCTGATACTTCCGCATCAACAACCACCGTCTCCCCAGAATCGGAGGCGGATCCAAACTTCACCGAACCGGTGACTGCCCAGCATCACATCCCTTGTCCCTCCATGTTCTTGAATGCGATAAGGAAACAGTGGCCCTCTTCCGCTTCAGTTCCTCTTCCAGGTAATACTGATAAGAAGTTATACAATGTGGCTAAGGACTTGGAGGAGGCACTGGAAGTGCCTGCGGTGGACGAGCCATTTGGGCCCCTAGTATCTCCCACTGCCATTCCCGGCGATGTCTCTGATGTCCTCAAAGCAGAAGATCATAAATGTGAACTTACCTATCGCAGGACGCACCAGGCTTCTGCATGGGCTATTAGGGCGGCCACTTCAGCATCCTTTTTCAACAGGTCTGCTCTCCGCTGGCTCAGGCAACTCCAGGCCCATATTCCAGTGGAGGATATCCATACTCATCAGGATCTTAGTAAGATGGTGGCTGCTACAGAGTATGCGTCAGATGCCACTCTCCAGGCGGCCAGGTTTTCCTCCAGGGCTATGGCGTCTAACGTAACTGGTCGCCGGATGCTGTGGTTGAAGCACTGGCAGGCAGATGCCAAGTCTAAATGGCGTCTTTTGGCTGCCCCATACCAGGGAGGTAAGTTGTTTGGGGATGCGTTGAATCCTTATTTAACGGAGAACAAGGATAAATGCAAGGTCCTTAACCACCTCATTAAGAAAGCAGACAAACGGCCTTCTTATTACCAAAGGCGGCAATCATTTCATGTGGGAGTTAGGTACAATTACTCCCGGCCTATACATTCCTTTCCGACCAGACAGGACTGGCAAGAGAGACAGCCTGACAGACAGCCAGGCCTAGGCAGCACTTTCAGGGCAAGTGGCCCTTTTGAGGGAACGGCCGACCATCCGGCAGATCCAGGTGACTCTCTAGCAGTTCCTCCCATAGGGGGCAGACTCTCCCTCTTCGCCCACCAGTGGGAGGCTATCACCACAGATGCGTGGGTACTAAACACCGTGCATCACGGTCTGTTCCTAGAGTTCATTTCCAACCCTCCATCCCATTTTCTTTCTGTCCCTACCCGCAAAGCCGAATAAAAAAGAGATTAATGAAGGAGGCCGTTCAACATCTGTTAAGCATATGGGCCATAGAACTGGTACCAGTGGGCCAGAGGGGTCGGGGATTTTATTCCATCCTCTTTGTCGTTCCAAAGGCGTCAAGGGGATGGAGAGCCATCTTAGACCTCAAAGATCTGAATTTTCATCTGGCTTACCGCAAATTCAAAATGCAAACACTCCGCTCCATTTTAGGAAGCATGAGAAAAGGAGACTTCCTGACATCTATCAACCTTACGGAAGCCTATCTCCATATCCCCATCTCTCTGGCCCACCGCTGGTTCCTAAGGTTTGCATACAAGGGGCACCATTTCCAATACAGGGCTCTTCCGTTCGGCCTCTCATCGGCTCCCAGGGTCTTTACCAAGATCCTGGCGGTCCTGGCAGCTCACTTACGAATGATGCCAGTCAGAGTCCAATGTTACCTGGACGGCATACTAATCCAGTCCTTATCCATTCAGTCCACCAGGACGGACCTCAAACTGGTAATAAAGTTGCTTCAGGACCACAGGTTCTCCATAAATTTCCCCAAAAGTCACATGGTCCCCACAACCAGACTGTTGCACCTCGGGGCCATCATAGACACGGTGCAGTGCAAGGTGTACTTGTCCCAGGAGCGCCGAAACAGCATAAAGGAGTCAATCATGAAACTACACAGGGTTCGGTCAGTAACATTGGTCAGTCTCTCCCAATTGTTAGGCAAGATGGTTTCAACCATTGCAATCGTTCCCTGGTTCCGGCTTCACTCCAGGGAGCTACAGTGGTTAATGCTTCCCTTTCAGAGACAGAACCTCAGTGCTTCTCAATGATGGACAAGTCTCCCAACACAGGTGATGCATTCTCTCAGGTGGTGGCGATCACCCGCCATGCTCAAAGGGTTATGTTTCAGGGAACCAGATTGGATAATACTAACTAGCGATGCCAGCCTGTTCAGCTGGGGAGCACACCTGCGGTCACACTGGGCTCAGGGCCGTTGGTGTCACTCGGACCTTCGCCACAACATAAATTGGCTGGAACTACGGGCCATACATCTAGCCCTGTGCCACTTCCATGGCCTGGTGAAGGAGTGTCAAGTATTGGTCCTCACGGACAACATGGTCGCCAAGGCTCATGTGAACTGTCAAGGGGGCATCGAACTTTACTGACCGAGTCGCTCCTATTGGGTTCTTGGGCAGAACACAATATGGCCTCCATCAGGGCCAATCATATTTCTGGGATGGCGAACACTCAGGCTGACCATCTGAGCAGAGCCATGGTGGATCACTCGGAATGGCGCCTTCACCCGAGGGTCTTCAGAGAGATATGCCACCATTTCAGCTTCCCACTCATAGACCTCTTTGCGTCCCCGAGCAACGCTCATCTGGCTCGATTCTTCTCGTCTGGCTCTTCTCTTCCTGTCTCCGGGGACAGAACAGACGGATACTATTCGGAGCCCCTGGCCACAAGGTCTACTTTACGCCTTTTCTCCCCTACCCCTTATCCCGGCGGTAGTCCGCAAGCTTCTTCGGGAGCAAGCGGAAATACTCCTAGTGGCACCTTATTGGCCGAGGAGACATTGGTTCGCCGATCTGATGAATCTCTCCCTAGCAGACCCTTGGTGGATTCCTCTGGAACGGGTCTCTCTCAGCCAGGGGTCCATACTTCATCCAGATCCCCAATGGCTCCAGTTAGCCGTTTGGCATTTGAGCGCTCACTCTTAACGCAAGAGCTATGCTCACCGGGGGTCATTGCTGTCATCCAGGCCTCTCGCCGCTCTTCCACAAACCGGATATATGAGGCCGCGTGGAAAAATTTCCAATCATGTTGCTCAAGCCATCACTTGTCCCTTTCAGAACTCACGATTCCCCATATTCTGGACTATCTGTTGCAGGGCCTGGAGAAGGGATTGGCCACAAACATGCTGTGCAGGTAGATTGCTGCTCTCTCCACAGTTCTCACCTGTGATTCGATGGGGTCCCTGGGACATCACCCCTTAATTTGCTCATTCATTAAAGGGGCTTCTAATACTAGACCTCGTACGGTACACAGGTACTCATCATGGGAACTACCTAGGGTCCTTAGGGCTCTTACGGAGTCCCCCTGTGAGCCCTTGAGAACGTGCGACATCCACTACCTATCTCATAAAGTAGCATTTCTGGTGGCAATCACGTCGGCACACTGTATTTCTGAATTGGCAGCACTTTCCATGAGGAATGACCTATGCATTTTCCATCAGGATCGAGTGGTTCTTCGACTCGACCCTACTTTCATCCAGAAAGTCAACTCTCTGTTCCATAGATCCCAGGAAATGGTGCTGCTGGATTTCTGCCCCAACACATCACATGTGCTGGAATGGCAATGGCATAGCCTGGATGTCCGCAGGGCACTTAGATACTACATTTCACAGACAGCAACTTTCCGCAAATCGGAAGCCCTCTTTATTCTTCCTCCAAGGGGCAGAAGGTTTCTTCTTCCATGATTGGAAGGTGGATTAGGGCGTGCATTGCAGGGGCATATCATGCTGAGTCATTGCCGGGTCACAGCTCACTCTACAAGGAGTGCAGCCACTTCTGCAACATGGGCCACCCAGGTGTCCATCGAGGACATCTGCAGGGTGGCTACATGGTCTTCTCCATCTCCTTTCATACAACATTACAAAATTGATACATTTGCCTCGGCAGGGGCTTCCTTCGGTAGGAGAGTTCTCCAACAAGTTTTACGTCAAAGTGCCACACCGGACCAGTCTACTACCCACCCTCAGAGACAATAGGCTTTGGTATGTCCCATTGGTGGATTCTCCATCTCCAGTGCTGGAGAAGGGGCATTGTCTTACCTGAACGCCTTTTCTCAGCACGGAGATGGAGAATCCACTCCCACCCTTGTAGGTCATTAGGCCTAAAGTCAGTTAATTTTTGTGAGCCACAACGTCTTGCTGCCAGTCAATGCTACGCTCGCGTCAAGACTGGGATCTCTATGGTCCAGGACGGGCGTGGCAACTTTGGCTGACTTGATCTGATTGGGCAGGAATACAGTCTACACCCATTGGTGAATTCTCCATCTCCGTGCTGATAAAAGGCGTTCAGGTAAGACAACGCCCCTTTTCCCCTCATAGAATGCTCAGAACGGTGTTCTGGCACCTTTTTTTGATGGTTTTTTTTTCAACTTTTGCATGAGCTGTGCTACTCCCGCTATTGGCTTTCAAAAGCCAATAGGAATTGCTGCTGAGTATGCCAAAACACCCGGCCGGCACACTTTGCACGTTCAAGTTGTCTGTATTATTGTTGCAATGAATAAAATGTTTCTTTTATTTACGATATTTTTTTCTTCAATTTATTTGTGTCCTCCTTTTCATTGTAAAAAAGTTGGTCATCTTACTAAAATATTTTATGAATTATAACAAGCAGTACCTCTTAAGCCCATTCTTGCGAGGTAGGTCTCAAGGCTAGGCTCAGTCAATGGCATTGAATATTGACAAAGTTCCAATTAAATCAATAAAAATGCAGATAGTCCTCAAGTTATGACCCTAATGGAGCCTGTCCATTAGGGTGGAAGGTTGAAACAGTATTAAATGAACTACCTCAAATAATGACTGACCATCCCTGTTCTCCCTAGTGCATTCATTAAATGAGCATATGGGTTGTTAAGTGGAGGTGGGAAAGATCCTGGCAGGCCTAAGGCAAGCACTAGCCCACCTGCCTCAAGCCTACCCAGGAGATACGCAGCCCCACAGCACAGCCAACTGTCTTGCCAGCAAAAAATCATGGGGAAGGAAAACACCTACTTTTCATAATTCTGCCTCTCGCCTTCACTCCTGGCAAGGGGCTTTGCCTTTCTAGGACAAAAAAAGAACCAATTGCTTCTGTCCATGGAGACGCTGCAAACCTCTCCTGCCTCTCTAGTCTTTGGGAAGCAGGTCCTTGCACAAAATGCAGCTTCAGGACAATGTCCCAAAACTTTCCCTTCCTTTACATGTCCATCCTTCCTTCAGAAAGCCACATTTATTCAATTAAAAAAATAGAATTAAAGGGACGGATTTGTTGATTTTCCATCCCCCACATCCTAATTAGGTGCTAAAACTAAACTCTTTTTCTGCCTTCCAACCAATATCCCTTTTAAAAACCTTACCTTGATTCTAGGCTGAAGAGTAAAGGAACAATGCTAGCAAGAAAACAAAATCTTTCTTCAGCTTTCTTCCCCTGAAGTAAAAAACAGTTATCTCTAAAGATTGTGCCAGAAAAATGGAGAATGCTGGATCCTTGTAAGCTTAAACTGTTTGTCAGACTCCCTGTAGAGTCTAGCTAGGACTTAAAGGCGAGACCAGGAGTAGCTCACCTTGGCTCTTTTATGACTCATGGACTTCAACTCCCAGAATTCCTTAGCCAGCTTGGCTGACTCAGGAATTCTGGGAGTTGAAGTCCACGAGTCATAAAAGAGCCAAGGTTGCCTACCCCTGGGCTAGACTGTTGACTTCCCTCTACAAGTGGTTTGTGCAAGGACTCTCTTCCCAAAGCCTAGAGAGGCAGGACAGTTTTGCAGCATCTCCATGGACAGCTGATTAGCATTGCCATTTTAGTAAGGAATTGTCGAGGTGATGAAAATGGCAGCTGCTTCCAGGAGGCATAAGGATCAGGTCTAACCACTGCAGGGGATGGGGGGGGGGAAGACAGGCAGAGAAGGGCGCTGCAGCCTTCCTATGGTCTGTCGTAAATGTGAATGAATGTGGGGCATTGCATCTGTCATAACTTTGAAACAGGTTTGTATGTAGTTTTGAGTTTTTGATCATTATTTTGAATGGTTGTTAAATGATCTGTCGTTTCTTGAGGACTACCTGTACATGACTTAAGTTGCCCCACAGCAAAACTCTTAGCTTGAGCCAGATTGGAATGCATTTGAGTAATAACTTTCATCCAAACATGCTTGAAATACCCAAGAACCTTATCGGAGAATTGGAAAGTGGAGACTGGTTTAGAATGATACAAATAGAGCAGATACTTTAAAGTCAAATGGTGCTACTCCTTTCTCCAGCCACACTTTGGCCATTAACCAGACCTCATTTTGTTTTCTTAAATCAGAAGGAAGCAGAAGGACCAAGTCTACATGTGGTGGAGTCATGCCATTTTACTTCTTTCTGGTTCATAGTATATTTCAGTTATGTAAAAAAGCAATGCATGAAAATGTCTCAGTCTTTCAATTCACCTTGATAGATAAAACCAAAAGGCAGTTTTTAAAAAGTATATTTAGCAAAATATCAGTAGGTGTGAAATACCATATATAACTATGAATAAGCCCATCTACAATATCAACAAATTGAATCAACAAATTCAATCCAGCTAATAAAAAAAATGTATCATCTGATAAGCCAGCCTTGAATTTTTAACTAGGCAGGAAGCAACAGGCAGGAAGCTGCAAACTTAACACCTTCATTTATAAACCACACAATGTTAAGCTCATGATGAGTTTTAAAAAAAATCTGAAATCTAGTCCACAAATAAGTCAGACCAAATTTTGGGAGTGTATTTTGGAATGTAAATTCTCAGTTATCTGCAAGTATATACTGTACTTCTTAGAAGTAGTTATTTTGACTATGTTATATTGAATTTATTTCCTGACTCAATTTAGGTGGCTGGCTTTAACCTTTAAGTCCTTTAGCAATTTGGGAACATTTTATAAAAAGTACTCAAATTCATATCAAAATGCTTAAACCATGGATTAACTTTTGTGATTTTGTGCTGGTGAAACTACTAAGTATTAACAATCAGGCCTTTTCTATATTGACATTGATAAACTGCACTTAATGCATAGTCCTCAATGGAACTACATCTACATTGAAGTAAGTAACCAATGGGGTACCCTAAGGTTCCATTTTAGGCCTAGTACTCTTCAACATTTTCATAAATGATTTAGATGAGGAAATAGAAGGGGAATTCATCAAATCTGCAGACATTAAACTGGCAGGAATAGCCAATACCCCAGAAGTTAGGTTTAAAATCCAGATGAATCTTGACAAACTTGAACACTAGGCCCTATCCAGTGGTGGGATTCAAATATGTGAACAACCGGTTCTTTGTGTGGATGTTGCTTCCGGAAGTCCATTTTGGGCCTGGGCAACAAAACATTAGCTACCAGTTCTGCTGAAGTGGTGTGAACTGGCTGAATCTCACCAGTGGCCCTATCTAACAAAATGAAATTTCATTGCAGAGAAAAGTAAGGTTTTATACTTAGGCAATAAAATCAAATGTACAGGTATAGATTAGGTCAGGCATGTCAAACACAAGGCCCGGGGACTGGATGCAGCCTGCAAAGTGGTTTCATGTGGCCTGCGAAGCCATCCTGGAAACAGTGAGGGAATGGCCCCCGCTGCCTTGACCCTGGCCCAGGCCAGCTGGGAGCCAATGTACAATTTTGTGGTGGCCATCTATGCTGAAACGCATTCAGTCTTAGTTCCACAAGGCCGTCTGGAAACAGCGAGGAATAAGCCCCTGCCACATTGGTCCCACCCCCTGGGTGCATGCCGGGGAAGTGTCACCCTTTGTGAGGAATGAAGAAATGGACCATGCCTTGGCGCTTGCCCCGGTTCCACCCCCTTCTGCCAGAGATTCTCAGATCTGACCCACTCCTGCCCAGGCCCCCACAGGTACCCTTGACGCGAACAATGTAGAGCTGGCCATGTAGGCCACACCCATTCCATCCATGCCCACCCAGTAGGCCGTACCCACTCTGGCCACACACCCTACCCCCCGAAGGCAACCGCAATGCTGATGCGGCTCTCAATGAAATTGAGTTTGACACCCCTGGATTAGGTGAAACCTGGCTCAATAGCAGTAACTGTAAGAGGGATCTTGGAGTCCTAGTGGACAATCACTTAAATCCGAGCTAGCAGTGTGCGGCAGCAGCTAAAAAAGCCAATGCAATCCTAGGTTACACTAACCGAGGATAGAATCAAGATCACATGAAGTATTAGTACCAGTTTTGGTCACCATATTATCAAAAAGATGTTGAGACTCTGGAAGGAGTGTAGAAAAGAGCAATAAAGATGATTAAAGGACTGGAGGCTAAAACATATGAAGAACATTTGCAGGAATTGGATATGGCTAGTCTAGTGAAAAGAAGGATGACATGATAGCAGTATTTCCAATATTTGAGGGACTGCCACAAAGAAGGGGTCAGTCTATTTTTCAAAGCACCAGAAGGCAGGACAAGAAATGATGAAAACTAATCAAGAAGAGAAGCAACCTAGAACTAAAGAGAAATTTCCTAACAATGAGAACAATTAACCAGTAGAACACCCTGCCTTTATAAGTTGTGGGTGCTCCATCACTGGAGGCTTTTAAGAAGAGACTGGGCACCACTTGTCTGGAATGGTATAGGACGGGTAGGCAACCTTGGCTCTTTTATGACTCGTGGACTTCAACTCCCAGAATTCTGGGAGTTGAAGTCCACGAGTCATAAAAGAGCCAAGGTTGTCTACCCCTGGTATAGGGTCTTCTACTTGAGTAGGAGGTTGGACTAGAAGAACTCCAAGGTCCCTTCCAACTTTGTTGTTTTGTTATTGTAGAATATTTTTTCTTATTAATTAATAATTCCAGTAATATTTTGTATAATATTAGTTTCATTATATTTTTATATTTATTATAAACTCAGTTGCTTTGAACTGTTATTTTATACTCTGCCGGTATTTGAGTTTAAATAAAACTGTGAAATTGTACCTTGCAACACATTCTAAAAACTAACCAATGTACCAACTATATTGCACCTTTTTTTTAAATTATCCAGTATAGTTTATGTAAAATAAAGGTGATATAAACATAAACTGTAATTGAAATGAAACACTGAAATACCAATATGTTTCTTGGGAGTTTTCCAGGCAGGTTAAACTGCCTGGAATGATATATGGTCCACTTTTGCTGATACTCTTGCCTTTTCTACCTGTCCAAAATAATCACATTGATCAATCTACTGGTAGGATAACAGTTTCAGAAAGAAGCTTTAGAATGAATTTTGGATGTGCCTTACCTGGAAGCTAAATGCAAGATTGCTTTGGGGGAGCCACTATTCACATTATATAAAAAAAATATATCACATGAAACTTCAGGAGAATGCAGCTCCCAGAAATCTCCCCCAATGTAATGTTTAATGTGACAGAAATTGCATAAATGGAAATTTGTCACATTAATTAAATGTAAATAAAGCAATTACATTTTAATTTTACATTAGATTATTTTTTTGTTCTGCCAGCAATCACTTTTTTTATTTTGAATTGTTCCTTTGTAGAGTCTGACATACCACTCAAAGGCCAAAGATAGTCCTTAGCCTGACCGTGTAGTATCAAGTCCATATGCTCCACAGATTTTTTAATAAGAATCCCAAATTAATATTGATGATTCAAATATGGGATTAGAATTAAGTGGATAAAGAATTGAAAAAAAATAAAATTACAGTAGAAAATTATATCACATGTAGTTCTCAACTTATAGCCATTCATTTAGTGACTGTTCAAAGTTACAGTGGCACTGAAAAAAGTGATTTATTACCATTTTCACACTTATAACTGTTGCAGCATTCCCATGGTCGCGTGATCAAAATTTAGATGCAACTGGCATTTATTTATGATGGTTACAGTGTGCCTGGGTCATGTGATCACATTTTGTGACCTTCTGACAAGCAAAGTCAATAGGGAAACCAAATTCACTTGACAGCTGTGTTACTAATTTAATAGCTGCTGTTATTCATTTAACAATTCTGAAAGAAAGGTCATAAAATAGGGAAAATTCACATAACGACTATCTTTCTTAACAACTTTCTTGAGTTGTGATTATAACTCAAGGACTATCTTTGTTAATGTGCAAATAGAAGGAAGTGACTCTGGCTATAGAAAGCATTTTCTCAAGCATGGTGGGTGTAGAATCCACTGATTGGGTTATTTCAGCCTTCCTGCTCAGAGAGACTAAGTCAGAGCTTTAGTCACGCCTCCCTTTGGGTGTGTCTTCCCAGTTTTGACTTAGTCTTAGACTCAGCAGGATCGCAAGAAATAGACTCCACATAGGGTTTTTTTGCTAATTCGATATTTCAATTGGAATTTTTTTCTCAGTAACTTTAAAAAAATTTTCCAAATTAATTTAATTGTTTTGGCTGGATTATTGAGGACTCTGTCCCTCATTGAGGTCAGAGCCTTTTGCTCTTGCAGGGCCCATTCCCCCGTCGCATGGCCTGTTCGGCCAAATTGATTTCAGGCTCCCTGGGGAGATGCCTTTTCCAACCTTTCCTCGCCCGGTTCGGATCGTGGGACCGCGATCTCAGCGTTTCTGCCGCTATTTTACTATCGGTTAACTGCGAGCTGCTCCGTTTCTCTCCTCGGGCCTCTGATCGACTTCGGAACTTCAACAGCAGCTTTCTCGTCAACACGCAAGTTCTCCGGGTTTAGTGGGGGGGGGGAGGAAAGTTTTTTCCTGGGCCCCAAACTTCTTCCCCAACCATTCAATTCTCCGGTTGGAGTCCTGGTTAACGGTTCGGGGAGGTGCGGCCGCCATTTTGACCACATGGTCTCCTGGCGGTCGCCACTTTGAAAGGCTCACTGGCAGTGGCCATTTTGTAGCCAAATTAAGTTGTGGCCTTCTAGGCCAGAATCTTTATTTGCTTACTGCCTTGGCCTGTGGTGACAGGTCCATGCTGGGAAAGTTGGTTCTCTTTAATTTAATTCAGTCTGTTGTGAGGCCGGTGGGCAGATGGCATTCCGTGGCCTCTTAGACTGTTAGGTCCAGCTAGGCCGGTTTTCGTGTGGTGGCCAGATCTGTGGTGGCAGGCCCGTGCACTGAAGTTACCGTGGTTTTCCCAGTTTCATTGTTCTCGTTAAGGTTTTAAATTAAAAAAAAATTAATAATAGTAGATAAGGGTCCCTTATTACTCGCAGGCCTAGGGTCCTGTGGTTGGAGCAAAGAGTTTTTCTGACCGCCTGTTATTGTTAGCAGTGGCCTTTAGCCACCAGGCCTATTTGAACAGGCTTACCAACCTGTCCGACTGTCCTGTTCTTGCCATTTGTACTTCAGTGTGAGGAACGGGTGCGTTCCATCTCTGACTACTGATCTGCATCCTTGGTTCCCATCTTTCGCTAGATATCCTACTGCAGGCCATATCTAGCTGCAATGGCAGACAGTTCTGCTGGCATCACAAGTCTCTGGTGCACCTCCTGCGCAGTCAAAGCGCAGATCTACAGAATTGGAAGCAGGGGGGAAGAAAAAAGCCAAAACTAAACATCTGACTACAAAGGAGACTTCTAAGTCAGCTGAGCGAGAGGCCTCGAGGAGGCACCAGGCACTGGAGAGGGAATTCTCCAAGGCACAGCGGCTCCTATCCAGTGGGGCTGAACCGGTTCCCCCCGCCCCACTGGATACTGCTACCTCGGAGCTGCCTTTGGTGCCTGTGCAAGAAGCCACCTGGATCAGTTCTCCTCTGGGGGCAACCGAACAGGCAGGTCCCTCTCACTCCTCTCCCCCCGTACAACAGGGCCCACAAGTGGTCCATGTTCCAACGGTGGTTGGGACTGTCCCTAGGGACCAAGGAGATATGTGGTCTCAAAGCCAATTCCAGGCATTCATGCACCACGCCTTTATTCAATTTATGGCCTCCTCAAGGAGTCCGCAGGTTCCCTCTCAAACTCCGCCACACCCTGCAAGTCCTTCTTCTCTGCAGGGATGTACCACGGCACCAGGTTCAGATATCTCTGAAACTTCCTCTCAGGTAGGAGAAGGGGAGTCCGTGAATTTGGCCATAGCTGACACTCCCATGTCAGAGGATGAGGAGGCGGCACCCGATCAGGCTTCTGCCTCGTGTCTCTTTGACCCATCCGTCTTTAAATCCCTTCTGTTGAAGGCCTGTGCTACCACTAATCTGAACTCAGTTCAGGAGGAAAAGCCTTCTACCTCCGCAGATCAGGAGTCCAACCCTTTATTTGCAGTAAAGGTCATGGACCATAAGGAAATTCCTTGCCCCTTCGTGTTCCGGGATGCGGTTGAGGCCCAGTGGTCATCCCTGGCAACTACCCCCAAGGAAAGCAGTATGGAGAAGAAGCTGTACAACGTCTCTCCATCATTTGCCTCCATGTTAGACGTCCCCATAGTGGATCCCCCACTAATTTCGTTATTTTCCAATTCCGCCGTCTCAGGTGACATGGCAGAGGTTATGAAAGCGGAGGACAAGAAGTTTAAGTTCGCCTATAGAAGAGCTCACCAGGCTTCGGGACTTGCCATAAAGGCCGCGACTTCAGCTTCTTTCTTCGCCAGAGCGGCCATCATGTGGCTCCGTGATCTTCAGACCTTGGTTCCCCCTGATCAGGTCAGAGTGCACCAGACACTTGTCAAGCTGGTGGCAGCCTCACAATATATGGCGGACGCCTCTCTCCACTCAGCTAAGTGCTCGGCCCGGTCCATCAGTGCCACAGTGGCCTCTCGCAGGCTACTATGGTTAAAACAGTGGAGAATGGATTTAAAGGCCAAATGGCATCTCTCCACGTCCAAGTACGCCTGTAAGGATCTGTTTGGCCCTATCCTTGACCCACACGTGGTCGAGGGTAAGGACAAGTGCAAGGTCATGGTGCACCCCTCCAAGAAATCCGACAGGCGGCCATAGCAGGACTCCCGCAGACAGTCCTTCCATCCCTCGGGCTCTTGGGAGTAGTGACAGCCCTTTCAAGCAGGGCAGTCCTGGGATTGGCCCAGAGGTTCACGCTCCTTCCCCCAGAGGCAGGATCGTCAACAGGACCGCCCGAACACCGGAGCCAGGGGTCAGTCTCAGGCAAAACATGCCTTCAGAGGTTCCGGGTGTCGTCCCTATAGACGCTCCAAGTGATGCCATTGGGGATTTTCCGATAGGAGGGCGCCTGGGGCGGTTTTACCAGGTCTGGGAGCAGACCACCACCGACTTTTGGGTCAGGGACACCGTCAGATGTGGCCTGGCACTCGGGTTTTATGCGATCCCTCACGATTGCTTCCTACAGTGCCCAGTATCACAGAATCCCTCGAAAGCACGTCTTGTATCCACCACCATCAAGCATCTCCTAGACATCAGGGCCATAGAGCCAGTACCAAAGGGTCAAGTTGGAACAGGTTTTTACTCCATCCTGTTCGTGGTCCCCAAGGCATCAGGAGGATGGAGGGCGATACTGGACTTAAAGGGTCTGAACCGATTCTTAGTATACAGATGGTTCAAGATGCAGACCCTAAAGTCAATACTGGCCGGTATCAGGAAGGGAGATTTTCTCTCTTCCATAGATCTCACCAAGGCTTACCTCCACATCCCAATCTCCCAGGAGCACCGCAGGTTCCTGCGATTCTGTTACGCACACCGGCATTATCAATACCGGGCCCTCCCATTTGGCCTATCTTCAGCCCCAAGGGTCTTCACGAAGGTCTTAGCGGTATTGGCAGCCCACCTTTGGATGATAACGGTACACGTACAGTGCTACCTGGACGACATCCTCGTACAGTCCAGGTCCCTTCAGTCAGCAAATTCAGATCCTTCAGGATCACGGCTTTTCAGTGAATTTCAGGAAAAGCCACACCTCCCCCACAAAACGTCTACTCCATCTAGGGGCCCTGATAGACTCCGATCTTTGCAGGGTCTATCTATCCCAGGAGCGATGGTTGAGCATCCGGAAATTAGTATCCCAGATTTGGGGTGCGAGGAAGGTTCCTCTGGTACAGTTGTCCCAGCTCCTGGGAAAGATGGTATCTTGCATGGGCATAGTCCCGTGGGCGAGACTACACTCGAGGAGCCTCCAGGCTCCAGGCCCCTTTCAGAAGCAGAACCTCAGCGCCTCCTCCAGGAAGGTCCAGGTGCCATTCCACATCCTCTCATCCCTCCAGTGATGGTCTTCTGCGGCCATGTCCAAGGGGACCATATTCAAGGAGCCCCTTAGGCTCGTCCTGAGCACAGATGCCAGTCTGTTCGGTTGGGGGGCTCACCTACAGACCCATTTGGCCCAGGGGCGTTGGTCCAGGGTGGACCTCAGGCAAAACATAAATTGGCTGGAACTCAGGGCGATTCATCTGGCCCTCCGACATTTCTTCTCCCTAGTGTCAGGCAAACATGTCCTAGTCCTGACAGACAATGTGGCGGTCAAGGCTCACATCAACAAGCAGGGGTGAACACATTCCTGGCCTCTTCCCCAGGAGGCCATGGAACTAGGTTTGTGGGCAGAGGCACACCTGGGCTCAATCAGGGCAGAACACATTTCGGGGGAGGCAAACCAACAGGCAGACTCCCTGAGCAGGGCGACTGTGGACCACTCAGAATGGCGTCTGGACATGAGGCTGTTCGATTTGATAGTGATCAGGTTTGGCAGGCCATGCCTGGATATCTTTGCCTCCCCATTCAATGCTCAACTCCCCAGATCCTTCACCAGGTTCCCGACGAGGGGGGCCGAGGGGACGGACGCCCTTCGGTGCAGGTGGCCCAAGGGTCTGCTATACGCTTTCCCTCCCCTCCCGCTGATACAAGCCAACATTCGCAGGCTGATACTGGAGCGAGCGGAAGTAATATCGGTTGCTCCTTATTGGCCTCGACGCCCGTGGTTTGCAGACCTAGTGGATCTGTCCCTGTCCCTGCCGTGGAGGTTCCCCCCGAACCAAGTGGCTCTCAATCAGGGGGAGCTCCTCCATCCGGACCCTCAGTGGCTCCAATTAGCCGCCTGGCACTTGAGCGGGAGAGTCTAGCTAGGCAAACGTATTCCTCGGGGGTGATCTCTATGATCCAGGCCTCTAGACGCCCCTCGACAAATAGGATTTACGACGCCACTTGGAAAAATTTCTGCCAGTGGTGCAATTCACGTAAACTGGACCCTCTTTCAGTTACTGTCCCTAACATTTTAGATTATCTGCTGGATGGCATTTCTAAGGGCTTGTCCACTAACACCATCCGTAGGCAGGTGGCGGTCTTGTCTACGGTCCTCACCTGCGATACTCTGGGTCCACTTTCTCACCACCCAGTGATTTCTGCTTTCCTTAAAGGGGCGGCCAATTCCGGTCCTCCCACAGTGCATAGATACCAATCTTGGGACTTACCTACCATGTTGCAGGCCTTGACCATGGCTCCTTTCGAGCCTCTCCAATCTTGCTCTCTGCATTTTCTCTCCTTGAAGATGGCCTTTTTGGTTGCTATAACTTTGGCCAGAAGGATTTCGGAGTTTGCCGCCCTCTCAGTCAGGGAAGATCTCTGTATCTTCCATCAGGACAGAGTGGTCCTTAGATTAGACCCTTCCTTTATCCCCAAAGTGAACACCGGTTTTCATAGATCGTTGGATCTTGTTTTACCAAGTTTCTGTCCAAGTCCTTCTCACAGGCTAGAACGCCAGTGGCACAAGCTGTATGTGCGCAGGGCTCTGCGCATCTACATGAAGCATACTGGGACCTTTCGCAAGTTGGAGGCCTTGTTTGTCTCCTTTCAACCATCTGTCATGGGCAGGAAGGTGTCCTCTTCCACCATTGGCAGGTGGATGAGGGCTTGTATTGCTAGAGCTTATGCCTCCCAGTCGCTTCCAGTCCCAGCTCGTATCACGGCTCACTCCATGCGCAGCGCAGCAACCTCTGCGGCCTGGTCTACCCAGGCCTCTGTAGAGGAGATTTGAAGGGCGGCATCTTGGTTGTCCCCGACTTCATTCATTACACACTATAAGATTGACCAGTTTGCCGTGGCGGACGCCACATTTGGCAGACGGGTTCTTGAACAGGTCGTTTCCTCTAGGGAGACACCAGCCTAGACCTTCCCCCCCGAAGGGACATGGGGGGCTTTGGTATGTCCCAATCAGTGGATTCTACACCCACCATGCTGGAGGAGGGGCGTTGTCTTACTTGAACGCCTTTTCTCAGCATGGTGGTGTAGAATCCACACCCTCCCTTGGACAGGTGTCTAGGCTTGTGTATTGCCATTTTTTTGTATTTTTGGAGTCATTGCGTCAGAGCTTGTCTGGATCCTTCGCCTCGTCAAAACTGGGAAGACACACCCAAAGGGAGGCATAACTAAAGCTCTGACTTAGTCTCTCTGAGCAGGAAGGCTGAAATAACCCAATCAATGGATTCTACACCACCATGCTGAGAAAAGGCGTTCAGGTAAGACAACGCCCCATCTCAGTTTTCGAGATTGGAGCAACTATACATGACTGTAAGATAATGCTATGGAAGTTTTCCATATTTACTCATTACTGAACCACAATATGAGCAATGAAGAAAATTTAAGCATATCAGAAACAATATATCTTATAACAAAAGAAAAATTCAAAAGTTGAATAGTTCAGATAAAAGTATAAACACATTATTTACAGTTTGATTATGAAGAGCTATGGTTGTGAAGTAGTTAGAATGCAGTAATGCAGGCTACTTCTACTGACTGCCAGCTGCCAGCAATTTGGCAGTTCAATTCTCACTGGCTCAAGTTTGACTCAGCCTTCCATTCTTCCTAAGTCGGTAAAATAAGGACTCATGCTGACTCTGTAAACCACTTAGAAAGGTTGTAAGGCCCTGCAAAGAGGTATATAAGTCTAAGTGCTATTGCTATTGTTATGAATAATCCTTGACTTACACCCCTCTACTACTACTATACTATTACACATACTTTCCTATTTCCGGAGTTGCAGTTATCACAGCATCCTTGCCAGATCACACTCTCTCACAAATGGTAGCAGTCACTAACCTGCCTGTTTGCAAACCTCCTGGGCCTTGCAACTTCTTACCAGTTTCCCATTGACTTGCTGGCAGGAAGTTATGTTGCCTAAGGACCATGGGATTTGGTTAACAACAGCCACCAGGATTGCAGGGAGCACCATTGCTAACTGATGCATTTGCACTTCATCACCACATCACTTAGTGATGGAAATTCTGGTTCCAATTGATGTGAAACTCTAGAACTATAGATAATTTTCCTTTATACCTCATGAAAGTAAAAATGACTTAATTCAGAGGAATGTAGTTCAGGACATGAATTTGTCATGCTGTGTCTATATTTGCTACATGTGCTTTTTAAATAACAACAACAATAATTATTATTATTATTACTACTACTACTACTATTAGGGATTGCACCCAAGACTCCTAGTAGTACCAATAGTAATTGGCGTCTTGGGTGCAATCCCAAAACAACTAGAGCACCACTTGAACATCATTGGCATTGACAAATTTACCATTAGTCAATTACAAAGGGCAGCCTTACTAGGAACTGCTTCCATCCTGCGGCAATATCTGTAATACCATCAAACATCCACATATGCCTATCCCAGGTCCTTGGGAAGGATTCAGTAGGTAGACAAAAATGCCAAATCCAGTCTTTACATCTGGCTGACTTATTATTGTTATTTATTATTATTATTATTATTATTATTATTATATGTGCCACCTTACTTTCAACATAATAATAAAGCTTAAAATGCTACAAATAATGTATTCAATATTATAAAAATTAATTGTTTTAAAAAAACTAATGATGAAAAAGAATACATTTATTATTCAGCACATGTGGAACTTAAATGGGTGGGATACAAACTGAAACATTATTCCTGTTGCAAATAATGTCAATCCAGATAAACATAGGGACGGAAGGTGCTGATTTTGTTGTGTTTTTTAAAAAAAAATAGAAATACCATTACCCTTCTGATACCATTATTAGGAGCAGATTTTTTTCAGATTTGTAATTTGGCATGAAAGTGTTCTAAAAATTTGAGGGAAATGCTATTGTTCTTTAGAACCATCCCCCAAATCAACCAAGAAAAAAAGGATTAGGCAGAGTTTTTGGTGGGAGAATCTGAGCATTTTATACATAAGTATAAAATGGCATCCATAGAAAACATTCATACAATGACTGCCAGGGTGGATATGGCTAAATCCTAAATTTTCTATTACTAAAAGACTCTCTCTTCTCATCCCAGGTCCTATCTCCATGCTAAAGGACTTTTCAGAGATGACAAACATTCATGAAAATAAATATGCTAGAGCAGAGGTCCCCAATCTTTTGAGCACCAGGGACAGGATCAGTGTAGAGAGATTTTTCTGTGGACCGGAGGGGGGCATGGTTTCATGTACTGCCTGCATCCTGTGGATGGGGCTTTACTTGTTTACGCAGACTGGTTTCTAACATGCCACAGCCCAGTGCCAGTCCACGGACCAGGGTTTGGAGATCCCTGTGCTAGAGGCTTGTGTTTTGCTTTGTAGCATGGCACCTTCCTATTGTACGGTAGCTACTTTTTAAAAAATTGTAAAAAATCTTTAAAGAAACTAAGCTGGCCAGTGGACATTTCGAGTACTAAGAGAAGTATCTGGAAATACAGCATTGCTACACATCTCTGGAAGCAATCATCACGAAAACCTAAAAATCCTGATATAGTTTCTATGTCTGATGTAAACACTAAATTATCGGCCATATTATTTCCCTTAATGCAGGCAGTCAGTTGATTGCTGAGTAGCTTGCTTCCAGGGCCAAATATTGTTCTATCTTTAGAAATTATGTACCTATGATGATTGATCCGGAACAAACAGGCATCCTTCCTGCAGTTTAAAAAAATGCTAAGCAATACTGTAATGGAAGATAAATTCTGGCCTCTAATTTATAAATGGATTCAAATATATATTGTAATGAAGAATGTCCCAACCTTGTCCTCCCCCAAAATGGAGTGCACTGCTTCCTTCTTGTTCCAGCAGCCCTCTTTTTAACATTTGTAAATAATTTGCATGAAATTAAATGCAGATTCAATAACATTATAGCATTAAATTATATCCATGTGCAGTAATGAAGCATTGAAGAAGATTTGGCCGCTTTAATGCTTATTTGAAGTGAATAAGAGGCCAGTAAAGTAAAATATTTTCAGTTTGCTCTCTGCTTTTTTACCATGAAGGAAAGTATATTGTCAGGCACTGTGTTGAAGTAGTTTTGCACTATTTCTGCTTAAAATTCATACATAGTGGAGCATAGGTCTCTCTAGTTTAACTAATAATTATTTTATAATATGAATCACTATGATCACTGATTTATGCAAAAGTATGCTATTCTGTTGTGTGGGTTTTATGAGTCTAATTAACATAACAATATACATTTAAAGGAATTTTAACAGGATGAAGACCAAAAAAGTTATGACACATAAATTAATGCCTTGTTTATGAAGTCAATGAAGTGATTGGCAGAATTGATGCATGTCTTTATCCAATTACAGAAATGAAAAAAGTGTATGATAAAATAACAATCATATAATGGCTATGTTTCTACAACAAGACTGATGCAGTCAACCACTAATCCTAACAACTGTCCTTATTGGTGGTTCTGATCCCACATAAAAACTAGTAGGAAAAGTAGGTTAGAATAAATTGTAATCACTTCCTAGCATTTGGCATCTTCAGTCCAAGGATTGCCAGGAAAAAAGATGGATTTTTCTTTCCTATCATTGACTTGGATACAAGATTCAGTAGGTCGTTGGAGATCAGTCAAAGGATACAGTTCAGAAATAATGGGGGAACAGCACAGTGGAGTTGATCAAGTAACAATCCCATCTCCCTCCCTCCATCCTTGTCTTTCTCATGTCTCCTTGATTTTAATCTTGGTAGATGTATTTTTATGTCTGTAAGCCACCCAGAGTTACCTTATGGTAAGATGGGTGGTCAATAAATTTTATAAACAAATAAACAGCTCTTAATTTACAATCACAATTGGGACTAGAAAGCCTATAGCTAAGTAATATAGTGATTAAGTGAGTCATGTGACCGCATGCAATTTTACAACCTTTCTGACCATAATTGTTAAATGAATCTCCTCATTTCTCCATTGACTTTGGTTGTTGGAAGCCCGTTAGGAAAGTTGGAAATGGCAATCACATGATCCTGGGACACTGCAGCCATTATAAATACATGCCAACTGCCTTAATTTTGATTATATGACCATGGAAAAGATGCAGTGGGCAAAAATGGAAATGTAATGATTGGTAGTCACTTTTTCAATGCTGTCATAACTTTGAACAGCCACTAAATGAATGTTCCTAAGTCAAGGACTACTTATATCTATGACTTTCATGGATATTGTTTAAAAAATACAACAAGAAGTATCACAACTGAACAAAATCCTATTTCACCTTGAAGAAGGTTTTATTAGCTTTTAGGTGATTAAATCCATACTCCACCACCATGTTCAGCTTTAATGACTATGATAGAATGTGAAAGAATGGTATCTATCAGCTGTAAGCCTTGTTGCAACAGATTAAGAAGCAAAGAAGAAAAGCATTCCTCAGCTTGATAAATCCAAGAACAGCATTTTTAGCTATTCTGAGAAACTAGAGACAATAATTGTAAATCTCTCCACATATACATTCTTCCTATTCTAGATATTCTAGTCCAGCGGCTTCCAACATTTTAGGCACCAGAAACCAGTTCCACGGAGAGAGATTTTTTCACAGACTGGAGGGGCTGTGGTTTTGTCCACTATTTACATCCTATGCATGTGCAGATGCAGTTTCACTTGTTTGCATGGCCCATGGAACCACTGCCAGTCAGTGACCCGGAAGCAGGGACCCCTGTTCTAGTTCAATCCCCTGCCTAAGATAGGAGCAGATTTATCCCAGATAAATAGTTGTCCAATCTTTTCTTGAAAACCTACAGTGTTGAAGCACCCACAAGGCAAGATGCTCCATTGATGAATTTTTCTCACTGTCAGGGAATTTCTCTTTAGTTCCAAGTTGAATATCTCTTTAACATGCTTCCACTTATTGCTTCTAGTCCTATCCTCAAGTGCTTTGGAGACTAAATCAACAACCTCTTCTTTGTAATAGCCCCTCAAATACCAGAAAAGAGCTATCATGTCACCCTTAAACCTTCACTTTGTTTGGCTAGGCATATCTAGTTCCCATAAATATTGTACCATTTAGCTTCCAGACCTCTTATCATTTTTATTGCTGTTCTCTTCAGTCTTTCTAAGATCTCAGCATTTTTTTTGTATTGTGGTGATCAGAACTGTATGTGGTATTCCAAGTGTGGCCTCACTCATGCAATGTAAAGCAGTACTACCACTTCTCATGATCTTGATGTTATCCCTCTATTTTGGCAGCTGCATCACACTGCTGGCTTATATTCAAGTGGTGGTCCACTAGAATACCCAATCCCTCTCACAGTTGCTACTAACAAGTCAGGTACTGCCTATTCTATAATTGTGTTTCGATTTTTCTTAAGTACAGGATATTATTTTTCTCAGCACTTAACAGCAATAATGTTCAAGTCTTCCATATCTTTTGAGTCTATCCTCCAAAGCAGCGGTTCTCAATCTGTGGTTCGCGACCCCATTTGGGGTCAAATGACCATTTCACGGGGGTCGCCAAACAACGCAGTCAGCCATTTTTTTCCCTTTTCCTTAGCTGTGCTACTCCCTCTTATTCTATTGGCTTTTGAAAGCCAATAGAATAGACTCTCTTGAATAGAGTCTAATTCTATTGGCTTTCAAAAGCCAATAGGAATTGTCCAGGCTGTCTCTGCCCTGCTGAGCCCACCAAAAGTCCCAGTCGCCAAACGTTGCTGCAAGTTGTCTGCAGCAAAGGCGAGCTGTCTGGAAGTTTCCAACCCTCCCTGCTGAGCAACTACTAAATGTAAGTAAAAGAGGGCCAAAGGTGGGAGGGCCGGCCAGGAGCACCTGGGCCTGCCTGCCACTGCCCCAAATGGGCGGTGGCCAAGATAAGGCTAGCGGGGCAGCGGTGGGTGCTGGGAGGGCAGCGGTCACGCGTGGGGTCCGGCGGGTGGCTTACCTCCCTTGGGCTAGGCCAGCTGGTGGCCCAGCTGGTGGTCGTCCTGCACCATCGCTGCTGCTTGCCATGGCCGCCCAAGAGTGCCTGGGCCTTCTCTGCTGCCACCCCGAATGGACGGTGGCCAAGGTAAGGCTAGCAGGGCAGCGGCGGGCACTGGGAGGGCAGCTGACGCATGTGGGGCCGACTCTCAGCTGGCTGTCGGGAGCTGGGCGGTGTGTAGCAGCCCCGCCGATTCCCCACCGATGTCTGGACTCTGACCCAACTCCCAGCTGACTGTCGGGAGTCAGGCTATGCTCCTGGGGGCCATGCGGACATCGGCCGGCTGCTGGCTGTGTTCTCCCCACCTCCCAGCTCATGGCAAGGCCAGGGACTTGAAACACGCCCCCTACGTGCCCCGGGCCGACTCAGCTGCGTGGGTGGCCAGTCTGAGCTGAGCCAGGTCTGGGCCGCTGCCTCCACGCCGCGTCGGAGCTTCCCCCTGCACTGCCCAGCCCACCTCCCTCACCATCGGAGGCCACCTTGGCCCTCTGGCGCCTGGCACAGCCCTGGAGCTGGTGGGCAGGAGCGGCTCTTTCCTGGCTTGTCGGGCTCCGGGCCTTGGAAGCGGCCAGGTGGCGGGGAAGAGGGTGATGCCTGCGTGTGCGTCGGAGGCCAGCCAGATGGGCTGGGAGGGCTAGAAGCGGTGCCTTCTGAGCAGGAGCTGGTGCTCCGGCCACTCCCTTCTCGTGTGTGACGAGTTGGGGAAGGGTTTGGCAGTGAAGGGCTGCGCAGCATGGAAAGGGGCTCCCACGATCCCACCTCTGCAATGGCGCTCAGGAGGTTGGAGGGGCAGGCAGGTCCCGGGGGGGCAGCTGGGAGAGGCAAGAGGTGCTGTGATGAGGATGGGGGGCTCCAGACTACCATCTCCAGCAGCCCTAAAAAGCACTGTGGAAGAGTGGGGAATGCTGGGAGTTGCAGTTCATCACCATTTGGGAAAACATGACTCTCCAAAAATCAATCCTCTCTTCCTTCCTTCCTTCCTTCCTTCCTTCCTTCCTTCCTTCCTTCCTTCCTTCCTTCCTTCCATCCATCCATCTCCTTCCCTTCCCCTTCAATCTCTTTCTCCTTCCTTCCTTCCTTCCTTCCTTCCTTCCTTTCCCCTTCAATCTCCTTCCTTCTCCATCTTCTTCCTTTCTCCTTCAATCTTCCTTCCCTCCCTCCCAACATTTTGAGCAAGGAAGAGTAAGCTTCTCCAGTGAGCATTGCTATATTGTTTTTGTAATTAATAACTATGCTTTAATTATGTTCAATTTGTAACAATGAAAATACACCCTGCATATCAGATATTTACATTACGATTCAAAACAGTAGCAAAATTTCGGTTATAAAGTAGCAACGAAAATAATTTTATGGTTGGGGGTCACCACCACATGAGGAACTGTATTAAGGGGTCACAGCATTAGAATGGTTGAGAACCACTGCTCCAAAGTGTTAGCAATTATCCCCAGCTTGGTGTCATGTGCAAATTTCATGAGCTCCCCTTTAACCCCTCATTTAGATCATTTATGAAGATGTTTAAAAGTACTGATCCCAGTACAGAATCTTGAGGTATCCCACTGCATGCTTCCTTCCATGTAGCTGTAGTTCCTTTTTTTTTTTGTAGTCCCATTTCTTTGAATCAAACATTCAAAAATTAGTATGGAAGTTACTTGCCTTGTAGTTATGTACATGAATTATATATCAGTCTTATTTGCAGATTGCATCAACAGCAGTGACATACATGGATTTTATTGGTGAAATAATGTCCAAAACCTGCAGAAAAATCATCTACTTAGACCTGACCTATTACAGTAGACAGACAGCACCAGACTATGATAAATCAAGCACTGGGATTGCACAAAAAGGGGATATATTTGTAGCCAGATCCTGTTCACAGCTAAATCTTCAGGAGGAGAATGTGTAGACAGTAGCCTTACAAATCTGGAAGCTATGCCAGTTATTACTGTAATATATAAATAGAAAAGGTAATGAAAACTTCTTAAATATATAACAAATATGAAAAATATCAGAAAAGAAAACAAAAATGAAAACAAAGTTCTGTTTACATGTTGCATATCTGAGTAAACCAAGGAAAGAGCTAGGCTTTCATTGGGGAGCAGGGGGTGGAAGAAACAGTTCTGTTATTTTGGGCTTCTGTATTTTACTTCTTCACACAAATGTTTGTTCTTAATTCATAGGATATAGTCTGCTTTTCATAGACACTCAGCTAAGAGCCAGCATCACTATCTGAAGGTAACAAGTAATCCAACATTGACATTGGTAACACTGCTTTGAATAATTATAGGATAACAAAAATGTACAGTTAATCAGATTTTAACAAATCAGTACATTTATGTATATAAATAGAGTATTTTGTATTACAGGATTTTGATCCAATCCTTGTAATGCACTCTTAGATTCATGCAACATCTTTCACTAACTAGTGGATTTTATTAGTTTGGTTATATTGGTGCAAATATGGAATGTTCCATGGAGTTAGTAAATGCTGATGCAATTGTGAAATGGTGCCCCAAGGATTTACATCTGGCTCCTATCTAGTTGTGGTATGTTATGGTTTTTGCCTTTAAATTGTCTGGGTGGTGACAAATTAATTATAATTAAGTAAGACTTGATTATTCATCAAGCTTTGAGTGCTGTTCCCTTAGATTTCAACACAACAGCTGACATACTCACATTACTTGTCATCATGCAGGCTCAACTGAATAATTATATCTGGAATGGTGCATTAATTAGGCAGCAATATTTGAGAATGAATTGTGATTGAAAAAAAGCAAACTTGAAGCAAGTATTTTCTAATTGAAAAGCTTAGTAATCTATATCAAGAGGCACTGGCTATTATAATTTAAAGGGAATGTCAAGCTTCTGAAATCATTTGGTTACCCACTAACATGTTCATCAACAATAAGTTTTTACATACATAAAATGAGAAATGAAATATCATATTACTAGAGGTGCCAATAAAATAAAGGTATTACATTATTGCATAGCATATACAGGTAGTCCTTTCAACCACAATTAAGCCCAAAATTTATGTTGTTAAATGAGAAATTTGTTAAATGTGTTTTGACCCATTTTATGACTTTTTTGCCACATTTGTTAAGTGCAGTTGTTAAATTAGTAACACAATTGTTAAGTGAATTTATTTTTTCCCATTGATTGTGCTTATCAGAAGGTCTCAAAAGGATGACTCTAGGACACTGCAACCATCATAAATGTGAGTCAGTTGTCAAGCATCCAAATGTAAATCATGTGACCATGGGGATGCTACAATGGTAATAAGTGTGGAAAATGATCATAAGTCACATTTTTAAATGCCGCTGTAACTTTGAATGTTCACTAAACAAACTGTTGGACTATATATAACATTATATCAAAGACCTACATACAAACACCCGCGAAAACCTCAGAAAACAAATATATATATATTTTCTGAGGTTTGTTTTCTGCATCATTAGCCACCTTAAACCTCTCCAATCCATACACGAATCCAATCCAATCCTCATGAAGATGAGGCACGACCATGAACGCAAAGCCAAACAGCTATACAGTTCACCATCTCTAATCCCCTTGTAACACTGACTAACCTGAGCACAACAAAGCCCCCACCCAAACAGAACACTCCCCCATCCAATCAGAGCACAGCCAACCCCCCATCCAATCAGAGCACAGCCAAGCCCCTAACCAATCAGAACACACCTCCACCCAATCAGAACACAGCTGAGCTCCCAGCCAATCAGTTCAAACCCCCACTGGCAGTTAAAAGGAAGAAACAGCTAAAATCTCACATTGCTCCTAGAAGCAGAAGCCGAAAGCACCAGCCTGAAGATGACGAATGAGACTTTGTCAAAACGTCGCCAAGACATTTCAAATTCTACGTGGGAGAAAACCCGAAGAACCAAAGACCTACATACAAACACCTGCGAAAACCCCAGAAAACAAATGTATATAACTATATAACTATATAATCTATATAACATTATACATACACTAATTTATTTCTAATTAAAATGGGGAAAGGTCCAGAGATAATTAGTTTCTCACATGATCTTCCCTAGCCTGGAACCCTAACAAATAACAACATGGGATGTGGAGTAACATGAAATCCTTGAACCAACCGGAGAAACTTTCTTCAGGAGATCAGTTAAGACCTTTACTTTAGCCTACAGCTTGGGAAAGAAAAAGACACAGGGGAAGTTGGAAGAGTAAGAAGCAAAACAGAAGAGCATTTAAGAACATAAAAGTGTTTTAAGAAAACATGTCTCCCATTCTTCTTTGTGTCAAGGAAAATATGTGTCACACTCTTCTTTGTGTATGACCTCCCTTTTTGCTTCAACTCCACCCATCATGGATGGAATTCAACTCCAGCCATCATGTGTAGAACAATATTTAAGAAATAAGAGGCCTGTGATTGATCTTTCCATAGGTTGCAAAAGCTATGGCATTAGAAATCAAAAGAATAAGGCTAAAATCATTTGATTCCTTATTTCATATTTTGTAAAGAAAACTCTTCTAACTGCTTGTTTTCATTGAGACAAGGTTACAGAGGAGAGGGTTAACTTTTGTGATGTAATATTTATTCTAATTGCTAGAGGTTCTCTATCTACCAGAGCTATTATTAAAGCAAATACTCTACATGTATTTGTTATTTATTAAACATCCACAATATATTTAAAAGTAATAAAAACCATGGCATACACAAAGGCATAATTTGTATTTTGCCTTCTAATCTAAAATATTTTTTTCTGCTTCTTTCAGAAGGCAATCAAGGTCAGAGCTAACCTGAGCACTAACTAGTCATTTCAGAAGGCTAACACATTTCTAGAGAAACAATGATTCTGAACTTTATGACTTACATCTCCTTAAAGAGGGAAACACTAGCATCTTCAGTCTCATTGTAAAGGACAAATAGGGATTGAAAGTAATTTGGTGTAAAGTCATAAAAGGCTTTATAGGTTGACTCTAGCAGTTTTAAATCACATTTGGAAGCACATCAGAAGCCATCATAGGGCCTGTAGTACTGGAATAATGTGTTCCACAGCACACACACACACACATTGAACCAACTGAAATTTCCAAGTAGACTTTAAAGAGCTGTAGATTATGCTGCAATAATCTAAGGCAAGAGTAGCAAAACCTTTTTCTCCAGGTAAGATCACAACTGGACACCACCTAAGCTGGCAAACCCCTGCCTTCCCCCTCCCTCAGATAGCTTCATCTACAGTTCAAAGAAAAGCCACAGGTCCAGGAGGATGGCAGGATAGAGAAGAAAAACTGACTTATTATCAGTATATTGATGATACAGAACCCCAAACTGATGCTTGACATGCTCCAGTGACTTCATATACAGTAAGTGTTAAATAATAGCAGAGACAGGATCTATCCTTGTAGCACCTTATCCATTACTGCATCAAAGGTTTATCCATCTTGTGCTCAAGGCTGACAAGTATCCAAAATAACCAGACTAAAAACAACTTCATCAATAAAAACAAAAAAAACCATGATAAAGCTCCACAGGCACACCATGTCCAGGCCTGGGAACAAAGTCAATTCATAAAGGCCTTACACTACATCAGAACAATGGGCAACATACGTACATTATTAAATCACTAATTTATTTATACTGTAAGATCTCATTTGAATTAGTCTTATCTTTTCTAACTTATTATGTGGTTCTGTGTGTCTACTTCTACTTTAGTTTATATATTGCAGGTTATTAATATGATATTGTAACTACATATATGATATTATGAATACTTCTAATTTTCTGTCTGACTGCCTCTCTGTTTCTGTTTCTCCCTGCCATAGATTTGCCAGTGATCTAAGAATCTCTTGCACCTCTCAGAAAGATGTATTTAACTCATATTTTAAGGGGCAGCAAATCTTGCTTTTTGAAATAAGCAAATTTTTGAATTTGCAAACACAAAACTGCATATTGGTCTTTGTGATTTATTTGTTCACAAATCAATTAATTTATTTCACAGTGATATAATATTTAATTTTATAAAAAGAACAAATGGTTGCAACTTAGCTGTTTATCTAAGCCAAAAATAGTAATTCTTTTTTCCAAATTGTAACATATAAAACATGAATAATTTCATCCAATAAATAACAAAGAATATGTGCTCAGATATTTTGTTTTTTAAAGAAAGTAAATCCATCATTCCCCAATATAAGCAGAAAATATGATAGCAAATCTGTAGCATGGAAGACAGGCTGTTATTATGCAACAGCCTCCCTAGCGCCTTTTTGATATGTTGAGTTGTGCTTTATTAGAACACAACCAGCAGTTATTAACTGTGCTTTCTGAGAATTATGAGACTTAAAGTTCAATCTATTTTAAGACACATCAGATTAAAGAATATTGTTTTATATCTATCTATTGACAGTACGTTATCTTGCTACTATCGGTAATCTCTTATACTGAATTGTGATTACAAGTTTTTCTAATTGGTGTCCATGTTTCCTGTTTGATTCCTCAAACCAAATCTTGGCATTGATACAGAAAAGACCTTTGATAATTTGAACTGGGATTTCTTGTTTAAAATTGTGGAAGATACTAACTTTAGTGAGAAATTTATTACTTGTAAAATTACTTGTAAATATTAAGACATAGCTGAAAGATATGACACTAGAATGTAAAGCAGACATAGTAAAATGGTCTTAAAAATTAGTGAAGACAAAACCAAGCTGATACAAATTGGCAATGTTCAAGACAACACTCCGATAACATTAGGAAGGGGGTGTCTTAAAATTTGTGAAAGAATTTAATTACCTTGATAGCATCATCGATACAGATGGGAGAAGAGAAGCAGATATGAAATGGACCAACATGGACCATGTCCACTATAAACACAGCAACCAAGATCAGATTATTTAATGCCATTGTCATATCGAATTCCATTTATGCAGGTGAGACCTAGAAATCTATGACAAGAATTATTCATAATAAGATCAATGTCTTCCAACAACTTTGTCTCAGAAGGATTCTTCATATCTTATATTGGGACCATGGCACAAACAAGAAAATTCTACAAAGAAGTAATTCCTGAAGACTCTAGGATAGCAACAGAATGAAGAATGTGCTTTACTGGACATGTGGTTCGCACAAAAACTACAATCAATTGGATATCACTAGATGGTGTGAGGAAAAAGAAAAAGACCAAAGAAAATCTGATGCTAAATATTTCAGGAAGATCTGATAAATATCAACTTTAAATGGGAGAATGTTTCAGAAACTGTTGCTATGGACCGAAAATTGTGGAGTATGCTTGCAGCCTAGGATGTTATGATGATGAAAATTGATTTATACTTCACAAAAAGCACTGATAATTTGGAAATGGAGAATTAACAAAACCTTGTGAGTGACAGAAAGACAACGATGCTCCTCATCACCATAGTTATTCATCTTGGCTTTGGAAATATTGAATAAAGACATAAGACAGGGTGAAAGAATTGCTGGAGTGAGAATTAAAAAGGAAACATAAATTGTAGGCATTTGTTGATAATTTGATGATAATTCTGGAAAATCTCTTGGAAGAAATGAAATTCTTAATGGGAGAATTAAATTTTTTGCTGCGTTAGCTGAATTTAAAATTAATAGTGGCAAAACAATGTTAACAAAAATATTAGGATGGAAGAGCTAGAGGAATTGATGGAAAACACTAGTTTTAAGATTGAAGAAAAAAGTAAAATAATGGCTATTACTATGACTAATGTGAATTGTACATTATTTCATAACAATTATGTTAGGGAATGACATAAGGATATGCTAAGATGGGAGAAATTATGAAGAATTTGGAAGAATTTCTGAATAAAAACGAATGATGTTTTTATTCTGAATTATACCTATTTTGACAACTGATATATCATTTTAGCCATGGCCACAAGGGTGAAATATAAAATCCTTAAAGATGCAAAGGAATGAAGTGGATTGTGACTGCCTGAATTGAAATTGTATTTTTGTCTGCTATTTGTTTTGGATGAAGGAGTGGGTCCTGCTGAGAAATAAGAGAATCTGAGAACTAGAAACACATGACTTGAGGTTTGGATGGCATGGGGTTTCTGAGGTGATAAACTTGATGTTCTTTTAAAAAATCACTATATTAAAAAAAACAGTGCTTTTTTTTCTAAAAAGAAAAAAGAAAAGGTGCCGGAACTCACACACGGCATATAACCCGCTTTGCTTACCCTACAAGGTTCCATCCAAAAAAGGTGCTGGAACTCCATTCTGGGCGTTCTATGAGAAAAAAAGGCCTGAGGAAAAACCATATTTAGAGTATGAAATAGATATAAACCAGAGTATGCCCAAAAATGGATTTTTGAATCTTGATACAAAAGAAGCATTTTATAGAAAGAAAACAGTAGGCAAAGAGAGGTAGTTAACATTAGAGCTGTTGAGAGATGGTTAACAAAAACATGCCAAAGATAAGATGAAATCAAATGATCAGCTGACTTCACAGGGATTTTGTTTTCATTTATTTTATTTTGTTTTGTTTTCATTTTTCTTGGAACTATTCTCTATTTATTTCTTTGCATTTTTTCCACTTAGTACTTTTCTGTTATTTTCTCTTTTTCTTCCAAAATTTTCAAGGCTTTTATTCTTTTAAAAAATTCTTTACTAAGAGCTATATATGATACTTTTACAAATTAAAAATATTATATCATCTTGAAATGGAAGCTAATCTCAATTTTTGTGAAAGTGTATTTAGTTCTTATACAGTGGACATATTCTTTCTGATCAGTCTCTTCCTGTTTACTTTTGTTTACTATGCAGCTATTGCACAGCAAATGGCACAAAATAATTTCTTTCAGCTCTAACATAATAAGAGATCTGAAGTAAAGTTGCTTCTTCCTCTTCTTAGACCAAATACTTAAGTTCACAATATTTTTCTTTGGCAATTCATATTGACCTTATATCCAGTCATATTGTGATTTTGATCAATCTATTGCTTTGGATTAGGAACATTCTTCTACACCTGTATTTACTTGGGATTTATACACTACAAGTAGTCCAGTTCCCAAAGTTGCTTTAATATTTCTAGCTAATTTGCAAGATAAAGATAAACTGTGAGCAGCCAAAAAAAGAAAGAAAAAAGGAAAACTTGTGAAAGTACTGCTAGTAATAAATCAAAGAAATTGGAGAATTCTTAATGGGTAAAAAAAGCATCCTAGTAACAACCAAAACAAGCTATTAAAATCCAGCTTTCAAGTGCTGTATATCTTTTCTGATGCCTTTAAAATTTAAGTGAGATTTCTACCATTTCTGTTTTCCTCTATATCTATTTATTTCATCTATTCATATAAACCTATGAATAGTTTAGAATTAATATTTATTTACTTATGAATTTATAAAGTGCTTCACTCGAAGTTATTCAAGCAGTATACAGTAGCAACAGCAACAGCTAATTCAGTATGGTTGTTATTTTTATTTACAAATACAATGTAATTTGTATTACACATCATCTTTTAGGGTACTGTACTTGTCCTAAGTTTTAAGTAATTATTAGAGCAAAGACAGAAAAGACAGAAAAGGGAAGACCTAAATACTGAAAACCTCCCTGAATTATAACCTAAATTTTCATTCCTAACTACACTTCCTAGTAATGTTATATATAAAAGGATCTACAGTATATCTTAATAGACTATTCTTATTCAGAATTTCCAGGGTTTATTTATTTATTTATTTATTTATTAAATTTCTATACCGCCCCTCTCCCATAGGACTCGGGGTGGTTTACAGCCCGATTAAAACAGATAATAATAATAAATATTTAAAAATAAATTAAATTAATACATGGCTGTTACTAAAACCTGTTAAAATCCCAATTCTAAAACCCAAACAACCTTGTTTAAAAATTTACATAGAGATTTACATAAAACCCAAGGAGGTCTAGGCCAGGCCGGCTTAATTGAAGAGATGAGTCTTCAATTCTCTTCTGAAGGTGCGGAGATCATGACATGTCCGGAGTTCTGGGGGGAGCTCGTTCCACATCATCGGTGCCCCCACAGAAAAGGGTCTCCCCCTGGGCGCCACCAGCCGATACTGCTTAGCCGATGGCACCCTGAGGAGGCCCTCTCTGTGGGAGCGAACTGGTCGATGGGAGGTATTTACTGGCAGTTCCTAGGACAGTGATGGTGAACCTTTTATAGATCGAGTGCTCAAAAACTGCCCCTGCCCCTGACCATCCCCTGTCCTGCCCCGCTCTGCTCCACTCCATGCCCCACCCCCACTCCACCCCACTCTGCCTGCCCACAGGGACACTCACTGCCTCCAGGGTCCAGCACAGATCACCCAGCCAGCCCAGCAGTGCCATGGGAGCCATGGCCTTGCCCGTGCCCCGCAGCATCAACTGTGTGTGTTGGGGCGTGAGGGCAGAGTCTTGTCCAAGCTGCCTGGCTGCCATGTCCTTGGCTGCGCTGTTCCGCGTGGGCCATGCTCGGGGGCGGCTCTCCAGGGGGTTTGCTGGTGAGGGGGTTGCGGGCAGAGGCTCGGCTGGGGCAGCGGCATGTGTGCCCACAAGAAGGCTCTGAATGCCACCTCTGGCACCCGTGCCATAGGTTCGCCACCACTATCCTAGGACCTATTTTTTTAATAGAATGTCCCAAAAATGCTTTTACAAGAGACAACTGGACTGCCTGTTTTTCTTTGAAGACATTTCGCTTCTCATTCAAGAAGCTTCTTCAGCTCTGAAGCTTCAGCTGAAGAAGCTTTTTAAATGAGAAGCGAAACATCTTCAAAGAAAAACAAGAAAATCCAGTTGCCTCTTGAAAAAGTATGTTTGGGACAATCATGACCAGAATGACTGAGAATCTCCATAGACATTTTTAATAGAATGTTTGTACGTTTCAATTCTACGTTAACCTAAGTACTCTGCATTTATTTCATGGATTTTTATTTCATTTGGAACCCAATTATTAGATTTTATATTTCTTTAAATTTTCTAATACAATTTTCAGTGTAAAAAACAAAAAAATAGCATTGAAAATGCATGTTGTGGATAGAACCTATTAGAAACATAAGTATTTAGAGAAAATAACATTTTATATAGTAAAGGTATCTGATAAGTTAAGTTTTGGGCCAACTTATTTGAGGGACCCTCTCTCTCCAATTAATCTGCTTATCCCATCAAATCTAGCAAGAGAAGAACGCTGCAGGTTCTGTCTCTCAGAGAATTATACTTGGCAGCCCAAGGAGGTGGACCTTGTCTCCCGTTTCCTCCCCAAAATGTCAGTTACATCGAGAAGTCTCCTAAGAGTGGCTTTATCATCAGGCCTGGAGAGGTGGGTAGGTCCCAGGGAACTAGTGAGATTCTGACTCCATTACTGACCAAATTTCTTATGTATATATGCTTTTTTAAAAAAATAATTGCTTTTGACATTTTTATTGTTTTATTCTGTTTCTGCAGTATGCTATCCAGAGTCACTTCTTGTGAGATAATAAATAATAATAATAATTTTCTTTCCACCTGTGAGGTGGGAAATATTAAAGAATATATTGTTTAAAAGAAACTGCAGAAAGTGTGTGTGGTCTTAGATATCACTGCTGAAAAGCATGCATCTATTTAAAAGTAACCATACCTCTGGAGGAATTGCTTGCCTACAATTTTAAGGCAAGCAATTCTTTTTCTAAGGCTTACTGTAGGTCTTTTCTCTCTCCCTTCCAACATGTATATTTAGTTTTGATTCCTTCTCCCCCCTCCCAAGAAGTTATTTTATTTTCACTTCCATCATCTTCAGAACTATCTGTTCAAATAAATTTTTCTGAAAAAAATAAGTATTAGCAATCAGAAATAGCTACCTAAATATGAAGTTTTATACTGATCTTTTTTTTAAAAAAAATCTCCAAATAAAGTAGAAAGAATGAATGTACAGATCAACATTAAATAGATATAGCTTGTACATACAATGTACATACAAGTTTCTGTAAATCCCAAGTGTGGGGTTACCTTTGTAAAGTATCCATACATCTCAGATAGCTAAACTAGGCTTATTCAAATGGAAGTGCTGGATTCTTTGGAAACTGATAGATAGAATGGATATGCTATGAGGAAGCAAAAATTTGGAGTGGCAGAGCCAGGTTGCATATTCTGCCTTTGCTTCAAAAAGAAAGAAGACTGCACAGAAGCTTATTATTTAGATGCTATTTCTATGCATTTTAATATAGAAAAGGAAAACAAAAATATGTTAATATAGTTTGCTTGTGATATAAATTGAGTGTCTTGTTCATTTGTAAATTCCAAAATAATTATTCTGTATCTTGTAGACTGAAAATATCTTTACTTTTTAGTTGTAAATTTATATTATTAATATTAGGAAATATATACTGATGGTTTACCACTTGACTTAAAAATATGTTTCATAATTTAAAAATATTTAGAATTTGACAGTATTTTTGCATTTGGAGATGGTATAGTGTTTGTAAATGTTATACAATTTATAGTTATGACAAATTAATGTCTTTGTTTTTTCATTCTAATTTTCCAAAGATTATCAGGCCTTAATTTGCTCATTTATCCACTGTGGATAAATCAATACCTCAATTATTGATTATATAATTAATAAACTATTGGATAATTAATTTTTATGCTTAGTGTCCATTTCTTCAGATATATACTGCTATTCAAGAGTTGAAAATATACTTTATAAAAAGGAGAAATACTGTGCAAATGATCAGTGTTTTTCTGGGGTCAGTTGAGGTGTTTTGTAAATTTTTAAAAATATCAGTATTATGTAGTTCTAACGAACATCTTTCTGGATTCACATGCCCATTTTTAAGAATTGTTTTAAACATCAATACTACTAATGTCAGCCATGATCTGACCTGGCTGAATCAACTGTCGATAAGCTAGTAAAATCAATTATCAAAACTCAAGATTGACATGAAGTGACCAAATATCTTAAATCTTCTAGTCAGGGACAGTGTAGGCAGATTGATCTATATTTCTGTCATTGTCACATAGGATCTCTAAACAGAAATTTTCAGGTTTTTAGTTGAGAAAACTATTCTTGGAAGTCTTCATGTAGAACACTGTGGTTGTTAAGTAAACCCATTGTTTGTTATAGTGTTTTCACCAAAAATCAGACATAAACCCTGTTTTTTGGCAAAATATTATAAATTGTGGTCACATGACTATGAGATACTGCAAACAGCTGATAATGCAGGCTGGTCACTCAGTTCCAAAATGCAGTCCCTTGACCATGCAGGGCAGATTGGCCATCAGACTTTCAGAAACAGGTTGTACGTACTTTTGAGAGTGTTTAACATAACTTCTAATGATCACTAACCAAGAACTACTTATATTTCTTTAAGCTTGCTATCAGTATGATTCGTACGTATCTCTAAAGTAGATGATTAGACACAAAACTTAACAACAGCTTTAAACTGATGGACAAATGTTGGTTTTATTGGCTATAGGTTTATACATTTGATTCTGTCAGTGGTCTGAGATGAGATGCACCACTTAATTTAATCGTTGAATTTGAATGTAATCCATTCAATACAGGAGATTTTAATTCATTTAGAGCGACCATGTGTTCTCTCACCTATTCTTTGCTTTTTTGATTTGAATTTCTCCAGTATTGTTCATGATGCTTCTTGCCAGTTGGACTGCTTTTAACTTTTAAGCTAGATACAAAGTAGTAATCAAGTAGTTGAACTATTATCCTTGTCGTCCATTCTACATGGTTGGCCTGTCTTTTCTTGACTCCAGTTCTGGCCATACCAACAAAACCTGTTTAGGATGGGGTGGTATTTTTGTTTTGTTTTTTGTTTGTTTGTTTTTTGGTATTCATAGGCATCTATAGTTCATGTAGCCTTACTCTTCCTGACCACATTGTTGCACTTTTGGGATATTTCCTGACATTCTGTCTTTGTTATATGTTGTTCTATTTTTAAAACTTGTCTTTTTTTGTTTATCAGTTTATAACAGATATTTTGGTGCAATTAAGCCAATCTCATTAGGTATCTTCCGTTTTTCCTCTTGGTATTATTTGTATTTGTGCCTTAATTACCTCATTTTGTTTTAGAATTTTTCAGTTGTCTTGAACTGTTTTTCCTTTTAGGATTTCCATCCATAGAATCTTTCAATCTTTTCCCTTAGCACATTGAAGTAAGCTCTCTTGAAGTCTGGAACAATTTAGGTATTTTCAGTTCTTCAACCTGGATTGGATAATCATTAATGTCTATCATTGATATTCTCATTCATGTAATTCCTCAAAGCGTGTTTGTAGGAAAGAGGTATTGAATAAAAGCATTAAATGGATAGTTTTCTGTTACTGGCAGCAAAGGTTTCTTACTTTTTCCACAAATGTAAATTCAAAGGTGAATTTCCATGCAGTGGTAGCAAGGAAGACTCCCTATAACAGTGGTGGCGAACCGATGGCACGGGTGCCAGAGGTGGCACTTGGAGCCCTCTCTGTGGGCACACGTACCGTTGCCCCAGCCTTGCCTCCTCTGTGACCCCCTCCTCTCCAGCAGCCCCCCGAAGGAGAGTCGCCCCTGAGCATGGCCCACACAGAGCAGCGCAGCCAAGGACATGGCAGCCAGGCAGCATAGACAAGACTCTGCCCTCATACCCCATCATGCAGTTGATGCTGCAAGGTGCGGGCAGAGGATGTGGCTGCCATAGAGCTGCTGGGCTTCCTGGGCAATCTGCAGAGGGCCCTGGAGGTGGTCAGTGGTCCTATGGGCAGGTGGAGCAGGGGATGGGGGGACAGAGCAGGGGTGGGGCAGGGGGGTGGAGCGGGGGTGGGGCCAGATTTTGGGCACTTGGTCTCTAAAAGGTTTGCCATCACTGCCCTATAAGCTGGATAATACATAAATTGTGCATCCTCACGTTATATTGAGATTTTATTTGGACTCAGGATAAAAATGGAAGTGGAAATTGAATGTATATTTGCACATTGTTATGTAGCAATACATACAGTTATGCAATTTACAATTTTCCCACCAAATTCCCTTTGATATTGGAATGTAAACACAAAGTTGTTAGAATTTTATTATAATTGGTCCTGTGTAATGTGAATAAGCAATAGGTACAATATTGAGGAAGTGATTTTAAAAATGGGAGGGGGTAAAAAACACTTAAAAATTTCCAGGCACTCTGTCTGTGTTTAAAGGCACAATAATAACAAAACTTTAAATTAGCATAAGAGATTTAAGGCATTTCAGGAAAACATTGATTAAATCTGCCAGTGAAATGAATGTGCTTGGTGAATGACCTAATTAGTGTATACTTGGTTCTTTTTCACTGCAATGCTTATCACTAATTGCTCTTCTGCTGGTATTCTCCTGACAAGCAGGAAAAAATAAGAATGAGCAATTTGTTACAAAAACAGTGACGGTCACTTTTAACTCAGCTGAACCTACTGTCAAGTTAATTGAGAAACTGAGCCCAGGAGTTCCATTCCCATTTAGATTATGGAAAACCGCAGTTACTCAGTGTCTGACTGTGTACACAGATACTTATAGTATGAACTTTTTTTACTGGTTTTTTAAGTATGTTTAATCCCTCTTTCTTTATAGATACACAAACAAAGACAACTGTAGAATGCATAGTTATTCCTCCATCTTCAGGATTAACTTTAATACAGTTGAACCAAATTAAAGTAGCCCTTTTATTTCCTTCAAAACAAGGTTTCTGATGTTTGTAATGCTGATAGACAATATGGATTTAGAAAACTGAATCTTATAGGTGTTAGCCAGGAACTGCTTCCGAGCAGGTTACTTTAAAGCAGACATGTTAAACACAAGGCCCAGGGGCTGGATGCGGCCCGCGAAGTGGTTTCATGTGGCCCGCGAAGCCATCATGGAAACAGTGAGGGAACAGCCCCCGCTGCTTTGGCCCTGGCCCAGGCCGGCCAGGAGCCAGTTTACAATTTTGTGGTGCCATCTATGCTCAAATGCATTCAGTCTTAGCTCCACAAGGCCGTTCAGAAACAGCGAGGAACCAGTCCCTGCCGCGTTGGCCCAGCCCCTGGGTGCATGCTGGGGAGGTGTCACCCTTTGTGAGGAATGAAGAAATGCACCATGCCTTGGGGCTTGCCCCGGTCCCACCCCCTTCTGCCAGAGAGCCTCAGATCTGTCCCATTCCTGCCCAGGCCCCCACAGGCACCCTTGACGCAAACAATATAGAGCTGACCATGCCCACCCAGTAGGCTGCACCCACCCTGGCCACACACACCCCCCAAGGGCAACCGCAATGCTGATGCGGCCCTCAATGAAATTGAGTTTGACACCCCTGCTTTAAAGCAAAGATTGGAGGAGGATTTTTGCTGGACATAACCCTTATGGCATTCATGGGGAATCAGTAAATAGAGATTGCTTCCCTGGACATCACCAACAAAGGATGGCTTCCAAAGAAAACTGTGCAAGAATGTACTCTTTGAGTCACAAGAATTTCCATAAGGTATTTAACATTAAAAAGAAAAGGGTGATGTGTGTGTGTGTGTGTGCATGCCCACGCGTGTGTTTCATTCAATATGACAATAAATTGTCTTTATTTGATATTAGAGCAAACCCATTTAAACTAACGAGACCTGAGATAGTCATGATATACTTAAATAATAAATAGCATTTGCTGCTATTTACTAATGGAATTTTGTATGTGGAAGTTAATTTAAATATAACTGATGCTTTAGAGAATGAATATTTATGAATACAGGGTCTTTGTAGTTTAGGTTATACCATTTAAATGGCTAATTGTATCTATGGAGTTTAAGTTGCATCATAATTCTTCTCTATGATACTATGTTGATTTTATAGTTTTTAAACTATATTTGTAAACTGCCTTGAAATCCTAGATAATGTTGTAAATGATTACATTGAAAATAGTCTGTGTTAGTTAAATTACACATTTACATTAAATTAAATTAAATATTTAAGAGACATTACAAACTCCTCTAAAGTCTTTTGAACCTTCTGTTCTATCACTGCTTGAAATGCAGGGGCTTTTTTATGTGATTTTAAAAGAAAAAAAACTATCTGAAAACTTTTTAGCAGATGGTTCATCTCATAAGAATTCCACCTCTGATATTCTGCTCTGGAATTGTATCTGCACAGTTGCCCAAATAATAAAATGCTGTTGAAGCCACAGCTAGAAACATAAATTGGTAGTGTTAAATATTGATGTGCAGTAAAGCACAAAGCTTTAGAATGTAATATTCTTTTTTATAGTAAATGTGGTATTGTGACATATAGTAAATGTGGTATTGTGACATCATTTTAAAAATATAGAAGAAAATGATAATATAATTACGCATTCCTAACTGAATCACCATGAGAGAACATATTAGCTAACTAGTTTGCCAAGATATTTTTTAATGCTTAAGGGCTAATTTATTGGAAAGATAATATATAGATTGATCCCATATCTACATTTCTGTGAGACCCCTATAATTCATCTTGAACAAAATTCTTGCAAGAAGCTTTTCATTTGATGTGGACAATCCAAATTTATTTTCCCATGATAATTTAAAAAATTAACATCCTTTAATGACACCGTAGCTCTGGCACCTGAAGCAAAAATCTTACTTACGATAAGGACAGTTATGTTAATCATGCCATAATATCTTTTGGCTAATTTTATATCTTAATTTGAGAAAGAGATGGCAGATCCTATCAATAGCAATAGGAGTAAAAGAGCCAGCTCAGTGTACAATAAATGTGCCCATTCAATTTTTCTTTCTCTCTTTTTAAATACAGGGATTGCATAAGTGGGCTATTTCTTTTGCAATGGGATATTTCAGCTCCTTTGATAATGTTCTTTTAATAACAACCTGCAGCTTTTGTTGCCACCGCTACCACAGTAATCTGAATAACATAAGGCAAAATTCACAGTGAGCCTTCCATCTTTTGTAAATTTATATGGACATGAACCAGTGGAACTTTCCATTATTGCAATGATTATTTTAGAATGAGCAAATGTAGCTTCTATAAATTCTTCTTCAAATTTTTCAACAGTTTGGACAGTTTCCCCCAATTCTCTCTTTAGGCTATAAGAAAATTACCAATAACTTGCAAAGAATAAAATTTTTGTATATCATAATAGTAGTACTACTCTTTAAAAACAATTTATTTTTAAAATTTTATTAAAATATTTTTAATAAAGAATAAATAAACAAATAATATTTAATAAAGAAAAATGAAGAATTTATTTTTCTGGGATTTAATGAAGTATTGAGAGTCATAGAAGTTAGATTCTGTCCTCTTTGTCCAATCAAACACCACCATGTTTATGTTTATGTTTATTCGCATTTATATGCTGCCCCTCTCCGAAGACCCGGGGCGGTTCACAACAAAAACACAACAACAATTTAAAATCAACCACATTCATACCCCACACAAACACAATCAATTCACAAGCACTGATGGTGGGACACTCTTAGGGCCGAGGGGCAGAGCTCAGCTCATATGCCCCAAGCCTGTCGGCATAGATGCCCCATCCAGAATTTCATCAAAATTGTCTTCTCCATTAAAATAATTTCTAAAATATTTTTTCTTCCATCAAATTTAATGGGAACCAGTAAGCCAGAAAATGTAGGAGACTGTTTGTATCCATCAGCAGAAAGCTTCATGAAAGAAAACATTGTTAACTTTCTATGGAAAATATCATGGTAGCAGGAGAAATTGACCCCTTGCATTGACTAGAGAAAAAAGAATAAAAAATTATCTCCTTTGGAAGCAGCCTTGCAACTGAGAAGCTGGCCAATCCATTGACCTAAGAAGAGTCCAAATTGCTGTTTAAACAAGACTTCCAAGAATCAAAGATCAACTTTACATTTTGCTTACTATTTTATTTCTGATACTAATTGCCTCTATTCTTTCTTTGTTCCTCATTCCTCATCTGTTTGTATGGCTTATTGTTTTAAGTAACTGGATAGCGAGGCCTGCCTTTCAAGCTTAATTTATTTAAGTATCTTTGAGAGATAATTGTTTTATAAATGATATAAAAATGCAGGAAACAAATAATGTATAAATAATAAAGGGAACAAATCTGCTTGAGAACAAGTATTTGGGGAAAAGTGATATTAATCATTCAAAATTCTGTTTCTCTGCAAAACTTTTTTAAGACTGTCTTTGTGACATGCTATGACAAGATTGACAAAAAGTAAAAAAATAAAATAAAAAGAATATGGTTGAAAGAATAAAACTGTTAATCAAAACATGAAATCAAAATGTTAATTGAATTTCCCTGTGTTATTTGTATGTTCAGGCCAATGATCATATTAAGAGGATAATTCATAAATGTTCCTTTCAAACAGAGTTCAAAATGAACAAAAAACAAGTTCAGTTTCTGTAGATCATAAATATGTTTTAATCATTTTCCTTTTTTTCTAATCATGTTTGTCCTATGGTTCTATTACATTACATGCTTTACAATTTTTTGTGAAATTTCTATGGGATATGTCACTATTTTCATATTGCAGCTATTTTCATATTGCAGCTGTAGAATTGAAGGTCAGAATCTTATCCAAGTCACCTATAATTTATATTAGCTTCAGGCTCTGAAGTTGCCATTCTCATTTTTTCTTCCTCTTTTGTAATAGAAAAGGAAATTAAAAATTGCTTTAAAAATCAACACATACCCTCCAGTTTTACTGCAACAGTCATAGATAAAGAAGGGTCATCACATTGCCATCATATATCATATTAAGCCTATGCATTTAGACAAGAATGGTTGATTCAAGTCTAAACTAACTTTTGGGCTGTCTTCAGTTGCAAAAATAAACTATTCAAAATTTGGAGACAAGGGAAAATTTTGGAATGGAGGAAGATTGCCTTTTGAAATCAAAAGAAGTAATTCATATATTAGTGAATATAAAAATATATTGTCATGGTATTCATTTTTAAGATTATAATTTTGATCTTATCCTTTTGCTTGAATACTTTGGGAAAATGCAAAATATATTAATATCTACATTTATGAATATTTTAATTTCTAATATTTTGTACTATGTACTACCTTTTGTATGTACTATGCATATTACATATTTTGTATGCATACAATATTTGCAAAAATGTTTGTAAATTCATCTTTCTTATGATTAATTCATCATTACATTAATTCAGTAATGTAAACACATTTCAGTGCCTGCATAACTTCAAATATCTGTGATAATATAGAGAAATAAGATTGTCACATCTGCATTTTGTTAATATTTCAATCCAAATCTCAATTGCATCTGTTTAGCACTTTGTAAACATTAGCAGCAAGCTAGACTATTATAGAATTGTGCCATTGAATTATCATAGGTTTGAGCAGAATTTTCTTTACCCTACATAACTTTCTGAAGTTAGAAATTAAACCATAATATCACATAGACTGTGTGGCATGGGTAATAATATGAAAAGTTGATTGAACATTGTCAGTTCTTAGTGACCACATAGATTTTGTTTATGACAACTTGTTCCTAACGTGGTCTTCAAAGTCTTCTAATGATGCACTCATTGCCACTGTAACGTGGCCATTTATAAAGTTAGCTTAAACATCCAGTTCTAGTATTGTGGCCTTTTATAAGCTTGAACATCTAGTACAGCGGTTCTCAACCTTTTTCAGGCTGTGACCCTGACCTGCGCCGCGCATGTGCGGCGCGACAACCTGCATCGCGCATGCGCGGTGCTACCCTGTGCATGCGCGGGGCTGCGCCGCACATGCCTGGGGCTGTCCCTGCGCTGGCCAAGGCGTAGGCCGCCTCCCGTTCGGGACGGCGGCAGGCAGACTCAGGTTCTCCTGGGCGGCCGCGGTGGCGACGTTGCAGGGTGACCACGGGCTGGGCCACCAGCTGGCTCAGCCCAAGGGAGGTAAGACACCCGCCGGGCCCCACACGCACCAAAAACCTTCCCTGCGCCCGCTGCTGCCCCGCTAGTCTTGCCTTCATTGCCGCCCGTTTGGGGCGGCAGCAGGCAGACCCAGGTGCTCCTGGGCGGCCGCGGCAGCGACGGCGCAGGGCGACTATGGGCTGGGCCACCAGTTGGCCCAGCCCAAGGGAGGTAAGCCACCCGCCGGGTCCCACACACGCCAAAAAGCCTCCCTGCGCCCACCAGCCTCCCACCTCCCAACCCTGGCCCTCTTTTACTTACAGTTTTAGTAGTTGCTCAGCAGGGAATGGTGGAAACTTCCAGAGAGCTCGCCTTCACTTCAGACAACTTGCAGCATCGTTTGCAGACTGGGACTTTTGGCGGGCTCAGGGTGGAGACAGCCTGGACAATTCCTATTGGCTTTTGAAAGCCAATAGAATTAGACTCTATTCAAGAGAGTCTATTCTATTGGCTTTCAAAAGCCAATAGAATAAGAGGGAGTAGCACAGCTAAGGAAAAGGGGAAAAAATGGCGTAGCACAGCTAAGGAAAAGGGGGAAAAATGGCGGACTGCGTTGTTTGGTGACCCCCGTGAAATGGTCATTCGACCCCAAGTGGGGTCGCAACCTACAGATTGAGAACTGCTGATCTAGTACTATCTGCTACTAGACATTCTTGTAAGTAGAGAATATCATCTAAGATATCTTGAACATTGTTAGCTATATTGAACAATATTTTAGTATTTTCTTCCATTTTAGTTTGATCTTCTTTGAATAAGTTATTCTCTAGTCTATTGACATCCTTAAGTGTACCAATTCAAGATTTGAACCTTTCTGAGTTCAGAAATATTTTGAAAGACTTTCTTTGTTTTTCTTTTGATATTCCATTCAATGTCTTTACATATGTTGTTGTAACACTGTTTCTTGTCTGTTCTAACAGGTCTCTGAAACTCTTTGTGAAGTTCCTTTCTGAAATATTTATGTTTCTTGATTCTGATTTCTTTTTTCTCAGCAACTTATTTATTCAGTTGTATAATTGTACCTCAAACCAATGATTCTGAATGGTGAACAATCAGAAAAACAACTAAAATATGATATAAAAATAAATTAAATACAAATAAAAGCCGAGAAATATAATCCATTTGTTTCAGTATAACCAGAAAATGGGACCCTTCACACACACAAGACACCTAACCTGGGCACCTAACCTGTTGTGTAGCTCGTCTACCACTGGCACATAGCTTGCAGGCTATCTACCGCCAGTGAGGGGCTCATGGCTTGGCTAGTGCTGGCAAGAGGCTTGCGGCTCGACTAGTGCTGGCTTGTGACTCAGTTCACACTGGCAAGCACCTCACAGCTCACAACTCAGCTGGTGCCAGTAAGAAGCTTGTGGCTCAGCTAGTGCCAGCACGAGGCTCATGGCTCGGCTAATGCTGGCGCAAGGGCACAGGATGAGCGCGTGCATATACGTGCATGCACTGGCCAGCCACTCACTGGGCCATGGTTCATAGGTTGGGGACCTCTGCCTGAGGTAACCCATCACAAAGGCTTTAAAGATAATTACCAGTACCTTGAATTGCACTTGGAAATACTCTAGCAACCAATGTAATCCCCGAAGCAGTTGTGTTATTTGTGGTGAACAGCTGACACAATTTATGACCCATCAATTGTATTCTGCATCAGCTGAAGCTTTTGCGATGCTGTTCAAGGGCAGCCCCATGAAGACTATGTGGCTGTAGTTCAATTACTACAATTTACCTGGACATCCAGTTTGCTCTGTTGTCTTTCTTGATATTTGGCAGGGTTTTTTCCCCCACATCCATCCTTACCAACTTCTTTAAATTTATTCCATAATTCCTCTGGTTCTTTTATCAGTGAGTTTCAGGACTGTTGAGGACCTAATGTTCTTCTTGAAAAATGTGGATATATGTTCAAGATAATATTGAGGAAACTGACTGGTTTTCTCCTCTTCTTTAGCTTAACTTGAAAATTGCACATGAGCAGTTTGAGATGTGTTCTACAGTCAGCACCTAGCCATTTCTTTGGTACCATAATTGAACTCCAGTGTCTAATTCCAGTTTCCAGTCACAAGCAGTACATCTTGCTTGCATGGTCTGTCAAGTTCAAATTGAACTAGATCATAACACTCATCAACCTCTTCTACTTCTGCATCAGTAGTTAGATCATAAACTTGAATGATTGCCATATTAAAGGGTTGTCCATGAAGTTTGATCAATAATATACATTCATTGATTGTAACAAACTTCTGCTGTTGTTATAGTCTTCCTAACTATAAAAGCAACACTGTTCCTGTTTTGTTTTTCATATCCTGAGTAATAAACGATGTGATCTTCTCATTGAGAGTGAGCAATCCAAGTCAATCTCAATTTGCTAATGAATACTTAAGATGTCAGTTTGTAGTCATTTCACTTTATCTTTACCTGTGTTGAATTTTCCTATATCTGTGTTTCTTACATTTCATTTTTTTACTGGTATTCTGTCGTTATAGTTTTGATTTTATTGACAACATCAGCAACTTAGATATCCTGAAGACTTTAATCTAGCCATGTCATGAATGCCGTTTATATTCTGAAAGATCCTCAGCAATTCTTCAGTAGCATGTTGCGTACCATCCAACTTCAGAGGCCCATCATCCAGCACTACTTTGTCAATCATGTTCTGTTTTCTGACCATGTGGATTTCTTGTTAAAAATACAGGAATATTGCCTTCCCCCACATTGTATGAGTTGATGCCTTTTCTGTTGTTACCCAAGTAAACATCTGCCTGCAGCATATTTCTATTTGGCTGCTGCCCAATATAGGTGTCTGCTTTGGCTGGACAGCAGGGACCACTTTCACTCTTTATGTGATCTTGCTTAGGAATATATACTCTTGGCATACACTTGTGGTGTTCTTTGCTCAGACCTCCCAAGAGCACTTCCTCCCTATCATCATAAAGCAGCACAGCTGGATTAGGGGCATAAAAAGCACAGAAAGGTTAATGAAAATCAAGGTCTTGAACTCTTGTTCCTTTCTCAGCAGACATTGTTCACAGGGTAATAATTTGGAAACAGTTTCACTTCAAAAACCTTTAGAGCTAAACTGCAGCTATCACTCCAAATCTTTTTTTCCAATAAGTAAGATTGATTTTTTTTTAGATTCATTAAAAAATACTATAAACAAATGAAACCATTTTTGACAAAAGCAAAATGAAATTATTCAGTGTACATATCTGTACATCTTTTATGTCTATATCTGCTGGAACTTAAGATATCTTGGATATTTTGATTCTTACTGATAATTTCTTTTAAGCTTATTTTGTCTATCTATATTTTTGGCAGTTACATTTATTGTTTATTTCTTCTGCATATTTTATTAGGAATGAAATATCTATATACAGTGCATTCAGAAAGTATTCAGATGCCCTTCACTTTTGTCAATTTTATTTTGCTACAGCAAAATTTTGTTTTTACTTTGGCATTGTGGGGTACTGAGTGTAGATTAATGAGAAAAAATGGATTTCAACAAATGTAGAATCAAGCTGAAGCATAACAAAATTGAAAAAAGTGAAGGGGGGTTCTGAATACTTTCTGAATGTAATGTAAATATATTTAGTTACCCACTTAATATGCATGTTTCAAACTTCAGTCTTACAGGATTTTCTATTTTGAAGCAGTTCCCATTGAGTTAAATATGAGAAATAAATGTTTACAGGTTATTTACAGGAACCTTATCATAAAAATTATGATTTTCATTATACCATTGCAATTTCTTAAAAACAGGATTTATATATTTGCATTATATGGAATTAATTAGAGTACTTAGATTCATTTATTTCATTTCTTCTTTTAATACATGCATGAGATACTAATATGTTTAAAGTGCATTAAATGCTGTAGCATATTTATGATTGCCTTTTGTGTGGGTGCATATTGATCTGGTAAATGGAGATGTCTGCCTAAAGCTATTAGCATTCTAGTACTAAATACTATTATAGCTTTTGAGGTTGATGCAAGCTCTTTAGATTGCACAGTCATTATTACAAAAAAATGAAGCTGTGGCCTTTCTTAAATGAATACATTGCATATATTCCCAAAAATATTCACATACCTGATATGAAGGAAGATTCCAAAATTAGATTCAGTTCAATAATTCTGTATTTCATCATTCTGTTAGAAACCTTTGAAATGTTTCAACAAAAGTATAATTTTCAGTAGCTAAAAAAAAAGAATGAATTGCTTGGTTACAATATTTTGTACAGTCATCATTATTATCCCACAATCAGATTCAATAAGTAAAACTATTTTGGATAAATAATCAGTTATTCTTGAAGTGTCCATTGACTTTTAAAGGTCCCAGGTTTATTTTTGGCATCTCCAGTTACAAAGATCAAATGCCAGGGAAAGTGCCATTTACTGAACACTCCAGAAAATGGTTGCCAGAGCAGGCAATAAAATTTTGCTGATTCATTCATTGGTCTGGCTTAATACAAAACAGGTCATGTCTTACTTAACATTTCAATTGGAGACTGTCAAAACTCATCCAAAATCTTGAAGTAGCAATTGATATTTAAACATTATTTAATTTTTAAATAATACATTGTTGATAGAAATAAACTAGTTTATTCTTTATGCATATTAATGAATGCTACTTTTTTCCCCCTCTCAAAAGGTTACGGTTTTGTAGATTTTGATAGTCCAGCAGCTGCACAGAAAGCTGTAGCATCTCTTAAAGCAAATGGTGTGCAAGCTCAGATGGCTAAGGTAAGATTAATGTGTGAACATTGTTTGATTGTACTGCTTTACTTTAATATAATATGATATTAGTTTATATTGAAAATTCAAATTATTTTTGTCATTCTTTTCAGAATCAAAATGGCCAATGATCTTGCCTTATCCATTTATAGAATTTTTTATTTTCTACTCTACTGATTTGTTTATCTCTTGGTTATCACCAGTCTTTATGCATTTATAAATGTTGGATACTCGCCCCCTTTTTGCATCTAAAATTTATCTTGCGAAGAACAAAAATGCAGTACCGTAAAGCATTAGTACCAAGGCTCCTTGAACCAGTCCAGATTTTCTTCTGATCATTAACATGTTAAATATGAAAGTTAAATATTGGACAAAAAGAAAGGAACTATATGTTTTGCAAGAAACATCTAGGTTGGATATGAAACTATATGATTCAAGACTTCAGATCTTAAGGAAGACTTTCTACTTCACGGATAGCTGGTGCAAATAGTTGCTGGAAATATGTAATGCTTTTAGCTGTAATAAGGTGGCGCAGTTGAAAAACATATTTCGGATAAGTAAGTACCCAAAAGTCAATAACTATTGAAAGCATTCTATTTTGATGAAATGCCTTACATATTTGCATGCACAGAGCTCATCCCTTGTAAAGTAGAAAATGTCTGCATTTGCATATAACAATGAAGATTTAAATAGCCTGGTGTTTATGCTTGCCCAGAAGTTTACTGTCACGAAACACTTGTAGAATCCATTACTATTTTCTTTTAAATAATCCAGTTCAAATGACATTTCATTGTTTGATATCGGGACCACATCAAAAAAGGAAAATTAGATACTGTGCATTATCCCAAGTAATGTTTCTCAATAGTATGCATTTGATTAGTAAAAAATATTACTAAGGATTCTTTTATTCTGTTTGTGCCTTTTGCACATAGAAGACTAAGATACAGTATAAGGAATTTCACTAACAGTTATGAATGTCTTAATTCATATTACCATGTATGCAATATAAAATAAGAATTAGATTTCTGTATTTTTAGTCTGAAGTCCTTGTTAATGTAATAGATGAGCCCTTATTTGTTTGTGCAGCATGTCCAAAGCCAGGTTGTATTTTTGACTAAATATTTAGTAGAATTGAAGAGTTCACACAAGAAATCTCCTTTGTGAGGACTGGAGTTTTAGGCTAAATTCTACTTAGATTTGATTACATCAAAGATTGCATTATTAGACCATATAATAGTGGACCGCTGTAACAGATTTTTAAAATCCTGATTTATTAATTGTCTTATTTGTTTAAAATGATCATTGTACACCTTCTGCAACCTAATTAATGTATGGTTTGGTGATGTAATTTAATTTGTGTAAAATTAATTTTAATTTAATTTGAGTAAAATAATTTTCTAGAGCAGGCAACTGTTGCTACCAAGATGGTACTTTGACAAAATATTTGACAAGGCTGTTGTCTCTGAAATTTGATACTTTTTAATGTTTTCTTTGCTTGCAATATTTTTCTAAACAAGAATTTTATTTTGTATTTCTTAACATTTTGCAGTGAATTAATAAAAACCCACCATTGAAATTTTTCTGAGGATGCTTATGGAAATCAACTGTTAGGTTGAATGATGAAATGATGATGCCAACCAAGATAGGCATCTCAAGGCAAAAATGTGAAATATTTATGCAGTTTAGAAATTTAATAGTTTCTTCACCTGAGAAACTCACATTATGTATTTCCAATTAAGTAAATCTCAAAAGGTCACCATGTATCTACATTTCAGTTATAACTGAAACTAATAGGGCAGAGGTGGGAATATTTGTCTTTTACTGAATTGCAGCTGTCAATATCGCTAAACTGTACCATCCATGGGGAAGGGCCAATGAAGCAAGTGACATTAAATAGTGTTATGAAACGACACAAGTATGCAGTTCATTTTATTTGTGAATTGATATTATGATTTCAGCATCAGCTTGATGTATTCTTATGTGTCTTTGAATAGATGACAATTGATTATGAATCTCCTTCAGATTTCTAAAGTTAGTTCTATTAGTTTATTGCTCTTTGTCTATGTAAGTACTCTTTTCCCTCCTAACAAAAAAACTTTTATATATGTTTAGATGTTGTAAATTACTATAGTAAAAAGTTGTCTATTTTCTTTTGAGGAAATGTGTTGCTGGGTTTTTTTTAAAATTCCAATCTGCTTAGGACAGGGGTGTCAAACTCAATTTCATTGAGGGCCACATCAGCATTGCGGTTGCCCTTGGGGGGCTGGGTGGGTGTGGCCAGGGTGGGTATGGCCTATTGGGTGGGCATGGCCAGCTCTACATCGTTCGTGTCAAGGGGGCCTGTGGGGGCCTGGGCAGGAGTGGGACAGATCTGAGGGTCTCTGGCAGAAGGGGTGGGACTAGGGCAAGTGCCAAGGTATGGTCCACTGGAGGAGCCTCACCGTTCCTCTCAGGCCATGTGCTGGATGGTGGTGCGGGCTGCCCAGAGCCCTGGGCAGCAGAGGTCAAATGCCCAGCCTGGCCCTTGAGCACCTGCGGCACCAAGCCCAGCCCCACTTCCCCAAGGGGGTGCCCAGCTGCACTTACCTCCTCCTCATGGCTGCTGCTGCTATGCTTGCTCTCCTTAGCCAGGTTGCTCATGATGGGTACGAGGGCAAAGTCAGAGGGAGGCCCATTCCCTCTCCATGGAGGAGACCCGGCTTTGTATCCAAAGCTTCCTTAGCAATAGGATGGGAGACTCTAGGATAGGCCAGGAGAGGGGGCAAGGGGATGGTAAAAGGGCAGCAGGACCAGACTAAGGCAGGACTTCCCTCAGACCCTCCCTCTCCTTCTTTCCTTTCTTCCTAAGTACAGAGTGGTGGGAAAATTTTTGAGATGAGGGAGGGAGAAAAACAGGCAAGAAACACAGCCAGGGTCAAGGCAGCGGGGGCCGTTCCCTCACTGTTTCCAGGATGGCTTTGCGGGCCACATCTGGCCCCTGGGCCTTAGGTTTGACATGTCTGGCTTAGAATATAGCTATAGATAGGCAATGTAGAAGTCACTGGAAAGGATATATCAGAGACAGCAAGACAATTGATGTTCTATTTTCCTCTGAAGTAGACCTCCTAGGAGTCAAATGGTTACTTTTAATGAAATTTGAGAACTTTAAAAAAGTAAATCTAAAGTGGATATGTTTGTCTCCTATGCAAAGATGTCAAAGTCCAAAGACTTGAAAAGGTGAGGAATCCAAATATACATACATACATACATACATACATACATACATACATACATACATACATACATACATATATACTAACACTTGCATACAGTGCCAAGTTTAAACTTTTATACAGAAGGCCTACTCTTAAATCGGTGATACAAATCAGAAGCTATTATGTCATGAACAAATGTATTTAGTCACATTAAAATAATTTGGATAAATCCAATAATTTAATTACTATATCAGTGAATATCAAACAAAACCATTTTTGCAGATAATACAGACATCCTTTTCGGTGTCCATCACTCATTCAAAAATCCAAATAGTCTTTATCAATACTGTACAATATATAGAATCATTTTCACTCATTTATTCATTTTAATGATCAAAGTTAAATGGAAATATCTTCTACAACTCACTTAAAACATTTATAAAATATAAAACAAACCATTTTTGCAGATAATACAAACATCATTTTCTCTCTCCATCTATGACTATTGAAGGAGTAGCTAACAGCGCTGAAGCAGCCACAACTTTCCCAAGTTTCATTGCTTCATTAAAAATTAAGATCAGGTTTTAGGAGTAGCTAGTAGCACAGAAACAGTGACAAATACCCTAAGTTTTATTGCTTCAGGAGTCATGGGTTCTGCATGGTGAACATATTAAATAAGTTAGCTTATTTGAGGTACCTTGGTTCAAAAAAATTTTCTATGATTCATTGTTTCACCTGTATAATGATTATGTCACTGATAGTTTTAGTAGTATATAGATATATAGTTACAAATAAATCAAGGTGCCCAACATATCCATTTTCACAATAACCCTGTGATGTGTTTGGCTGACAGATGATTTCCTAGTCACCCAGCGAGCCTTCAGGCTTAAAATAGGTCCAGAACTTAACAGTCCCTGTTTCTAGGTTAGCAACTTGACCACTACATCAAATTGATTCTCTTTCATGCAAAAGCTTGGCTAAGGCTGACTTATATTTTTTAATTAATGCTGTGAATGTTCATCATCTTAATTCTTAAAATTCCTGCTTTTTCTAACAAAAATTTCTTCCATTAGTTAAATATTTAAAGGAAGACTTTTCCAAGTTTTTCTACAAGATATAATTAATCAATTAATCAATCAGCTCATTACTTATCCAGAATTATACATTACAGAATTCATTTCCCCCACCACTTATTACACTTTCTTAATAATTTTATTTTTTAGCACCAAGAATAATGAGTTCCTGCATAACTTAGTCTTCTACTTCTACTTTTATCAATCTTTTGATAATCTTTATAGTATAATTTTGTAGTATTTTTCAACTACAGCTCAGAGCAACAAAATCTTGTTCAGATTTTATATCACACATTAGAGTGGACTGAGATTTAGTGAAACAATAATGCATATACTTAATTTCAAGTAGTTTTAGATAAATACATACATGTGTACTTAAATATTACTGCATGCTAAATAAAGAGCCAATTTTGAGATAACCCTAACCCTAACCCTGACTATGATGATGACTTTAGTGCTTTTTCACCGAATAAACCATTCTCCAGTACAGGAGATGGAGAATCCACCAATGGGTTTTCTCTGTCTGCCTGCTCTTGAGACCAAGTAGCCAAACTTGACACACCCCATGATGATAGGAGATCCAGTCTTGACTTGCTCTCAAGCTCTTGAAGACGTGTCAAGTTTGGCTCTCTCAGCAGATTAGCAGGTTAGAGATCCATTTGTGAATTCTCCTTTTCTTAATAATTTCCCTAAGCAATTTGATTAAATAATTACATCTTGGGAATCCCTTCCTACTGTCCCCCTGCCGTGCTGGCATCAGCGCTGACTCAAATTGGACGATTTGATGTGTGAGGGGTGGGGGGAGGCAACTACAGCTTCCCTTTTTTCCTTTTCCCCAGGACTCTGGGGGGAAATTTCCCTAAGTAATATACAGTGCTGTTTCAAAGCATATCATTCCTCCTTCCCTCATTAGAACTATTGAGCAGATTTTAACGCTATCAGATTGTGACTCAGCACTTGCTTTTGAGGCCTCTGGAGTTGTCTCCAGCAGCCTAGGACAGCCACTGGTCTCTGGCAGAAGGGGTGGGACTAGGGACCTTGGCAAGTGCCAAGGTATGGTCCACTGGAGGAGCCTCACCGTTCCTCTCAGGCCATGTGCTGGATGGTGGTGTGGGCTGCCCAGAGCCCTGGGCAGCAGAGATCAAATGCCCAGCCTGGCCCTTGAGCACCTGCGGCACCAAGCCCAGCCCCACTTCCCCAAGGGGGTGCCCAGCTGCACTTACCTCCTCCTCAAGGCTGCTGCTGCTATGTTTGCTCTCCTTAGCCAGGTTGCTCATGATGGGTACGAGGGCAAAGTCTCTTTTGTTAATTTGTCCATCTCAACACAATCCAGGATTTTTCTTATCACTTCTTCCTCTGATGGTATATTCTCATTTTTCCAAAACTGTGCGTCAAGTATCACAATTTCATCAGGATGCAGTAATAAATATTTCTCTGGAATCTCAGTCTAGCATTATGGAACTACTGGACTGTCAAACAGGAACACTACTCAGATAATTTGCTTTTTTTGTAAATTCAGGAAGCCTAATAACAAAGATTGTCTACTGGAATCTTAGGCAAACTAGGCTATCATATGATTTCCACAAGATTTAAATCTTATAACTTTCTCCTCTAGTTATTTGGCATCAGTCTTTTTGCTGATTGTTCCTTTGCCTTGGATATAGAGAACACTTGCATTATGTTTTGATCATCTGTCTAGTCTCAAGCTCTTTGTTTCCAGCTTGACAAGTCCAGCCATCATAATATGGTATTCTGACTTCCCCCACTATGAAAGAACTTACCGCAGATCTTGAAGAGAGCTATTAGGAAGGGAAAAAAGTAATTAAGAGGGAACTTGGGGAAGAGATTTCAACTGATGTCCATACGTCAATTTAAGAATTAGATGTGGCAGGAGTTCTAGGAATGCTATTTCATAATTATAAGATAGAGTAACACATTTTGAAAGTCCATGAAAGTTTCTCTTTGTCCCATTTTATATTAAATAAAAGCAATGCAGGACTATTTTGAGGAGGGTTCTCGTCACATTTCTCTTTGTACTATCTTTATATCATGGTTTGATAGAGCAACTCTATGTTGGTTTGTTGCTTGGTCTTCATCTGAGGAGGAAGCAGTTTCCTTGTTCTGAAATATCGTAAGTTGAGAAAAAGAGTGGAATTACTTTTAGCAAAGCCCTATAGCCACACAGATTAATTTGACTTTATTGTGAAGTGTTTTGTATAGATCTGCATAGTGTATTTAAAATAAAAATAGTTCTGTTTATTAAAACAGTTGCATATAGCAAGTTTGTGGTTTTCTTAATGAAACAGCTGCATTAGCTTAATGAAATAGCTACATTGGCTTGATTTGTTTGAATATAAATCAAATTGCTGTTGTTATATTTAAAGCCCTGACTAGTTTAGAACAGAGAACTGTATTTTCCCATTTGTTGAGATCCTTCTGAGAGGCCTCCTTGCACATTCCACAAATAATTCTCTGTCTAGCTGTGACTGTAGCCTAGGTGCTACCGGTAGAACTCTCTTCCAAGGAATATCTGCCTCACTTCCAAAGAACAATTTATTAGATGTTAGCTAGTCTTTGTTTTTAGAACAGCCATTGGTTTATAATCCTGTTATCTTTATCAAATTTTCTGCTATTTCTAAAATTAATTGATGCTCTTTTATGATTATATATTGTATTGAATTTTACAGAAAATAAGAACAATATAAATATTTTATATGATTGAACATGCTCCTATAGGAACAGGTGGTACTGAGCTTTCAACCAAAAAGCAGAATGAAAGACAAGGATCTAATTTCAGGAAAGCATTTTGGGAAGAAGATGTCTAGTGAAAGGCTCTTAATAGCCTCTAAAACTTAAGACATCCGAAGACACTAGCTGAGTTGTTGTAAAAGCTTCAGGCTGTAGGATAAAGCATGTTATATCAATAACAGTGGTACTAAAAGAAAATCTATCATGCTTCATGAGCCACAGTCAAAATCTTACAATATACAGTAGTTGTTCCTGTATTTTTCATAACTAACCCTAAATTGAATTTCTAGATAATATTCTTTATAGCAACTAGATTTCTTGTATAGACGCCAAGATACTCTCAATCTTACACGGGAAAAGACCCGAATGCTGCATACCTATACCCGTGAAAATCTACGAAAACATGTGTGTGTGTGTGTGTGTGAGTGTGTGTATGTATGTATGTATATATATATACATCCCCACTGAAACCATTATATGCGGAGTTGAAACCAGCCTGACCAAAATCAACCCCGATGACGCTAACAGAATCAGACTCGAAATCACCAACATACTCTGCACCAGCAAGCCACCCAAAAGCAACTTACCCAAAGAGGAACAGACAGCACTACTTAACCTGAAACAAGACACCAGCATAATAATCCTACCAGCAGACAAGGGCAACGCCACAGTGGTCACAAATACATCTGACTACCAAACCAAATTAACCAACCTACTCCAAGACTCCACATACAAACCCCTAAACACAGATCCCACCACCTACCTGGAAAAAACCACTAGATCCAAAATAAAAGCCTCCCCCATTAGCGAAGAGGTCCAGCAAAGAATCATTCCCAGAGAGAAATCATCCAGATGCCCTAAGCTCTATGGTCTCCCCAAGATACACAAAGAAAGAACCCCACTTAGACCCATAGTCAGCTCCATAGGCTCACCTCTACAAAACCTAGCCAAATTTCTCGCCAAACAACTACAGCCCTATGCAGAATCCATCACCTCACACGTAAAAAACTCATTCCAGTTCATAGAGATCATAAAGAAACAAAACTTACAGCCCAGCGACCTACTCGTTAGCTTCGATGTCATATCCCTCTTCACCCAAGTGCCAATCAAAGAAGCCTTAACAGCTATCCAAAACAAATATAACCCCCCAAACACATCCTAGATCTGACCAACCACTGTCTTTCCAACACATACTTCATCTATAACGGAGAAAAATACAAACAAACAGAAGGAGCACCCATGGGATCACCCCTCTCACCTGTCATTGCAAACCTCTACATGGAACACTTTGAAACCCAAGCCCTAGAAAAATCTGATCACAAACCCAAACTCTGGCTCAGATACGTAGATGACACCTTCGTAATCTGGCCACATGGGAAAGAAAAACTGGACAACTTCCTCACACACCTCAACAGCCTACACCCCAAAATACAGTTCACCATGGAAACAGAAGCTAATAACCAACTTCCCTTCCTGGATGTCTTAGTCTACAAGAAATCCAATGGCTCCCTAGGACACACCATCTACCAGAAGAAAACACACACAAACTGCTATCTGCACGCACTCTCACACCACCACCCAGCACAGATCAACTCCGTAGCCAAGACACTCATCTCCAGAACCAAATGCCTAGCTGACGAACAACACCTAAAAACCGAACTACACACTCTCACTAATGTACTAACATCCAACGGATTCCCAAGAAATAAGATTTCCAACTTAATCCAAAAAGAAACTCCCACTAAAATCCAAGACAGAGAACAAGAAAACGGCAAAGCCCTCCTCCCACCATGAAGATGAGGCACGACCACGAACGCGAAGCCAAACAGCTATGCAGCTCACCATCTCTGTAACTCAGACTAACCTGAGCACAACAAAGCCCACACCCAAACAGAACACTCCCCCATCCAATCAGAGCACAGCCAACCCCCCATCCAATCAGAGCACAGCCAAGCCCCTAACCAATCAGAACACACCTCCACCCAATCAGAACACAGCCGAGCTCCCAGCCAATCAGTTCAAACCCCCACTGGCAGTTAAAAGGAAGAAACAGCTACAACCACACATTGTTCCTAGAAGCACGAAGCCGAAAGCACCAGCCTGAAGATGACGAATGGGACGTCGTCAAAACGTCGCCAAGACACTTCAAATTCTACGTGGGAGAAAACCCGAAGAACCAAAGACCTACATACAAACACCCGCGAAAACCTCAGAAAACATATATATATATATATAAAACCGAACTACACACTCTCACTAATGTACTAACATCCAACGGATTCCCAAGAAATAAGATTGCCAACTTAATCCAAAAAGAAACTCCAACTAAAATCCAAGACAGAGAACAAGAAAACGGCAAAGCCCTCCTCCCATACATAAAAGGCACCACAGACAAGATCAGCAAGCTCCTGCACAAACATAACGTCAAGACAGGATTCTGCACAAACAGAAAAATATCCACCATGCTAAGAAACCCTAAGGACAAAATTGAGTTAGAAAATCAAGGAGTGTATGAAATCCCATGTACTGCTTGCCCCACCACATACATCGGACAAACCAACAGAAGAATAAGTGCACGCATTGAAGAACACAAAAACTCAGTCAAAAAAGAGGAACCAACTTCTTCCCTGGTCCAACACCTTAAAGCCACAGGACATGAAATTGATTTCAAAAAGACCAGAACTATTGCCAAAACTGAACACTTTAATAACAGAATAATCAGAGAAGCCATCAAGATAGAAAAACGCCCTCACAGCATGAACAAATGAGATGATACCTCCCGCCTACCAGCCATTTGGAAACCCGCCCTTATTGACAAATGAGTCCATAACACAAACAATGACAGCAGACCTACACTCACAAAAACCACACAGGATGTCACCACCACACATCCAGGCAAAAAGCAAACCCAAACCCACACCGATGATGAGGCACTACCACAAACCAGAAGCCAGACCACAGCTGCATCACTAGCCACCTTAAACCCCTCCAATCCATACATGAAGCAAACTGACACCCACCATGAAGATGAGGCACGACCACGAACGTGAAGCCAAACGGCTATGCAGCTCACCATCTCTAATCCCCCTGTAACTCAGACTAACCTGAGCACAACAAAGCCCACACCCAAACAGAACACTCCCCCATCCAATCAGAGCACAGCCAACCCCCCATCCAATCAGAGCACAGCCAAGCCCCTAACCAATCAGAACACACCTCCGCCCAATCAGAACACAGCCGAGCTCCCAGCCAATCAGTTCAAACCCCCACTGGCAGTTAAAAGGAAGAAACAGCTACAACCACACATTGCTCCTAGAAGCACGAAGCCGAAAGCACCAGCCTGAAGATGATGAATGGGACTTCGTCAAAACGTCACCAAGACACTTCAAATTCTACGTGGGAGAAAACCCGAAGAACCAAAGACCTACATACAAACACCCGCGAAAACCTCAGAAAACATATATATATATAAAACCGAACCACACACTCTCACTAATGTACTAACATCCAACGGATTCCCAAGAAATAAGATTGCCAACTTAATCCAAAAAGAAACTCCAACTAAAATCCAAGACAGAGAACAAGAAAACGGCAAAGCCCTCCTCCCATACATAAAAGGCACCACAGACAAGATCAGCAAAATCCTTCACAAACATAACATCAGGACAGCATTCTGCACAAACAGAAAAATATCCATCATCCTAAGAAACCCTAAAGACAAAATTGAGTTAGAAAATCAAGGAGTATATGAAATCCCATGTACTGCTTGCCCCACTACATACATTGGACAAACCAACAGAAGAATAAGTGCACGCATTGAAGAACACAAAAACTCAGTCAAAAAAGAGGAACCAACTTCTTCCCTGGTCCAACACCTAAAAGCCACAGGACATGAAATTGATTTCAAAAAGACCAGAACTATTGCCAAAACTGAACACTTTAATAACAGAATAATCAGAGAAGCCATCGAGATAGAAAAACGCCCTCACAGCATGAACAAACAAGATGATACCTCCCGCCTACCAGCCATTTGGAAACCCGCCCTTATTGACAGGCGAATCCCTAACACAAAGAATGACACCAGAACCACACAGGATGCCACCACCACACATCCACACAAAAAGCAAACCCAAACCCACACCGATGATGAGGGACGACCACAGACCAGGAGCCAGACCACAGCTGCATCATTGGCCACTTTGAACCTCTCCAGCACAACAAAGCCCCCACCCAAACAGAACACTCCCCCAGCCAACCAGAACACAGCCAACCCCCCAGCCAATCAGAGCACAGCCAAGCCCCTAACCAATCAGAACACACCTCCACCCAATCAGAACATAGCCAAGCTTCCAGCCAATCAGTTCAAACCCCCACTGGCAGTTAAAAGGAAGAAACAGCTAAAATCTCACATTGCTCCTAGAAGCAGAAGCCAAAAGCACCAGCCTGAAGATGACGAATGAGACTTCGTCGAAACGTCGCCAAGACACTTCAAATTCTACGTGGGAGAAAACCCGAAGAACCAAAGACCTACATACAAACACCTGCGAAAACCTCAGAAAACATATATATATATATATATATATATATATATATATATATATATATATATATATATATATATATATATATATATATATATATATGTATGTATGTATGTATGTATGTATGTATGTATGTATGTATGTATGTATGTATGTATGTATGTATGTATGTATGTATGTATGTATGTATGTATGTATGTATGTATGTATGTATGTATGTATATGTATATGTATATGTATATGTATATGTATATGTATATGTATATGTATGTATCTATGTATCTATGTATCTATGTATGCATGCATGCATGCATGCATGCATGTATATGTACGTATATGCATAAGGGCAGTTTATACCACTTGTTGCTATTTAGTTGTGGCCTTTAGTCACTTGGCCTTGCAGACAGTTCTAGGAACTTGTCTGGCTGTACCTGCCATTGCATTAGTCCAGAGCGAGGGTCGGTTTCCCATCTCTGGTGGTCAGATCTGCGTCCTTGGGTTCCCCCCACCATCTGAGTATCCTTTGCTGGATTATCTAGACAGCATGGCAGACAGTTCCTTGTCCCAGGCATACCAAGGCTCAGACCCCCCCATATTAACAAAGCACAGATCTGTTGATTTGGATGCGGGGGGGCAAGAAGAAAGCTAAAACTAAGCACCTGTCTACAAGGGAGCCATTGAAGGCAGCCGAGCGAGAGGCCACGAGGAGACATCAGGCATTGGAGAATGAGTTCTCCAAAGCCCAAAGGCTCAGATCCAGTGGGGCTGAAGTAGTTTCCCCCGCTCCACTGGACACTCCTATTCCCTTTGAGCCGCAATTTGAATTTGGGCAGGATGCCCCTAGGGCATGGTTTCCCCGGGGGGAAACTGAGCAGGTTGGTACCCCTCGCTCAACATCATCCTCACCTGTTCAACAGGGTTCTGCGGCCACACATGCTGAGGAAGGGGGCAGTTCCAGGGATCAGCATAAACAGCGGTCACAACAATTCTATTCCTTTATACAACAGGCATTTGACCAATTTATGTCTTCCTCTAGGGGTCAACCTCCCTCTTAAACTCCTTTGCCTCCTCCTGTGCCCCCTCCCCAAGTGGAACGGGCCACAACCCAGGGCTCTGGCATTTCAGAGGCCTCTTTGCAGTTAGGAGAGGAAGGGTCTGTGGACCTAGAAATGACTGGCATTTCACTGTCAGAGGATGAGGAGGCAGCACCGGAACAGGCATCTACCTCAGGGTTATTTGACCCCTCCCTATTTCGTTCTCTCCTCAAGGCTTATGCCACTGTCAAACTTTCCTCGGCAAAGGAGGACAAACCTGCCACTTATGATGATGATGATGAATCCAATCCCCTCTTCGCTGTACAGGTGGCAGAGGACAAACAGATTCCTTGCCCAAAGGTTTTTCGTTCCACAGTCTAGAAATGGTGGGCATCCTTAGCGACGGTCCCCTCCCCTAACAATACGGAGAAAAAACTGTTCATTGTTTCCTCCACTTTTGCGTCGCTCTTGGACGTACCCTCGGTGGACGCCCCCTTAATCTCTCTTTTTTCCACTTCTGCCATTCCAGGGGATATGGCTGAGGCCTTGAAGGCGGAGGATAAAAAATTTGAATTTTCCCTTCGTCGAGCACACCAATCCTCAGCATGGTCCATTAGAGCCGCCACTTCAGTTTCCTTCTTCGCAAGGGCCTCTATCATGTGGCTCCGGGAACTCCAGTTGCTTGTTCCACCCGAGCAGGTACGCACGCACCAAACATTGACCAAATTACTGGCTGCAGCAGAGTACATGGTGGACTCTTCTCTCTATGCCACTAGGTACTCAGCCAGATCTATAGCGGCGACTGTGGCCTCGCGCGGGCTACTCTGGCTAAAACAGTGGTGGACGGACCTAAAGTCCAAATAGTGTCTGTCCACCTCCAAGTACACAGGCTCCCACTTATTCAGCCCTATCCTCAAACCACACATCAAGGGCAAGGAGAAATGCAAAATTCTGGCACACCCATCCAAGAAATCAGACAGGCGTCCCCAACAGGAGTTCTGTAGACAGGGTTTCCGCCCGAGCAGCTCCTGGGAATTGAGACAGCCCTTTCGTGGCAGGCAGTCCTGGGATTGGTCCAGAGGCTCACGATCCTTTCCCCCCAGGCAGGATCGCCAACAGGACCGCCCGAATATAGCCAAGTGCCAGTTCCAATCTAAATGCCCCTTTAGGGTTGCGGGGGGCCATCCTTACAGACAATCAAAGTGACGCCAGGGACAATGCTCCCATTGGAGGTCGCTTGGCAAGGTTCAGCAACATTTGGGAAATAACAACCATCGACTCTTGGGTCAGAGACACCATAAGAAATGGTCTAGCCTTAGAGTTTTACTCTCCCCCTCCAAGTCGCTTCATAAAGTGCCCCGTTTCACGGAACCTATCCAAAGCAAGACTGGTAGAATTAGCTATAGATCATCTAGTAGAAATCAAGGCAATAGAACCGGTACCACAGGAACAGAGAAAACAGGGGTTTTACTCCATTCTGTTCATGATTCCCAAGTCCTTGGGAGGATCGAGAGCTATTCTCGACCTAAAAAGTCTAAATCACTTAGTAATTTACAAAAGGTTCAAAATGCAGTCCCTCAAATCCATATTGGCCAGCATCAGAAAAGGGGACTTCCTCTTGTCCATCGACCTAACAGAGGCATACCTACATATTCCCATTCTCCCGGAACATCGAAAATTCCTCCACTTCTGTTACATGCACCGGCATTATCAATACAGGGCCCTTCCATTCGGCCTATCCTCAGCCCCTTGAGTATTCACAAAGGTCCTGGCCATCTTGGCAGCCTACCTTCGCACGTTGCCGGTGCGCGTACAATGTTATCTGGACGACATCTTAGTTCAGTCCAGCTCCCTCCAGTCAGCCCAGGCAGACCTACAGGTCACGCTACACACCCTTCAGGTTCACAAAAAAGAGTCACACCGCTCCCACAAAACGACTGCTTCATCTAGGAGCGATCATAGATTCCGACCTCTGCATGGTATATCTTTCCCAGGAGCGTCGGGTCAGCATCCAACAGCTCGTACACACAATTTGAAGAGAGAAATCGGTTCCCCTCGTACAGCTGTCCCAACTTCTAGGAAAGATGGTTTCGTGCATGGGGATCGTTCCATGGGCCAGACTCCACTCCAGGAACCTCCAATAGTTCCTCCTTCCCTTTCCAAAAAAGAACCTCAGTTCATCCACTAGAAGGGTCGGGGTTCCTCATCACACCCTCCTATCTCTCCTGTGGTGGGCTTTGTCAGCAATGTCCAAAGGGACACCTTTCAGAGAACCCCCCAGGATCACAATAACTACGGATGCCAGCCTGTTCAGTTGGGGGGCCCACCTACAGACCCATCTCGCCCAGGGGAGGTGGTCAAGACAGGATTTAACACACAACATAAATTGGCTCGAGCTCAGAGCCATACATTTAGCTCTTCGTCAGTTCTCCTCTCTCCTTGTGGGTCGTCACGTCCTGTTGCTAACGGACAATGTGGCAGCCAAGGCCCACGTAAACAAGCAGGGAGGGACCAGATCGGGGACACTCATGCAGGAGATCCGGGATCTGGGCCTGTGGGCGGAGTCAGTCCTAGGTTCCATCAAAGCAGAACACATATCAGGGGAAGCAAATCGTCAAGCGGACTCCCTCAGCAGAGTCACGGTAGATCATTTAGAGTGGAGGCTGGATCTGGCTCTATTTGAAGAGATCTCGGACAGGTTCGGCCATCCTCACCTGGATCACTTTGCGTCTCCTACAAATGCCTAGCTTCCCGGTTCTTTTCCAGGTTCCCCACAAGGGGAGTGGAGGGAACGGAGGCTCTACGGTCAAGTGGCTGAAAGGGCTACTTTACACCTTCCCTCCCCTCCCGTTGTTGCAGGCAACAATCCACAAATTGTTACTGGAAGGGGCGGAGATAATATTAATTGCTCCACATTGGCCATGGCGTCCGTGGTTTGCAGACCTTGTAGACCTATCGCTGTCGCCAGCGTGGAAGATTCCCACGGACCGAGTGTCTCTCAGCCACGTGGTGCAACAAACACAACCTGACACCTCTCTCTGTCACTATTCCCAACATCCTGGAGTATCTCTTGGAGGGCATAAATAAGGGACTGGCGCTCAACACCATCCGCAGACAGGTGGCGGCCTTGCAAACGATCCTTTCCTGTGATAACCTTGCCCCCTTATCACAACACCCGGCCGTAAGTGCCTTTTTGAAGGGAGTGGTTACCGTTAGGCCACCGTTTTCTATCCTGGGACCTGTCCAAGGTCCTACAGGCATTGACTTCGCTGCCATTCGAGCCCCTTGGTTCTTGTTCGCTTCGCTACCTTTCCTTGAAGGTGGCCTTTCTGGTGGCTATCACTTCGGCTAGGAGAATTTCAGAGTTAGCTGCTCTCTCAGCTCGCAGAGACTTGTGTACCTTTTCCGAAGATAAGGTCATCTTACGTTTGGACCCTTCCTTTATTCCAAAGGTTAACACTTGGTTCCATGGATCGCAGGACCTAGTCCTTCCCAACTTTTGTCCGCGCCCTTCCCATCGTCTGGAGAGACGATGGCATACATTAGACGTATGCAGAGCCCTGCTCCATTATGTCAAGAGGACCTTGGCCTTCTGTAAATCGGAGGCGTTATTCGTTTCCTTTCAGCCATTGTCCATGGGTCAGAAGGTTTCTTCTTTGATGATTGGCAGGTGGATCAGGGCCTGTATTGCCAGAGCTTATGTCTCATTGTCACTTCCAGTTCCATCAAACATTACGGCTCACTCCACACGGAGTGCCGCCACTTACGCAGCCTGGCTCACTCAGGCCTCTGTGGAGGAGATTTGTAGGGCAGCGACCTGGTCTTCCCCTTCTTCCTTTGTCAAACATTACAAGATTGACAGATTTGCCGCAGCAGATGCTCTTTTGGCAGAAGAGTGCTGCAGCAGGTCATTTCTTCTCGGGAGATACTGGCCTAGACTCCCACACGTAGGGACATGTAGGGCTTTGGTATGTCCCACCGGTGGATTCTATAGGCATCATGCTGGAGAAGGGGCATTGTCTTACCTGAACGCCTTTTCTCAGCATGATGATGTAGAATCCACACCCTCCTCTAGCAGTCTAGGAGGGTCCTCTGGAGCCATTGCGTCAAACTTCGTCATGGATGCTTCGCCTCGTCAAAAATGGAGGACAGTCCCTGAAGGAGGCATGGCTAAACTTCTGACTTAGTCTATCTAAGCAGGAAGGCTATAATTACCCACCAGTGGATTCTACATCATCATGCTGAGAAAAGGCATTCAGGTAAGACAACGCCCCTTTTCTATCTTGTCAAGTAGTAGGTTGTGATCTACTTTATCAAATGCCTTACTGAAGTCCAAGTAAATTATGACCACAGTATTCCTCTGATCTACTAATTTTGTCACTTGGTCAAAGAATGCAATAAGATTTGTCTGGTATGATCTATTTTTGATAAACCCATGTTGGCTTTTAGTAATGACTTTATTTGCTTCTAGGTGTTCGCTGATTCATTGTTTGATTATCTTTTCCAGGATTTTCTTGGAAAAGAGCATTATAGGAAATGAAAATAAAAGAAAAGCGATTTGGTCATTAGTTTTTAAAAGTTTTGTGTTTGAGACATAGTAAGAAATGGCAAATAATATTGTGACTGAAAACCTTATTTAATTTATTTAGCAGCTAAGTGCTAACGTTGTACATGTATAACTGAACATAGAAATTGTCACCTTTTGCCCTGCCTTTTGGAATGTCAATTGGATAAATACAATCTGCCATTTTGATAGAAATCATCAAAACAAGTACTGTAACTAGAATTGTATTTTATCCATTACATAATATTAAAAATATCAAATTCTCCTGCCTGGCACTAATCCACTAACCTCAGTTATGCCTGCCAGACTTTTTTGTAGATAGCTGAAGAATGTATATAGATTACGTTTAATAGCAAAATATCATAGCATCTATGACTGAGGTGGAAAGTGTTTCCACTGCTACAGTAATATTTGCTATCTGTTGATACAGATAAACATACCAAAACAAATCATTTATTTATGTTGCTATTTTATTTATTTATTTCATATCATACTAATCTTCAGATTGTGTAATCTCCCAGGTATAGATCAATATCATACATTCAGCCAGTCCCCAGTTAATGCAAAGATCATATTCCAGGAACTTTTGTGTGCCCAATTTTCATGGCCATTTCTTACATGAATAAAACTGACAGCTGCCATTTTGGACATATACAAAAATGGTAACCAAGATTTCCCCCCCCCTTATTAGGAGGGGAGCATCAGAATTACAAAATTCTGTTAGCATCAGAATTACAAAAGTCAGGAGTTACATAACTCAAGGATTGCCAATTATAAGAAAGTAATGTCATTGTCTTGGTATTTCATGGTAAAATACATCATATATAGCAGAAAATTTAAAACAACCACCACTGCCAAAGACAGTTTTCAAAATTCCATATATTTTGCAATATTTACAAGTTCTGAGATTCAAAAAAGCCTTTCATGCATTACAGAGGGACCGTTGCAAGTTTTTTTGAAACAGAGTAGGTGCTATTTTAGAAAGCTGCATTTTCAGGAATGCCTTCTTTGGGAGAGCAAGGAATTATAGGTAGGGAAGTGATGCCAGGAAGTACTGGAGCATACATGGAATAGTTCAAAGGACAGTGGACTTGTTATCAATACTTCTGCCAGCATGGCACATCTGGATTCCATCAGGCAGGAGTTGGCAGCTGAGGATGCTGGTCATAAACTTTAAAACTAGGAATGTTCATTGTACTTTTAAGAAGATGATATGTTAAACCAGTATAGTTCTTAGTTGATTGTGGTTTGGTATTATACAGTTTTAACCTGAGATATTCCTATGCATTTGACGCAGAAGTACTGTTTGAAGAATCAAAAGCACAGGGACAATTTCGAAGAACATTGAATAGGTTCCAAGTTAGCTATTTATCCTAGTATTGTTAACATTTCTATCCTTTCTCTTATTTAGAATAACCTGTGTGCCATTCATTCATTTAATCCAATTTACAGATTGTCTGACTCCAAATGTCTCTGGGCAATTTACAAGTAAAAAGTAAAAAATTACAAAAGACAAAAAGAAATCATGAATATCCCCCAAAACAATATATAATCCAAATATCATCTGGCAGGTCTCAACCTATGCTGCAAAGTCTTGGAGAATAGTAGCTTTAGTAGCTTATTGAACACAGTTAAGGTGGAATATAGTGTTTAACCATGACTTTACAGGAAGCTTATCAAATGTGTTTTTTTTTTCTAGAATGTACATTTTTCACATTCAGTTTTACACTTTAAAATGTGAAGTGTAGTAAAATGTAGGATAATGATAAAAATAGTAAACTGCAATTAGTTGTAGCCAAATAAACTCTCAATGATTTTTTGTCAGTCATCATGTCATCAATCTAAACTATTTCATAGGAAGTTGTGAGGAAAACAGGAGGACTGAACAATACACGTAATCCTTGATTTACAACTGTTTGCTTAGTGATCATTTAAAGGTACCTACAACCCAATTCTGAAGTTCCATCTCCTCCAGTCATGTAATCACATGTGATTTTCTCCCAGACTCTGCAAGTGGCCCATATTTATGACTGTTTGGTCATATCCTGCAGTCACATGATCACCATTTACAACGTTTTTGCCTAAAACCAGCGTTTACTTCCAAATTTTGGAAAAAACACCTCACATCAAACAATGATTTTGCTTAATGACCATGGTATTTACCTAACAACTGCACATTGACTTATTAACTTATTGATGATTCACTTAATGACTATCACAAAATAAGTCGAAATCAGTTTGGTCTTGTGATGACCCATCAGTACTTTAAGCTTTAGGAGGATAGGTAGAACTTGAAAAACATACATGTATTTCTTGATGCACTTTTTATTTGTAAATGGACATTTCTAGTAAAATGAATAGTAAAATATTGAATAGCAAATAATAAGTGCAGGAAATCAGTTTAAATGAATATAGGTTTATTGAAAGCTAATGCTGTCTATCAGAATCTGAAGCACAAATGGTCAAAGCAAATGGGTGGCAGATAAGAGTCGACAGAATTCAAAATTCAAGAATTCAAGAGACTTAGATCCCTTATAGGTGTGAAGATTCTTAAGACTGATGACACATTTGATCCTTCCTTCCAGTTCAGCCTGGTCATCTCCTACAAATATATGCCTACAGATTCTGGAAATGAAATCAGATGAGTTTGCATTAAAATAGAAAAAAAATCTTCCCAGCCTCTGCCTATTTTTTGAAAATTCTTCCTGAAAGATGAGACATTAAAATCACTCACTCTGCGAAGACATACAGAGATTTCAAGCACAAATATCTTGATCACTCCTTCCTCATCATGCATCTTACTGCTTATTGATCAGGGTATAGATTACATAAATATATTAGCAAGGAATGTCTGGAAGAAGCTCATGGGAATATAGAGCTTTTTTCATAGTAGAAAGGGACTCAGAATCTTTTTGCTGTTGTAGAGAGCCACAGAAAACCAGCATGAAGATGGTCAGCATTAATGGCAGAAACCATTTATGCTACAGGCACTTCAAGTGCAATGCAATTTTGTCTTCCTAGTTAGGTAAGTAATTTTGCAGAGCACCTACTGCTAATAAACATACATCTATCTACCTTGGCCCTGCTATTTCTCACAGCAGGATGCAGTTTTCTGCAAATTTTTATAAACTGTAATAGTTAATTAGTCCCTTTTGGTGTCTTCAGTTGTTAGAACAATTGAAAATGTAAATATTATAGAATATTTATTTAGCATATAGCATATTTTATGTGGACTAGCAATACATATTAACATTTCAACTAGATCAGTACATTAGATTATAGAATAAAATGCACTGGAAAGGAACATGGTTTGATTTACCTCTTTAGACTGAAAATCTTCAAAGTTCAATTTGTATTTAGACCCTAAGCTTAACCCTTCACACACATTAAAAGAAACCTCTGCATCTGTTTCTAATTTAAGAATGAATTTAGTGCAATAGTAGATTTCCTTTATTCATACTAACAAATAAAAGAGCAGAATGATGGTAGTAACTGGCTTTGGTTAAAATTAATTTAGGTTGTTTTGCACTGTTCCCAGCAATATTTTACTTTGTTCCTGAAGGTGACCGTAAGAGCATTAGTTTTTTTGAGTTGTAGCTATTTTATGATAAGATGGGATGGGATGAGATGAGATGAGATGAAATAGGGCACGATAAGATAGGGCAAGATAAGATAAGGCAAGGCAAAGCAAGACAAGACAACCTTTATTTTCATTTTTTATTGTGGGCACAATGACACACATCAAAAATGAAATTTAGTTGCCCACTCTGAAAGTGAACACACCTAAACATACTATATACAACATATGTATAGACCTACACCCCTACATATACATCACATATGAATATTAAACACTGCCCATCTTGAATATATAACGGAAAGAGGAAGCTTGAGAGTTCACAAGGTTTATACTGTATGGAATGAAACTGTGGCTGAATCTGGATGTTCTGCTATGGAGACCATGGAGCCTCCTCCCAGAAGGTAACAAGGAAAACAGGTTGTGAAGACTGTTGATGATTCAAAAATTATATACACATTTATTTGGGCAGTATGTTATAATTATATAACAAAATATTATGCAAAAATAATACACCACATAGTTACATAGAAAATTAGACTGTGTTATGTGAAGTGGCATAAAACATTAATTTAGGGGTTTTGCTTTCTCCAATTTTTCTGTAAATGGCAAAGAATGGAAATAGAATAAAGTTTTACTGATTTTGAAAAAAAAAAGAAATATGTATATTTTAGGTGGGACTAGAATTCTGTCACCCAGTTTCTAACCTAATGCCAGATGGAATCTCTTGGTTAAAAAATGTGTGTTAGGTATCTATTCAGGAATATACAAATATTTAGTCATAAGGTATCATAGATTTTTTAAAACTAAACAATAATACATTTAGTCACCAATCACCAAACTCTGGATTTGTGACTCACAAAGAGTCCTGCCCAAGCAGGACTGCCTGATCTTAATTGCAATAGCAAAGATTGCCTAGTGTTGCTGTGGTCCTTGTGGAATCGGAGCACCACATGACAGAGTCTCTCTGGTGTACAACAACCTCAAGCACCCTGTGCTTTTCCAGCAGTGGAGATGGAGAATCCACCAATGGGTTTAGACTGTATTCCTGCCCAATCAGATCAAGTCAGCCAAAGTTGCTACGCCTGTCCTGGACTAGGGTGTCCCAGTCTCGACTTGATCTTGCCCAGGACAGACATGCAAGTTTGGCTCTTAGGCAGGTACATTTTCCATTGGTGGATTTTCCATTTTCCTCAGTCTTCTGTCTTTTTTCAGTTGACTCTCCCATTTCCCAAACAACAACCTACTTACCTTCCTGTAGGAACGGAGACTTTCGTTCCTCCCCCCCTTCCATCAATAAAGGCTTGAAGCTGAGGGGACCTGTCTCCCCTCTGCAACACAGCTCACCTTCCTCCCTGTTGCCTTATTTCAAGCCTTTTTTCCTTGCCGTAGCTTGTGACTGCAGCTCCGGTGCCTGAACGTGCGTGTAGGCCAAAACCAGCCATTTTAAGCCAGCATGCGTTCAGGAGATCCATTTCTTGTCACTGAGGGTTTTTTTGCTTACTGGGGCTTGTGGCTGCAACCCCGGCGTCCAAATGTGCACGCAGGCTCAAAGCGGCTGATTGAAGCTTGCGCGTGTTCACAGAGGGCCGCCTTCATCCTTTTCAGCCCTCTGCTCTTCAATTTGACTTCTACTTCTTTCAGGGATTGCGACTACAACTCCGACAGCCGGACGCGCGCGCAAGCCGAAAACGGCAGTTTGAGGCTAGCACGCATCTGGGAAATACAACACAGCCTTCCCTGATCTACACCTGATCATCGGGGGAGAACGGAGGTGGCGGTAGAGGTGTACCCATCTTCAGTGACCTCGTGTGGCCGCCATTTTGTGTCCAGCCGCCATTTTGTGACCCACACAAGGCCTAGTTTCTTCAAGAGGCCATCATCTTGGGGTTTGCACTGAGCTGTTTCACCTCTGCAGCCACCATTTCGAGGCCTCTGAGGCCTCAGTTTACCCTCAGTAGGCCGGATTCTTCCTCCCATCGCATAAGGCAGGGGTTCTCAACCTTGGCAACTTTAAGACTTGTGGACTTCAATTCCCAGAATTCCTCAGCCAGCTTTGCTGGCTGAGGAATTCTGGGAGTTGAAGTCCACAAGTCTTAAAGTTGCCAAGGTTGAGAACCCCTGGCATAAGGGAACCTGCATGGCCACCATTTTGTCAGAATACCTTGGCCGCAGCCATACAGGCCTGCAGGACCAGCACCAACAAGGCCTACTCCGTTCTCAGTTGCTCCTTCAGACAGATCTAGATATATCTTTTCCTTGTTAATCACAGCATCTTCTAAGTATCAAGTCCTGGTGTTGGTGTCTCCACACCTGGTCACCTAGAGGCAGGCAGCGACTACTGTGCATTGCACAGGGGACTTCGCCACCCCACAAGCCAAAGCACTGTGCTCACTGGGTTGCCACTCTTTTGCAGCTGGCCGGCAACGCCACACGGCTGCCCGCACGTCCGGTCTGTCAGACAGCACCGACCTGGTGACCAGGGGGCAGGGCGGCCAGTATATCCCCTGCCCTTCACTTCCTTCCTCCCACCTCCGTGGTGCCTGGATACCAGGGGTACCCTATCATGCACCTGAGCTTATCCATTCCTTCCTCCCGCCTCCGCAGTGTCTGGATACCAGGGGTACCTATTGTGCACCTGAGCTTATCCATGAGAATGGAGGATACCAGGAATTCCACAGAGGACATCTTACCGACTCCATTGGCCTCAAAATGGCACAAATCCTCCAATCAGGAGGCCGCACTCAAGATCTCGGCTAAGGCCAAGGCCAGATCTGCGGCAAAAACTGCCAAAAAGGCAGAGAAGTAGGCCAGCAGGAGACACCAGGCTCTAGAGAAAGAATTCTCTAAAGCTCAAAGGCAAGCCAGGATCGAGGCTAAACAAGCCGAAGTGCCCCCTTTCGATTTGCCCCTGGGTCCCTCCACCTCTGCCCAGGGAGTCTGGTCAACAGGGGAACTTATTTCCTCTCTGGTACTTTATGATCCAGTTGGCGCTAATCCCAGTTCTCAGCCTCCCGCTTCATGGGCCCAACTCTTGGCCCCTGAAGCCACCTTCACCCCCACTGCGACTGGGTTCAGGGCAGCTGAATCGGTCTCCTTTCCCACGGAAGACCGCTTACAAACATTGATCGCACAGGCAGTAGAGAGTGCCCTAGAGGCCAGGGCTCAACACCTAGGCCAGATTCGGTCATTTCCTCCCCGATTCATTGATCGGTTTCCGCGGCTTACCATGTGCCTTCTTCCCCTTCTCAGTCCTCTTATTCAGAGGTCTCATCCCCTCGTGAGTATGATGCTGAACTGGAGATCGCATGGTCAGATGAGGAGGAACCTTCCCCAGAAGCACCGTTGTTCGGTGGTCTGTTTAACCCTTCCTTTTTTGTTCCTCTGCTCTGCAAGGCCAGCTCCACAGCTCATATTGGACCTGATCGCTCGGTGCCGGCAATGACTACCACACCTGACTCAGAGGCAAACCCAGTCTTCATCGTACCGGTAACGACCCAACACTGTATACCTTGTCCACCCATGTTTCTAAATGCGGTCTGGAAACAGTGGGCCTCCCTGGGCACTTTTCCCCTCCCCAGTGGTAACGAGAAAAGGCTCTTCAAAGTCGACCAAGATCTGATGGATGCTCTGGAGGTGCCCGCGGTGGATGAGCCCTTAGGTCCCCTTGTATCTCCCACCGCCATTTCTGGTGACATATCTGGAGCCCTAAAGGCAGATGGGAGCTCATGTTCCACAGAACCCATCAAGCTGCGGCATGGGCTATCAGGGCAACCACCTCGGCATCCTTCTTCACTAGGTCCTCTCTCCTCTGGCTCCGACAGCTTCAAGCCAGGATTCCGGCAGAGGATATCCACACACATCAGGACTTGAGCAAGCTGGTGGCGGCCACAGAATATGCTTCCGATGCCACACTGCATGCTGCCAGATTTTCCTCCAGGGCCATGGCATGTAACATTACTGCACACCGCATGCTCTGGCTAAAGCACTGGAATGCTGATGCCAAATCTAAATGGCATTTGTCAGCAGCCCCTTATCAGAGAGGAAAACTGTTTGGGGAAGCTCTTGAACCATACCTTACAGAGAATAAGGACAAGCATAAGGTGCTTAACCACCTCATTAAGCGCTCCAACAAATGAGCCAACCCTTACACATGGAGACAATCCTTTTGGACAGGGGCCAGCCCCAACTATCCCAACCGCCCCGTTCCTGTCAGACAGGACAGACAGCCTGACAGACAGGTTTCTAGATCCAGGCAACAATTTCATGGCAAACGGCCCTTTCACAGGAGCGGCCGCCCTTTCCGCTGGTCCAAGTGACTCTTGGGTGGCTCCTCCCATCGGAGGCAGACTCTCTCTCTTTGCCAACCAGTGGGAGGCCACCACCACAGATGCCTGGGTCCTGAACACCATTCATCACAGACTGTTTCTGGAGTTTATCTCCAACCCTCCAAATCATTTCATTTCTTGTACTCACTTAAAAAATCCCACAAAGAAAAAGCTAATGCAAGAGGCCATTCGTCACCTCTTGAGCATAAGGACCATAGAACCGGTGCCATTGGATCAGAGAGGTTGGGGATTTTACTCTATTCTCTTCATCGTCCCCAAAGCATCAGGGGGATGGAGAGCTATCCTGCACCTAAAAGGATTAAATTATCATCTTGCATATTGAAAATTCAAGATGCAAACGCTTCAGTCCATCTTGGGAAGTGTCAAAAAGGAGACTTCCTGACCTCCATCAACCTCACGGAAGCATATCTCCACATCCCCATCTCTCTCAACCACCGTCGGTTTCTAAGGTTCGCCCACGGGGTCACCATTACCAGTACAGGGCACTCCCATTTGGCCTGTCCTAGGCTCCAAGAGTCTTTACCATGATCCTGGCAGTTTTAGCCACTCACCTGAGAATTGTGCCTGTCAGAGCCCAGTGTTATCTGGATGACATTCTGATCCAGTCATCATCTATCCAGGCCACTCAGTCGGACCTCGAACTGATGATAAGGCTACTCCAGAGTCACGGATTCTCTGTAAATTTGTCCAACAGCCATACAGTTCCCACAACCAGGCTACTGCACCTTGGGGCAATCATAGACATGGTGGAATGCTGGGTCTATCTCTCCCAGAAACGCCAGGACAGCATACGGGAGTAAATTCTCCAAATACACAGAAGTCGAATAGTGACGCTGGCCAGCCTCTCCCAATTACTAGAGAAGATGATTTCGGCCATAGCAATTGTACCTTGGGCCAAGCTTCACTCCAGGAATTTCCAGTGGTTCCTGCTCCCCTTCCAGAGGCTGAACACCAGTTCCTCCAATCGAAGGGTGAGGGTACCTCTTCACGTCTCGCGCTCCCTCAGGTGATGGCTTTCGTCGGCCATGCTCAGGGGATCCTACTTCAAGGAACCTGATCGGCTCACCCTTACGACTGATGCCAGCCTGTTTGGCTAGGGAGCGCACCTTCTGTCACAGTGGGTCCAAGGCCGATGGTCCCGCTCCAACCTTCGGCACAATATCAACTGGCTAGAGCTCAGGGCCATACACCTGGTGCTCCATCACTTCCACAACACAGTGGCGAAGTGTCATGTATTGGTCCTCACAGACAAAGTTGTGGCAAAGACCCATGTGAACTGGCGAGGGGGCACCTGATTCTGTGCACTCTTGACCGAGGCCCTTCTGCTGGGCTCCTGGGCAGAGACCAAGCTTGCCTGCATCAAGGCTGACCACATCTCAGGGGAGGAGAACACACAGGCAGACTTCCTGAACAAGTCAACAGTGGACCATTTGGAATGGCGTCTGCATCCGAGTATCTTCAGGGAAATCTCACACTGCTTCAGATTGCCAATACTAGACCTCTTTGCCTCCCCGATGAACACTCACTTACTGATATTCTTCTCTCATTTCCCAATCCTAGGGGCAAAACGAACGGATGCTCTTCAGAGTCCGTGGGCAGAGGGACTGCTCTACGCCTTTCCCCCTCTCCCTCTTCTGCTGGCGGTCATCCGCAAGTTCCTTCGGGAGGGGGCAGAGATTCTCCTAGTGGCCCCGTACTAGCTGCAGAGACCATGGTTTGTCAACCTCATGAACCTTTCCATAGCGGCCCCATGGAGAATTCCCCCAGACCAGGTCTCGCTCAGCCAGGGGACTCTCCTCCATCCAGATCCCCAATGGCTCCAGTTAGCCGTCTGGCATTTGAGCGCAGGGTCTTATCCCAGGAATCCTGCTTGCCAGGTGTCATTGTCATGATCCAGGCCTCCCATCGTCCCTTTACCAACCGTATTTATGAGGCCATGTGGAGGAATTTCTGTTTGTGGTGCACAACCCATCACTTATCTATTTCTGACTTAACGGTTCCAAAGATATTTGATTACCTTCTGGAAGGTCTGGAGAGGGGCTTGGCTCCGAACACGTTACAGAGACAAGTTGCTGCTCTTTCCACTCTACTTACCTGTGACAACGCGGTATCCCTTAGTCAACATCCATTGATTCGCTCATTCATCAAGGGTGCCACAAACGCCAAGCCCCCTGTAGTGCATAGGTACCCCTCTTGGGAATTGCGCGGGTTCTCCAGGCCCTCACCAAACTGCCCTTTGAACCTCTCAGGACATGCGATATGCGATACTTATCACACAAGGTCACCTTCCTGGTGGCAATTACTTCTGCGAGGCGGATATTGGAATTAGTGGCACTTTCTACCAGGGCTGACCTATACATCTTTCACTGGGACCATGTGGTCCTCCGTCTAGACCCCACCTTTCTTCCTAAAGTCAATTCTCTATTTCACAGGGCGTAGGAAATCGTACTTCCAGATTTCTGCCCTAATCCATGCTGTGGAACAGCAATGGCACCTGCTGGACGTTTGCAGAACACTCCGTTACTACATCTCACGGACAGCTGCCTTCCACAATTCCGAAGCCCTCTTCTTTTCCTTCCATCCTTCTTCCAAGGGTAGGAAGGTATCCTACTCCACAATTGGCAGGTGGATCAGGGCGTGTATTGCGGAAGCGTATCAGTCTGAGTCATTGCCGGTTCCACGACGTGTCACGGCCAACTCAACCTGTAGTGTGGCTACTTCTGCAGCCTGGGCCACTCAGGTGTCCATCGAAGATGTTTGTAGAGCGGCCACGTGGTCTTCACCATCTCCCTTTATATGTCATTACAAGATAGACAGGTTCGCCTTGGAGGAAGCCTCCTTTGGCAGGAGAGTTCTCCAACAGGTCATACCTCGAGATATCACACCAGACTGGCCTGCTTCCCTCCCTCAGGGACAATAGGCTTTGGTATGTCCCATTTGTGAATTCTCCACCTCCAGTGCTGGAGAAGGGTTGTTGTCTTACCTGAACGCCTTTTCTCAGCATGGAGATGGAGAATCCACTTCCACCCTCGCAGGTCTTTTAGGCCTAGGGTTAGATTCATGAGCCAACACATCTTGCTGTCAGTCGATGGTTTCGCCTGCGTCAAGACCGGGACACCCTACTCCAGGACAGGCGTAGCAACTTTGGCTGACTTGATCTGATTGGACAGGAACACAGTCTAAACCCATTGGTGGATTCTCCATCTCCATGTTGAGAAAAGGCGTTCAGGTAAGACAATGCCCTTTCTGCAGTTAAACTGAGGTAGCAAGCCTGAGGCTTTTCCCCATAGAACAGGTAGGTAGCCTGTAGTGGTAACTGACCAGTCCAGACTTCAGAGCCTGTAATGCACAAAGGAGCTCCTCTCTCCAAAACAGATCAAATTATGTCTCTTCAATCTTCCCAAAAATCTGAATCAACATCAGTTGAATTTCAAGATATTAAAAAACTATGATCGTTGTTAATTTTACAAAAAAATCAAATTTTAAATTAATATTAATTAATTAATATTTAAATAAGTTAAGAATACATCAAGAGAAGAATGAAAGAACTGGCAAAAAATAAAAGGGGACAATTTAAATGCTTTTTGTATATTTCTAACTTTTGTTTCATTACAATATCAAATTCAGAAAAGGAGAGAGGGAGGGAGTATATGCTTACAAAGTACTGATTGCAGTTATTATTTACTAGTGAATTTATATTTAGCAGTTAATTCATATTATAATCTGTAGGTATGGAGGCTTGGGGTAATGGTTAAGGTGTCAGATTACTAAAAGGAAATGGTAAATGCTAGTCCTGCTTTGGCCCTACAACAATGGAGCCAATGAATGAATGAATGAATGAATGAATGAATGAATGAATGAATGAATGAATGAATGAATGAATGAATGTTCATATTCAGCCAGTATGTTCTTATCCAGCTGACCATTGCTTCCAGATATTAACTCATTTGTTTCTGGTTCAGTTGAAGCAGAGCAAGTGCTATTTTCAATAACTAATTACTTTTGTAGCCTCGTTGTGCTGCACCTTGGGTAATAATTACCAAAAGGTAATTGCCATTATTTGAAATATAGGAACAAGACCAGTGAAATGCAATGTAGAAAATCTACCTATGTAGTTACTAAGAATCAACAGCTACTAGATGGCATAAAACCAATCAATTAGGGTAAGTAAAATTTATCCTGGTAGCTCCATGATTTTTTAAAAAATAAATTGTTATAGTAAAATAGGCATTTTTAAAAAAGGTCTAGGATAACTCACCATGGCAGATTCACCCTGGCCAACCTGCCAGGCCAATTTGCTGCAGCCAACTTGTGTGGGACAAATAGCCAAGGCCAACTTGTTGCGGGACAACTCATCATGGGACAAGAGCTACACTAATATTGAAGAAATATGAGCTTTACTATAAGGGCTATTTTAAGAGGGACAATTTATAATAGCCAATATAAAGTCACAAAGCATATATTATACTAAGATAATAGTATATTATTTTAATGATTAAAAATAAGGATGCCAAAGGAGAGAGAAAATGAAATATAATGACAAAAATTAAAATTATTTTAACATTATTTTAAATAATTACGGTAAATTGATTTGTTGAATTGTCTCACAGCAAGTTGGCCAAAGTAAGTTGCCACTTACCTTACTAGGAATATGAAATAACTGACTGGGTCTCTTTCTTTTTTTATATCTGCATATTTGAAGGATCACTCAAATGAAAAGTATATGATGGACTGGAAAAAATGGATAGATTATATACAAGGGAAATACCAATCAAAGAAATTGTATTTAGTATATAATTAAATATCTATATGTTGGACTGGAAAATATAGTTAAATTTCTAATAGGACTTATATAACAATTTGGTGGAGTTTAGTGGGTTTTCTTGTGTTTTTTACCCTGAATTCACTTTGGGAAGTCGGGGGGGGGAGAGGGGGGCTTATAATTCTCTCAACTGTAATATGGTATGGGTACTATTTAAGTATGATATATGTTTTGCTTTTTGGGTTTGGAAAAAGTTGTAGATGATTGTATCCAGTTGAGTTTTTTATATTGATTCTTTGTTATATTTACAATTTTTTAATCAATAAAAATTTTTTTTAAAAAAATCCTTGGAATGAACTCTCAGCATTGTGGGGTATTCTTGTACAAGTTTATAAAGTTATTGGCCATTCCTGGAAAAACAGATACTATTACAATGCTATTTATTGCCTTCCTTCACTGTCAACCATCTTGGACTGATGCTGAACATAGAATCATATAGGAAGTTTCACAGAGAAGGAGCTAGTAAAGAAAAGAAGAAGAAAATTTCACAAATAAAGAATGTATGAAGAGTATCACTGTCTGAAAAGCATAGTTTTTTACTATGTGAAATTTGTTATTAATATATATGAAACAACTGATAAGAAAGAATAATCAATTGTCAGATGGAAGAATGTATTTTGTAAGCAAAACCTTTCCTGTCGTTCTTCTAGAATTGCAGTGGTATTCTTCCCTGATAAAATGAGAAATGCAGACAAGTACATAAAGATATATGGTTTCCATTTATCAATTCTCATTAAATCTTTTTGATCAGGTTTGTCTTGCGAGGGGTGCATTAATCAAAGAACATAATATTTTGAATGAATCAATAAATACTGTGAACATTTTGGCTCACTGAAAAAAGAAAAGGCATACTTTGAACATTTAAAAAAAACACCCCTCTGTCAGTTTCTGTTTGTTATTGTAGAACATGACAGTTATCTGAAGAAAAGCAGCAGGATTTAATCTGACAGCCCAGTCAGGGAAGAGTGCCACCAATCTAATTATCCAGTAATCTAGTCAGAATGGGAGTAATTCTGTGCCTTTCTCAGGCTGCTAATCACATTTCCTGTGCATTAGGAGCCACACATGCTGTGCTTTTAGGGACAGGCTTTCAGGAAGACTAGCTCCAAGTTAACACAAAGTGAAACATATATTAAAAAAAAATTCCAAGCCTAAAATCTATTGATACAGTAGCTGTTAGAGCTGCTTTGTGTTCCTCCTACTCATCCTTATCTTTAATAATATTTTTGTTGTTTCAGTTACAGTTGTCACTTCATCATTTACAACTCCTCCAGTGATTTTAGGGTATCAGTATCAGTAGATAGGTAGGTAGGTAGGTAGGTAGGTAGATAGATAGATAGATAGATAGATAGATAGATAGATAGATAGATAGATAGATAGATAGATAGATAGATCACTAAACCTGAACTGTTTTTTTTAATTTTTCTTTATATCCTGTATGATTAGCAAGAATAGCCTCACATTTGTCACAAATAACTGTTTCTTTGTGTCCATAATAAACACTCATAAACTAATCCCAATAGTCAATGTGTGAATGATTGTGTTATTGGATGTGAGGATTAGTTAAAAGCCTAATCGCTTCTTCATTTCAGAATAAAGTCACAATTTTGTGAAAGCATTTGCTGAAAATTATTTAAACCAATTTAATTTAATTTAATTTAATCTTGGTGTCTTTGAGATAGTCCTGACTCCTGGTGATTGCCTGGACGAATTCCTTGAAGTTTTGATGGCAAGATTTTCAAAAGTTATTTACAATTGATTTATTCTTAAAGCTGAGAAAGAGTGACTGCCCAAGTTCATCCAAATGGCTTCATACCTAAACTGGGATTAAAACTCAGTCACCTGGTTTCTAGCTTGGTGCCTTGCTCTGGCTTTTATAAAATGATTTTTATTTGTGGATCTTTTATTTGTGTTTTCAATGCATTCTTATGAATGGAATTGGAAATCTTATCTTCTTTGATAGCTTGTTAGTTTTGCTAGTGGTTTCTTATTGTTACAATTGTTTTTTTTTAAAGTTGGATAAATTATCGGTTGGCTAATATATACCTAAGAATACTAATTGTCTGCTTATGGTGGAGAAAACTCATTTCTTTCTTTTTAGGATTTGCCTGGTATTACATATTTCTTACTGTACAAATGACATGGCCATTTCTTTCACCTGTAGCAATCCTGTAATTGGAGAAAGTGGAATTTCTTGGTTGATAAGGAAGAGGAGAGAGAGGGGGAGGATTAAAACTTACCAGCTTTGCATGTCACAAATTCATTACTAATTCAACTAGCTGTTATCCAGGGGTGTCAAACTGCAGGCAGGCCTGGTTGCATCATACAGAGCCCAGCTCCAGCAATGCAAAAAAAGTCACGATACATCACGACACGTCACGTGATGTGGTGAGTTTGACACCGTATCCTAGTGTATGACTTAATTCCCCAAAAGCAATCACACCTGAAGAAGAAAAATAACAGCAAATAACAACTCTCCAACTCTCCCGGCCTTCCGGAAAAATCTAAAGACTCATCTTTGCCGGCAAGCCTGGGGATGATTGTGGTTGATTGATGTATTGAATGTGTGTTTATTGGTTTTTAGATATTCTGTTTGGCTTTTTTATATTGTATTTTTTGTTATGTATATGTTGTTAGCCATTCCGAGTCCCCTGGAGAGGAGCAGCATACAAACCCAAATAAAATAAAATAAATAAATAAATAAACTGTCTTGAATGTGAAGAGCCATTTACCCTTATGAAGGCTACCAGATCTACAGAGTGAAAGGTTCCTAGCTCCTATGAGCAGATTGGAGAGGAAAGAAATAGAAATCCTCAGTTCTTTGCATTCTACTTTAATGAAACCAGGAACATTATCCAAAGTAAATCAGGATAATGAATGCTTATCAGAGAAAAAGATCCTGTCACTTATCAGAAGAGCAAATGTTCTAAATGCAGAAGAATCATTTCCATCCAAAACGTTACTTGAGAACAATTTATTTTAAAAGCTTTGCTTCTTGGAAAACGTTTGGTAATTATGGTAGACTTCTTCAGACTGAACACAAATATAATTTCTGAATCAGTGTATCAGGCAAGAATCTTGAAAAAAAAAACAAGATTTAGTTTTAATAACTATAATGTATTTAATCATGTTTCTGATATGATGCATGAGTTCAGAAGGATGAAAAATGCTGATTTTTGTTTGTATTCAGTATCCAATGCATTTTGCTGCAGTGTTCAACAATTACCAGCCAGTATTGGTATATTTCATCTGCCCTGATACTTAATGCATGCAGTTTCACCATATCCATCACTGACTGCATTTAGATTTTCTGGAAAGAATTCCAAGTGTGAGTGCAGAAAAAGGATCTTCAGTGACTTGTTGCATTTCTGGTCTTATATGCTGTAAGAAGTTTCTCAACCAGCTGAATGTAGTTTGGTGCTCTGTAGTTGCCAAGAAAATTCGCATCAACAGTCTTGTTAGTGAGGCCAGGTGATTTTCTCTGGCCTCACTAACAGATCTTCAAACTGTTTGTAATTGATGGCATATCTGATCTGTGGATCAATAAAAATACCTACCTTAATCTTGATATCAGATACTCTTGAAACATCTGTCTCAAATAACAAAAACCTTCATCTTCCTTGTTCATCACTTTCATATATTGTTTTCATTAATCTGAGCTTTATATGGAGCAGAGACAAAAATATCTTAGCTAGGCAAGCAAGTGGCTCATATGCCACATTTTTCTGTCCTGGGACCAAATAGTTTTGGAGTGGCCTTTTCTTTTTAATGTTTTTTTTTCTTTTTTTTTCTTTTTTTTTTCTTTCCTTTTTAATGTAATCATTTTACTTACATGACTGTCCCGTTTGCGTATGTAACAACAGAATTTGATATATCAGAGCTGCATTTGAAGCAGCAGAGCCACGACTTTTAGATCTAATAATACTAATAAAGTTGGAAGGGACCTTGGAGATCATCAAGTCCAACCCCGTGCTCAGGCAGGTAACCTTATACCATTTCGGACAAATGGCTGTCCAGTTTCTTCTTAAAAACTTTTAGTGTTGAAGCATTCACCACTTCTGGAGGCAGGTTGTTCCACTGGTTAATTGTTCTAACTGTCAGGAAGTTTCTCCTTAGTTCTAGGTTGCTTCTCTCCTTGATTAGTTTCCATCCTTTGCTTCTTGTCCTGCCTTCAGGCGCTTTGGAAAATAGCTTGACTCCCTCTTCTTTGTGGCAGCCCCTGAGATAGTGGAACACTATCATGTCCCCCCTCATCCTTCTCTTCATTAAAGTAGACCAGGGATAGGCAACCTCGGCTCTTTTATGACTCATGGACTTCAACTCCTAGAATTCCTGATTCATCAGCTATGTTGACTCATGGACTTCAACTGGAGTTGAAGCATGCCCAAACTATACCAGTTCTACAAATCTTATGCCTGAGTGCCTGTTTTTGTTGACCACTGTAATAAGACTAGAAAAGATTGGTGCCTGTAACTACTGGAAGGTCAGTGTTGATAAAAATGAAACTGAAATGCTACAAATTAAATGTTCATAATCGTATAATACAGCTGACTAAGGCATTCTCTTTTTCTTTTCTTTTTTTTACAAGAATTTTATTGGTTTTTTAATTTTTTTACAACAAAGTGCTCAAAGCACACCGTGGTGTTAGGTAAACAATCATCCAAAAACAAAACATTTATACATAATTCAATCAATACCTCTAGTATTCCCTCTCTTTCCCCTTAACTAACATTGTTTATTTAAGATAGTCCAATCTAGCTTAAATTTAGTCAACCTGTACCTGTATCTAACACTTTAAAAAAATTATATACTCATAATCAAATTAACTTTAAATACAAACTCTTATCAGTTCGGGTATTCCTTCCAAATATATTCTAGTACCTTAGTTTTTATTATAAATTTTATTTAATTCTTCTTCCACTAATATCCCTTAATTAGAATAAAGTATTAGTCTATCCTATATATATCTAATCTATCAACTAATCAATCTCTTTTAGCTAACAGACTTAAAAATAGAATAAAAAGTAAAAAAATAAAAAAATAAAAAGATCAAATCTTAAATTTTTTCAATCCATTAAACATAGTTCAGTTCATATCCAATTAAATTGTCGTAACTAATAACATTGATCTTATCAAGCAGAAATCATCTTATTAGATTCAAGATTACATAATAATTTTCTTACAAGTGACCCTATTGTCCTAAAAAAAACAAAAACACATTCTTAAAGCATTTAGTATATATTTCATTAATCACTCCTTTTTTCTCTTACTTGTAACTCATAATCTTAATCCTAAAATCAAATCCATAAATCTGAATTGCCTTTAATCCATTATCTCACAATATCTCTTTTTTAGGCTAAAGTATTAATCTATCCTAAAGCTATATAAACCATTAATCATCAGTCAACTTTAAACTAACAAGATAACATAAAACTTTAAGATATTTCAATGCATTAATCATCAAACAAATAGATCATCAGTAATTTCTATATAGATAAATTTTATATCTTCCATTAATCCAATTTTTCTTACATCTAATTCATAATCTTGGTCTTTAAGTTAGTCCATAATTCTAGATTGCCTTTAGTCCATTACTCAAAACTTTAACTTTCTTTTTTTTTTAAAGTCTTATTCTAGGTTTTTTCAAATGCCAAGTAGGTTTCCATAGCAAAGCTTCCTTTCCAACAGATAGGTCTCTCTTTGTTGCTTGTAATATCTTTTGGATCAGTGAGAACCATCTTGACCTCTGAATTGGCCTTCTGATTTTTTTTTAGCATAAAGTCTCGTTGCTTTAAAATTCCAAGTCCCAGTCTTTGCTTTTCCTGATTCTCAACGCCATAACTGAGTTGCATATAAGACAAAGTCAATTTGTTCTCAGTTAGGTCCTCTTTTTGTAGAGTCTGTTTAATAGAAGAATCAGGTGCAATCTGAAAGTCAGTTTTAAAGTTTGAAGAAGAGATTCTGGCTCTTAGTTCTGTAGTAAACTCTTTCATTGTAACACATATTTCCTCTTTAGTCTCATAGATTTTTTCCAGAATAAGTTTACAGTTTAAATGTGAGTGCAGCTCCATTTTAAAAGAAAATTCAAACGTCCAATTAACTTTCATATAAAAAAAAATCATCTCCTCTTCAGTTGGAATATCACTTTTTAACCAGTATATGTCCTCAGTAAGCTAAAAAAAATCCTCTTTTTTTTCAAGTCATTTCATTTTTCATTTTTTTTCTTTACTCAAAAAAAACATAGACTAATAATAAAGTATTTAAAAAAAATTCCGATACCCCCAAACCGTACTTGTATAAAATAGCAACGTAGTTTCTAAAGCTTTATTCTATTCCTTTGTTCGCCTTTCTTCCCCAACGAGTAAAAGCTGCCTTTCCGAGCCAGGGAAATATTTCCAACACAGCTCTTATAGGCAAAAGACAAAATGAAAAAGGGAACAAAGAGAGGGGAGAAAAGAGAAAGGTCTCACCCGGATTCACCATGGTGGGTCTGAAGCTTAGCTGTTCTTTGACTTGCGGCTTCTAGTGGCAGAGCAATCGGCCATTTTACTGGCCGATCTTCTCCGTCGGCCCTCAGAGTTTCGTCCAGACAGCTGGAGGAGCCGCCGCTCCTCTGCTGCCGGATTGCTGCCTCCTCGTAGGAAAGTAGCACCCTCCAGGGTGACTTTGGACCCGCATAAGAGTCCGCCGACGGAGGGAAAACTAGTCGGCAAGGAAAGCAGTCTCCCCGCTCGACTAGAGACGCCGCGAACTGGAACCAGAAGTCCCTCTTTTTCAATTCTATCAATTTTGTGCTGCAATAGCACATTATTTATACCACAGCTCTAACTTATTGTGATTCAGGATATCTCAATCAATATCTGATGCCCACTTGATAGTCTTCTTGCTTCTGTCTACCCTTGTTTTATTATTTTTTTTTAATGTGGAAAAAAAGGTCCTGGTTGGACATATCCACCCATTCCTTTTTGCCTCTTTGCACTCTTTTCAAATGTAGCCAAATGCTGAGAGAAAGATTTGTTTAACACGGCTAGATATAACCTTTAAACATTAATTGGTTAAACCATATTTAATATTTTCCTGTTTATATAATGTTAATTCCCCATGACCCAGTTAAATATATCAAGCAATCAGGGCCCATATAAGTAAATGTTCTCTTTTATTAAGTAAAATAACCTTATGGAAACAAGCCTGATCCTATCCTCACATAGCAGTCTACAATAAAGTTTTGCTTGTGAATATAAGTGGTAAAAACAATTGACATATTGAAAATGAACTCTCTAATGATTAGTGCAAGGTTCCTATGTTGTCTGCAGGCCAATTGTCAAGATGTGTGACATATCTATGGTACTGTGCTGATCTTGAGAGTAGGAGAAAAACATTTAGTGTTGTGACAACATTTAGGTTTTATAATTTTTTTCCACACTGCTTAGGGCAGCGGTTCTCAACCTGTGGGTCGCGATCCCATTTGGGGTTGAACGACTATTTCACGGGGGTCGCCAAAGAACGCAGTCCGCCATTTCCCCCCCTTTTCCTTAGCTGTGCTATTCCCTCTTATTCTATTGGCTTTTGAAAGCCAATAGAATAGACTCTTTTGAATAGAGTCTAATTCCATTGGCTTTCAAAAGCCAATAGGAATTGTCCAGGCTGTCTCCGCCCTGCTGAGCCCGCCAAAAGTCCCAGTCTGCAAACAGTGCTGCAAGTTGTCTGCAGCAAAGGCGGGCTTTCTTGAAGTTTTCACCCCTCCCTGCTGAGCAACTACTAAATGTAAGTAAAAGAGGGCCAGGGGTGGGAGGTGGGAGGCCGGCAGGCACAGGGAGGGTTGCTGGCACGCGTGGGGCCCGGCGGGTGCCTTACCTCCCTTGGGCTGGCCCAGCTGGTGGCCCAGCTGGTGGTCAGCCTGCGCCGTCGCTGCTGCTTGCCATGGCCGCCCAGGAGTGCCTGGGCCTGCCTGCTGCCACCCCGAATGGGTGGTGGCCAAGGTAAGGCTAGCAGGGCAGCGGCGGCCGCTGGGAGGGCAGCTTGCACGTGTGGGGCCCAGCGGGTGGCTTACCTCCCTTGGGCTGGGCCAGCTGGTGGCCCAGCCGATGGTCGGCCTGCACCGTCGCTGCTGCTTGCCATGGCCATCCAGGAGCGCCTGGGCTTGCCTTTCGCCACCCCAAATGGGCGGTGGCCAAGGTAAGGCTAGCGGGGCAGCAGCGGGCACTGGGAGGGCAGCTTGCACGCGTGGGCTGACTCTGCTGGCTGTCGGGAGCCGGGCTGTGTGTAGCAGCCCCGCCGATTCCCCACCGATGTCTGGACTCCGACCCAACTCCCAGCTGACTGTCGGGAGTCGGGCTGTGCTCCTGGGGGCCATGCGGACATCGGCCGGTTGCTGGCTGCGTCCTCCCCATCTCCCAGCTCATGGCAAGCCCTGGGGCTTGAAATGTGCCCCCAGCCGACTCAGCTGCATGGGTGGCCGAGCCGAGCCAGGTCTGGGCCGCTGCCTCCACCCCACGCTGGAGCTTCCCCCCGCACTACCCGCCCACCTCCCTCACCGTCGGAGGCTGCCTTGGCCCTCTGGCGCCCGGCATGGCCCTGGGGCTGGTGGGCAGGAGTGGCTCCTTCCCGGCTTGCTGGGCTCTGGGCTTCGGAAGTGGCCTGGTGGTGGGGAAGAGGGCAATGCCCGCATGGGCGTCAGAGGCCAGCCAGACAGGCCGGGAGAAGAGAAGCGGTGCCTTCCGAACGGGAGCTGGCGCTCCGGCCGCGCCCCTCTCGTGTGTGACGAGTCAGGGAAGGGTTTGGCAGTGAAGGGCTGCGCAGCGTGGAAAGGGGCTCCACGATCCTGCTGCTGTGATGGCGCTCGGGAGGCTGGAGGGGCGAGCAGGTCCCAGGGGGGCGTCTGGGAGAGGGCAAGAGGTTCCGGGATGAGGATGGGGGACTCCAGACTACCATCCCCAGCAGCCGTAAAAAGCACTGTGGAAGAGTGGGTTATGCTGGGAGTTGCCGTTCATCACCATTTGGGAAAAAATCCTTCTATCCATCTCCTTCCCTTCCCCTTGAATCTCTTCTTCCTTCCTTCCTTCTGAGCTGAGCTGGGACACCGAGCCGATCCCCACGCTTTCTTGTTGCCTGGCCGTGCTCCACCCCCAGCAGCCCTAAAAAGCACTGTGGGAGAGTGGGGAATGGTGGGAGTTGCAGTTCATCACCATCTGGAAAAAAATCCTTCCTTCCTTCCTTCTCAAAAGTGGGAGGTGAACGGGGCGGGTGGGTGGGAGGGGGTCAACCAGAAGGGAACCGGGTCTGATAAGGGCGAAAGTTGAGTGAGATTTTCCCCCTCACCCCTCTCTCTGCCTCCCTTTGTGCAGCGGCGTCTCTGGCTGCTGCCTTCCCAGTCGCTGAGAAAGGGGAAAAAAGCTGTGAGCGAGTTCTGCCTCGTTGCTGAAAGCTTTTTTTTTTAAACGACCGCTCGATCAGAACTCCTCGGGGCTTGTTTGCACGAGCTTGTGGCAGATCAGTAAATAAAGGGGTGGGGGAGCCAAACCGTCCAAGGCATTTGCACCCTGAACGTGTGGACGCTGTTTTTATGACTTGCCACCACCACCACCCTCTTCCCGCCCTGCTCGGGCAACGCGCTTCTGCTGCTGCTGCTGCTGCTGCTGCTACTGCTGCTAGCTGAGCTGAGCTGGGATGCCGAGCCGATCCCCACGCCTTCTGGTTGCCCGGCCGTGCTCCATCCCCAGCAGCCCTAAAAAACACTGTGGAAGAGTGGGGAATGCTGGGAGTTGCAGTTCATCACCATCTGGAAAAAAATCCATCCATCCATCCTTCCTTCCTTCCATCCATCCATCCATCCATCTCCTTCCCTTTCCCTTCAATCTCTCCTTCCTTCCTTCCTTCCTTCCTTCCTTCCTTCCTTCCTTCCTTCCTTCTTTCCTTCCTTCCTTCCTTTCTTTCTTTCCCCTTCAATCTTCCTTCTCCATATCCTTGCTTTCCCCTTCAATCTTCTTTCCTTCCATCCCCATCTCCATCTCTTCCCCTTCAATCTCCCTCTCCTTCCTTCCTTCCCCTTCAATTTCCTTCCTTCTTCATCTCCTTCCTTTCCCCTTCAACCTTCCTTCCTTCCATCTCCATCTCCATCCCTTCCCTTTCAATCTCTCTCCTTCCTTCCTTCCTTTCTTCCTTCCCTCCTTCCTTCCCCCTTCAATCTCCTTCCTTCTCCATCTCCTTCCTTTCCCCTTCAATCTTCCTTCCTTCCTTCCTTTCCCCTTCAATCTCCTTCCTTCTCCATATCCTTCCTTTCCCCTTCAATCTTCCTTCCTTCCATCTCCATCCCTTCCCCTTCAATCTCTTTCTCCTTCCTTCCTTCCTTTCCCCTTCAGTCTCCTTCCTGCTCCATCTCCTTCCTTTCCCCTTCAATCTTCCTTCCTTCCTTCCTTCCTTCCTTCCTTCCTTCCTTCCTTCCTTCCTTCCTTCCTTCCTTTCACCTTCAATCTTCCTTCCTTTCATCTCCATCACTTCCACTTCAATCTCTTTCTCCTTTCTTTCTTCCTTCCTTCCTTTCCCCTTCAATCTCCTTCCTTCTCCAGCTCCTTCCTTTCCCCTTCAATCTTCCTTCCTTCCCCTTCCCTCCCTCCCAACATTTTTGAGCAAGGAAGAGTAAGCTTCTCCAGTGAGCACTGCTATATTGTTTTTGTAATTCATCACTATGCTTTAAAATTATGTTCAATTCGTAACAATGAAAATACACCCTGCACATCAGATATTTACATTGCGATTCCAAGCAGTAGCAAAATTATAGTTATGAAGTAGCAACGAAAATAATTTTATGGTTGGGGGTCACCACAACATGTGGAACTGTATTAAGGGGTCGCGGCATTAGAAAGGTTGAGAACCACTGGCTTAGGGCATGATTCTACTGCATGCAGGCTATATGACAGCTGCATTTATTGTGCTTGTCATTTTCCCCCTCCTCATTTTGTTATCAGGCCATGAGGGAAATGATTTCATAATTCTGTTCTCAAATGTATGTGTTGCCAAAATGATTTCACTCCAAAATACCCAGTTTGTGTTGTGCTGGAGAAAAATGCTGATCCACAAACAATATTTATGCTGCGATAGCAAAAATACTAATAGCTGTTTCAGAAATGAAGCTATAAGCATCTCTCTCTCTCTCTCTCTCTCTCTCCCTCCCTCCCTCCCTCCCTCCCTCTCTCTCTCTCTCTCTCTCTCTCTCTCTCACACACACACACACACAGACACACACACACACACACACATACATACCCTCTAGGAACTATTCTTATATGTGAAAGTTCTTTAAACTGTAGAAGGCACCATATTTACCTTTCTAAAAATAAATATGTTTTACTTTTTTAAAAGTTCCTTTTTTAAAAAATGTGGTCATCTCTTCATGATATACTATCATGGAATGTTTCCAACATGGAAACTCAAATACACACTATGTGACAAGTGAAGGCATTAAGACAGTTCATTAAATATTTAACAATACTTGTAACTGATACTCCATTAAACAAACACATCTCTAAGTTTATAGACAAAGGGGGAAAAAATAAAGAAATAGAAATAAAGGAAAAGAAAGAGAGCCTTGGGTTTACCAGATTTGAAATTGCAATTTGATGCCTTTTGTTTGGTTTAGCTAAAAGAGTATGTAACTCTCCAAAATAAGAGGTTGCACAAGATAGAGCACAATGAATTAATATTTGGATGGCACAGCTATTTATGATACAATAAAGTTAAAGTAAATGTTGATTTTAATAATCACTTTATTAGCCTTGCCATCCTAGGAATTTGTAATAAATATAAAGTAAGATTGTCTGTGAAGATGCCTCTTTGGGTGTCTCCCAGGAAGGTTTTTGTAGAAAAAAAATGGTGGTGAGGACTTATGATCAAATAATATATTTAAATTATGGTGACTCTATCCTCAAATCTAAAAAGAAGTTGGAATCCGAAGGATGTGTTTGGCATTGGTTTATATATTTACAATTGAAAGAAAGATTTAAATTAGACAAAAAGAGCTATGGTTTTGATTTTTTGAAAAATTAATAGGAAATTCTATTGTGTGGTATTGATGATGAACATATTACTATTAATATTTATAAATTAGGTATGAGCCAGAAATATGCCAAAAAAGCCAATGCAGTGCTAGGCTGCATCAATAGAGGGATAGTATCACATCACATGAAGTGTTAGTACTGGTCTATACTGCACTGGAGAGAGCACACTTGGAATATTGTGTCCAGCTTGATCATCACGATATAAAAAAGATGTTGAGACTCTAGAGAGTGCAGAGAAAAACAACAAAGATGATTAGGGGACTTGAATCTAAAGTATAGAATGAACACTTGCAGGCATTGAGTATGTCTAGTCTAACAAAGAGAAGGATTGATAGCAGTTGTCCAATATTTGAGAGGCAGTCACAGGCAGTCAATTGAGGAAAGGACAAGAAGTAACAGATGGAACCTTATTAAAGAAAGATTCAGTGTAGAATTAATTCTACCATTAATCAGTAGAAATTTCTATGGAACGATATAGGATTTCCTGCTTGAGCAGTGGTTTGGACCAGAAGACTCCTAAGACCCTTTCCAACTCTGTAATTTAATTATTCCTTTTCTGTATATCCATATTGATGGAGTAAAGTTCTATTAGAAGTTGACTTTATTACATTGAAGTATTCTAGTGGATGAATGGGAGAGTTGCTGATTACTGATTTTTTAATCTTATAGGAGTAAGGCTCCCTAATTTCTCTTGTTCATTTGTGTGATTTCTCCCTTTAGTTAACACTGTCCATTGTGTTATGATAATTTTGATGGTTGTGCATTGTTCCAGCGAACACTTTCTTTTTTTATAGACTCCAAACTAGAAAACATTCTGTTTTATAGTTTAGAGTGCTTCAAAAATGTCTACTATGGCAGGGGTCCCCAACCCCCAGTCTGTGGACCAGTACTGGGCCACGGCATGCCAGCAACTGGTCCACACAAAAAGCAAAGCTCCATCCGTGGGATGCAGGCACCACACAAAACCATGCAGCCTCTGGTCCGTGGAAAAACCTCTCTCCACGGAGCTGGTCCCTGGTGCCCAAAAGGGGGACCTCTGTATTATGGCATTAACAAATACTGCTTAACCATTGATGTGATGTGATGCCAAGCATTTTTATTGTGATGTGAGGGCTGAGGATTTGTTTCCACATTAGTTTTTTTTTTCAATCTAATGTTGCTGATACCTTACTTTGACACTGGTTGGAAATTAGTAAGAGAGAGACATGATGACTATTTTAAAATTTCTTGATTATATTATGTTAAGGAAAGGTACTCATAGTTTATTTTTCTGGCAGTCATAAGCTTGTTGATTTTCAACTGTTAGCAGACAAGAACAACAACAACAACAACAATAATAATAATAATAAAGTTGGGAGGGACCTTGGAGGTCATCTAGTCCAACCCCTGCTCAGGCAGGAAACCCTATTCTTCCCAGCAGGAAGGTGAGTAATATGATTTCTTGTTGTGTACCATTAGTCTCCTTGTCTAAAAAATAATTCTTTGTGATTAAAGGATACCCTCATTAGATCTTTTTTTTTTCTCAATTTCTCAGATGCCAGGTAAATTTTCTATTAAAAGAGGACTTTAAAGCATAAGAATTAAAGCTAAGAATAGGCCACCACAGTAGTGGATTGGGAAAGAGTTTGAGATGATGGGTACCTGTTTTTCAAAAACTGTAACAGTTTGTGCCACAGAAATTGGATCTGAGGATCACCAACACACATATAATTTGTGCCATTAAAATTTGGAAACTTCTGAAGTTTGGGTGTTATTCACAAAGCAAATGGTATGTACATTTCCACTGTGTTGTGAAAAAACTGAAGCTATTCCATTTATATTTACATTCATTTCTTCACTTTCTTCCCAATGTTGGCACTTGTTAGGCTGATGTCAAAAATTAATATTGGCTGAGTGAGTTGTACTTTTAGATATTTCATTTCTGTCTTGCCCATATTTTCCTTAGTTGCTGATGAACACAGGGAATTTTATTTCTAGTGTGAGGAGGTCTTTGTAGAGAAAGAAAGATAAAAGGCCTAACTCATGTGTATGAGTTATCAGAGTGTTTCTTTGTACAAAGAAAAAACATGTATTTTTACTATGGGGGGAAATGATAATAGAATCTTCATATCTAGGGATTCTCATTTTTCTTCTTACATATTGTTTGTAAGTATTTATGATGAGTTTTTCAAATGACATTATAACCAAGCTGGATTAGGTTTGTATTGTTGTAGAAATTATATCTATATGAGATCCAAAATATTTGCAATTCATCAGATTGTTTTTATAAGTAGTTGTATGACGTGTTTTATAAACACTGACATATTTTTGTTTTTGTGTTTTTTCTGTAAGGCCGCATTCAAGCCATCCACAGAACCTTTTTCAATATCTTTGCAATTATTCTCTCTTTCTCTCTTTTTTTTAAGTAAATGCTACAAGTGTATGCTGCATATACATTATAAGGATTTAATCCTGTCTGGAGATAGAATAATAGCTATAGGGCATCTGTGGGATGTGGGGTGATTTATTTAATAGAATACTTTATTTGGCCAAATGTGAATAGACACGCAAGGAATTTGTCACCGGTGCAGAAGCTCTCAATGGACATGCAAAACAACAAAATAATAATAAACATAATAATGATACCAATAAGTATCATTAGAGATATTGTGTAATACTAAGTATCATGGTGGTGGTGGTAGAGACCAAAAGGGGAAAAAAACCATTTTAGATGATTTTGAAGCACTAGCAATCCAAGAGAAGTATTTACATAAAAAGAAGATGTTGATTCCCATGAGAAATAATCACTTGTAAAACCAGAGATGGGGGGGCCAGTGGAAGACTTCCATTTGCTGAAACTGTTGAAATGGAAATGAATAAGAAATATAAGCCTGAGCACCATAAAGTTTAATTGTCATCTGAGACTGTTTTCTTGCCTGGTGAGTGTTATCTTTGTTGTAAAGTTCCAATACATCTGTTTTTCTTTTTCTTCCTTCCTCTCTATTTTCCATATACAGTTTCTTCCTACCTCATTGTCATCCAGTTTATTTGTCCCTTCCATATCATACTATACCACACCATACATCAAACCCCACACTTTATCTCATTATAATATAACAATGTTTTGGTCAGTCTCGGGAATCAATAACAAATATTATTATCACTATAGATGTACGGTGATTATTGCTGGGAAGGAAGGAAGGAAGGAAGGAAGGAAGGAAGGAAGGAAGGAAGGAAGGAAGGAAGGAAGGAAGGAAGGAAGGAAGGAAGGAAGGAAGGAAGGAAGGATTCATCCAAACATGTTGAAATAATAGTCTATAAGAAGAATGATGTTGAATATGCTTGGAACATTTAATTTACATGGTAATATAAATTACCAATCCATCTTGTTCTTTTGAATTCTGTGAGATTTTGAATTCAAGCTTTGGTCTTCTATTGGATCATACGTAATTCATTGTCTTTGCCAGTAGCACCTTGTTTTCAATATATACTGGAATCTTTTGGGAAAAAAATGAAATATTGGTAAAATATTCATTTTAATGGCCTGTAAGTCTTTCTAGTTAAGAAAGACTTAGTCCATCCCCTATACTATTGTTATCTTTTTCCATCTTGATAAAAATATTTTTAAATCCCTATCTTTTTTGTCAAATTCCTAAGTGTTTTAACTATTTACAGTAAATGCTGAAGTCTTTTACTAGATGCAGATAATGTTTTTCCTTCTCTGCTAAATCATGTGTCAACTTGAATAATCCAATTTGATCAAAAATCATATTGCTGTATACGGTATATTCTATTTAAGTACTAAGGAGTTAAGTATAATGTTATCAGGATATAATTTCAATTCATGTGCTAGTCCAACATTTGAGATTTTATTTTCTTAACTTTTGCATTGCTAATGATCTTAATGCCAGCAGAAAAAGAGAAGGGGAAAGGGGCAACCATGTCTTGTCCATTTAGCATGTCCTGCTATTATCTTAGTTGTTTGTTCTTTATATATTCTTCATATCAATATGAAGAAAATATATAAATGTCACTCATCCTTTTTTCAAAACTGCAGTGTAAAAGTCCATTCCAGATTGGGGTTTTTTTCTGCATTGAGAAAGGTCAAAGCCCGTTTGGTTAATTTATCATGTCAGTAAGATTCAAAATATCTCTGAGATTGTCACATGTGTATCTGTTTAGTAGAAATCTAGTTTGATCAGGATGCATTAGTACAGTTGAAAACCATTTATTCTTTTTGTGAGTAATGCTGTGAAAAGCTTATAATCTATATTCAATAAGGAAATAAGTCTGCTTAGCTCTAGGCAACTCAAATCTTTTCCTTCTTTATTATTTCATGACGAAGTAAGTTTATTGAATTTCTGAATCTTACTCACTGAATTAAACCTTAACCCAATTTCTTGAAATGTCTTGTTCTATATTATAGAAATACTGTTGCGTTCTGAAGCTGTATTCATTTTCAGTTTTTTTTTAATTTTCTCTTTAAGGTTTGAGTTCAATTATGAATTGATTAAGGACTTTGTGTTTATTTATTTGCAAACATTTTTGCAGACTATAATTCGCTAATCACTTTGTATTTATAAACTAGAATGTTAAAGGTTATTTTTAGTGGTGCTTTTATTATTCATATAAATAAGTAGAATTTGTTTTACCATATTTTCTCTTTCATAAATATAAATGCTTTAAAAGATGTATAAAAGTTTAGATGGATTAAGAAATGAGTTTTCTTCATGTTATGAAAAATATGGAAGTATTTCTCAGTTCACCTTAGATTTAAAAGAACTGAATATGATTCATTTTTTCAGTTCTTCTACATATCACATATAATATAATATTTAATATATTTTTAATATAGTTCTACTTCCTGCTGATGTTTATATAGTTGTTACTGATGTTTCAAAGCATAATGCCTTAAGTACTTAGATATGATAAAATAAAAGGGGGCTTAATTTCCCCCATTGCCTTTGTTACACCCAGATTTTTTGGAATGGACTTTAAAAGGATTACTCACATGTAATAGTGACCTGGGGAGTGACTGCGGGGTTGGTTGTATGAAATAAATACACTTATTCCACTCATGCTGTGTGTGTGTGTACTGGAACAGAAGGTGTAGTTTAATTGTTAATGAAAGGGCTAAATGTATGTTAGTAAGTATGAATTGGTAATGATAATGATAAAAAGAAAGAAAGGTTGTGAAAATTGCCTATTATGCTCCAGTAAATGATGATAATGGAAGAATTATTTTGAGAACAAAAATGTTCAACATTCTAAATGAATGTAATCTGAGGAAACAATATTCTCCTGAGTAGCATTAATGTATGAGTAGAAGTAGCATAGATTGAGATGAAGGATAAAATCAAGAAAATCATCTTCAAGTACTTTCGGTGAACTCAAAAAGAGTTCTAAAGTTGGAATGACAAAAGATAATTAATGTATGAACTGGTGTATGGAAATGTTGGAAGCAAAGATAGTTTGAAAGAATAGAAAGATATGGATAAATATAATAAATAATTTGCTACAAACTACACTATATTTTTTATTCTCACACTTTCAATTTCTTTGATTTATTTTTCTTCTCCTTTTCTGAATTCCACATAATATTGCTTACTTTTCATAGATAGATATTCATGTACTAGTTGTATGATTTTATATACAACCTTTCCTAGGTTTGGTGTGGTCCAAAATTATCAATACCTTTTATGACTAAATGAGTTGGGTCTTCAAAGTTCTAACATAACTTCTAACAAATCTATACCAAGCCAATACACACTAGATTAATTTGGCTAATTTTGCTGTGTTATAGCTTTGCCTCTTACAAAAATTCCTAATAGGACAGAATATATTCACATAAGCTACTGCAGAACAAAGAAATTAATAAGGATACTCTTCTGAGAGAAAGAAAGGGAACAAGTGAACTGAAGACTCATACCAGGAAATGCATAATTGTAGTGTAATGTAGTTCATTTTATTTCTATGCAGCTAAGCTTCTTTTTCAAATAAATACTTTTCTAGGCTTCTTCAGGAATGTCATTTGAACTTACTTTCCATGGCAGAAACAAGACCAAGACCAAATACCGCACACAAAATTGACAAACAACTATTTTAAAAAAAGTCTTGTGCAGATTCAGCAACTGAACAATATTTTGATTTCAAGCTTTGTCAGCTATTGTAACTAATTGAAAAATATAGCTCTTGGGGTGTAATAGTTGGAGAGACTGCTTATTTTTTTCCTAGCTCTGTTAGCATTCAAATACTGTAATAATTTACAGACTCACTATCTTAACAGATCACCTTTCAGGCAAAGTTCCTTTAAAATTATACCTTTGGAGATGCAAATCTGCTGCAAGATTATAATTACTCTTTAAAAAATTAACTGATTGATTCGGCACAGGAAGATAAAGGCAGAACATCTACAAGTAACTACTTTCTGTATTCAGAAAGATTGATCTCCATTGAGAGAACTTGAATTCTCATTTCATCTCCTTCAACTGTTTAATAGAAACAAACTTAAATTACAAAATTATATTAAGAATCCTGAATGATTATACATCCTTTTTGAATCTACAAGCAACAATAATCCAAAGGGATTCCTAAAAAAAACTGTCCGGGTGTGACAGACAAGAATTTTGATTTCAGTAGTTTTCATGTGTTACATAAGCATTTGTTTGTGATCGATTTATATATATAATTTATTAAGAAAATTTATACGAATGTCCAATTCACTCATGGTGATTCCAGCCATCTTACAGAAATAAAATGCCATACAAAATATAGTAAATCCCCATTGCCCTGGTAACCCAATCAAACCAACCATTTGTTAGGCTCCATTCTACCCTTGGCTGTCCAGCCCCATTGCCAAAGCTATGTCTTCAGGGCCTATTGAAAGTGTGTCAAAGTGGGTTTGGAGAAGGCCTTCTTGGTCCCATCAGATGGACCTCCTTAAGAGAGGGACCTATAACATACTCTGCTTCCCTGCTGTGGTGGGCCACATAGATTTAACTGAAAAAGACGTCCCTCAAATAACCTTTGTCCATGCCATGGTGGGTTTTAAAGGTGACAACCAGCACCTTGAATTGGACTTTCTATTAGTGATTATGTTTTCCAGCCTACTATAGTTTGAAATTAGTATACAATTTTATTTGACATGTTTATTTCAAAATTATTGGCATTAATTGGTATACAAGAAAAAAGAAAAGTAAGAATTTGTCCAAGATGGACATATCCATTGTGGTTATACATTATATTAATGTCTATGTCTTGCATTAATCTTATTTGTTAGAGTATTAATTCATTCAGTATAATTTAGAATTCTGCCTACTGTAAAAGAATTACATTTGTTTTTTAGTAGAGCAATGTTCTGTTATAATATAGAAAGGTTGTACTAAGTGTTTAAAAATGGATAAAATTATACCATATTTTATTCAGCTCATCTTTGATTATATAAATTATATGTATTATTTTCTGTCTAAGCTTATATGAAAGGCTCAACTGAAATGCAATATGTGATGCAAGCTTCTGTGTTGATATCATTTTCACAAAATATAATACCAATATATGAAAGACAAATTATTTCAAAAATGTTCTTATGTAATTGTGTTTCTTACAAACAAATAAATCATGTTATAGGTCAATGCCTAGACTTGAGTTAAGTATAATTAGGAGCTTATCAGAATAAATCATACACTGTTTTCCCCAAATGCTAATGAAAATGAGTTCAATGCATAAGGAATTCTTGTAAATAAGAAAAGGTATTGGAGGAATTTGGGAATTTGCAAGTAAGTAATTTACATGTTTTTAACAATTTCTTAGACTATTGGCTCGTATTCTTGGGACTTTAATAATGAATATCTCCTAAAATAGTTCAGAAATTACTTTTATCTCTACCTACTAAAAATGCTTTTTAAAATTCTGTTGTGTTATAGAAATCTTCTGCAGCTTGTCTATTTCTTACAACATTGCTATCCTTCCTTCCTTCCTTCCTTCCTTCCTTCCTTCCTTCCTTCCTTCCTTCCTTCCTTCCTTCCTTCCTTCCTTCCTTCCTTCCTTCTTTCCTTCCTTCCTTCCTTCCTTCCTTCTCATTTTTTATATCTACCCTAACTGAAAGATTTTGGATTAATTACCATATACTGTCTGTGTGTGTGTGTGTGTGTATGTGTGTATGTGTTTGTATTATGCTAAACCAAAGACTAAACCAAAAATTGTCCTATTGTAATAGGTGCTTGCACTTTTCTAGTCATAAAGGGATGATGGTATCTATGTAAATGTCCTCTTTTTTATTGCACAATCATATCTCAAATTTTCTTTCAAAAGAGAAGACATTAGGAGAACATATTAGTAAAATATATAGGAAAGCTGTTCTCAATTTTATCAGGATTCATCACATTAGACATTATTGGAAAGCCTGGACTTGTTTTTTTGTAGAATCTGGAGCAATCATTGACTCAATATCTCTAGCCATTTTGGAAAGAAATTTTGAAGTGCTAGTTATAGTTAGCACTCTAAATAGCTCACGTAAAAAAAGAATTCATACCATATCCCATGTGTCAAAAGATATAAAGAAGCAACAATATAAGATTTCTTTAACTATTTAAAGCTTAAAGTTTTAAAGTATTTTTAAAAACATTCTTATCTTGTCAATTGATGTACTTTTATGTACCAGTACTTTTTTAAATAAATATTTTATTATTATTATTATTTATTTTTACAATCAAGTGCCTAATAGACAACGTGATGACTGAGTCCATTAGTCATTCTGTGATACATGTAAGCTTCTTCAAAGTAAATCCAATATTACACCCTCCAGTATATTCTCTCTTGTTCTGGATAGATATTTTTCCACACTAAGCAAATACAATTCTTATTATTGTGAGTAAATATACAATTGCCTATCAACATTTGTTACATTTTTCTAATAGTGTCAATAATATCATTTAGAATATCTTTTCTAACCAAAGCATATCTTAATTGCATTTGCACTCAATATCGATTTATTCAGCCTATATACTATTTTTGCTTTTTTCAATTTTAATTCCCCATCCATGTTCAAAATATCCCAATCATTTATAATTTCAGAACAATTATTTTGGGTAATCAAAAGCTTCCCTTATTTAAAGTTCTTAGCATATTCTTATTTCTCTTTTCAAATCAAGATATAATATTCTGATTACAAATTCTATCTATCTAGTTATAATAATACTTCTATTTCTAACAATCTATTCTTAACCATATTCAAACATCTAATTGGTAATATAACATCCCCTCTAACAGGTCAAAGCTTCTGTTTCCTTCAGTTTTACTCTAGCTTTCTTCCTTTGCCAACTAATGTTCCAAGTCAGTGCATTTGGATTATCAAATAATTCTTCCTCTATTTTTTGTGTATATTATTTGAAACAAGAGAAACAATTTAGTTAAAGTATTTTTGCAAGAACTAGCCCGTTGATATTCATTAAACAGCCTCCCTCATTCTCCAGTTCCCCACAGTTCTGTTAACGGCTTTATCTTCCATTCCATCAGCTCCCCTTCCTTATCCTCCAGTATGTTCTGAACCTTGGTTTGTAAAATGTCTTTTCCATTTCCAATATTATCCTTGTGTCTTCTAAATCTTCATTTATTTGAGTCTGGTCATTAGATCCTCAATGTTTGTGTCAGCATTCTCTAGTTTTCCTTCTATTTTCTGGATTACTGGTTTCTTCTCTATAGTTATTTTCTGAGTTTGTAGATTTAAATTAGAAAATTGTTCTTTTATCTCTTTTGTGTTATTTTTAATCTCATCACAAGCTAAAGCAATTGTATTAATTTCAACATGGAGAGAATTTCTTTCTGTGGTTCATTAGTATTTTCTTGATGATATGGCAGACTGAGGCTTCTGGAGACAGATGTTAAGTATGGAACATCCATTTTATTTAACATCCATTTTATTTTTATCCTTTCTGTCCAGGGAGAAAAAAGAACCATTAAAGGTTGTTTAACAATCAAGATTTATAATCCAAAGTGTTCCATCATATCAGGCAATAGTGTATGTTTCTTCTACAGGAAAATAGTTCCACAATACAGTTCTGAAAGTCAGTATTTGTGTTCAGACAGCCAATTTTACAATAATATCATCTCTGCCACACAGATAAGCAGCCCCCTAGTCTTTTTTCTCAGCTGTAATTCTCAAAAGTTCTGTGATGTGATATCCAGAGCTGAAGGCTATGAAGTAACATACCGGGCTTTGGTTTGGCTCCAAGTTTGCGGTCTAGTTCTGTATTCATGGCGTGTGTCCATTTGCTTTGTGTGGGGGTTGGAGGGAGGTGTAGCAGCTGGTGATGTTGTTGTGGTTTGGCTTCTGGATGGTGGTTGCATTTCGTCTGAGGGATGTGTTTGGGCTTGGGTTTGGGTCTGGTGAGGGTGAATGGTGGTGGCGTACTGTGTTGTTCTGGGTCCGGTGACAGTTTTTGTGGCTAGAACTCGTTTGTTGATTAGGGCTAGTTTCCAGATGTCTGGTGGGTGGGAGGTATCATCATGTTTATTCATGTTGTGGGGGTGTTTTTCTATTTAGATGGCTTTCATAATTATTCTCTTGTTGTGGTGTTCAGTTTTGGAGATTAGTTTGGTTCCTTCAAAATCAATTTCATGTCCTGTAGCTTTAAGGTGCTGGAAGAGGGATGAAGTTTTTTCTTCTTTTCTGACTGCGTTCTTGTGTTCTGCGATGCGTGCATTTTTTCTCCACAGCCAACCAATCCACCTACAGCACTCCACACCCCCCCACCAATATATATAAAGAGACGGCAGCTCCGATCACACTTTGCTCGCACAAGCATGAAGCCGAAGACCCCAGCCTGAAGATGACGAGTGGGACCTCGTCAAAACGTTGCCAAGATACTCTCAATCTTACATGGGAAAAGACCCAAATACACCAAGACCTGCATACCTATACCTGTGAAAATCTATAATATGCCTCCCTAATTGGCCATATTGTTTCTAGCTGACCTGCATCAGTCCATGTGTTCTTAAACTCAGAGATCATTTCCTCCCTTATGGTTGCTTTCATCTGTCTAGTTTGTGTCCGAGTGCCTGTTGCTGTGAGTTGGTTTCCTAATGCCTCCTGTCCTATGACCACCCCTCCTTTTAGCTGTGCTCTGGCTCCCCCCCCTTAGTTCTTGCACAGGATGCACTGGGGAATCCTTCCTTTTGGCAGCTGTAGTTCTTTGTCGCATGGGCCAGCCGTTCCGATCCTGCATGGCCGCCACTCGTTGCCTTTGTCGCAAGTTGTTATGTTGTTCCTCCCACTCCCTTAATGCCTGATAAGTAGGCAGTAGGTCTATGTGGTGCTTGATCGAGTGTCCGTCAGAGTGTCCTTAAGTAGTTAGCCACCCTTGGTGATATCCTGACAATGGTGGCAGTTAGGTGACGAAAGCTAAGTGTATTAAAACAGTTTTGTTTGTATTTTATCCTGGTGTTCGATTATCTTCTGGAATATATATATATATATATATATATATATATATATATATATATATATATATATATATATATATATATATATATATATATATATATATATATATATATATATATATATATATATATATATATATATATATATATATATATATATATATATATATATATATATATATATATATATATATATATATATATATATATATATATATATATATATGTCTTAAAGTCATAAAGAGAGGCTTAGGTCTCACCCAGTTTCATCCACGTTACTTGATAGTGCTTGTTGTCTTCCATTGACAGCAGCTTCTGATTGGCTATGCAAATGTAGCCAGTCTTTCCCCTGCCAGTTTGGAGGGCTTCCTCAGATCAAACGGGAGGGCTGCTACCCCTGAGATCAACGAGGGTCCCCTCCTTGCTTGCCATCTCTATGGGGTGACTTTTGACCCTTTCCAGGGTCCCCCAGTGGGGTGAAATCAAACACAAAAAATGGAGCCCCGTCTTCCTGCGTCTGCCTCACTGTTACATCAAAACTGGAACTATGTAGCAGTACTTTCGAAGACATCAAATACAATCTAATGGTAGCAAGTATGAATTCAGAATAACAGAATTGTAAGGCACCTTGGTGGTCTTGTAGTCCTGCATCACAATAATATACATGATTACTTTAACCATTGGGAGGTGGAAAGTAGAAAGGAAGGTTACCGTTGACAGTGAAGGTTTGTTCTCCGAGCATGTGAGTTGATTTCTGAACATTTCGTTACAAGGCTAGGTAACATATTCAGCAGAATTTAGGGGATATCAGTGTCAATATTCTTCTGTTTATAAGGGCTTCAGGTGTGAGGGTCTGTGATGAGTCTTGTGATGGGCCAGATATGGGTCATCAGTGAGTCTTGTGATGGGAAGGTGGATGGTAGCATGGCCGATGATTTTTGTGTTGCTCCAAACTGATGGTGTTTGGTATCGGTTTGGGTAGAAATTAAGGATTTGAGATCAAATCCTTGGGATCAAATTCATACACGAAGAAGAAACAGACAACAGACTCCCATTCCTTGACATCGACATAAGAAGACTAGACAATAGAGAACTAGAAACGTGTGTACTACAAATCCATGCACACAGACTAGATCAGTGGTGGCGAACCTATGGCACGGGTGCTAGAGGTGGCACTCAGAGACCTCTCTGTGGGAACGTGCACCATCACCCCAGTCCTAGGCCTTCAGCTGGATTTTATAAAACCTTTTCGCTTTAGGCCTCCACCGCCGTGTACAAAAAAAAATCAGTCAATTTCAACTTCTCATTGGGAAAAAAAGATCTTGCAAAATTGGAATTGATTGATTGAACTTTTTAGTCCCACCCATTCTGCCGTTACCACTGCAGCCATGCCCATCCAATGGGCCATGCCCATCAATGGGCAACGCCCAGCCAATGGGCCACACTCACCCAGCACTCGACGATGCATAAGTGGGTTTTGGGCACTCAGTCTCTAAAAGGTTCGCCATCACTGGACTAGATCCACAGCTTTGCAAGCAACCACTCCACTGCACACACTCATCCAGCCCCTCTTCTGAAGGGCCAAGACACAATGCAGCACCATAACACTAAGAAAAGCAGAAGAGAAATGGCTGCTTGACGTCTTTCCCTATAATGGCTATCCAAAAAACTTCATACGTTGACACACCACACCCAAACCACAACACAACACACAGCCAATCATCACGCAAAAATTAATCCTACCATACACAAAAGGGGTGTCAGAAATGACATCCAGAATTCTCCAACCCCTAGGAATAACAATAGCCCATAAAACCACAGCCATACTCTGTAAGGAATTATCCAGAATCTAGAATCAAAAACAAAATACAGAAGGATGATAGAATCAATGTAATCTACAAAATCAACTGTAACCATTGCAACCAATTCTACGTTGGACAAACATCACATCAATTAAAAACCAGGATCTACAACACCAACTGGCAGTCAAATGCCATGATCACAAATCCTTAATTTCTATCCACACCAACACCAAACAGCACCAGTTTGATTGGAGTAACACAAAAATCATCGGCCACACTACCATTCACCATGTTCATGAGTTCATCGAAGCCTGGCACTCCACAAGCAATTACATCAACAGATACATTGACCTACAATTAGCCTATGAACTCCTCAGGATCCAAATCAACTGCACAGCCAACCAGAGACAGCACTGACCCTCAACCAACCCATGCAAATCCCCCTCCCACCACCAGTTCACCTCCCAATGTTCCTCACCTGATGTAACCTCCCCATCACAAGATCCATCACAAGATCCATCACCTGGCCCATCACAAGACTCATCACAAACCCTCATTTGACACACCCACACCTGAAGCCCTTAAAAACAGAAGAATACTGACACTGACATCCCCTAAACTCTATTGAAGATATTACCTAGCCTGGTAACTAAAATGTTCAGAAACCAACCCACAAGCTCGGAGAATGAACCTTCACCCTCATGCTACACCCAAGCTACAGATATTTGCCACTACTGCAAGGTTACTGTTACTCACTTTCTTTCTGTGAATGATTGAGGTCACTTCCAACTCCTTGCAACCATATTGATAGGGTTTTTTTTGCATAAAGATGTATCCTTAACCTGGTCTTTCAAGTCTTCCAACCATAGGGTCAGAACCAGAGGGTCGTTGGTTTATGGAATTCACTTCCAGAAGAGGTCGTGACAGCTGTCAGCCTTGATAGCTTCAAGGCAGGGTCAGACAGATTCATGGATGCCAAGTGTATCGGTGGCTATTAAAACGGATGTCCATGTGCCGCCTCTATGTTGGTTGAGGCAGGCAGGATTCCCTTGAGTACCATTTGTTGGGGGTCAAGGGAAAGGGAGGGTTTTGCCTTCTCTTTCTGCTCAAGATCCCCATGTACAATTGGTGGGCCACTGTGTGACACAGAATGCTGGACTCGATGGGCTTTGGCCTGATTCAGCATGGCTCTTCTTATGTTCTTATAACAGCTCTTGGGGAATGGTTTCCCCTCAGTAAATAAATTTTCCTACTTCCTAAATAATTGGTGAGATAGGATTCATTGATGAAATAGAGTAGAAGAAAGAACATTTTTCTCTATCTCAGTAGTAAAACAGAATTACTGATTGAATATTTACAATTTTAGCAGCTCCTGGATGATGCATTGCTTTGGTGTAGAATTCAGTTGTTTGATTTAAATGTGCTCAGATTACAAAATTATAGGTAACCAAAACCTGTAGAGCCGCATCATAAAAAGTTGTTATGATGTCAACTTTACTGAAAGGCAGTTTTTCCATCCCCACTCTGTGTCTGTGTCTGAGTGTAAGTGGAGTTCATTACCTTGGGAAAGTTTTCCACGTGAGCCAAATCAACACTGATAAAAGTTGCCCACCAAGTTCTGCATTATACAGACATTCACTGTTGTTTCTCACTAGTAATTGGTGATAATACAATTTTTTTTACCTTTGAAAAATGTCTGGAACACTTTTCCCAAGTGTTTTTTTAACTACATCTAACATTTGTATTGAGAAAAGCTAGTGAAATGATAGCATAAACGTATAGCACTAAATATGAAGTTCCTCATGAAGTTCTGCCCACCTACATAATGCATAAATAATTCTCCATCTATTCAAGCTTTTTTTTTTTTGCCAGAAATGGTCAGGCTAATCAGGAAAACCTGGCAAGTGGTTTAACAGTTGATAAATTTTGACATTCCCAGACCACAGAGGGGAAACACCAACCAAACAGCTTGATTATACTTCTCCACAAGTTCTTATTTGATATGTGAGCTGCTAATAGTAGTCCAGTAGTCAAAGTGAAACTGTCATGCCTATGTGTTGGTTATTGAAAGATTTAGTAAAGAGAATGCCCAAGAATGCAAGAATGATTTATGGGGGTTTTTGAGAAAGAGGATTTTGGCACTCAGACATCTTTTCACGTCCCACATGGTAATCTGTGATTGAAAAGAACAAGGAATTTTATTTATTGTTGCATGAATGTATGTGTGTGAGTTGGGCAAATAAATTAAAAGGAAAATAACTTTTAGTTATTTTAGTATTTGTACATTAAATTAAATAAATTTTATTTTTGTAGGCCTCACCCATTTTTTCAGCATGTAAATATGAAATATCCACAATGTCTTCTAGCTAAATTTGCAAGCAAAACATGGAACGTCATGCTCATATGCATCTAATATTTAGATTCATAGGTATACTGCATATTTATGTATAACACCAGTTGGAAAATATTGCTTTAGGCATAATATAATGAAATCCCCAAGTGTTTCTTCATAGTAAAAGACTTTAAGTAAATAAATAAGAGAAAGAGCGACAGAGAAAAAAAGATTCTTATAGTCACTGCAAGATAAAACTTAACTGCTGGCCCAGTGCAAGTTGGTAGATAGATAGTTCACGTGCTCTTGGTCTCTGGAAGAGCCTAAAATCTTGGTTCTGGTGCTTGATCTGAGGGTGCACCAAGCATCTGCTACATTGGGGATGGTTGATGGGATAGAGAAAATTATGACCCCAGACTGCACTTAATCTTAGTTCTAAACTTTTAATCTTTTTATTCTAATTTTAATTGTTTTAGCACTTTTTAACTTTTTATTATATTGTAAGCAGAGTCATTGTATTAGTGAGCGGGGTGGCACAGAAATTTAATCAATAAAAATAAATAAAATACATAAGGGAGGGAGGGAGGGGAGAGAGAGTGTTTACCATGAAAATATTTACAGCGAGGTCTGGCTTTGCAAACTGCAAGCATGGAGGAGCAAGTTTGATATAATGCAATTAATGAAAATAAGTGAGCATGTTGCAATATTATTCAAGGGTTATACTGCTAAGTCTTTGACTCTTTATGCCTTTTAATTTCCTTGTACAAACAATACAGACAAAATGGCAAAATCTGTTTGGATTATCTGTTATACAAATTAAATGCTGGATTAAATTTTGATGATTATTACTATTTGGGTTTTTCTGCCTTTCCCTCCCCCATCATCTAAACATCTGAATGCATTTGAACAAGCTTCTTAATCATAACTCAAGCAATATATTGTTTGTAAAAATAAGCTAGAATAAATATACCAAGGTAACTTGATAATTCAATACAGGCAGGACATACTTTAATGAACATAAGTGCAATCTTTTGTAACCAGGGCCTGTGTACTTTTTTAGTAATTTGAGAATTTTCTGCATTGAATAAAATGGTCCTACAGTTTCTCCTCCTCTTCAGCAGATTTCTTCAGGTAGTTCCGAAACAATTATTTTTGGCAATCTTCCAATTTGCCCATCAGCAATTCAATTCAGATTTACCAGCCCAGTGGCTATGTTGTCTTTTGGGAATGTATTTAGACACTTCCTCCATGTATTTATTTATAAGAGACTAACAACCCAACATCAACAACCAGTTGCTATCTGTCCGTTTCAGTGTCTTTCAGTGTCTACATTTCTAATCTTCTTTTTTGCAATCTTCTATTTCCCTGGGGGGTTCTTTAATGGTGATTAGATTATGTTTTTAATGCCAGCATGGAATCTGATACTAATGCTAGCTCACTTGCAACCTCTCTCTATCTCTTTTAAATGAAAGTTTTCCTTTGTGAATCTAAATTAACCTGTACTCTAAATGGTTTCTCAGAAGAACATGAACAAATTTTTATATATTGGGTATCTGCATGGATATTGGAAAAGCCAGGAAGACACAATGAGAAAAGGGATTTAAGAAGAAGAAGAAGCTATTTTACACTTTAAAAAATGTGGTTTCTGTTCAGATATTTTATTTCTGGGACTAACTAGCCTCAATCATTGAATCCTTCTGTGTCTGTGAATTGCTTGTCACTGCAGCAATGCCAGCGAAATGATACATTTTCTCAGTTGGTATAGATTTGAAATAATCTATCACTAGACAGCTTGTTTCATGTGTGCAGATGCATCCCACACTCGAGCATCATACCCTGCTGCAGAAACACTTAAGGCCAATTGATGTGTGCGGTATAGATGGCTGAGCTCCGTATGTGTAATTTATCAATTTCCTGATGATATTGTCCCTCAAGATGACTTTAGCTTTAGCATTCATGCAGTGGTGTTTAAAAGAGACCACCCTGTCGAGTATCACACCGAGATACTTCGATGCTGGGCAGCATTATAGTTGGTTTCCTTGCTACATAACATCCAACTCTTCCCTTGCATCTTGATTTTGGAGGTGGAAAGCTTTATTGTCAGCTTCGTATAAATAATATACAGGTAATATTGCAGCTCATGATCATTTCTCACTAATCTAAAAGACATGTGACACAAATATGGTTCTAACTCTCTATCTTGCTCTTTCTGCTTATCTATCCATATCTATCTTTCTATCATCATCTGTCTGTCTGTCTATCAGCCTAGCTATGAGACACATTGATTTGAGACAATCATAAGTTGTAATGCAAGATGTAGTTTGTTGGTTTTGATTTAGTGTGTTGTGTGAATCTAGTTACCGGTGCATTGTTTATCAAGTCATGACTTTTAACATCATACATGCAGTCAGTCACGCTCTCCCCAGAAATTACAGTGAAAACTCATATATGCAACTATTAATGTCAGTTTTATTACAGTGAGATTTTGAAAATTATCTTTCTTATTTTACTATGTCTTTACTGTCTTTACTATACAAAGACAATGGGGAAAATGAATCAAAAAGAGTTGTGCCAGGAGATAGCACTTTCAAAGATAAAGATGTATTACCTGTGCAAGTGTCCCTCATATGTGTTTGGCACAAAGAAAGCCTAAGTCTTTAGACAGTTTCAGATTTGAAATAAAGCTGCAAATAGCTAAATTCCATTCTCTTCCCCCCCCAGAAATGGCTTTTGCGATATGTACTCAACCTGTCTTCCTCTGTCAAAATTATTACATCAACAAACAAGGAAGTAGGACACATTAGGCCTCTTCAGTACAGCTGCTCAAGTCGTCCAAACTTGATTATGTGTCATAGTTGATGGATGTCACAGCAGTACCTTTCTTTGTTTCTAGGGGTACACAAGGGAGAAAATATTATGTTGACTAAAACATTAATGAAGAGCTTATTTCAAGTTAAGTTAATTACTTGTTGTGGCATAAGAGAATCTTTGGTCCATAGATGTATAACTCTAGGAGAGAAAGCATAGATGCCTTTAAATTTTAAATAATCTAATTTCAGTTTCATCCATAACTACAACGGTTTATGTTGCTAACTTTACATGAGATTTTACTTACAAAAGTAATATCATATATTGGTAAGTCTGAAAGAATCTGCCAAGGCTTTGATGCCCAAAGAATAATAAGTATTCCAGAAGGAAATACAAATTTAACACCCAAATATTACTGAGATCTGACACAGCCATTAACAATAAAAACGTATTAGTCTGCCATTTTGATATTTTCAAAATTCATTTAAAATTATCTGTCCTGTCTCATTGATGAGGAAATGTGCATATGCTATTAGATTCTTTTAAGAATAATACAAATACCTATATGTCTTCATGCTTGTACTACCACATTGTTATTATGGATTGGTTTGCTTGCTTAAATTACATTTTACAGATGTCTGGATTAAACCATTTTATTTTGAGTAGAATTGTTATCCAAGTTTACTTTAAACAGGCATTTCTCTTGTTAGTTACATTTAAGTGTTACTTTCTACCACAATGCATTAAGAAATGTCTTCATCAAGAAATCAAATCAGCATAAAGCCGCTACTGAGAGTCTTTCACTGTCTATGGAAAATCATGCCTTTCTGATCTCAAACAAACTCTTAAAAAGAAACAAAAAATAAAATAACTTAAACCACTCCAAAAATAAATAAAGCTTTGATGCACAAAGGAAAAGTCAGTTCCAGAAGGAAATACAAATTTGATATTAAAAATACTACTAAGAAATAAAAGTGTCAACTTTTTTTATACTCAGTCCCAAATCTTAGTCAAGCATCTTTCTACTCTTCAGTACTAATATACTAAAGTCCATATGCCACCTTGAACTGTTAAACTTCTAATATCAGTGAAGCATTTTGCTCCAATAACATACCGAATATTAGAGCTCAACAGCAAAACAGATACAGTGATGCAGCCAGTTGATTCCTAATATAGAAACCTCTGTATAAATCAGATTGGTGGAAACGATTTAAATCACTGTATATGTAAAGTTTTAACTCCAGTCTTTGGCGTTTACAAAGCAAATATGTAACACTGTTTGAAAGTTCTTTCTAGAACCCTCCGGAGATTTCATCAAATTTCTAAGTTTAAGGCATAACTCACAACAACAGTTTCTTTTGATTTTGCAGAGCAACCCCCCCTCTCTCTCACACACACACACTTACAAGCTATTCAATTCTAAGCTCTCTCACACATCTACACCTGGCATAGAGATATGTTTACATTTTTCTTTGTGTAGCAATTGATAAGAGTCCTTCAAACTCCAACAATTCTTGCTAAATAAAAAAAAAAGGTCAGTACTAAGGGGCTAGTAATATTTAAAAATGTATCCAATATCCAGTGGTGGGATTCAGCCAGTTTGCACTAGTTCTGCAGAACCTGTAACTAATTTTTTGTTGCCCGGGCTCAGAATGGACTTCTGGAAGCGGCATCCACACAGAGAACCAGTTGTTCACATATTTGAATCCCATCATTGCCAATATCCATTCAGGAGTTTCATTGCCACCATTCACATTTCTTAGATTCTTCTACTGCATTATTGTGTGTATGAATGTCTAACCCTTTCTCCTTTCAACAGGGAAAAATAAGATGGGTTAACTTACATTTACTATTGCAACATTGATGGGAGACCTACAGCATTCCTGATGTTCCTGAAGTCTCATTCTCAGCGCCTTCAGTCAAGTAGTGTGAATTCACAGAATTTGAAGCTCAGGAATAGCTGATGGGTTCTCCAAATATTTCCAATCTCCTTTAAAAAAAAAATAATTACAGAGCCAAATCTTATTTAAACCATTTAATTTAGTTCGTTTCTTTCCAATTTGGAAATAAGTGTTGATTTTACTATTTAGGAATGTGAAAAATATATTTCTTTTTAAACTATAAATATTAGCATAGAAGAACTGGAAGAGAGAGCAATTGGTTTCCATTAATAAGACGCTTCATGTACACTAAGCAAATTACGCACATTTTTTGCATGTCAGTTTTTCAATCTTTATCACTTTTAATAAATCATAGTTTACAGTTGCTGTGATATGGAGATCCAAGTACAATCCTATGCTCAGATGAAGCCGTCTTTCCTATAGGTTTTCTATATGTCCACTTCAGTAGATATGAAATTCTATCTGTATAATAATTTATACTCAGAAATTTCTCTTCTGACTAAAAAAAAGATTTGTATCACTATATATGCATCAGAATCCCTGACTCTGAAATAATGTGTTTTAACAGGGAAACTGATTATGAGGAATCAGTTTAATAAAGATGTAACTAACATGGAGGAATGAATATGCCTCTGAATTATGTTGAGAAGTTATTTTCCTAAAGCAGCGGTTCTCAACCTGTGGGTCGCGACCCCATTTGGGGTCAAACAACCGTTTCATGGGGGTCGGCAAACACCGCAATCTGCCATTTCCCCCCCCATTTCCCCTCGGCCGTCGCGCGCGGGCTGAAGAGCAGTTCGGCCCGTCGCGCCACACATGCGCGGTTCGTCCCGCCGTGCGTGCACCGCACATGCACGGTTTGGCCATCGTGCGTGTGCCGCGCATGCGCAGTTCAGCCGTCGTGCACGTGCCGCACATGCGTGGTTTGGCCCGTCGTGCCATGCATGTGCAGTTCGGCCCGTCACACCGCACATGCGCGGTTCGGCCCGTCGCGCATGTGCCACGCATGTGTGGTTCGGCCCGTCGTGCCGTGCATGCGCGATTCGCCCGTCGTACACGCACTGCACCTGCACGGTTCAGCCCATCGCACAGCGCCTGCGCGGTTCGGCCCATTGCGGCGCAGGTGGGGTCTCGGCCTGAAAAAGGTTGAGAACCGCTGTCCTAAAGGTTTCTTTTGCTGATGCAAGAAAGTTTATAGAAATAAATATCACTAAATGCTTATTGTAATTCCACCTATACTGACACTTATACTCCTTTGTTTCTATATACTATTTCCCCAAATCTCAATCTTTCTGCATTCCTTTCCAATCTACAATTGCCAATGAACCCTTTTGTTGAAAGTAGATGATGCAAATGCACATATATTTTCATGCATTTATCTAACAACAAATCAAGCTTCCTAATTAATTTTGCATTGATGACTTTTTCAGAGGGAAAAAAACAGTACCAACACCCCCACCCATAAAATAGTCTGCTTGATTAATTACTGCCATGTTTAGCAATCATTCAAAATAACAACGGTGCTGGAAAAGTACCTTTATGACCAGTACTCACACTTACTATCATTGCAGCAAGTCAGCAGTCACATGATTGAAATTCAGGGGCTTCATAGCTGGCAACAGTTTATGACCATTGCACTATTCCATGGTCACCTAATTACCATATGCATGCTTCACAGCTGGCTTCCAACAAGCAGACTAATGGAGAAGCCAGCAGGAAAATCACAAATCACAGTCACATGATGCCTTGCTATTGTCAACATCGCTTAGTAATGTGATTGTTAAGTAAGTACTACCTGTATATTTTAACATTTCTGTACTTTATGATTCTGTTTTACTTGTTTCCAAGATATGTGAAGTTTCAAGTGCTAAACTGAATAAGCCCAGGTGGTGTAGTGGTTAAAATGCAGTTTTGCAGCCAAACTCTTATCACAGTCTAGAGTTCAATACTGATGGGGTTCAAGGTTGACTCAGCCTTCCATCCTTCCTAAGTCAGTAAAATAAGGATCGAGATTGTTGAGGGAAATATGCAAATAATAATTCTTTCATTGTAAACAGCCCATCGAGTGCTAGAAAGCATTATGAGGCAGTATATAAGTCTAACTGCTATTGCTAGTGCAAGAAACTTCTATCTTCTTTATTTTAACAATGCAAACAATTCATATATTTACTGTAGTGCAGTGTTTTCTTGAAGAGATTGCTTCTTCTTTGCAGCACTTCCCAGAGTAACCATATTACCATAGTATAAGCTCAGCATAGTATAAGTCATTAGCAAACAAAGAAAGATTTTAAAAAGCAATAAGACCTCATGAATATTTTCAAAAGCATTTTGAATCAAAAGATTTTTGGAAAAATCTTTTCCAAAAAAAGACATATGCTAATTCAACTTCCAATCTATTTACTGCCTAAATCTGATTTTTCCTAGATCACTGGCAGAAGATTTTTAGTATTAAAATAGAGCTTGTACTAAATCCTTGACTAATTCCTGTCCTCTTATTTTTCTCAAATGAAAAATTGTTAGTTTAGTCTGTGAAGCTATGCATGCGTACAAAACAAAACATATAGAAATGGATTCCAGCATGCTTAATCTTCCCTGCCTAGAGCATTTTATGCCTAATTCTCTGACATAAATATTTCATTTTATTTTAAAATGTCTTAAGAATTCAGTGAAGTCCAATTTTATTCCAATATTAAAACTGTACTCCTTTTAACCCTAATCTACTAATCAACCCAAAATCAATGTTAGCAGAAAGCTTCTATTTTATACAATGCTCAAACAGCATCTCTTGTAGCATTCTAAATGCAGATCCAAATATTACACAGGACTGATAAATAAGGATTGCTTTCTAGGTATACAGGAGACCCAGAACTACCTAAGCTTATGTTCTACAATCAAAAAGTGATACCCATATGCATAAATTACATATTTAGAAGTGGATAAACTTTAAGGTATTTTCTGTATTTCTGGATCAAATATTCTTTCTACCTAAATGAATACAACAGAGGGATGTTTAGTTAATAGAAGTTTGTTTTACTGAAATTGATTACAGACATAAAACAGCCTGCAATCCACAATTTTTCTCTCCTACATTCCATGTATACTTATTAACTGAAAGTCTAGTTCATTTCATGTTTCATTTATCAAAAAGTGATTTGTATTGTGTTTGCTGGAAATTACTATGTTGAACAATTCACATTTGCTTTTAGATTATTTTGCCTTTCCTTTTTTTTCTACTTGTAAAAATAATAAAACAGTAGATGGAGCCTTTATAGTTCCATTTTATTCTTCTTCAAATATCCCCAGGATTTTGCTAGTTTGGAGTATTATATAGGTATCAAAGTTGGGGAAAATAGAAATCTTGGTCTCCTACCACCATGAGATATTCAATGAAAAGGAAGATATTTTATGAAAATTATATTTAAAAATCCCAAATACAAATTTCTGAAATTGCATATAAATAATGCATACTGTAGGTGACTTATATTATATACATACATATATTATACAGATACATCTTTAATTCTAGATGTGGTTGCAGTGCCCTAGGCAGACCTGTACACAATTTGAGCGTTCTCATCTCCTGCTTAAAGAGCACGTAGCAGTCATAGCTAGGAAAGCCATTGTACAGCCTTGTGTATGTACCAATTGTGCCCTTTCCCAGATTGTGAGATCAGGAGCTTAGTAACTCAGGCTTTGATCAGCTAATATTTGGACTACTGCAATATGCTCTATCCTTGAAGATTATTTGGCACTTACAACTGTCACAGAATGCAGCTGCATGAACAATTCAAGAGGACCCCTTGTAATACCTCTGTTGTGCAAGCTGCATGATTGTTGGTTTGCTTCCCTGTCCAAAGTATTGGTTATCACTTATAAAACCCTTAATGGCAAGGGACCAGGTTACCTGAGAAACCATATGACTACAACGGGATTGACTGACTCCACTCGAGCTGGCAGAAGAGGTATGCTGCCGACCCCACATTTAAGAAATTCTGTTTTGCGGATTTTAGGAGAAAAGCCTTTTCTGCTGTGGTTCTTGCTGTTTGGAACGCCTCTTGAGGTGATATCCTTTCCCATATTCTTGGCCTTTTGTCTCTGCAGATTGGCCTGGGGCTCTAATGGTGGCGTTCCATATTGGGCTGGTTAGTGGATTAAGTAGAAGATCCAGCCTCCTCCCTGTTGGACATTGACCCCTGTGTTAGCTAATTTTCCAGTCTATTCTAATATATTTATTGTTTTAATGTTTTATATTGTAGTCTTTATCATGTTGTAAGCTCTGGTGTGGGAAACACAACCACCACACATACACATTTACTCACAAGCTTTTACACACAGAGAATTCTATTGAAAAGGAAGAATATTGGTGAAGTATGAGCCGTGGTGGCACAGTGGTTAGAATGCAGCACTGCTGGCTAATTCTGCTGACTGCTGGCTGCCAACAGTTCAAGTTTCACCGGCTCAGCCTTCCATCCTCCCAATGTCAGTAAAATGAGGACCCAGATTGTTGGGGTGGGCAATATGCTGACTGTAAACCACTTAGAGAGGGGTGTAAAGCACTGTGAAGCAGTATATAAATCTGCTATTGCTATTGCTATGGAGTTAGCAAGTATGCCATAAATAATGTTTGATTAAATATTTAATTAGTTATATGCAAATCTTATAGCAAGTTGCGTGCTAACAAATATTGGTATTTTTAATCACTATATTATAAAGCAATTAGAATTCTGTCTTACTAATTGTGGAGATCAAATAGAATGTATTAATATTGATCCATTGATTCCTATTCATCTGCTATGCTACTTTTTACTCATGCAAAATACAGAAGCTGAAATATTTCTTACAGTAGATCTAAAACCGCTCTTCTGTTGTAGTCTGTATTATTAATGTAAAGGATACTGTTCATAGAAGGAGCAATTGTTTAGAGCAGTTTGAAAGGCTGAAAAAACATTTAGCAAATATTCATGCTGTTTTTCTCTCTTTCTCTCTGTATGAGCAATAAACTATATATACAATTCTTTTTTGCTATGGAAGCTTATGAGGGAAATGTGCTTATTGGTAAATGTGCTCTACTGAGGGTTCATTTTCCAATTTAAAATAAACTATTTTGTGCATTTAACTCTTCTCTTCTTTTTTTAAAATATCCCTAATGAAATGTAATAAAACTCACAAACCATCAAATGAACATATAGGAGCAAAATTAAACCTCTGAGAATGAGTTCTTTATTATTAGTAATATAGTTTTAAATATTCAAAATGTGTGGGTCATAAAAATATGCTTAAGGCAATGTTTTTTTTCATAAATTCATTTGTGCATTTTAATAGATTTTAAACACGCAATAATAGTGATGTAAAAATCAAAGAGTCCTAGTAACATTTGGGGAGATTTGATACCAAAGGAATATTAATTTTAATGTATGTTAAAACCCAAAATACACAAAAAGGCATTTAAAAGCTTGCAACTATTCATACAGTTTTTCTAATACTTTGTTCATCTCTACTAGCAAAGATATACCGGTATGTCTATTTATGATGAGAAAGAAAATCAAAAACGTCTATGAAATTATTTTTTTCTTATGGCAGCCTGTAAACTAAAAATATTCTGAGTTTTTGGAAGAATATAAAGGATGGTGATTCCATTTAAGTATTACAAAACTGATTTATATTCCTCTTGTAAATAACTGAGATAAATCTTCCTCTGCTCTTACAAGAACTAACAAAGCCTTCACACATATAATTATATATGCACTAGCTTTGATATAACTGCAAATAATTATTAACTCAAAATTTACACATGTAGAACCTAATACGTATGTGATTGTCTGTACAAGACCTTACTATAGCTGTTTGCATGGTAGATGTGAAGGACTATTTAGAAACACTGTTATGGGGCCAGTGTTACTTTGTGGGTAATTCTGTAATGCTTAAACAGAGATAAAGTAAAATCGCTTAGAGAAAAGAGAGAGTAGAACTTCTGTCGTAAGTCGGTGCAATCATAAAATGAGATAGCATTTGACTGCATTGACTTATAAGAGCAGTCAGGCTCTTTCTGCTGTGGTCATTGACTGAGAATCATACATCATTAAGCAAATACTTACCCTAATGCAAGCTATTCTGAGCTTAGTTCCTCCCAGCCCCAAACCTCAGTAAGCTAAGGAACTTCCCACTTGCCTCTTTCCCCCCTACCCATCTCTGTCCTTTGGGTCACCAGTTCATATCTTGATTTTATTTTAAATTCTCCTTGAAAAAATTCTAATATGTTTTACTAAGCCATTTGCGTTTACCTATTATTTCTCATCTATAAAATACTTCTTGTGTTGAGAGCTACAAAGATATTTTGGGGCACAATCTGATTTTGTATTTATTTCATATTTTCAATTTTGGACATCTAATAATCATTTTTAAAATACACATTAACCTTGGTATTTCCAAAAATATCCATGTCATCAAAATCTCAGGTCATGTTTGAGATTTAAATCTTACCTAATTATATAATTTTTTATAGAAATAGATTGATTGATAGATTATATATTTAAAATAGAGTGGAGTAATATTTTTATTTTAAGTAGTATAACTATTTTGTAGTGGAAGAAGAAATAAGAGAGATTTGTGATAAGAGAAGAATTGGTACTAATCAATGACTTAATTAGACTAAGAATTAGAATATATCTGGAAATATTAGAACGTTACTGTCGGAATATTATGTGTATTGTAGAAGGGATACTCAAAGTGCTAATAATATGTTTATTCAAGATTAAATTGGATTATGGTAATTGTAAATTACTAAAGCTTAAAAACAGGATTTGGATTTACATAGAAATGGATTAACCTAAATATGTTATACTATTTGAGGGAAATAGAGAGGGAACACTTAATGAATTAATTTTAGGTTTTTTTTATGTGTGTGTGTGTGTGTGTGTGTGTGTGTGTGTGTTTGGATGATTGATTACCCCATCACCACGATGTTTCTTGAGCACTCTGATGTAAAAATTAAAAAAGCTAATAAAACTTGTTTATAAAAAAAAAACTCAGGTCATGTTCTTCTACCTACAGAAGATTCTTTTTCTCAGCAATATCCACTCTTTCATTCAAACCAAGCAGCAAAGCTGCAAAATTCAGTTTCAAATCAGCAAGCGTTTATTTGCTCAGCTGCCTTCTCTACCTGTTCCCTACACATTTTGCGCCCAGCACCTCATTGTCTTTGCTATCTCTTTTTCATACCCAGATTCTTTGGCAAATATTTCTTACATGTGACTAAAGCTGCACTGTCTTTAGAAAACTTTTTCCCATTTCCAAGATAACTATAATTGCACTGTCTTTGCAATTGCACTCCTCTCCCCTTACCCCAATTTCTAAATGGCTAAAGCTGATGTTGCTTGTTGGGAGCCTATTTCTCTTGCTACAATTCTACGGGGGGGGGGGAGAAAGTATGCAAAAATTATCATGAGTGTTATTTTCTCCAGTTGCTGCTCTGTTGGCAGAGCTCCTTGAGCATGATGATCAAAGCAATCAGATCTGCAAATGACATCTTTGCTTTGGTTATCTGATGCTAATTACTGCCCAGTTGTCCCTCTGTGATCCCTGCCTGGCATTGGCAGCTAATGTTTTGCCACTGGCTAAATGCAGCTCTTCTCTTCCATTAGAGACTCAATCCCAAGCCAAGTATGTACCTTTCGTAGTCTTTGCTGAACAAACAGTGGCTTTGCTGAACAAATCCATGCAATTTCAGTGTGATACATAACACCAAGAACTAAATTTCCACAAAGATAGTGAGGAGGAGAACAGACCTAGAAATAGTTTTAATCCTGTTGGGCCTGATGAAATGGACAGGGTCCTTATGACTGTTCAACTACTTGTTCTTTAAATCTATACTCCTTGCTGATTAAGGCAACCCATGGGGATGTGTAAATAGTTCCTAGCTGTAATAAATATTTCTTTCAGTGAGGGGTTTTGTCTCTTAAGGAGGCTTTGGTTTGCACCTTCTCAAGAAGCCATTGCTGAATCCCACTATACTGACCAACTTTTGTGCAGTATTGAACCTCCCCTTTTTAGGGAAGATGATTGAGAAGATGTTTGACAAGGTGAAAGCAATAATTTCAGACGACGGTGGATGAAGTGGATTATCTAGATCCTTTTCTGTAAGGATTCAGGTATGGGATGGAAACTACATTGATTGTTTTTGATTTCTGGCTTGGCCAGGAAAGTCTAGGACAATTGGCCACAGCCATATTGCCATGACCACTTCATTGTAGCTTCCTCAGCCCAGCTGACCCACTGTGCCCCTCCAACCCTGCCACACTGCCATGCTCATCTAGCCTCCCTCCCACACCACCATGGACTTTACATCCCAGACATCCCTTTGTCACTGGCCCTATCCCACCACTCCTTCCCCACTGCCTCTTACCCAGCAGTTCATTGTGGGACAATTCTCCTCGGCTGCTATCACATGTAGAACAATTAGCCACGCAGGATAACTCAGCAAATAGAGTTAATTAATTAATTAAATAAAAAACAGGACTATGTCTTCACAATCTTAACTTCTCCAGTATTCTGCTATCTCATTTTGGCTTCCTGCTATCTATCTAGCAAGCTGCTGAAAAATAATTCAGTCACCACTATGATTATAAATTTTATTTTAAACAATTCCCCAATTGTCCTCAAATCCAACAGAATTTCTTGGTTGGTCCTTAATTTTTAGATCCTTTGTTGAATCTCTCGTTGACTTTTCTTTGGTTATCTTGCCATTCTTATTTTTCAGTTCACTTATTCCTCTCTAGATAGTCCCATTTATCATTAACAAAAGATCTCCAGTTCCTCACAAGATCTTCTTTACTGTTGTGTAGGCTTGGAACAGTTTCTCAGAATAAGAAAAAGTCTAAGGTCTCTTTGCCCTCCTGTTCAGCCCACCCTCCACTTCCATACTTCCTCTGTTTCCAAAATTTAGACTGTATGGTGCTGGATTATATAATAATTTTGTCTTCCCTAACAAAAAGTTCAGTGTCAATTAGTAAATGGATGCACAGCATCCCCAAATTAATATCATTTGAATTTAACAGTAAATTAGGGTAACTACAATATTAATATGGCTACATGGGTCTATGATAAAATACATTTGAAACAATCAAAGAACTGTGAGATAACATATTTAATAAAGAAATCATTTTTTCACCCTTTTTACTTGGAGGATTTTAATTGCATGTATATTAGTACTTGAGAACCTAAAGCACCAGTTGCCTTCAAAACTGCTTCTTTTGTTACTGAACAAGGCAGCAAACCATGCATAGATGTTTTTTTCCCTTGGAGAAAAAGCTGCACAAGCTATGTGATCCTTTAGAACACGAGTGTCAAACTCGCACATCACGTGACGTATTGTGATGTTTTTTGTTTTTGTGGAGCCGGCATGGGTGTGGCCTACACATGACGCATCTGGCCTGCGGGCCGCCACTTTGACACCCCTGCTTCTTTAGAACATGTTTAACTGTTTTTTTGATTAGCACAATATTTTTTTAATAATACTTGAAATTTTAAATTGTCTTTTTAACTGAATTTCTTAATTTTCTTGAAAACAGAGCTATCATAGCTGGGCTATAAAATCCAGGTAACAGTAAAGAGTTAATATTTTCTGAATCTCTTTAATTCCTCCTAATGCCCATCTGAATTTTTGCAACCAGAATATGGAATCATATTTAACAGCTATTGAAACAAACCTTAGAAATTGGGCAGGCAATGATTACTTTGAAGATGTTCTGTTTCATTCATCCAGTCTTTCTTTTAGTAACAGGCTCTACAGGTTAGAAAAAGAGGTTGGAGAGGGATGGTTTCCAGATGATTTAAGACTATATAAGCCCAGTAAGTGGGAACGGTATTATATAGGGGCCTGCAGTTGGTTTGCTGCTTGAATGTGTTTGGTTTGTCTCGAATGTTAAATTATATATGTTTTAACTAGTAGTCTCTGGAGTTGACAGTATGGTGGAATTGTTCTTAATAGCAGATGTAATGTGGGGTGATTGATCCATCCATTTGGAAAACAATATCTTTTGAAGTCAAGAGCAGACAAAAGGGCTTACTGACTGACAGCAATTTATGCTGTTTTTGTTTTTAATTCTTTGACTTCTGACACTGTATCACCGTAGAGACGAACTTAATTTTGAACCTGATCACAGCAGCGAGACTGATGGTGGGACAATATTGGAAGAAGCCAGAATTACCATCTATTGAAGAATGGACTTTGAAAGTTATAAATTTGGCAGAAATGGCTAAAATATCGGCATATTTGAAGGATCATTCAAATGAAAAATATATGTTGGACTGGAAACATTGGATAGACTACATACAAGAGAAACACCAATCAAAGAAAATGTATCTGGCTTATAGTTAAATCTTGATATACGGAGTGAAGAAGGTTTACAAATTTAAATTGATTGTATTAAGTTGAATAGCATTTAACTTGAATTTTTTCTTGGTTTACATGTACAAATATATATCTAACAATAAAAAATGTTATATATATAAAAAAAGACAGGACTTTATAAAAGAAGGATGCTGTCTCCTAGGGAAACTGCTGTATTCATAACTCAGAAATCTTCCAGTAAAAGGCTGACACCCAGATCTCAAAGATATTAGGTTTTTGTTTTGTTTTGCCTTTTTTTAATGGGTTATAGAGGTTTGTGGGCCTGCTGTTTCTGTTATTAAATCATTATGCACCTACCTCAGGGTGGACACAAGGAGTCAGATAGAAATCTGAGCAGAATAAACTTTTTTCATTCTCCATAGCATGAAACTTCTATATTAAAAATGCTTCAGCTAGACAATTCTTACAAATGTTTACTCAATTAAAAGAAAACAATAAATAGTAAAATATTCTGCATTGAGTTAAACATTACACAGGGTAGGAATTATATAATGTATCTTATATAATAATAATAATAATAATAATAATAATAATAATAATAATAATAATAATAATAATAATAATAATAATAATAATAATAATAAAGTTGGATGGGACCTTGGAAGTCATCTAGTCCAACCCCCTGCTCAGGCAGGAAACCCTATACCATTTCAGACAAATGGCTGTCCAGTCTCTTCTTAAAAACTTCCAGTGTTGGAGCATTCATCGCTCCTTGAGGCAAGTCGTTCCACTGGTTAATTGTTCTAACTGTCAGGAAGTTTCTCCTTAGATTGCTTCTCTCCTTAATTAGTTTCCACCCATTGCTTCTTGTCCTGCCTTCAGGCGCCTTGGAAAATAGCTTGATTCCCTCTTCTTTGTGGCAGCCCCTGAGATATTGGAACACAGCTATCATGTCCCCCCTCATCCTTCTCTTCGTTAAACTAGACATACCCAATTCCAGCAGCCGTTCCTTGTATGTTTTAGCCTCCAGTCCCCTAACCATCTTTGTTGCTCTTCTCTGTACTCTAGTTTCTAGAGTCTCAACATCTTTTTTACATCGTGGTGACCAAAACTGGATGCAGTATTCCAAGTGTGGCCTTACCAAGGCATTGTAAAGTGGTATTAATATTTCACGTGATCTTGATTCTATCCCTCTGTTAATGCAGCCTAGCACTGTGTTGGCTTTTTTGGCAGCTGCGGCACACTGCTAGCTCATATTTAGATGATTGTCCACTAGGACTCCGAGGTCCCTCTCACAGTTACTACTATTGAGCAAGGTACCCCCTATACTATACCTGTGCATTTGTTTTTTTCTTGCCTAAATATAGAACCTTTCATGTTGTTAGATAGCGGACAGCGTTCAAGTCTGTCCAGATCCTTCTGTATCTTAAGCTTGTCTTCTGGAGTGTTGGCTATTCCTGCCAGCTTGGTGTTGTCTGCAAATTTGATGAGTTCCCCATCTATCCCCTCGTCCAAATTGTTGATGAAGATGTTGAAGAGCACTGGGCCCAGAACAGAGCCCTGGGGCACTCTTCCCTCCATGTAGATGCGGTTCCATTGAGGACCACATGCTGAGTACAGCCAGTCAGCCAGCTATGGATCCATCTGGTGGTGATGTTGTTTATCCCACATTTTTCTATCTAGTAGGTTGTGATCTACTTTATCAAATGCCTTACTGAAGTCCAAGTAAATTATGTCCACAGCATTCCTCTGATCCACTAATTTTGTCACTTTGTCAAAGAATGCAAGAAGATTTGTCTGGCATGATCTATTTTTGACAAACCCATGTTGGCTTTTAGTAATGACTTTGTTTGCCTCTAGGTGTTCGCTGATTCATTGTTTGATTATCTTTTCCAGCTTAATTTTCTGGTGTTTATATTTAAATTCAAATAATTTCCATGCCCTGATCATGATACAGCTTTTTTTTTTCATTCTGGTTTTGTTGTATAGCCTAGATTCACAAAGCAGTTAAATCACAAATGTGTTGGTTGGTTGATTTTGGTTTAGGGTATGGTTTAATATTTTGGCCGTTGTGGTTTAGTATTTTCATCAACTTAACCATGATATGTTATTCCATATACCTGGGCATCAGGCAGAGGCAACATTGGTAATGCTTTTGGATAGTCTCCAGAGAAATCAGGAAGGGGCAGTACGTATGTTCTTACTCTTCTTGATCTCTAGGCAACTTTTCAATACGATCAACCACATTATTCTTCTGGATCAGTAGCATGGGTTGAGAATCGGTGGCACACCGACCAATACCAGATGGGTTTTTTTAATTGGGATGGAAAGGTCCCACCTTCAATCCTCATTATGTGGGTTTCTGCAGAATTTAGCACTCTCTCACTCCTATTTAATATTTTTATGAAGCCACTGGGTGAGATAATTTGTTGTCATGGGTGTTGTCATTAATATCCAGTTATAAAAACCCCACACCTGATGAACTAAGTGATGCTGTTGATGTCTTGTCCTTGTGCCTGTAGGTTGCAGGGTTCTGAATGGGGAAAGAATTTTCAGCTTGAACACTGTCAACATTGAGTTTCTTTGGGTCTGGGTTCTTCGGGCAATGGGATTTTACATCTTTTGTTCTGGATGAAATTGCGCTATTCTAAATAGATTCCGTGGACAACCTGGGATCCCTCTAGACTGATAATTCCCACTCAAGAATCAGATGACAATTGTGGCTAGGAGACCCTTTATACTGCTTCATGTTGTGTGACAATTGTACCCCTTCCTGGATCCTGAGCCAATAATCAAAGTCACTCATGTCCTGGTCATCTCCAGATTGGATTACTTTTATCCACACTACATAGGGCCATTCTTGGAAAGGAAAAGCTTAATCTGATGCAAAGGACAGCTGAGTGCTCAGCTATGTGTGCCCCCAGGATGGTGTTCTTTAAATTGCATTAACTACCTATTTGTATCTGGAACGAAAAAAACTGGTTTTGATCTTTAAAGCATTACGAGGTGTGACACCAAGTTATTTGAAAGACCACCTCTTTCCAATCAAATCTACTTATTTCATCAGGAGAAGTATGCTGCAGGTCCCATCTACCAAATAATTCCATCTGGAAAGACTCAGATAGCATGCCTTTTCTGCTGTGGTCCCCTCCCTCTGAAATCTCCTTCCCCCTGAGGTGACTCCATTCATATCTACCTTCTGAAAGGACCATAACACCTGTTTTTTTCCCACCAAACTTGGGGATCTCATGGTGATCCTGCAAAATATTTCTTCAGTACCAAATGACTGATGTTCTCCAGATTTTTATGCTCTTTATTTATGTTTGTCTGTTTTATACTTTTTATGTTTGTCTGGTTTATGATTTTAAATCTTTATATTTTTGTATGCTGTCCAGAATCATGTTTCATGAGATAGGTGGCTATATAAACTATTAAATAATAAATGGCTACCATAGTTTATTGTGATGGTGATGAACCCAGACCAGAATGGAAGCTTTAGGCTCCCACCTTTGGCTGTGCTCACTTTGCCTTGAGCCCCCCACCTCAGCCCATTCCCAGCCAGCTTTCCCCCTCTGCTAGACCTCCTCCCACGATTCTCCTTGGCCAATGGGCCTCTCGCCCTCTGCCCCTTGCCCTTTGGCCTGGCTCATTCACCCAGAAACATTTTGTCTCAGGTGTTTCACTCCACAGGACAAGAAACCACCAGCCAATTGGGTGGCAGGCAGCAACAATGGTGCTGTGAAGGTTGATGGAGGGGGCTGTGAGGGGAATGTGATTGATGACAGGTTACAGGAGAGAGCAAGATCTGCAGAGGCAGCAAGCAAACACTGCTTGTGAGTTGCTGTTGGAGGTGCGGGGGTAGGTAAATGCTGCGTGCACACGGCTGCTGGGGGTGCTTGGGGGGAGCAAAGCATCAGTAAGCGCGGCTGGGGGTGCCTGGGGGGACATCAGGGCACCAGCAGTAAGCATGGTAGAACTCCCTGTTTGGCATCAGGCTGGAGTGCAGGTGTGAAGGCAACTGCACAGGGGAGAGGTGCCTGCAGTGGCTTCCTATTTTTACCCTCTGCTGTTGCCTCCGCACCTGGACTCCATCCTGATGGCTAACAGACAGTTTGGCTGCCGCCCTCTCTGCACCCAATCCTGCTGTACCAATGCTGAATGGGCAGATCAACGGCCCTTCATGGTGCACCACCATTATTTGACACCCCCCCACATACTGTCAGCAGTCATACTTACAGCTGATGCCCTGCCCCCCAGGCACCCCCAGCAGCTGTGCTTGCCACCGATGATGGGAGCCTAAAGATCCTAGATCAACTCAGACAGTGCTGGAAAGTAAGTCTACTATATTAAATTGGGGTTTTTTTTAAATGTCACTATCTATTGGAAGTAAATGAAATTACAAAGGGCTTATATCAGAAATTGCTTGGATAATAAGCAAGCCACTATTTCCTTATATAAACTGAGAAAGAGCAAAAAGGAGCAAATCCTTATAAAGAAATCAGAACAGGAGGAATGGGAGTTACATTTTCTTTCATCAGCATAATTGGAATCATTGGAGTGGAGGTTTTTTGTTGTTGTGTTCATTTTTTAACCCTACCTAAAAGTAATTTTATTGAAAACCTGGTTATAGTTTTAGAGTCAATAAATCTCTCCATAGAGTAGTAGTTGTTGTTTTTTGCCTGGTTCTATTCTACCCATCACATTGAACTGATGTTTACATTATTTCTGCAAATATAAGCAAGGATTCCATATGCAGAACTGAAAGAGAGATGAGCATTTTCTGTGTACAAAACATAACTGTTCTATTTCCAGTTTTGCAGATATCTCAGTTTCACGGAATCTATCGAATGTTAGTATACTTATTCTAATATCAAATAAAAGTTTCTTACTTTTTTTTAAGTGAACAGATTACATGTTGATTTTTTTTTCTCCTTTACTGAGATAGAAAAAGCTAAGCAGGCCATGCAAGGAAAAAGAGAGTTCAAATGAAAAGTTTGTCCTGAGGTTTCTTTGAAGGTTAAAGCACAAGAAATGTAAAATACATTAACTGCTGTTCAGATTATTTTCTACACAGTAACAACACAATTGCTTGATTTGTCTTATATTTGTCTTATTTGTCTTGCCAGGAGGAAAGAGAAGTGAGGTAAAAGAATAAAAAGATCTGACTAGTAGGGGGGACAACAGGGGCCCCTGTTTCCCCCACACAAAGTTATTCCTCGAAAGTAGCAATTAAGGTGGGCTCACAAGAACTGAAATTGGATAATTGAGCTATTAACCGAGCGTACGGAGGCTCAAAATGGCGGCCGCGATGATCCGCACTAGCCAGAGAGCCCTAGGAGCAAAAAACCCAAACTTTCTTGAATAATAGAACTTGCAGAAGGGGTCCAAGCAAGGCACCCCCTAACTAATAAGCAATTTGGATGAATTAATGCTGAACAGGCAAGGCAAGCAGCAGAGAGAACATAAGGGATCACATGTAGGGATCCAAAATGGCGACCACAAGAATATCGAGGAGAAAAGGTTCCCCTAAAGGAAGAAATGGGCAGAAAAAAACAACTATAAAGGTGTTTGAGGGTGATGGTGGGGGGGTGATCGCCGTGCTTCGTGAAAAAACAGCGATTGCGACGATCAGCTGGCTGCCGGTAAGGCTTTGCCTATGAGGTAAAATTAAATTGGAAGGGAAAAAGGAGAAACTAGTGCAGTTCTGAGCCCAGAGCTGAACTATTCCCCCCCAAAAAGGAAAGGCTGAAGAATCCACGAATGGAAATAAAATACCTGACTAATTCTAACTTTGGAGCCAAATATCCAGTCTCTTCAGGGTTGAGACCAAATGAAACTGGGGCATGGTCAGACCCTGTAGGGGCATGGCAACTTTGATTGTTCGGTCTGATTGGGCTAGAAGACTACAACAACCCATTCGTGGATTCTACATTCCCTACATGCTGGAGAAAAGAGAGTTCAAATGAAAAGTCTGTCCTGAGGTTTCTTTGAAGGTTAAAGTACAAGAAATGTAAAATACGTTAACTACTGTTCAGATTATTTTCTACACAGTAACAACACAATTGCTTGATATGTCTTATATTCATCCTGAATCTGACACCTAAGATCCTTTGATTAAAATAATATGTATCTTCTGGCTGAAAATTGTATTTATTTAAAAAAATTATTATTTATAAAAATAATATCCCACTCTTCTACCCAAAAATCATCTGTCCTATTCTGAATGATGTGCCTACTGATACAGCTCTTTTCATCAGTGATAGGAGAAGGGGCCTTACATGGATATAAGAGGCTCCATTTGACAGGTGAATTGAGGTAGGCCTATGCCAGTGGCCCCCAACCTTTTGGGCACCAAGGACCGATTCTATGGAGAAAGGTTTTTCCACGAACCAGAGGGGGCGTGATTTTATGTGCTGTCTGCATCCTGCAGATGGAGCTTCGCTTGTTTGTGTGGCCCGGTTTCTGGCATGTTGTTGTCCAATATCAATCCACGGACCTGAAGTTGGGGACTCCTGGTCTATGAAGTTTCCCTGTCTTGTAGAATTCATTAATGTCTTTTATTAAAACTCTTTGTTCCTCCAATATTGCCATAGCATATTGTCCATTATCTTCATCAAGGATGTTTAGCACATTAATATGATGACTCCAACACCAATTCCACTTCTGGTTGTACCAAGAAAAAGAAAATAAAATGACAGAGTTTAACTCCTTCCCCATTTTCTTAGTAGGGAAGAGAGAAAGCTAGATATGTAAAACATTGTTTGTAACTGTAAGGCAAGCACAAACAGTTTAGAAGGAAGGAAAAATCATAGACTACAACTTGGAAGGATTGCTGAGATGAAGAAGGAGACAAAGCAAATAACATATCAATGTCAGTAGCCCACAGAGCTCTTGAAGAGATGGCTGCCCAGACAAAGAAAGCAAATATTGAGTTAGCAGGTACACAGAGTCAACCAGGCCCGTTAGTTCTTTCAATTGAATTTATCTAGCTGAACAGTAAGATCCCTTCTGTAGATTATATGGATAATTTGTAGCGAATGAAATTCAGAACCTGGTCTGAGGTGAATTTTATGACACTAAGAAAATAGAAAATAATTTGTTTATTTTGAACCCTAAAAATCTTTGATTCTGCTTTGGTTTTGTCTGTCAGTTTTTAGGAATGTTCTGGTGAGCAATAGGGTTAAAGTCTCCTTAAGATAGAATACCAAAGAAAGTTGTAATTAAATTAAAAAGGTTCTAAACAGGGATAGAAATATATCATCCTTATTTCAGGAGGCTCTCTATATCCGCACCCATTTATCTGGGAATTTGTAAGACAGAAAGAAACTTAGGAAAGTGTACAAGGGAATATAAAGGGAAATGTTATTCTACAAAGTAATCAAAAAGCTTCTGTAGTATGTTGGCCCTGCAAAGGTTTCCCAATGAGGTGGTGCCCTGTAGAGCAGTGGATAAAATTTGTTTTATCTTAAAATGTTCTGATTAAAATAGATTCTGATGTGGCATGGATGGCAACAATAGAGCCTATTACTGTAAACTGTTGTTAGAGTCTGCATTTTGATAAAGCTGCATAAACACTAATGATATATTTAAGAATCAATCTCTCTCTCTCTCTCTCTCTCTCTCTCTCTCTCTCTCTCTCTCTCTCTCTCTCTCTCTCTCTCTCTCTCTCTCTCTCTCTCTCTCTTTCTGTAACATGGTTTGCTTAGCAACAATTTCACTTAACAACCTGATAGTTGGATATTTACCTTATATTTACCATTTTTAAAAGATTGATTTTTCTAGGGAATTAAACTGAACAGAGTAGGATGCAGATAATTGCATACAAAGTACACGTATACAAACCCACATGCACTTTTACTATAAAGATTGGCAAAAAAGAACTCATACCCTGAAGAGTCTGGTGGAGCAGTGATTAAGTGCAGTATTGCAGGCAAACTCTCCCAAAGCTTGGAGTTCCATCCTTATAGGGCTCAAGTTTGAGTCAGCCTTCCATCCTTCTGAGGTCAATAAAATGAGGACCCAGATTGTTGGTGTCAATATGCAAATAATGCTTCAACATTGTAAACCTCCCAGATAGTACTATAAAATGGAAGAGGTGGTGACATGAAAGCCTAAATGCTTTTGCTGTTGTTACCCCTACCTATTAATGAGGGGGGAAAGGTATGATGCCTAAATTAAACCAGAATGAATAAAAGTGTCATCTCTTTTTTTTAAGAGGGATCAATAAGCTTAGTCATCAAATGGTTTATTTTAAAAGGAGCTACTATCAAATTTGCTCAAATGTGATATGTACAGAGAACATGTTGACATAGGAAGTGATTAAACTCTGAGAAGTGAGTTTCCAAGTTTTCTAACATTCTATAATATTTGTGAACAGAATATTTTCAGGATAGTGAGGCATTTCAAATGTAGTCTTTAATTTCATGTAATCACCTTAAACCTCTCCCTCTTGCTGCATCCCATTTTAAGAAACACTTCTTTTGTATTTGAGAAGAAAAGCCTAGCTCCATTAAGGCAAGAGCCATCACTGTCTTTTCTGACTCTAAGACACCACATTCTTCCACCTGTACAGTACAATGTACAAGTACATATATATACTGTATATATAAGGATAAAATATTTTCTTACAGAGATGCAAACTTATCCATCATGCTGAATATTCTGTTCTAGCTATCACAGATTATGCTTTCTAAAGTTATTTCAAATGAACACCTGAGCAGGAGACAAGCAATCAATCAATAGCTAATTCTAGTATGTGAGAAATCAATCATTAGGAGCTTTTGACAGGTGATGCTGTAAACTGACTTTCTTGTAACAGAGAGAAATTCTCTTGGGAAACAGGGAGGGGAACTTATAGGGGTTTGTTAGTCTTTAGTATATTTATATTTCCATGTAATAATTGAGATTTGCACTCATCCTATAAATAAATTTGAGGAAATATTTTGCTCTGGCTTTCAACTCTTCATTGAAATCAGTCCAATATTCTCCACTAGAGAAAAGTATTATAATCAAGTTGCCATTAGCTAGTAATAATCCTAAATTAGTACAATGATGACCAGAGGCTAAATGTTATTCTTGGAATTGCTTGTTTTCATGTTCAGTGTAGTAATTTTTAAAGTATTTAACCTTAGGCAATAAATTCCGGCATATGTTGCAAATCAGCAGCACAACAAATAAACCAATGACTATGAGAACACTTCAGATATTCTCTGCTATTCTGATTGGCAGAAACAAAAAACATGATTTTTATAGACCAATTTTAAACACATTTCATATACAAAGTCAAAACTAGAACAGAGAGATGTAGACATGGAGGAAATTTTCTAATTCTGTATCTACTTCTGGTTTTCAAATTTTAAATGAACTGAAACTCAGCTATTCCTCACTATATGCACTTTCTTGAATTTTGCATTACAGATTGAAATTTTGAAATATATATACATATAAGGTAAAAATATGCAGAAAATTATAATACACTGTTTACGTTATAAAAACATAAGCTTCTTCTCCCCAGTTGATACCACCTAATTCAATTGGGAGCATCTTCCATTTGCTGAAAAAAAGATACTTGCTACATCAACAGAGCTGCCAAGCTCTCCTCCTATTCCAGAGATGGCAGGAACTCATGTCATCTTAAATCTTGAGGTTCATACAGCATACCCTTAATTGCATATAGAATGAGGGTTTTTTGCATTGCTGCCCGTACAACCTTCAGGTTCTAAGGGCAATGAATGATTGCTCTCAATTCCAGTCCGGCCCATCACCATTGTGCATCCTGCACAGTGTTCCTATTTCATGCACTTCTATTTTTTTCTTTTCAATTTTATTGTTAACGTTCCTGTTGTGTCCTGAGCCTGCAAAAGCAGGCTCAGGACATTGCATTGGTGGCGGGCATTCCAAAAGCTGCCCAGGACCAGACATACGCAAGGTGCAAAAACGCTCTGTTCCTATTGTCACTGTCCGGGCTTCTGGCCATATAAAAAGGCCTGTGAGCCTTTTGCTTTTGCTTGGTTGTTGTAGAAGGAGAATAAAGTGTTTGTTCAGCATCGCCATGTGTCTTCATCATTCGCACGCGAACGAAGTATACAACACTGGCGACAAAGGTGGGATCCTTTGCAAGCTGAAACAAAAGACCTAAGGACTTACCCAGGAAGTCCTGAAGAGGGGAAGATGGCATCTGAATCAGAGTCCCAGCCTGCCAGTATAGCGTCGCTAGAGGGTGAGTTCGGCTAAAGGACTCTTTCCCCAAGCAGTAGTTTGCAGAGGAAGTGAGTGATGAAGGTTGTAAACTGTATGATGTCGAAGATTGGTCGCTTGTCTGATTTCGATGTCTCACACCCAGAGAGATGGAATTCCTACATAGCACGGGTGGAGAACTACTTCAGAGTAAATCAGATTAGAAAAGACGGCCTGAAGGCTGCAACTCTTTTGTGTGCCTGTGGACAGGAAGCTTTTGACATCACAGAGAATTTGGTGGCGCCTGCACCTCTGGAGTCAGTAACGTAGGCTGACTTGAAGAAACTGTTGAAGGAACACTTCCAGCCAAAGTTATCTGTCATTGCTTGGAGGCACGCATTTGAGCAGAGAGACCAGAGGCCTGGTGAATCTGCTGCGGACTTTATTGCAGCCTTAAGGCAAGCAGTCAGACCTTGTGAGTTCAAGGATCTGGAAGAGAGGCTGCGAGATTGCTTCGTATGCTGTTTGAGGAGCAGAGACTTACAACAGAAGATTTTTGCAAAAGAAGATGTTTCTTTCCAAGACGCGCTATGAGAGGTGGCAGCTGAGGAAGCAGCAGGCAGGGCTGTAAAAGCCTGGTTCCTCACCAGGAACCCTCCAGACATCAAAAGGGCGCTCAAGAAGGATCGGAAGTGGATCCTGAAAAGGAGGTGGACAGACTTCACCAGCCAGCTGAAAGGAGGCAGAAGGAACATCCGGACAAGGCCCCAGCATCTCTTCAATGCTTTGGGTGTCACAAGCAAGCTGACTGCAGGTTCTGCTCTGCCATTTGCAGAGCGTTTGGCAAGCAAGGCCACATAGCCTCCATCTGTTTGGGTCACCAGAAGGTCCAACCTCATGAAGAATTACATCTGAAAGGTACCAGGGTCCCCAGCCAACATAGGGTGGGTTTCTGCGCATTGCTCAGGAGTATTTTGAGGACAGGGACACATAAGCCCCTTAAGAAGAAACTTTCCATTAACGTAAGGTTGCAAGGGGTTCCCTTATCAATGGAGTTGGCCACTGAGTCCGCTCTCTCAATTATTTCAATTAACATATTCAAAAGGATATGCAGCAGCAGTGGCCTTCGAGTTAAACTCAGGCCATCAAATCTAATACTTACTGATTTTCAGAATTCTATAGTGTGTGTTAAGGGGGAGGCCACCCTTAGAGTACAGCATAAGGATTTTGAAGGTCCCCTAGATGTGGTGGTTATGGGGGTGAACGTACGAGTCTTATTGGATTCCATTGGTTCGAGGCTCTGGGAATCCAGGTAACTGGGCTGCACCATTTGCAAACGTTGAGCCTTGCAGAAGTCTGCAAGGAGTTTGCAGATGTGTTTAGTTCAGAGCTAGGATCCTACAAGGGGCCTCCCATTTCGCTACAGTTAGATCCAACCATCACACCCATCAGGGTTAAGCCTAGGAGGGTGCCTTTTGCCCTCAAAGGCAAGATTGATGCTGAGCTGGACAAACTGCTCCAGCAGGGCATTCTAGAACCTGTGGATTCTAGTCCATGGGAAACGCCTCTAAAGGCTAATGGGGACATACGTATATGTGCAGACTATAAGTGCACACTGAATAAGGCGCTGCAACAGCACGCTTATCCAGTGCCTGTGATAATTCACATTCTGGCCTCCCTCAAGGGGGGGCCACATTTTTGCAAAGCTTGACCTGGCACAGGCCTATCAACAGCTGCCTGTTGATGCAGCTGCAGAGACCCAAACTATTGCGACTCACAGAGGGGCATTCAAAATCAAGAGACTGCAATTTGGGGTAAACGTAGCCCCAGGCATATTCCAAAGTGTCATGGAGAGCACACTTTGAGGTATTCCTGAGGTCTCTCCCTACTTCGATGATGTCCTCGTTGCTGGGGAGTCATCTCAAAATTTAGCAGAGAGATTAAGGGCTGTCTTGCTTCGTTTTCGAAAAGCAGGCCTTAAACTAAAGAAGGATAAATGTAAGATAAGAGTCACTTCTACTGACTTCTTAGGATTCAGGGTAGATGCTCAAGGCATTCACCCCACTGAAACTAAATTGCAAGCTATTCAGCAGGCCCCAAGCCCTAAGTCTAAGAATGAGCTGCAAGCCTTCTTGGGGCTATTAAATTTTTACCATGCATTTCTCCCACATAAAGCTGCAGTGGCAGAGCCATTACACAGGCTCTTAGACAAGCAGGCTCCTTGGCAGTGGACTAAAGTCCATGACAAGAGCTTCAATGAGATTAAGGCCTTGCTCATTTCTAATGATGTTTTAGTGTGTTTCAATGAGCAACTGCCTGTTTGCATCGCATGCGATGCATCTTCTTATGGGGTGGGAGCGGTACTTAGCCATCTGAAGGCTGATGGGACACAGGTCCCTGTGGCCTATTACTCAAGGACTCTGTCTTTTGCAGAGCGAAATTACGCTCAGATTGACAGAGAAGCCTTGGCCATAGTGGCTGGCATTAAGAAATTTTATGATTTCTTACATGGCCGCCATTTCATGGTCTATACTGACCATAAGCCTCTGCTGGGTTTGTTTACCACTAACAAACAGACCCCACATATCATTTCTCCTCATATGCTGAGATGGTCCATTTTCCTGTCAGCATATGACTATACATTAATTCACAAACCTGGAAAAGAAATGGGCCATGCAGATGGCCTGAGCAGATTAACCTTGAACCAATTAGAGCCAGATCCTGCTCCAGCCATTAATATTCTTTCCATTCAGGAGTTGCCTGAGTCTCCCCTCAATGCTAGGGACGTGGCTGCAGAAACTGCCACTGATCACACGCTTACACGCGTGCTGACATGGGTGTTGTCAGGATGGCCTTATAAGTGCCCAGATACTGAGTTCCAAAGCTGCTGGCACAAGAAGCATGGGTTTTCCACTTTCAAGGGTTGCCTGTTATGGAGTAGCAGGGTAGTGACTCCAGCCTCATTGAGGTCTAGAATCTTGATCTTTCTGGATGAGGGACATCCTGGTATAGTCAGGTTGAAAGCACTTGCGCGCAGCCATCTTTGGTGACCTGGGCTTGATAAAGCTATCGAGGCACAGGTGCAGGGGTGCCAAGTGTGCCAACAGTCTTGGCCTGAAATGCCTCAGGCCCCAATACATAGGTGGGATGAAACTCAAACCCCATGGTCTAGGGTGCATATAGATTATGCTGGGCCCTTTCAGGGGCAATTCTTCCTGGTTGTTGTTGACAGCCATTCCACGTGGCTAGAGATTGTTCTTGTTTCCTCCACTACTACTGCCAGGACCATCCAGGTGTTGAGAGGAATTTTTGCATCACACAGTCTTCCAGATGTGCTGGTTTCAGAAAATGGCCCTCAATTTACGTCTTCTGAGTTCCAGGCTTTTCTTCAGGCCAATCTGATCCGGCATGCACCATTGGCTCCCTTCCATCCATCCTCCAACGGACTAGCAGAGAGAATGGTGCGCACCACCAAAGATGCCCTCAAGAAACTGACTTACGGTAACTGGCATCACAGGTTAGCAGATTTCCTTCTTGCACACCGCACCACACCATGCACAGCCCTGCTGAACTCCGCTGGTGACAGCCGCATTCTTCGCAGACACATAGACCAACTGCGTTGGAGACTAGACTCTCACCCTTCCGCTCCTTGCTCTGCTCTGGGGGGGGGAGGAGGACCATAATATGCATTCTGGGTCACAGATTCCCAGGCCTAACAGGCCCTCACTAGCTGCTACTGAGGCTCTTTGGGATTCATCCCAAGATTCCGCAAATTCTCCAAACTGGAATTTACTGGATAGGGGATCATCCCACACACCCATAATTACTCCAGGGGTATCCACAGTATTCACATATGTCAGATATTGCTCCAGACAGGGAGACTGACTGGGGGTATCCATACAAATCACTAGCAGTAAGAGAAAAGGAATTCCATCAAGGGTACTTGCCTAATTCCGTAATTGCTCCCAAAAGGAAGTCACTAGCAAGGGGGTTTGTCATGGAGGTGACTCCTGACTCTGGCACCTCTGGCACGTGCTTGGGGGCCACAGAGTACTGGGGCACTTTCGCTACCCAGCCCTCTCTATCTGCTGGCCTTGGGCTCGAGGGACAGTGTTCCCAAGAGGGGTCCATTGTGGACTCGGGGACTTCCACCCCTCCAAGGTATGCTGGCTTGGACTTAGAGGGTCCAGCCAGGCAGTAGCGGGGCAGGTCAACCGGGTATTCGGGGCAGCAAAGTCCTGGCCTGCCTAGCCTTATAGGGTCACCTGGGGATTTAGAGCAGCAATGCCCTGGCCTACCTAGCCTAGCCTGGTAGGCAAGCAGGTGGGCCAGGCAATCTCTCCAGGCCTTAGAAGGTCGCAGCGGGCGAAGTACCTACCCAAACATCTGAGAGACTTTGTGAGGTTTCTGTCAAATCATGAGGGACCTGTTCATGAGGCCCCTGAATAACGGGAGTAACTCATGGGTAGATTATTTTGTATTATTTTTTGATTTCGGATACATTTATTTGTATTAATAAATATTGAAGGGGGTTTGCCTGAGGGCAGATTCAAGTATTCCACACTCTTTGCATTTGAATAATGCAACTGTATGCCACTGCATGACGTACATGTGTGTATGCGAAGTATGTTCCATCTAGTGTTGTGTCCTGAGCCTGCAAAAGCAGGGTCAGACGTTGCGTTGGTCCCGGGCATTCCAAAAGCTGCCTGGGACCAGACAGAGCGGCGCCGGCCTTGTGCGCATGCGCAAGGTGCGAAAGCACTCTGTTCCTATTGGTTGTCACTGTCCGGGCTTCTGGCCATATAAAAAGGCCTGTGAGCCTTTTGCTTTGGCTTGGTTGTTGTAGAAGGAGAATAAAGTGTTTGTTCAGCATCGCCATGTGTCTTCATCATTCGCATGCGAACGAAGTATACAACAGTTCCCTTCCCAATCTTTGTTTATTGCTGATGACCAATAGTGTCAGCAAACTCTAATGACTTTTTCTATCTATCATCTGCCAGATTTGTGCAACTGAGACAAATGGCAAATGCTCCTGACATGTTGCAATTTTGAAAAAGGAATTCAGCTGAAGGAAACTGGGTAGGAACTGTAAAATAGCCTAAGAACATAGAGTTATTTGTAAAAATAATACAGGCAAGCATAAATTAAATTAAGCAATATGAAGAAGCAAGACTGAGGATTAAGAATAAAGGCCCAATGGGAAAGAAATTCTCAACCACTGAGACTAAAAAAGAACAATTGTCCTTTCAGTTAAAGATCCGGTTATTCACATTAAGGGTAGAGAGGAGGTCAAATTTTAAAACTTCACATCCTGTTGGTTGATGACTGCCATCTATTGGTTACCATAATTTGGGTAAATAAAATTGCAACTGGTAGCTAAATATTGTTGAAGAGCTGGAATTTTAGAAAAGATTTTATTTGTAGGCACCAAAAAGCTGCTGTAAAAACATAATGTTTGTTTGTTTTTTCTTTATACATTGTCTCTTCACTTCAGCTCACTTCCATCCATAATTTCTCCCTTCGTTTCCTAGTCCAGCTACTCTTTCTCCTAATTCATATCCATCCTGTTTCTTCCTTTTTCCCCCTTCCTCCCTCTCTTGCTAAAAGGGACCCATTTCATTGAAAGCATGGGAGGAAGACATATATTTTATAATTGTGAAATTATATATATGAGAGAAAAGTAACTTATGTATGGAGGTCAATTAATGTCAACAAATGGTTGCCAAGCTTTATAGACAAAATTGGTAATGGAAGATTTTGTTTTTGGTTTTGGTTTTCTTCTTCTGCCCTATTTTGGAATATAGCCTGACAATTTTGTAAATTACTCATTTCTTTATTCACTGATCAGCACATAAAGATTAAGATGAATACACATATACCAGTTTGTTATTAAGCATATTTATGGAGTTGATAATTTAGATCAATCAGGTGGATTATTTAAATTTAGAGCTGTTTTCTTTTGAGGTAAATACAGTTTGAAAAATAAATGAAAGCATAAAGGAAAGTCATGTGCAAATATATAATTATTGATCTCTGGGAAAATATTGCCAGCCAAAATATGTATATATTAGAAGAATTCAAAGAAATCAAAGAGAATTTTTAAGGATCTAATTGGGTTATCTCAGTATATTTTGCACAATATATTTTGTATATATTTTTGCTTCTTACATTAACCATTAGATTTGCCAACTAACAGTGTTTAGGCAGGGGCAACCAATTTTATTACTTATTAGACCATACTGGTTCATATTGTGAGAGAAAGGTAGCATCCTGATCTGACCAGGATGAACATTAAAATTTCCTGAATGATATTGCTATTGCTTTGCTTTGAAATTAAAGAAGACAATATACGTTTATTCAAGAAAGATGTGTAGAAAGACAAATATATCTCCCTGCAGTCACACAATTGTGATGTCTGATTTCTTCATTGACTAAGCTTGTGGGAAGCTGGTAGGCAATATCAGAAATCATGATGCCATACGTTCGCAAATAAAACATGTCTCATCATCCTAGAAATTTCAATTCCATGGAGTAATGGGTGCTAGGTTTTTTACTTGTTCTGTAGGTCATCAGATTTTAGGTACCTTAATTCAAAAAATGTTGTGGCTTAATGTGTCATTTGAGGATGAAACAGACAAACACAATGAAAATGTATTTATGGATACACTATTCTTATAAAATAAAATAATCTTTAATCATCTCAATTTGTAATTATTTTATATTTTTATCCTTCCTTTCAGTTATATTCATTTTGAATTTTATGGTATACATCTCTAACTCTTGATTTTAAATCCTATTGCCTAAAGTGTCTTAAAACTTTAAAGTTGAGAATACTGAAGCACCCTCTTTTGTTTATTATCATAGAATATAAGGGTTGTAAAAGACTTTGGAGATATAGTCTAACTCTCTGTGTGGTGCTGGAATCCACTATTACAGATGTCCCTTCAGCTTCAATTTTAACACCTTTACTGAAAGGAAGGAGCTCCTCACCTTGAAGTCAGTCTGTTCTATTATTGGTGTTCCAATCTGGGTGCAATTTGTTTGGTGTTGCAGAATGTGCACAAAGAAACATAGGGAGTGTTACCTGCCCCTTTAAATATAATCACACTAATTTTAACTATAGAGTGCACCATAGTCATAATTTCACCCCATCTTGGTTCAAATAAGAAATCTGGAACATCACTTAAGGAATATACAGTATTCATTTTTCACAGTTGAGTTGGGAGATTTCTTTAGCACATTAGTTTTTTCTTTCATTTTTTCCTGAACCTTAGGAAACATCGTGGTATACCATAATGCATTCATTCTTCCACAGATTTTTACAATATCTGTCCAAATGGTACATTTTACAAAATAGATGTAAACTTTCTAATTTGAAGTAAGATGACTTGATTTTAAAATGAATAGCTTTTATAATAGCTGTGTGCTGGAGAAAGAGTGCACTATAAGAAATTTTAAACTATTCAAGCTCTTCTGCAGGGCCATAAAAACTGCATTCAGGAAAATAACAGCAGTTTTCATTTAGAGCAACTCATAAAGATCAAGTAGACTTCATTGTAACTGGCACCAAACTATTGGTTATCTTGTCCTTCAAACTAAAGGATGACATCTAAAAAGTGGCCTCTCTCTCTTGTGGCACTGAATTTCATGTTCATTAAACAGAACTAGTGTTTTTATAACTTTGAAGGTGACTTACTCATTATTGGCAAAGAGAGAAAATTAAACTCTAACCAAGAGATCAGTGTTAATTAAATAATTTGGATTTTTGTATTGTGTCAGATTGGTAAATTTTATTCATCCTGCTTGGAATATTAGCATGTTCTTTTTAGAGTCTTCCCTTGTTTCTCCAGACAGAAGTTGCCAAGCAGGATGATACAAGTTCTGCCTCAGTAATTCATTAAAAGCAAACTGGAAGAACAGAAGTTGTGCTTTTCTTAGGCGTGGGCAGAGATTTATTTTCTAAGAGTGGTTGTGAATGCTAATGATTCAGAGGCTGGAGAAAAGGACCTTAATGAGATATCTCAACATTTGAACATAGTGCAGGTTTCCAATTGTGCAAATTTAAAAGGAATTAAGTTTAGGAATTCAGCATCTCCTGAATAATAGCACTTATTGTATACTCAGAGTACATTTGGAGAAGCCTTGATAATATTGCAACTTCTTCTTGGTGTAATAGCTTTACAGATCTAATTGACTTAAAACTGGTACTTTAAAATACAGGGTTGTCCTATTCCCCTCTGTCTCTCTTGATTAATGAGTCTACTAATGAATCATTAATCTTTTGGCTCATAAATATATGAAGAATGTGTGGAAGTGAAAATGTTTGTAACATTCCCTGCACCCATCTAAGATTTCTTCACAGGCATGAAGTAAAATTGTGTGCCTACACAATAACAAGCAAACCTTGCCTTTTTTAGGAGATGCAGGGTGGCTCACTCACAATGGTTTCATTTTTAGATTTTGATTCTTTAGTTAATGGGAGGTGACCTGTTTCAGTGATTAAAAAAACAACATCTAGACTTAAGACCAAGAGAGAAATCATTATTTTTCCTATTCTGAAAAGAGTTAGAAGTCTACATTTTTTTTCTTTTTTCCCTTCTACCCTACACTTTCTCTTTGCCCCTTTTCCTTCCCTAGTTTCCCATTATTTTTATTTTCCTTTGTATTTTATATTCTGATAAACTAAAAAAAATGAAGTTGGACAAATGGAATGCACCAAGGAGTCCTGAATAAGGATTTTTTGAAAATCTGAATACATCTTGCTGGATTCTAAGCTTCCTGTGGCCCCTTTCCCATCATTTAAATGTTATTACTTTTTTGTGAATGCTGAGAATGACACTATTTCCCAAAAAATCAAAGAAAGGCCTCTACTATAGAAAAACAATAAATGTTTTAAAATGTTACACCTCAGGCTTGTGTTTTGCTGCAGACTGGTTATTAAACAGTTTTCTAATATTTTCAGCAACTTTGTATTTTATTGTGAGAGAAATGGTAAAAAAATAGAAAAAAGGAGACATTTCAGGTTTCACAATTCTTTGTCTGAAAAAAATTAAACCTGCAAATAGCCCTGTGAGAAGAGAACATCATCATCTGCAAATCTTAAGTAATTTAAATAGGCACCACTAATTTTTATTCCACCTTTTGCCCAGTCTAGTTTGTGAACTATTTCTTCAAAGCAGGCTGAGAAAAGTATAGGTGATATTATATTGCTTTGTCATACATCTCATTCCGTGTTGATTTCCACATTAAGATCATTAAGGTAAATTGGTTTTTTTTTCATGTATTGATTGTAAGCAGTGTCTATGCCTTGGTTGAGCAATGCCTTAATTATTGCTGGAATACTGAGTCAAATGCCTTTTCGTAGTCAGTGAAAGCCATGCACAGAGGTATGCTGTATTTGTGCCTTCCAATGACTTGCTGAACAACCTGGATGTGATCTATTGTGCTGTAGCCACTTCTGAACCCTGCCTGCTCCTTTGATTGTGCATCATTTAATGTTTTCAATATTATTTTGCTATTATCTTGGTGAAAATCTTGCAGAGTACTGAAAGAAGGCTTACTGGGCAATAGTTCTTTAAATCATCTTTGATCCTTTTCTTGTGTATAAAAATCACGTCAGCAATTTTTGATTCATTGGGTATTTTTCTTCTTCTTGAGGCATCGCAAGTACAATTTTGCTAATATCTTGTGTAAACTGTGACTACCGGCTTTCAGCATTTAAACCATAACACAGTCATTTTCTTTTTCTCCCCCCCCCAACCCACAGTTGACTTTTTAAAACAGAAGCTAATTAATCAAGAGCACTTTTCCAAAATTTGTTCAAAAATTCAGTTGCATGAAAATTGTAAAGTTGTGGCAATAACTGCATTTCTTGTATGTCATCTACTATCCATGTAGAATTGTATGGAATTCGAATCATGGCAACTGAACTTATTTTCCTGTTACTTTAAAATGCTTCATGGGTTATCAACTATAGCCTCCCTGGTGAACCTCTGAAGTGGTCTTAACCTTCCTGGGGACTGATTTGGGAGCAGCATAAAAAATGGAGAATGCATTGTGTCTGAGGCTTCTACTTCTGTAGCAGGAAGTATATCTCTTATACACTTAGGGGTTAATTTCTTATGGCTTAGCTATGTAATATATTAAAACCACAGTACGAAGCTGCCCTTTATATAGTCAAAGAAATCAAGATGTATGTGTGGCTGAATGAAATCAGCCTGAAAAAAGAAATGGACATTCAGGACACTGCTGAACAAAACCTTTGGAAATTTTGATTGAATATTCTAAACAGAATTTATCTGTAGGTAGCTCTGAATCTTTATTCTATATATCTTTTTTTTGTAAAATATTCTTTTATTGAAACAATCAACATCAAACATAAGTTCGTATTATCTTAACAGCTGCGAACACATGCTTATTGCTGTTCCAGTTCTCAAGCTATAAGATAGCATTTGATAGACTTTGATGTCTATAGAAAAAATGAATGTGCTAATATTTAAAGAGACCCAGAATATTTAAAAGAATTTCACCTGGTTTATGCTAATGTTAACAAATGATAGCAAAAATGTTTCAAAATACAGTTACCTCTGTTTATTCTCCTTCTCAGACATACATAAGATATAGAAATGATGACCACATCATCTATGTATAGCAGAATTCAAATAGGCCAAAGGGTGGTGAAATTCTGGTCTTGTTCTGTCTTAGCCTATGTCTGTCCTTGTTGCATCACAAGAACAACCCCTTTTTTATAAGTAGGCTGGAAAAACCAATCCTTTTTATTTCATAAACAGTCCTGATAAGTTTTCTCCAAAACAAGAACAACAGAATACTTTTCCAACAGATAATTAGTGAAAAAGCGAACAGAGCAGGAGTTAAACAAGAAATTCACCGGTAAAACAAACAGACCATGATCTCTTGAAGTTCTTTACAAACGGTTGCCTTCAGCAACCAGCACCATCCACACCTTCCCTTTTTATAAAGCAGACCCAAGGTGTGGCTTCTCAATGCCTTCTCCTCCTCCCTTGGAGTTGTCGTATTGACTCTCTCTGATTTGCTCTAGATAACTGCCTTCATTTACCAGCGTCTATAATGATGTCTAGCTGTGAGTCCTCAAAGTCTGAATCATCTCCCCCACACAGCTGAACTTCTCCTCTGATTCCTCGGACTCAGCTGCCGGCATCACAGGCTGGCATGGACTCACAACAGGTCTTAATATGAATTGTGTCAATGGATATATGAAATAATTGAAAAGATTGTTGCCAGAGTGCACTGCTTTGCCTTTTGGGGGATTAGTGGGGCAACTCCTTGAAGGGCATAATGAAACTGCATGATATCAGAAGTATTATAACTGGAGGAAGAGAAAGTATAATTTGGTATAAAAACATCAGATGAATGTCCTAACAGAGTAAATGTAACAAGGACACAAGATAAATGTAGAAGTTGACAAGAGTAAAAAGATGTTACAGAATACCACAGAGGTGAATAGAGATAATCTAATGGGAATTATAAAAAAAGAATGTTTTAAATATTTTCTGCGCTCTATGATGGATAGCCATACAAATCTTTTAAATAAGTAAATAAAAAATGTGTGACTTCAGATACAAAGATGGTATGTAATGGATTTGAGAAATATTTGTTAAAAGAAATGAAAATGGTTGTGTATTTCTGCCCACTTCATTCTTTGGAAATAAGATGCACATACACTATCAAGCAAAACATACAAGTAAGTTGAATGCAATAGAAATGGGGTATTTTAAAAAATGTGATTTAATGTAGAACAATTTTCAAATTCTAGTTCTATATCCAATATTTCTTCAGCAATTTTTATATCACAGCCGTATCACAGTTTTCCAGCTATTTTCTGGAAAACAATTATTCTGATATATTTTTTTCACCAGAGAATAAAAGAAAATCCACCAAAATTTTCATGATTGGGCATTTAGGACGTCCACATTAGTTACCAGGTGGTCATTCTACTACATTCTTTTCAGTTTTAAGCCTTCATAATGTCTTTGCTTTAATTAAATCCCAAAGAAAGGAATCATGAAGAAACCTTATTTTAGACAACATATCCATCCATGGAGGCTGCAAAGAGATGGAGAGTTATATAACAAAAAAGAAATAGTCATTACCATTATTCAGTGGTAAATTAAATATGAATCACCACCCAAAGCTAACATAAATTTTAAATCTAAAACTCCTGTGAATGAAGCAGAAGAACAATATTGTCTTTTACAGAGGAAGAAAATTGAACAGGAAAGGTGATGGAAATTTCAGTGCAATATTAACTTATTCTGATGTTCCAACATATATCTATTTCTTTGAGAAATTTACAGCTTTATACATGAAGACTTTTTTTCACTACTGAAAGTAAAGTGAAAGCATCTATATATACTTAGGTAAGTTGACATGAACATGGAGTTTTAGTTGGGAGCCAGTACTCTGAGTAAGCTGGGATACATTTGCATAAACTGCAAAACGCAGCTCCAATAGAAATAGGGGTTAATCAACTGGCTTAGAATCCAAGGAACTTGGGGGAAAAGCTCCCTAAGTCCACATTATTTTATAATTCTTCTGATATAATTAGGTCAATATTTTGTATTCAGTAAAAAAATAATGCTTACCAACTGATACTCTGTTGAAAGCCACAGCCCATATAGGTTTCTTATAGTTGTAAATGTGAAGCAGATCTGATAACTGATGATATATATGATGGACTGTTCTGGAACAAATGTCTATAGATATTTTCAGTCACTCTGACTTTGGGACACTTTAAACAGTATCTACTTGAATATGGGACACTGTTCATACACACAGTGACTTAATAATAGCCATCATTTGAGAATTTGAGAGAATGAATCGATGTGGGTAAATTATATAAGCTAAGCCAGTGATGGCGAACCTTTTAGAGACCGAGTGCCCAAACTGCAACCCAAAACCCACTTATGCATCATCAGGTGCTGGGTGGGTGTGGCCCATTGGGTGGGCGTGGCTGCAGTGTTAACGGCAGACTGGGTGGGATTAAAAGTTCAATCAATCAATTCCAACTTTGCAAGATCTTTTCCCCCCCGCAAGAAGTTGAAATTGACTGACTGATTGAACCTTTTTTTTTTTGCACACAACGGCGGAGGCCTAAAGCGAAAAGGTTTTATAAAACCCAGCTGAAGGCCTAGGACTGGGGCAATGGCGTGCGTGCCCATAGAGAGTGAGTGCCGCTTCTGGCACCAGTGCCATAGGTTTGCCACCACTGAGCTAAGCATTAGCATATAAAACTTAAATGGTTAATTCTAGAAGTTGAAATATTTTCATTTAGAGAATCTATTAGGGTCTTTCTGAGAATTTGTTTCTAAGTTTTGTCACAAGAGCTTTTAGTATGTGGGTGACTGACTATCTTTTGTCTCCCTGTATATTCCTCGCTTCCTTGCTGCAAAGCAAACCAGAAAGAATGACAACAGAGACAGGTCCTCTGATCTGTATTCAGTCCTTGGTAATCACTGAATGGCAGTCATTTTTGATATTTTAAGCCAGAAATGCTTATGTAATGCAATTCACTTTAACTCCATCAAGCATGATCATTGGTTGGAATGAAAGATATTCAGAAATCTATGGGCATGTATATCAAGTGTCTTCTCTTCTGAGCTTCATTTTTTCCCCATACTCCAAAGAAGTAGAATTAGCAGCATGGAGAATAATATATAGCCAAAAATCAGAAGACAGAATAACTCATTGGACCAATATTTTTAACATGTGGAGATAAAGCAGATATGGGGAAATTGGACCTCAAATCTTTCTGATCCATCTTTTCATTATGCTCAGTAATACTGGTAATGTCCAATGGTGGAAATAACATCTGGAGAGACACTAGTCCCTCTACTTGTCATGAAGCGTATCAATAAAGTTTGAAGGGATGGAAAAATTCCCTTGCCAAATTTTACACTTGAATCTGAAATGTTCTTGTGTGTATATATGAGGGCAATTTAGAAATAAACCTCCATTTGGTTATCAATGACAGATGCTCACAGATACAGAACTTTTATTATATACATTAAAAAACTACAACATTACATTACTTTTCAACATAATCACTGTTCAAATTGAGGCACTTGTCATAACGTCTTACAAGGTTTGAAATTCCTTCGTAGTAATCACTTGGTGCCAAATCTGGGCTAGGGGTCTATGTGTTCAAAACATCCCAACAGAACTGCTGCACAAGTTCTTGGTCTAGCAGTGTGCATACAAGCATTATTGGGAACCAACACCATACCAGAATCAGCATGCCCCGACACTTGTTATGGATGGTTCGTCCGAGTTTTCGTAACTTTTCACAGTGGACCTCTGAATTGATGGTCGAACCACGCTTCATGAACTTCACTAGCAGTATTCCTTTGGCATCTTCACATTTGGTGGGATTTTCTATGGCACCAGTTCTGGTGTGGTGTTGGTTCACAATAATGCTCGCCCACACACATTTTTAAGGACTGACTTTGTCTTGCATTGATCTTTAGGAGTATTACTAGGTTGCTGAAAATAAATGCTTCCAAAGACTGTCTATAATAAAAATCGACAACTTTATTCATAGCTCAAGCTGTCCTCCATCATGCAGCAACACCGGATGTGAAAGCCTCAGAACTTCTCCTCCTGGATTTTAAAGTTTCTCAGATTCAGCCATGTGAAGTCTTTCAGCTTGAATCAGTTTTGATCGCTCTCAGAAGAGTTCCTTGGCACTGTTCCATAGTCTTGATTCAGATCTTCCTCAATGTCAACAGTAAAAGAATTTCTGGCCTCTTCTTCCACAAAAAAATGTTTTTCAATCTCACGGCATGGTGCTTGGTGCCAAGGGCTTAAAATGTTCTCATGCATCACGTGGTATAAATATTGTTTTTAATATACCATTAATCTGCTGTACAATTTTTTTCAACCAGCTAGCTAATCTGGTATGAGATTTTTGCCCATCTGCCCTCACGTATTCCCATTCATGCTGTGTCTCTGTGACGGATGAATTGGAAAGGACTTTTTTTTTTTTTTTTGGACTCACAGAATTCAGATAGATGTGTAATTCCTTTATCTGGGAAAAGTGGGAGGCTAAGTTTCATATGAGCAATGAGTTTTTGTGGGTTCTATGCTTAACATTATTTTGGCATATTTTTTATCTGTAGAGAAGCTGGTGTTCTAAGAAGAAGAGGTTGCTTCTGATCATATCTGTTTTGAATCTGGTTTTTAGGCTAGTTTAAAAATAAAAATATGCTAGTTGTTCTGGCTAACGATCTAAAGTGAACTGAATACATGTTCCTGTTTTTACTGATCTCATGGTAGCTTTCCATGACATTAAATATAGTAGTTTTCACAATTATCTCCCCAAGATGGGAAGGAAGGACATTAGTTTATTATATCTGTAATTCAATTAATGATATAGGATGGGGAAATTGCAATCCAAAACATCTGGAGGTCACAGATATCTACTCCTGTTTTAGTCACTTTTTGAATAATTGTTCTTTACAAAATAATGGCAGCAAATTCTCTTTCTATGCTATTCTTCATTAAATCATTTGATGAATAAATATAATCATGTACTGTAGAAATAAACATCCAAAGATTAAATGCTGCCCATTAGTATAATTATAATACATAAAACTGTTTTTTTCTTTCTTTCCATGTTTCAAACCAATTAGAATTGCTAAAAAGATAGGAATTGGGGTAAAGCAACTGAAAGGGAAAGCCGAGGCCTTAATACTTGATGATAGAATAGAATGAAGATCAAGTCAGACTGGTTCTGTGCTCATTCAACATAAGCAGTTTTCCTACTTAGGGTTGTTCCTGGATCCAGGGCTAACCTGATTGCAAGGTTGATGAAGAATGCCTTTAAGAGTCAGTGGGGGCGAACCTATGGCACGGGTGCCAGAGGCGGCACTCAGAACCCTCTCTGTGGGCACCCGCGCAGTCGCCCTAGTCCTAGGCCTTCAGCTGGGTTTTATAAAACCTTTTCACTTTAGGCTTCCACTGCCATGTGCCAAAAAAAAAAAAAGATTCAATCAACCAGTCAATTTCAACTTCTCGCAGGGAAAAAAAATCTTGCAAAGTTGGAATTGATTGAACTTTTTAGTCCCACCCAGTCTGCTGTTATCACTGCAGCCATGCCCACCCAATGGACTACACCCACCCAATGGGCCACACCCAGCCAATGGGCCACACCCATCCGGCACCCGACGATGCATAAGTGGTTTTGGGTTGCAGTTTGGGCACTCGGTCTCTAAAAAGTTCGCCATCACTGGTATAGATGAGTTGTACATTATTTGTGTTATTTTTATTAATTTCATGGTGACCTAAGAATTAGATTAATATTATATTAGCTAGGTCTCTTTTTCAAACAGTCAAGTTGCGGTGGGACTTTTGTTAGTTTTGGTTAAAGTGGTTTCTTACAAGGCATGTTAGAAATATAATGCATAGAACAGATTATTTTTATTGATTCAAAGTTACTACTTATTAAATTTAACATATATCATCCAATATAGAGCAATTTGCCATGCATTTTATACAATGTATTATGGGCTATTGATAACTATTGCTTCTATTATGATCATACATAACTGTAGTACAATGAAACATGTTTATATACTCATAGTTGTTTATTCAACTTGACATGCCATATGTACCATCTCATTGTTTCCATACTGTAAAACAGCTATGGTATAAGCATATAGTTTATCTGCTATAAGGTAATGTTTTATTTCATACATGATCAGGTCACAACCTGATGTCTCTATGCATGAATTTACAGAGTGAGAAATTTTATCTTCAAGCAAAGTTTACCTAGCACTCGATCCTCCCTTTAAAAAAAAAAAGCTACAGATAGGCAATGGGTATTGAACTGATTTTTAACAAAGTGCTGAAGTTTTCTTTCAGTTTGTTTAAATTTAAAACATCTAGTACTGAGAATGAAGATTAGTTCTCCGAGCTTGTAGGTTAGTTTCTGAATGTTTCATTACAAGGTTAGTTAACATCTTCACCAGAATTTAGGTGATGTCACTGTCAGGGTTCTTCTGTTTATAAGGATTTCAGGCGTGGATGTGTCAAGTGACGGTCTGTGGTGGGTCTTGTGATGGGTCAGGTGTGAGTCATAAGTGAGTCTTTTGTAGGATCTTGTTATGGGGAAGTTACCTCAGGTCAGGGTCATTGGGAGGTGAACTGGTGGTGGTGAGGCTTGCATGGGTTAGTTGAGGATCAGTGCTGTCTCTGGTTGGTTGTGCGCTTGATTTGGATCCTGAGAGGTTCATAGGCTATTTGTAGGTCAATGTGTCTGTTGATGGAATTGCTTGTGGAGTGCCAGACTTTGATGAACTCATGAGCATGTTAGGTAATAGCATGGCCGATGATTTTCATGTTGCTCCAGTTGAACTGGTGCTGTTGGTGTCAGTGTCAGTAGATGTTAAGAATTTGGGATTGTGGCCCTGCCAGCCAGTTGTTGTGGATCCTTCAAGTTCAGTGGAAAAATCTACAAGCAAATACATGGTACTTCGATGGGATCACCCATATCAGGCCTAATAGCAGAAGCAATAATGTAGTGACTCAAATCCATAGCTCTACCATCATCCAATCAGAATTCTAGACACGCTATGTCAATGACACCTTCATCATCATCAAACCCTCCCAAATTGAAGAAACATACCAGCTGGGATCAAATTCACATGCAAAGAGGAAATAGAGAAGAGACTCTCATTTCTTTATATCAACATAGAAGATTAGACAATGGAGAATGGAAACTCATGTCTACTGCAAATCCATGAACACGGACCAGATCCTCAGCTTCACAAGCAACCACTCCATCGCACATAAAAGAAGCTGTGTCCAGACCCCCTTCAGAAGAGCCAGGACACAGTGCAGCACCACAACATTAAGAACAGCAGAAGAGAAATGACTGCTCGACGCCTTTCTCCATAACGGCTATCCAAAAAACTTAGTATTCTGACACATAGTAACTGTCAACTCTACAACGAACCTGGCTGCAGCCATATTTTTTTATATATAAAAGTTTTATTGATTTTTTTAAATTACAGTCTTTAGTGCTTAGTAAACAACATGTTGTCTGGGTTCAGATATTTAACATTAACTTCTTCAATATAAATCTGTTCAATACTATACAATCCAGTATTTTTTTTCCCTGATCCTCCTTTCTTCTCTATATTTTTTCCATTTTCCCTTCATTACACCATTACAATTTTTGGTACTGTTAATGTATACAGCGTTAGATATAAACATCTTCATCATATTTTATTATATACAAATCACAATATCAATTCATAAATCAATAATGTCAATTCATTAATCAATATCCTGGTTTTTGTGTTCTTGTTAAAGTTTGATTTCCCATCAGTATTTGAAATGTCTTTATCGGTTATGATCTTCTCAATATTAATTACATTTATATAGCTGAAAGTTTTATTCAAATCAATCCTCCTCTTGTCTTCATATTTCCCATATCAAAACAAGAAAAAAATGCTATCTTAATTCTAAATCATATCTTGCATTATAAAGATCTAATTATATCTAAGGGTTTTCTTTTAATCTTATTCAAAGAAGTATTTAAACATATAATGCCCTCTCTAAAAGGTCAAATCTTCTGTTTTTTAAATCTGATTCTCGGTTTCTTTCTTTGCCAAGTCACTTTCCAGTCCAGGGTAATTAGATTGTCCAAGAATTTTCTTTCTATTTTTGTAAAAGTTGCTTGGCATGAGGAATATTAGTAGAGTATTTTGGGAGGGGGGATTCCACCCATTTATGTTCCTTAAACAACTCCCAGTTCCTTTCTCCCTCCATTTCTCTTTTCAATCCCTGTCTCCCAAGTTGTGACATTTCCCTTAACAACTCTATATTCTCTGTTTTAAAATCTTTTTCCTTGCCATCAGATATATTTTGCAGACCTGAGGGGTAAAAGTTATTTTGCATTTTCGTTATTATGCCTAAGTCTTGCAGTATTTTATTTGTATATTGACTTTGTATTTCCCTTCTTTTATCTCTTCCATCTGTAAATCCGTTTCTTCTGTTTCGACTTCTCATTTCTGAATTGTTTGTTCATATTTTGTAGTCATTATCTGGGAGCTTTCTAGTTGTAGATTTAATTTGGAGATTTGCTCATATATATTGTCTAAATTGTTTTTAATCATTATAATTTTTATGTCCTCTTGCATTCAATAATTGATTGGTGAATTAGTTGTAGCATTGAATATATTTCTTTCTGAAAGGTGTTTGTTTTTTCTTGAGGCATCATTCTTAGAGATTAGTTTTCTGGTCTTTAAATGTATCCATTATAATCCAATAGATTCCAAAGTATAGGTTCAGTTTTGAAAGCAATATTTTATAGTAATCCCTTGTCTCAAGTACCCTCAAAATTGTCAGTCAGGCAAGGTTGTAATCCACAATGTTCAAAATGTTCACACTCTCTGAAAACAGCTCAAAAGTCTCTCCCAGCCTGGCATAGTCCAAGGTCTAATTTTTCTTTCTCTCCTATTAGCTCTTGAAGTTTAAAATCCAAGCTCAGTAGGTATTTATAATCCAAGAAGGTCAGGATGATATCCCAAAATATGTTCCTTTATTGCCAGCTGTTCTCCCAAGGTAAAAATCACCAAGCAAAGCAAATTATGATGCTATACACAAATCCACCATTAGATGTCATTCAGAGTTCATTTTCCACTCTTAAACAAAGGATTGATTTCTTATATTTCACCTCAATGTTGTTTTTTTTTGTTTGCATTTGAAGGTTTTTAGCCTCTTGGGAGCCTTTCCCAGGAAATTCAGTTGTAAAATAGTAAAGAAAGGATCAATAATCTCACCCAGTTCCAAACATGCTGTTTACGATGTCTTAAATAGTGCTTTTTTCCTCCTTCGATTCTCAGCAGCTAATGGCTGGCCACAGGAACATAGCTGATCTTTCCTCTGCCAGTTTGGAAGGCTTTTCTTGGATCAAATGGAAAGACCACCATTTCTTTGTGATCAACAAGGCACCCCTCCTTTTTATCGCCTCTTTGGGGCAATTTTAGACCCTTTTTGGGGGGCCCAGCAGGGTGAAATCGGGCGCAGAAGGCAGACCCCTGCCTTCCTGCACCCCATCCTGCTGCAACGCAAACCAGAAGTCCTGGCTGCAGGCTTCTTTGTCATTCTATGTTGCCACAAGAGGGAAAGGGGGAACGAGGTATTTTTGCTAGTTTAAACATGAATGGATCCCGTGGAGAAGGAGGAACATCCTGCCAGAAAGTCCGCCAAGTAGTTCTATTGAAAAATGTGATTTATGATGAGTAGAAGGCTAGGAACTATTACATTGAATTACTTTCCACTTTCGGCAGGGATTTCAGACTTGGTTTCACATTTGACCAGCCAACATCATGTATCCAATAAACATGTTCTTTGAGGAAATTTTGTGCCTCGGAGTTCTAATGTATTTGGTTCCATCTGTCGGAACCTTGACAGCAATCAAATCACACCACACTACACAGCCAACCACCATGCAAAAACTAACCCTATCATACACAAAAGGGGTGTTGGAAATGACAACTAGATTTCTCCAAACCCTAGGAATAGGAATAGCCCATAAACCCACAGCCACACTCTGCAAGGAACTATCCAGATCCAAAGACAAGATTCAGAAAGATTAGAGAAACAATGTAATCTACAAAATCAACTGTAACCATTGCAACCAATTCTACATGGGATAAACATCACATCTATTAAAAATCAGGATCCATGAACACAATCCCAAATCCTTAATCTCTACCCACCCTGACACCAAAAAGCACCAGTTCGATTGGAGCAACAAAAAAACCATCGGCCACACTATCACCTGCCACACTCGTGAGTTCATCGAAACCTGGCACTCCACAAGCAAGTCCATCAACAGACACATTGATCTACAACAAGCCTATGAATCTCTTAGGATCCAAATCGACTGCACAGTCAACCAGAGACAGCATTGACTCTCAACCAACCCATGCAAGCCCCACCCCCAGCAGTTCACCTCCCAATGACCCTGACCTGAGATAACTTCCCCATCATAAGACTCACTAATGATTCACACCTGGCCCATCACAAGACCCACCACAGACCCTCATTTGACACACCCACACCTGAAGCCCTTATAAATAGAACATCCCCTAAGGATGTTGCCTAGCCTGGTAATTAAATATTCAGAAAACAACCCACAAGCTCGGAGAACGAACCTTCACTCTCATACTATACTTGAACTACAGATATTTGCCACTATTGCACATCTAGTTCTCACAGACAAATGCCGGGCTTTTTGTATTAATAGTATTTTTTATTTATTTTATTTTATTTATTAAATTTTATGCTGACCATCTTCTCTATAAGGTGACTCGTCTTCACAATGATTTTTATTGCCTGGTATGGAAACTGGCCCCCCCTCCAAAAAAATGAACCAAAGCTGGACACAATCCTTCACTTATCTTGCATATTTAAAAGCATAATCTACATTTTGTGATCCAGTCTGGGAAATTGATAAATTAGTAAAATAAAATGGATATTTTATACATTATTCTGCCTGTAATGAGAAACCTGAAGGGCTAAAATTGATGATAATTCTAACTCATATCATTTCCATCAGAAGACCACATACGTTTTCGTTCACCTATCTGTTAAAAGTTTCCTCTAATACTTCCCAACATATCTTTATTAGAATGTAGCCTGTGTTATCTAATCAGAAGAAAGCATTTCTTGACTCTTCTTTAAAATCAGGATTTTTTACTACCTTTTTAAAATTAATTATTGTTTGCTCCATAACAAAGTAGGTTATTTTAAAATAATTGGATGTATCCATAATGATTTGAGAGCAGTGAGCACTAAAGAGGGCAAAGGGATTGATCAAGAATTTTATGACCTTGTTTTATTTTTGTTTTATGTTTTGTTTGTGAGTACATATTTTAATAGTGTTTTACTACATAGCATTCATTACTTTCTGCATGAAACTAGGAAATCCAAATTTAATTATGGGGTGCTGCATGGATAGCCTTGGTATTATTACCATATAACTTGGGTTCCTGAATCTCCATGCATTACCTTCTAGGGAAGACCTGTCCTATTCAGTTGCGAAACTATCTATTTGGTTTATTGGTATTGGATAAATTGAAACCATAGTTATAATTTAATTGCATTGTTGTATATTTTAAAGTATCGCTTGTTATATTACGGTGGATTGATTCATCATCTGATTCAAATATAATATATTGTAAGGATTTCTCTAGAAATAGCAAGGTTTAATATTTGACTTAAATATTATAGCAATCTACTTTAGATAAGTCAAACAATAATCTTTGATTTAATTTGCCTCTTGAAAATGTCATAAGAGTAACAAGTGGATTATATTTATTAATTCTACATACATGAGAAGAAAATTCAGCCAACACTCAAAGATTGCTGAAAGTATCAATGAATGTTTAAAAAAGACATAATGTGCAGCATATCTAAGACTACTCTTGATATTTATTCAAATTAAAAAATTGAAAAATTTAATTTTATGGTGTTTATTTAGATTCAACATTGCATTTGACAATTCCAAAACAGAATTTTTCTGCATTGTACTGATGAAATTCATTGCTTTCCATAATATTCCTCTTAAAAATAGTTTTATGCATTGTTCCATTTATAAAGTGAATGTGTGGGAGCATATCAGCACCTGTTTTTGATTGACTGACTAATAAAATATGCAAACTGTTAGAGAATTTTAATTTCTCTGTTGGTGAAAAATAAATCAGAAGCTCTCACAGTTGACTGCATTTAGCTGATTCAAAATAACTTCTTTATATTTATATCAAAATATTTGAAATACCATACATTCTTCTTTATAGCAACATAGTTTAATGAAGACTTCTTACAGAGAGTTACAGAGACAAACCTGAGACTGAAAATTCAGCTCCTAACTCAATACCCTTTTGCACAGACTCAGTAGCACTTTCTTCACATTGGCTGACTGAGTTACCACGTGACTCTTCCTGCTCATGAATATTCCAACACTCCTCCCTTCATGACAGGAAAAGACATCAGACCTATTGACTTAATACACCACCCAATGTTTAGTCACCATGTCTGCCAAATTATCCTCAGAAGAACAATGATGTAAACTAATTAATTTTCCTTTTACAGCTTCCCTGACATTACAATACTTAATGTCTACATGTTTACTTCTGTTCTTCACCCTGTCACCAGTTGCCATTTTTATACAGGCAGCATTGTCTTCAAATACCTTTACAGATTCTTTTACATTAATATTTAAATTTTGCAACAAATGTACATACCATGTTACTTCAGAACACAATTCAGATAAAGCAATAAACTCTGCTTCTGCTGTTGAAATAGCAACAGTTGTTTGTTTTCTGGACTTCCATCCAATCAGAGTCCCTCCAAACAATATTATAATCCCAGAATTTGATTTCCTTGTGTTTATGTCATTTGCATAGTCACTATCGACATAACACTTTAATTTCAATTCCTCAGTAATCTGTATTTGAAGACCCAAATTTATAGTTCCCTTTAAATATCTGAGAACCCTTTTTACACCCATCCAATGTAACTTTGTAGGTGCAGCAGTAAAACGACTCAAAATGCTTACTGCACAAGCTATGTCTGGTCTGGACCACTGTGATAGATATAACAAACTCCCTATTGTTCAGTGATATATCTCTTGATCACAGATTTCACCTTTGTCCGCACTTAAACTATTATATAAATCCGTACTCATGGGTGTGAGAGCAGTATTGCTATCTTTCACATTATATTTTTCCAATAACTGCTCAATTTTTCTCATTTCACTGAGAATATAACCACCTTTTTCATTTTTCTGTATCTCTACACCAAGATAATTTTTTATTTCTCCCAAATTCTTTAATTCAAATTTCTTTCCTAATTTATCAGCAAATTCCTTGACTTGTGATGCATCCTTTGCGATGAAGCAAAGCTCATCCACAAATGATAACAGTAGACAATTCCCTCCTTGTAACTGTCCAGTATATATACAATTATCAGCTTTGCAACTTTTAAATCCAAGACCCTTTAAAGCGGTATCTAAACAGATATTCCAGTTTCTGGCTGACTGCTTCAGCCCATAAATAGCCTTGTTTAATTTATACACCATGTTAGGTTTTGCAATTTCATATCCTAGTGCTTGGATCATATAAATTTCTTCCTCTAACTCAGCATTGAGGAATGCAGTCGTGATATCAAAGTGCCAGATTTTATGCTTATATGCCACTGCCAGTGGCAGTGGCAGTGCTAATCTTATACTCTCACTTTTCACAGTTGGCACAAATATTTCATCGTAGTGCACGTTCTTTAATTGTGAAAAACCTTGTGCCACTAACCTGGCCTTATACTGTACATCATTATTTGGCAATACCTTTTTCTTATATACCCACCTACAACCCACAGCTTTGGTTCCCTGTGACAAAGTCACTGATTTAAATACTTCATGGTCTCCCATGGATTTCATCTCTTTATCCATGGCCTCCTTCCATCTTTCTTGTTCAGCTTTTGGTAATGCCAACACCTCTTTATAACTTCTTGGCTCATACCACACATTGCAAAACTTTACCTTGCTGGCAGAATACCTGTCAGGCGGAATTCCTTTATTACATCGCTCTGACCTACATGGTATTAACTGCTCCTGTGTCTCAAGTCTATCTGGCTTCATGTCTTGTTCAGCCTCTCCTCCCTGAACATTGACATCTTCAATAATCATTTTTCCATCATTAGATGAGTTATTGTCATTAAATAGAGCACCGTCATTAAGTGAGACATACCCAGAATTTGCATTAATTCTGTCCCAATTTTGTTCTGTAAAATTAGCAGACCTTGAAATTACAATTCTTTTACTTCCATCGCTAAAGTGATATCCTTTTGACCCTGGCTCATAGCCCACAAACCTGAGCTTTCTTGCCTTTTGCTGTCCCTTTCTTCTGATTGCCTTCGGAATATGTACCCATACAATACTTCCAAAAATTCTCAAATGTGCCAGTGATGGCTTTCTCCCATATAGAATGGCATATGGAGAATTATTAATAGAGGAACTCCATAGCCTGAAAACTATATAATTGGCAGTCAATATAGCTTCTCCCCAATATGACCTGCTCATATCAGAATCCTCTAATAATGAAACTTTCATTGTTTGCAAAACACCATTCCTTCTTTCAGCTGCACCATTCTCTATTGCTGTGTAAGGATTTGTATGTCTGTGTCTTATCCCAACTGCCCCAACCATTGTTGGAATTTAGTTGACATAAATTCAGTACCTCTGTCAGTTTGTAACTGACACACTTGTTGTCTGTACCTTCTCGCTACAAAACTTACCCACTGTTTGAATTGTTGTAGCACCTCTGTCTTTCCTCTAAGCAAGTAGCAAAACGAATACCTGCTATAATCATCAACAATTACCAGTGCACATTTTGCTCCTCCCAAACTGGCTTGCATAGGTCCCACCAGATCTGCATGGACCAGCTCTAGAGCTCTTTTTGTTTATCTTGTGCTATATTTACTAACTGGGAATGCCTTTGACTTCAATGCTTTGCATATTGCACAGTCCAAATATGTTTTGCATCCCTTCAAATTTAGCCCTTCTGCAAACTTTTGCATTTGCTGCAAAACTTTAAAGCTTGCATGGCCAAGTCTTCTATGTAGAAGATGAACGCACAAATCATGCTCTGCAACATTCTTAAATATATGGGAACATTGAACCTTTTGTCCCTGCAATACATATAGATTATCTTCCATTATGCCTTCTGCACAAATATTCCAATTCCTTTTGATGAGACACTTCCCATTTACAAAAATGATCTCAAAACCTTGTTTGTCTAAATTAGACACACTTAACAAATTATGTTCCATCTCAGGTACACAAAGCACATTGGTAAACTTTGAATCCAAATACGGAATTTTTACATCGCCTCTTCTGATGACTTTTGCTTTCTGGCCATTTGCCAAAGCCACAGCTTCTTGTGCTACTGGAACAAACCTGCAAAATAATTTAGAGTCATTAACAATTGTTTGACTTGCCCCACTATCTATTAGCCACTTGTCTCTGTTGTTGCTATAGCAAACTTTTGCAACACCAAAATGTTCCTTTTGCAGATCAGTCTTTTTTGCTTGCACAAATGTCCTTCACTGCAAATTGTTCCTCTGCAAACAGTTCTTTTTAGATGTGTGTTTGCTCCACAAATGTAGCAATTCTTTTCTTGCTGAGCTCTCTGCTTGCAAAAATCTCTCTTTTGATGCAACTTGGTCCCATCTGCTTGTTTCTTCTCCGGAGACTTGCAGTCTGGACCTCCTTCTCAGAAATTTCACCTCCCCGTGGCTGCTTCTAAAATTGTGCTTTTCTTCTTCATTAAGCAAACATGCCTTTAAAGCCTCAAAATTTAATTCTTGCTCTTATTTACACTCAAATATCACAGAAACTGTATCCCAGGTTTTATCTAAACTGTTCAACACCAATAAAACCTTCTGGGACTCAGGGAATTTAATCCCACATTGTTCTAAGTCCAAAAATAAACTTTGCATTTTATTTAAATACTGTTCCACAGATTCACCTGGTTGCAAACAGGCCCTGTAAAGTTTTCTTGACAATTGCACTATATAGCATGCAGAAACATTCACGTGCACAGCTCTCAACTTCAACCAAATCTCCTTTGCAGTCTTTAAATTTGCAACATTTAGAAATTGTTCATCATCTAAATTCAAGATGAGATAAGCCATTGCTCAATCATGATTTTTCTGATCAGCAGCTACAAACACTTGTGGTGGATTTTCTATGATATACCACAGCTCTTTTGCTTTGAGCAAACATTCCATTTCAGCAGCCCACACAATGTAATTCTTCTGGCCTAAACGAGGCACAGAGCTTTCCTTAAATTCCATTGCAGCCATTCTGCTTATTCTGCCTTGTTCTTATACTTTTTAAACACAGGAAATTTCTTCCAGCTTTAAATTACAATGCAGTCCTTAGTAAGCTCTGGGCCCATAACCTGTTAGAGAATTTTAATTTCTCTGTTGGTGAAAAATAAATCAGAAGCTCTCACAGTTGACTGCATTTAGCTGATTCAAAATAACTTCTTTATATTTATATCAAAATATTTGCAGTACCATACATTCTTCTTTACAGCAACATAGCTTAATGAAGATTTCTTACAGAGAGATACAGAGACAAACCTGAGACTGAAAATTCAGCTCCTAACTCAATACCCTTTTGCACAGACTCAGTAGCACTTTCTTCACATTGGCTGACTGAGTTACCACATGACTCTTCCTTCTCATGAATATTCCAACACAAACTAATTATAGCATGTGGATTTGATAACAATTGGAATAATGAAATTGCAAATATAATAATAATAAATATCTGAAGGACAGTGAAGAAGATACATTGAAACTAGTATACAAGGAAGGCTTACTTAGTATTGGAGAGACAAAACTGGCCTACAGGAAAAAGTAAATGAAGAACAGAAAATAAAAATGGGAAGACAAAATGTTACATAGTCAGTGTATTAAAAAAAAAAAGGCAAAGCAGATAATAAAATGACCTGATAATGGCCAAAGCAGGAAAGGTGAAGAAAGAAACAGAGGGGCTAATCTGACTGCACAAGACCAAACCTTAAAAACAAATGCATGCAGCAACAGAATTAACAGCAACAGTCTGCAGGTGCCACCTCAACAAAGAAGCTGAATGACCAGTAGACCATTTGGTTAGCTGCCACAAGATCACACATACTGACTAAGACAACAGCATGACAAAGTAGCAACAATTGGAATGTATTGGAAGATCTGCAGGAAATACCATTTGCCTGTAAGCAAGAATTTTGGATCATAAAATAGAGAAGGTCATAGAAAATGAAGAAGCTAAATTGCTCTTTGGAATTTAAACAGACAGGCATCTGTCACATAATATCCCAGACTTAACAACTTTGATAAGAAAGACAAAAAAATCTGGATAATGGACATGGCAGTGCCTGGAGACAGTAGAATAGAAAAGAAAGAATTGGAAAACATAAAAAATATAAAGATATGTCAATAGAATTAGAATAGAAGGACCAGTAGTAAGTACCACTCCTTCAACACTGCTGCCACTTAGATTGGTTGCCAAACAAATGGTCATTAACCAAGGACTACATGTAGTTTTTGCCCATTTGATCCTTCTTTTGTTTGGTCCAAACACTAGTCCATAAAATATGCTATCTTAGTTTATGAATGAGCAATGTATGGTTTGCAACTCATCCACTGATCACAAGCTTGCCTACAAATGTGTTTCTTCAGTTGGTGAAAATGCCATTAAAAAGCAGTTTAAAGGGCTCTGTTTTGAATTAGAACATTTATTACAATATTTATATTCACCTAGAAGGTAATATATAAAGTTGAGCTCCTTCCTTCTCTTAAAAATGTTTATATTTGTGTCTCTTGTGACATAACTTAGCTGAAAAAGGTCTAATAGGACTGTTTCTTTTATTTTAGCAACAAGAACAAGACCCCACAAATCTTTACATCTCAAACTTGCCCATTTCCATGGACGAACAAGAGTTGGAGAATATGCTTAAACCTTTTGGACATGTCATTTCCACCAGAATATTAAGAGATGCAAATGGCATCAGCAGAGGAGTAGGATTTGCCAGGTAAAAAGCTGTTGTTTTTTTTATTTGCATGCGGGAATTTATTTCCTTTTCTCTTTAGATTTATTTATTTATGCATGGCAAGGCTATATTTGGTATAGCTTAAAGGATTTGCAATCGTACAACATGTACAATAATGCAAGGAACTAAAGGAACTTATCTGAATGTATGGGTACATTTTTTTCCAGAAAATTGAAAAACCATTGCTTGAGAATAAAGTTTATTTTATTAAGTCAAGTAATAGTAAAATAACCGGGAGCAATTAAATATCAATTTCAACATGAAGAGAAATAAATGTCATTCTTTCTGAAAGCCTGTATGTGATTATGCTAGATATTTCTTAATTTAAGATTGAAAAAAGATGGGAAAAGTGAATATAAATTTACTGTAAAATATAATGAATAAATAATTCAATAAAACAGAGAAGCATCTTACCAATTTTGCCAATTTGAATGGAGTATTCCAGGATCATCATTGTCAGCCATTCAGTTGTTCCTGATCCTCGGCCATGCTATGGATCATTATTCTCCATGCCCCTCTGTCTCAAACTGCCTCTCTCCAATTCACTGTGGTCATTCCAGGTGTTATCTTTTATAACGTCTGGCCAGCAGGTGCTAGGATGTCCCCTTTCGCTTTTCCTGCTGCTCAGTCCCCGTATGACTGATTTTTTTTTAATGAGTCGACTCTCATGACATGACCAAAGTCTCTGGCTTTTGGTTAGGCATCACAGCATAATGGGTGCAGGAAGACAGGGCTCCATCTTCCACATTCAATTTTGCCCTGCTGGGGATCCTAAAAAGGGTTGAAAGTTGCCCCGGAGAGGCGACGAAGAAGGAGGGGACCCTTGATGATCGCAGATGGGTGGCAACCCCTCCGTTTGATCCAAGGAAGCCCTCCAAAGCAGCGGGGGAAAAACTGGCTACAGAAGCTGCTGGCAACTGAAGAAAATAAGCACTGAGCAACTTTCGAGCAATGTGGATGGAACTGGGTGAGATTATATCCTCTCTTTATGATTTTAAGATTTTTCCTTGAAAAAAACATCCAAAGCAAAGAATCCCCCTGATGAGAGAGGGAAGGGGAATTTCCACCCCATTCTCTCAGGAAAAGAAAAGCAGCAAACTAATTGCTTGAGGGAAAACAAAAAAAATTACAAGATTAATTTGGAACCAATACAGATGTATAGCTTTGAAATTTGGGGACTAAAAGTATTTTTGAGACTTTTTTTTAGAAAAGAGACTTGAAAAGTTTGTAATATAAGTTTGGATTTTAAAAGCTGGAAGATGGCGTTAATGACATCTAGTGGAGAACTACAGCAGTACAATTTATTATTAAAGGAACTTGGCTTGAAGCCCAGACTCATATAAGACTTTGGTTGTCCTTGGAAACTTTTACTTTTGAAGAAGGCTGCAGCTGGGAAAAGGAAAAAAAAAAACTCTTGGACTGCTTATCTGTCTTGGGGACCCTATTAGACTATAAAGACTGCATACAAAAACCAAAATGAGTGTTCCATACTTAGCCTTAAATGGTAAAAAATCATCTTTAACACTTGTCTCCAAAGCTCCCAGCTAGATATACCAACAAGAAAATGTTAATGAATCTCAGAAAGAAATTCTTTCTATGTTAAAATCAATCCAACAGACAATTGTTTTATTTCATGATGACACTAAAAATAACGCAAATGAGATAAAAGAACAATTTGCTAATCTAAATTTACAAATCCAGACTATGACTACAAAGAAGGGACTAGTAACCCAGAAAACAGAAGAAAAATTTAGAAGAAACAGATCCACAGATGGAAGACCTAAAGGAAGGAATTAGCAGACAGATACAGACAAATCTTTTCCAGAAATGGAAAAGATATCTTACTTGTCAAGATTTCAGAACACATTGGAAGATAAGGAAAAAGAGCTGATCAAATGGATGATAAAGCTGTTAGGAGAAATGCTGAATATTGACAAACAAGAAATGAAAAGAAAAATTGAAGGAGAAAGATGGAAACTGTTTAATGGGTTGAGCGTTCTTCCAAAAATACTTCAATCAAATTCTCTTCCTCATTCCAAACAATATATATAAAAACACAGGAAGAATTACTTGATGATTCAAATGTACTGACTTGGAAAGTCATTTGGCAAAGGAAGAAAGATAGAGTAAATATAATATCCTATTAGAGAGGATATTATACTATTAAACAGATGTTTGAATATAGTTAAGAAAATAGATAACTGTTAGAAATAAAAGTATTATTATAATTAGAAGGATAGGATTTATAACTAGAATATTATATTTTGTTATGAGATGGGAAATATGAAAATTCTAAAAGGGTTTGAATAAGAGAAGCCTTTGATTATCCAAATATAATTTATTACGAGAACATTATAAGCAATAGACATACTTTGAACATTGAGGGGAAATCAAAATTTTAAAAAAGCAGGAAAGTCAGAATATTGATTGAACAAATGGATTCTAAGTGCAAATGCAATTGAGATATGTTTTGGCTAGAAAAGATATTATAAACTAACACTATAGATATTATGTACAATATCACAAAAAATGTGGTGAAATGTTTATATTTAATTGTATATGTATTAACAGTAGAAAAATGCATACCAGAAGAAGAGAGGATCAAGGGAGCACTGGATGGTGTAATACTGGAACCAAACTGAGAAAATTAATATGTACCACTGAATTACCAATGAACTAAGACAACACATTGTTTATTAAGTACTTATGATTGTAAAATGAGAAAATTAATAAAATAATTAAAATACAAAGTATGATAGTCTCTGTTTGGCAATTTTGTCTTGAAGTGATATTTTTGGTGAGGTTTGTTCTAGGACTTTGTTTGTTATTTTTGCAGTTCATGGGATAAGTAATAGTCACCTCAAGCATCCACCCTTCTCCTATCTGCCCTTTTCAGAGTCCAGATTTGCAGCCATAAGTAGCACTTGGAAAAATTATTGTGTTAACTAATCTGCATTTGGTTATGAGGTTGATGTCTTTACTCTTCCAGATGTTATTCATACCAGACATTGTAATTCTTCCAAGTGCTATACACTTTCTGATCTCAGAGCTACAATCATCACTTTGGTCAATTTTTGAGGATTTCCTCCAAATTTCCAGGGAATATAAATTTCCAGGATATAAAAAATTAATTAGGAGGGTCACACACATCTGTACCAATCGTGAGAGGCAGTTGCAGCTTTTGTATATTAGTTTCAAGAGTATTTTGTGAGTTAAAACTGTTATATGCTGAAATTTTCAACACATCTTTTAAGTAAATCTTAGTTCAATAGATTAGGTAAATTGTAATGAATGAATACATCCAGCTTCTCCTCAATCATTGGATAGTTCTTCCTTCCAAATTTGTTCCATGTGGAAGTCAATTTATTATTCCACACATCCATTTTAGTTTTCCTTATTGCATTCCTGAAATGTTCCAGAATTTTATTGTCATATATTATATATCGTAGAGGAGAAATAATGCCAGATTTTTCAACTTTAGTTTTTGATTCAGGTAAATTTTGATTTAATTTCATGATTTTTGTGATTGTCTTAAGATTCAAGAAGAATTCTGGAAAGAATAAATAAGAATCAGTTGAAAATCAAAAGCAAAAAAACCCGTCTGGTTGGACTGACATCCACCATCATGAAATGCTTTGAGAAGCTGATAAAGGACACTGTTGTATCTAGCTTCCTGCCAGCATTTGACCTGCTTCAGTTTGCCTACCAACCAAATCACTCTACGGAGGATGCTATTTCTTCCGTTCTCCATCTGAGCCTGAAGCACTTAGAGGAAAGAAATACTCATGTGCGTTCGCTGTTTATCGACTTCAGTTCGACGTTTAACACAATCATTCCCCAGCATTTAGTAGACAAACTGGGCCTTTTAGGCTTAAACACTCCTTTGTGCAACTGGATTCTTGATTTTCTTACCAACAGGCCCCAATATGTGCAAGTTGGAACAAATACCTCTAATACCATTTTCTTGAACACAGGTTCTCCTCAGGGCTTAAGTCCACTGCTATTCACCCTGTTGATTCATGACTGTTGTGCCAGGTTTGCCACCAACCATATTGTGAAGTTCGCAGATGACACAACAGTAGTGGGCCTTATTCAGGATGACAAGGTGGAAGCTTACCTCAAGGAGGTTGAGGGGTTGGTAAACTGGTGTAAGAAAAAAAGCCTAGTTTTAAATACCAGAAAAACCAAAGAGATCATTGTTGATTTCAGAAAAGGCAGGCACAGCCACACTTCTTTGTGCATTAATGATTCACCTGTGGAGATGGTTACCAGCGTCAAATTCCTGGGTGTGCAGCTAACGAATAGGCTGACTTGGTCGCTCAACAGTGAGAAACTGGTGAAGTGGGCACAGCAGCGCCTACATTTTCTGCATTGCATGAGAAAAACATATCTTCCCCTGTCCTGACCACTTTCTACAGGGGGACAATCAAGAGCATCCTGTCATACAGAATCACAGTCTGGTTTGGAAGCATCACTGCTTCGGACAGGAAGGCGGTGCAGAGAGTGGTGAAAATGGCTGAAAAGATCATTGGCAGTTCCCTCCCTCTCATCCAGGACATAGCACAGAAGTGTTGCTTGAGCAGGGTCCGTAAGATTATCTGGGACACTACACATCCTCTTCATGACCTGTTTTCCTTGTTACCTTCTGGGAGGAGGCTTCATGGTATCCGTAGCAGAACATCCAGATTCAGCCATACTTTCATTCCATACAGCATTAACCTTGTGAACTTTCAAGCTTCCTCCTTCCGTTATATATTCAAGATGAACAATATGTAATATTTATTTGCTGTGTATAGGTGTGCATCATGTATGTGTTTCACTTTGAGAGCGGGCAACTAAATTTCATTTTTGATGTGTGCCATTTTGCCCACAGTAAAAAAAATTACAATAAAGGTTATCTTATCTATAAGTCAGTCATGTTTTGTATAAATTCTGCCTTTACTTTCCTTACAAAGTCAAAATTACCCTGGATTTAAAAAATGAAATCACCATATGATAAGAAATATTTGATGTGGAGGGAGAATGTTGACAGCTATTTCATTCATCCTTGCATGATGCAGAATATTTACTTCATTGTAGGTAAAATACATTGATAACCTTTATTGTCATTTTTTTTACTGTGGACACATTGGCACACATTAAAAATGAAATTTAGTAGTTGCTGAATTTGTGAGCCTCCCCTGTGCTAATCAGGGGGCATAAGTTAATAGGCAATGCAACTTCACAAAAGAACACTGCTTGCAAGAAAATGTTGAAACAACATTGTCTGCATTCAAGTGGCAAACAGAATGAAGGATGAAGTGCTCTTGCTCTTCTTATACAATTCATTAAGTTGCCTTATTAAAAATTTGCTAACGGGAGAACTGGATCTGAAACATTAACATCAGGTTTTTCAACTGGAATCCATTTAATAGAATCAGAAGAAGAGAAGAGATGACAGGTTGGCATACACACTTTTCAGAAAGAGTTTGCAGTATTCACATGATGATTGAGGACAAGCAATGCTGGAGATTTCTCTTCAAGGTGTGCTTTTCTACTGGGCAATGTAACTATATATCACATGCCCATGGATATACTTCCTCTTCAGAGAGGAACAGCTTTATCAGTCAAATGGGATGGTTAGGATAATTTTTCCTGTATTTGTAGCAACAAAAAGAACAGAAGTCTTATTCAAACATTCAAAAATCACAATGCTGATTATATAAGCACTTCAGTTATAATTGCCTCCCACCAATGTCATTCATTGGTATACCCAGGTAAATATTGTATATAATTATCTTCAAGAAAAGAAGGAGATTTAACTCTGTGGTACAATTGAATACATGCCTGTCTGCAAAAGTCAAAAGTAAAGCATAAAATATTTTTATTTTATTTCACTTCCTGAAGTCATATATCTTAAATTAATCTTCCCAGTGGCATTTTGTAGTAAACTCATATGGTAACAGGAGAAAATGAAGAAATGCTGACAGTCATGCATTCATTAATTTTATTGCTACTGGATATACCCTTTTACTAGTTATCTTGAAAGAGAGATTAAATCAATCATAGCTTATTTTTATAATATCTATTTACTTGTTCAGAAATAGTAATGTTTAAAAAAATTGTTAAAATTTTATTAGGAAAGTATAACATCAATGATAAAAATAATAATATAGTAGTGATAGTGCAATAAAAATTATATATATATATAATTCAAAGTGTTGGTTATGACCTATAAAGCCCTATATGGCAATGGGCCAGGATACTTGCGGGACTGTCTTCTGCCTCATGAATCCCAGCGACCGGTTAGGGCACATGGGGTTGGCCTCCTACGGGTCCCGTCTGCTAGACAGTGCCGTCTGACGGGACCTAGGGTTAGGGCCTTCTCTGTTGCTGCCCCAGCCCTCTGGAATCAACTTTCCTCAGAGGTTCGTACTGCTCTTTCCCTCCTAGCTTTCCGTAAACTTTTAAAAACACATCTTTGCAGACAGGCTTGGGGCGTGTGAGCTGTGCTCTGCCCCTGGGCCTTTGATTGGGAGTGTATGTTGTATGAGTGAGTATAGTTTTTATAGTTTCACAGTTTTATATTGTACCATTATTTTAAGTGACCTATATATTTCTGTACTTATATTTTTGTTGTGAGCCGCCCTGAGTCTGGGGAGAAGGGCAGCATATAAGTCGAAATAAATGAAATGAAATGAAACGTTGCCAAGACACTTCAAATTCTACGTGGGAGAAAACCCGAAGAACCAAAGACCTACATACAAACACCTGCGAAAACCTCAGAAAACATATATATCAAGATGGCGTCCTTCAACAGAGCCGGCTGGGAGCCTGAGTCTGAGCAGTCGCCGGAGAAGCGGGGGGACCTGCGCAGCGTCCTGCTGACTAGCGTCCTGCACCTGGAGCCGCTGGACATGGACCTCTTCCGGGGAAGACACTACTGGGTGCCCGTCACGCAGCGTCTTTTTGGAGGGCAGATAGTGGGCCAGGCGCTGGTGGCAGCAGCGAAGGCTGTGACGGACAACCTGGAAGCCCATTCGCTCCATTGCTACTTTGTGAGGGCAGAAGCAGAAGCCGAAAGCACCAGCCTGAAGATGACGAATATATATATGCAACGGATTTTAAGGAGGCAAATCCAGAAGGCTTCAGGTGTTTCATCCTCCTTTTATACTATGTGTTGGAATTCAAACCATTTTAATGATTTCTGTCTCAACTCCTGAAGTGCTTCTAGTAAATTCTTCTTAGTTCTGGTATATCATTCCAATGAATCACATCATTGTAGTCTCATGTAAGGCAGCTTACTGGCTAGATGAATCACATTTGGACTACCTGTCCAAAGGATTGGGATTATGGACTTCTGTGCTATTTTATCAGAGTTTTTTTTTTTCAAATATTTTGTAGAATGTTTCCTTTGTGAGGAAAATATTCATCAATTGTATCATATTCCCCCAGGGAGACAGGAGACACATATGCAATAACAATGACTTTTTTTATTTATGTATTTTTCTTCCTCAGAATGGAATCCACTGAAAAATGTGAAGTTGTAATTCAACATTTTAATGGAAAATACCTGAAAACACCACCAGGTGTGCCAGGTAAGCATTGTCTACCATTGTTCATTCAGTGAAATAAAATCCATATAAGGACGAAATTCTGGGGCTGTATGGTCCTAAATCAGTGGTTCTCAACCTTGGGGTCGTGACCCCATTTGGGGTTGCAAGACGATTTCACGGGGGTCGCCGGACACCGCGAGCCGCCATTTTGTTTTTTTATTTTTATTTATTTTTATTTATTTTTTATTTTTTTTATTTATTATTTATTTTTATTTTTTGGCGCGTGCGCCGCGCATGCGCAGATCTGCCCGTTGCGCCGAAAAAAAATAAAAAAAATAAAAAAAATAAAAAATTTAAAAAAAAAACAAAAAACAAAAAAAACAAAATGGTGGCCACAATGGGCGGATCTGCGCATGCGCAGCGCATGCGATGGGCCGATCCGCGCATGCACAGATCCGCCCGTCACGCCGAAAAAAATTAAAAAAATTAAAAAAAAATTTTAAAAAATAAAAAAAACAAAATGGTGGCCGCGACGGGTGGATCCATGCATGCGCAGCGCGCGCGACGGGCGGATCCGTGCATGCGCAGATCCGCTCATTGCGGCCACCATTTTGTTTTTTTTTTTGTTTTGTTTTTTTTTTTTAAAAAAATTATTATTATTTTGGCGCGCGCGCCCGGGTCGGGATCACGGCGCGCATGGGCGGGGCAAGTGGGGTCTCAACCTGAGAAAGGTTGAGAACCACTGTCCTAAATAATACATTTCTGTTTCCAAATATAGTTAGTATTATTGCTTATTTAATGAGGTATCCATAGCTTAGTGGAAATTTTTAGAATACAATGGAATAGAGTTGGAAGGGACCTTGGAGGTCTTCTAGTCTGCTCGAGCAGGAGAACCTATACCATTTCGGACAAGTGACTGTCTAGTCTCTTCTTAAAAACCTCCAGTGATGGAGCGCCTACGATTTCTGAAGGCAAGCTGTTCCACTGGTTAATTGTCCTCAGTTAATTGTGCTCAATATATTTTGTCATCTGTCTGTTTAGTTTAGCATTTGGCATGCATTCCTATTCCTCAGGTAAAATATTGGTGATTCAAATATTTAATAGCTGATGTGAATTTTATGCATTTACATGTATTATGCATGTAATTTCTATATATTAGTCAAACTGAGGTAAACAGTTATATATGCGTAGGACAGACATCTGCTGGTTGCCAAACCTGAAGGCATTCTCAAAATGTTTTGATTTTAAAAATTGTATCAAAAACTGGAGTAATTTTTATATATAATTTTTACTTCAAATATTGAATGCTTAATGCTCTGGTAATTAAGTGTCATGCAAAAAAACAAAACAAAACCCTATAGCATAAATACAAAATAATTAATTATTTTACAGTGAAAAAACTTTTTTATGTAATTTTCTTTCTTTTTTCTGCTAATTAGGTTTTTTTTTTTTTTGCTTTTTGCCACTTTTAGTTTATGCTAAATCAAAACACTTGAATAATATTAGCTGATACTAGTTTACTGTATTCAGGAGACCTGCCTTCTGAATACTTAATTTGTTTTGATGTAGCTTATGTTTTTTTTTTAAATTTGATTTAATACGCAAAAAAGGGGGGAGAAGAAAGATACAGGAAAAGCATTAAAGAAAGAGAAAAACGACAAAGGACAAAAATGTATGCATAAAAAGGCAGTTCCGATTTTAAATAAAATTTTATTTGTTTGTTTGTTTGTTTATTAAATTTATATGTCACCCATCTCTCCAATAAGGTGATTCTTGGTGGGTTACAGATCATAAAAATACAAGTAGAAAAACTGTTAAAACTTTAAAACTATGCAAAAAAAAATCTGTGCAAAAACACCAGGAACCAATAAACAGATGGTATCCTATCAACAATCTCTAATGGTGATGGTGTTAAAAGTATTTTAACAGAGCAGTATTAAAACTTAATCAGATGAAATATTAGTGAAATAACAGTGGTTATGTTTTTATTGGGTCAGTAAGTAAGTGAACAAACAAATATTATCATTGTAAATCTAGCGTGGAATGCTTTTTCAAATATCAAAGATTAATCTTTTTTATTATACCCATGCCAAATAAATCCATAATTTTTCATATGTTAAATTCCAAATTTTGGCCTACAATTCAGAATCCATTCTACTTTTTATGTATTCTTTTCTAAATGATATTAACATTTTAATGGGTATTAAACCAAAACAGAATGTTGGTGTGGCAAGACTATATCATATGAGCAAATAACCGTGAATCATTTTATACTTCCAATGAAATAGTCAGCCAGCATTTCTAAAGACTAAAACAGTGAAAAAAATGTTGATTTACTCTAATCTCATGTATATAACAATATTAATACAGGTAGCACTCGACTTATACTGGAATTGGGACCGGAATTGTCATTGCTAAATGATGTGGTTGTAAAGCACAATATCATATGTTTGCATTGCTTTGTTACTGTTAGTTGCGAAGTCATGTCTGACTCATCACGACCCCATGGACAATGTTCCTCCAGGCCTTCCTGTCCTCTACCAACTTCTGGAGTCCATTTAAGCTCATGCCTACTGCTTCAGTGACTCCATCCAGCCACCTCATTCTCTTTCATCCCCTTCTTCTATTGCCCTCAATCTTTTCCAGCATTAGGCTCTTCTCCAGTGAGTCCTTCCTTCTCATTAAGTGGCCAAAGTATTTGAGTTTCAACTTCAGGATCTGTCTTCTAAAGAACAGTCAGGGTTGATCTCCTCTAGGACTGACCAGTTTGATCGCCTTGCAGTCCAGGGGACTTGCAGGAGACTTCTCCAGCACCATAGTTCAAAGGCCTCAATTCTTTGGCACTCAGCCTTTCTTATGGTCCAAGTTTCACAGCCATACATTTCAACTGGGAAAACCATGGCCTTGACTATACATACTTTTGTTGGCAGGGTGATGTCTCTGCTTTTTGTATGCTGTCTAGATTTGCCATAGCTTTCCTCCCCAGGAGCAAGCGTCTTTTAATTTCTTGCCTCCAGTCCCCATCTGCAGTGATCTTGGAGCACAGGAAAATAAAATCTGTCTCTACCTCCATTTCCTCCACATCTATTTCCCAGAAATTGAGAGGGCTGGATGCCATGGTCTTGGTTTTCTTAATGTTGAGTTTCAAGGCAACTTTTGCACTCTCCTCCTTCACCTGCATCAAGAGGCTCTTTAGTTCCTCTTCACTTTCTGCCATTAGAGTGGTATCATCTGCATATCTTAGGTTGTTGATATTTTTCCCGGCAATCTTAATTCCAACTTTTGATTAATCTAGCCCTGCCTTTCTCATGATGTGCTCTGCATCTAAGTTAAATAAGCAGGGCGACAGAATACAGCCTTGCCAGATGCCTTTCCCAATTTTGAACCAATCAGCGGTTCCATGTCCAGTTCTCACTATTGCTTCTTGACCTGCATATAGGTTTCTCAAGAGACAAATGAGATGGTCTGATACTCCGATCTCTTTAAGAACTTGCCACAATTTGTTGTGATCCACACAATCAAAGGCTTTAGCATAGTCAATGAAGCAGAAGTAGATGTTTTTCTGGAACTCCCTAACTGTCTCCATGATCCAGCGTATGTTGGCAATTTGATCTCTAGTTCCTCTGCCTCTTCGCAATCCTGCCTGTACTTCTGGAAGTTCTCAATCCACATACTGCTGGAGTCTAGCTTGTAGGATTTTAAGCATAACTTTACTTGCTTGTGAAATGAGTGCAATGGTGCAATAGTTTGAACATTCTTTGGCATTGCCTTTCTTTGGAATTGGAATGTAAACTGACCTTTTCCAATCCTATGGCCACTGTTGAGTTTTCCAAATTTGCTGGCAAATTGAGTGTAGCACTTTTACTGCATCATCTTTTAAGATTTTGAATAGCTCAGTTGAAATACTGTCACCTCCACTAGCTTTGTTGTTGCTCAGATTTCCTAGTGCCCATTTCACTTCACATTTTAGGATGTCTGGCTCGAGGTCAGTGACCACCCCATCGTGGTTATCAGGGATGCTAAGCTCATTCTTGTATAGTTTCTTCTGTGTAATTTTGCCACCTCTTCTTAATATCTTCTGTCTCTGTTAGGTCCCTGCCATTTTAGTCCTTTATCATGCCCATCTTTGCATGAAACGTTCCCCGCATATCTCCAATTTTCTTGAAGAGATCTCTGGTCCTTCCTATTCTATTGTTTTATTCTATTTCTTTGTACTGTTCATTTAAGAGGGCATTCTTATCTCTTCTAGCTATTCTCTGGAATTCTGCATTCAGTTGGGTGTATCGTTCTCTTTCTCCCTTTCCTTTTGCTTTCCTTCTTTCCTCAACTATTTGCAAAGCTTCCTCAGACAACCATTTTGTTTTCTTGCATTTCTTTTTCTTTGGGATGGTTTTAGTTGCTACCTCTTGTACAATGTTGCAAACCTCCCTCCATAGTTCTTCAGGTACTCTGTCTATCAGATCTAATTCCTTAAATCTATTTGTCACCTCTATAGTATATTCATCAGGGATATGATTTAGTTCATATCTGAGTGGCCTAGTGTTTTCCCCTACTTTCTTCAATTTAAGCCTAAATTTTGCAACGAGAAGCTCACGATCTAAGCCACAGTCAGCTCCTGGTCTTGTTTTTATTGACTGTATAGAGCTTCTCCATCTTTGGCTGCAGAGCACATAGTCAATCTGATTTCTGTGTTGACCGTCTGGTGATGTCCATGTGTAGACATGGGTTGTTGGAAAAGAGTGTTTGCTATGACCATCATATTCTCTTGACAGCCTGTGCCCTGCTTCATTTTGTACTCCAAGGTCAAATTTGCCTGTTATTCCGGTTATCTTTTGGCTTCCTACTTTAGCATTCCAATCCCGATGATGATAAGGACATCATTTTTTGGTGTTGATTCTATAAGGTGCTGTAGGGCTTCATAGAACCGGTCAATTTCATCCTCTTGAAATTGGGTTGGGGCATAGACTTGGACTTCTGTGATATTGAATGGTTTGCCTTGGATTCGCACTGAGATTATTCTGTCATTTTGGGGATTATATCCCTGTATTGCTTTTCCTACTCTTTTATTGATTATGAAGGCTACTCCATTTCTTCTGACAGATTCTTGCCCGCAGTAGTATTCCCATTCCTGTCCATTTCAGTTCGCTCATTCCTAAAATGTCGATGTTCACTCTTGTCATCTCTTGTTTGACCACGTCCAGCTTGCCTTGATTCATGGATCTTACATTCCTATTCCTATGGAGAATAGATCTTTAATAGCATCAGATTTTCCTTTTACCACCAGATGCATCCACATCTGAGTGCCCTTTCGGCTTTCGCCCAGTCGTTTCACTCTTTCTGGCGCTACTAGTATTGGCCCTCTGCTCTTCCCCAGTAGTATATTGGACACCTTCCAACCTGAGGGGCTCATCTTCCACCGTCATGTCTTTTTGCCTTTTGGTACTGTCCATGGGGTTTTCATGGCAAAGATACTGGAGTGGATTGCCATTTCCTTCTCCAGTGGATCACATTTTGTCAGAACTCTCTACTATGACCTGTCTGTCTTAGGCGACCCTGCATGGCATAGCTCATAGCTTCACTGAGTTACGCAAGCCCCTTTGCCACACCAAGGCAGTAATCCATGAAGGGATTGCATTGCTTAGCAATGGCAATTCTTGTTGATGTCATTAAGTGAGAACCGTACAGGTCATTAAGCAATGACCTCACATGTCCACAACTTCTAATTTTCTGCCATCTTCTCTGTTGACCTTGGTTTTTGGAAGCTGCCAAGGAAGATCAGAAATCACAATCATGTGACTGTAGTTCGTTGAAATGTCACAATTGTGAGTCCAGATTGTGATCACATTACCACCTGAACCATATCAACTGCTGGAAATTTAAGAACCTTTCTTAAGTATTTTTCATTCAGCTGTGTTATAACATTGAATGATCACTGAATAAATGGTCATAACCTGAGGACTGTCTATATGCAATATTTTTAATAATGTTAATGCTATAATGCTACTATGATATTTTCCTATTCTTTGTTCCTAAGTACTAGCAAATAACTAATATCTTCCTTAACAATACTTTTTAATTATTCATACTATAGTTTTGGAATTGCTCAAACAAATTTCAGGTTTGATAGTAATTTGGGAATTTTAAATGCTGTTACTGCATCCTGTATCAGATTATGAACATAAAATATATGTTAATTGAATATACTACCATTGCAAGAATTGTGATTTAAATAAATAAAAACTTAATGGACAATTAGCTAATCCAAATATTAATAAGGTATATGTTTTTTCAAAAGAGCTCATTCTAGGAAATACTGACATCATTTTATTGCAAAGCTTACGACAACCCATCCCTTTAATTCCCTGGATTTATGGTAGGAATGATACTAGAATTCAGTTGTTTTACAAAAAGAGGTTCCATCCAGTGTACTAGAGGGAGTCTAAATCTAAAAAACACTAGCCTCTTCCCAAATAACCATTTCCAACCCCTTTATTAAAAATTTAAATTCAAAAAAGATGGGAATGAAAATTTAAATTTATAACAAAAAGAAAATTACTGTCACTTGCTGATTCAAATTTTCATTGCAATAACTTTATATGGAAGATTAAACCTCCTTTGGTTTTGGGAAGAAGAATGGTGAATAGCAAAGATGCAGCTGAGCAATAGTAATAACATAGGCAGGAAATATTAAGAAAAATTTATTAAAGATGTTAAACATTTTAATAAGCAAGAAGAACAAGATAAGTCCGAAGGATTCCTCTTATGGAAAAAAAATATGGCATGCAATTATGTGCATTGGGGAATATTTGATTGATTGATTGATTGATTGATTGATTATATGCCACCCAACTTGCCACCTGAGGCAATTCTGGGCAGCTGAATGTGTCTGAAGGAGAACTTTTGGAACACAAAAGGGATTCTGAAGAAAACCAGGGTCTGCTTAATTACAAAATCAGATTAAAGAGAGGGAAATTTATTTTAATATTATTTTCTCACTGAGAAAATCATGCACATTCCAGAGTGAATTTCAATTATCAGTGAAAGATCATGAGAATAATGTTAAAATTATATGTGGTTTCTGATGCATATGCAGGGATGAAAGAATAAAGAAAATGGAGTTTGGTTTTTGTCTCTATAGTATTCTTGATAATTCCATCTTTAAACTGAATCACAAATTTGTAAACTTAGTAAATTCCTTGTCCATTTTGAGGCCATTCACTATCTGCAAATCTCCTAGTGGAAAATTTGTATCTATGATTAAAAATACAGTAAGTGTTATTTAAACCTTTATAATAGTTTTCCGTATTGCCATTGATAGCTGTTTTAAAGCTTCAGTGCTGTATAGGATGAATTTTCAAAGTTTGCTGTTGCTGACATTTATATGTTCAGAGGAATCCATTCTAACTATATTACATAGTAAGCCAAAAGTAAGGCAAAAAAGTAAAAAGGAAATGAAGGAAGAAAAAAGCAACAGTGAACTGATTTAATTCAGCCTATAGAATTTCATTTCATAGAATGACCACTGAACCTATTTCCCACTTATGTTCTTCCTCCTGTCAACATAGGACTATTGTACTATGCTATAGTATAGTACTATTGTAGTGTGCTGTAGTATTTTAGAATTTGAGCGCTATTTTTTTTCATCTGCCACAATCTGACTTCTTAAAAGTATTTTTGTAGCATTGTCCTGATGCAGAAAATTGAATTTAAAATGGCATTGTATAATCACACTAGTGTGTTTATCTGCAAGATAGAGATAATCTATAGCTATAAACAGTAGCCATATGTTATTGCTGCACAAAAGTAGTATAACCTTCAACTAACAATTCCAGTTTTGTTCCATAAAATATGAGGCTGCAGTCCTTTGGGCCTTGAAAGGGTGTCTCAAGAGCTACATGAATTTTGGATTCCCCCCCTCAAAGCTGGAAAGGACACTCTTTTAAAGTCTTATATTGAAAAGCACAAAGAAGAAAGATGCATCATCTACAGAATTCAAAACAAAAGTGTCAACATCTGAAATATGGCAGGCACATTGCAACACACACTCTGTCCTCCTTCTTACATAAATATATATAATATACAGACTTTGAGCATAACATTGCACTTGCCATCTTGCCGATTTTGATACAACTCATCTTATACTCCTGATTCAAAATTGCCTTTGATTCTTCCGCGTGGGAATATGTATCCTGTCTGAAATTGTCATCATATGATTGGATCCATATGCATTCTTTTCTTTGATGTTTGTTTTGTTTGCTTTAAAGAATCACATCTTTTCTACCTTGTCAGCAAGAGGCAAGCAGGGCACTGCATATTACAGAATTTTTGACATCAGTCTTCACTACACATGTAGATAGGATTGATGCTCTTGTTATTTATCTCACTCATCCTTAGAACAGAAAATATATCTCTTCAACCTTCTTGCATAATTACAATGTCACTGAATGAGAAATAAATAAGCTGTTCTCCACTGATATGATAGCCAAAAGAAACCTAGAAATTCTCATTTTATTATAAACAAAATATGTAAAAGCATGGGGAGTATTGATATGTGTAAAATGGGTAAGTCAGCTAATAGTAATCTAAATGAAAGGTTTGAATCTGTATTAGATCAATTTTAATTTGCTGCAAATAATGAAATAGAGTTCAATTCCATTGTGAAAGGGTTTTTTTTCTGTAAATCAACATACGCATAAAAATTAGCTCACACATCATTCCAGAAAAAAAAATTACAGGGCATAAATGTTTCTGTACAATATTATTCAAAGAAACCATCAGTTGATGTGAATTTTGGATGCTTATTTGTTTCCATATATAGTAGGTTGCTATGCAACTTCTCTGAAGCGGATATATTTCATAAAAATTTAGAGAAACATTTCACTCATGATGTTTCATGAAATATCATTTCATAGAGAATGGCATGAAGATACAGCAACTATCCAGTCATTTCTCTCTTTCTCTCTTTAAGACAACTTTATTAAATTTCAAGAAAAATTAAAATACAAATAATTACAAAAAGAGGGAAGGAAATTCAAAAGGGGAAAAGGTTAAAAACTGAAAAAGAGAAAAAAGCAAGGGAAAAGACTTCAAACTTTTTTCAGTACAGATAAAAATCAGATAATTCTTTACTCAGTTAAAAGCTATATAACCTTAATTTACGGTAAATAATGTACATAAAATATACAATATTTCTAGAGTCTTAAACATTAATTAATGTTTAATCCAATGATCCAATCATTAATTCAAAGATACTTATCCATCATTATCAAACAATATTGTAAAAATAACCTTACTTACTTACGTACTTACTGTACTTACTTATTATTCTGCCCATCTAATTATCCAGAGTGACTCTGGGTGGCTTACAATGCAGTAAAACAAAGGTCAAGGAGAGCAAGAATGGATAAAGTACCCCTATCCCGTGTTCACAAGAGATAATAGATAAGTGTGACCAATGCCATTTCTGTCCCATAACCAGGCCTGTAACCTGACTAAAAAGAGTCTAGCTAATCTGTTTTATCCAGGACCCTTTAGAACTAGAACACTTTGTCTACCACTTTCCCTAAAAAAAGAAAGTGGAAGACTGGATTGTCCAGGATGTGTGTCTAAAATTCAATTTCTTAAAGAGGGGGTGGACCAAGGCCCCCTTACAGGGACCAAGAATGCCCTATATTTTAGTAATACTGTCCATTGCCCCAATAATGTTCATTGTCCCACTTTTCCTTGAAATCACCATCTTGGAAGTTTTCACTAACCAGAAGAGACATGGATTTAATAAACAAGTGGACAGCTCCAGGAACCCTGTCTACTTTATAGAGTCTAACAAAATCAAACTGTTTCCTTCTAAGCTATTAATCTATCATATCAAAACATTCCCAATATAAAATCCATCCATCCACCCACCCACCTATCTATCATCTATCTATCTATCTATCTATCTATCTATCTATCTATCTATCTATCTATCTATCCATCCATCTATCTATCTATCTATCTATCTAAAATATTGAACCCTGCAGCATATGCAGGCTGGACCTCTACCTCTCATTGCTTATTAATACTGATTAGGACCAGCCACAGAGAAAGGAACAGAACCAGCACAAAACTGCCCCTCCCAGCCCCCAATCCCTGCAACTGACCCAAGAGGATACCATAGTCCAACGGTTCTCAACCTATGGGTCGCAACCCCATTTGGGGTCGAACGACCGTTTCGCGGGGGTCGCTGGATACCGCGGTCCGCCATTTTGTGTGTTTTTTAATTTTTTTTAAAAAAATTGTGGTTTTTTGTCGCGCCGCACATGTGCGGTTCGGGCCGTCACGTGTGCGCGCGTGCCTGGGTCAGGGTTGCGGCGCACATGGGCGGCGCAAGTGGGGTCTCAACCTGAAAAAGGTTGAGAACCACTGCCATAGTCAATGGTATCGTAAACTACTGAGAGATCAAGGAGAGCAAGAATTATTAATAATTATTTATTATTAATTTTGTTTACCACAACTTCATCACAGCCTCTCAACTGGCAACTCGCCAGACCACTGAAGAAATCCCTTTTTCACAACTCTCTCACAAATACCAGCTGTCTGGAGAATGTGTGGGTTGATTTCTTGAAATCAGGTCTATGACAACTCGCCACAGCTAATTCTTCGCAACCAACTTGCCATGGACAACTTGACAGGTCTGACTTGCCAAGGCCAGCTCATTGCAGGACAACTTCCATGGCCAACTCGCCATGAGACAACTTGCCAAAAGACAGTTCAACATAGTATTAGTTCCTTTTATTATTCATTAAAAGATGGTAGTCATAGGAATGATTTCCTTTGATACAAGAGATAAAATAATTTTGATGAAAACAGAATCAACAAAAAAAGGAACTAAATGAATCCCACAGCAAGTTGTCCCACTACAAGTTGTCCCACAGCAAATTGGCCATGGTAAGTTGTTCTATACCGCTCCTTGCCCTTCAGAGAGTTTTTCAGGCCCTAGGAAAGCAGCCTGGGTCTCTAACAAGTTATGGATGAGCTGCCTTCAATCTGCCATTTCTTCAGAAAGATGCCCTACTATATTCATAAATATATATAAAAATATATAACTAATATGCCCAATTTCAGTAATTATGCTATAGTTCAAAATTCAATATCTGTGCTAATCATTATGCTTAGGAGAATCATGCTAAAATTCAGGCTCCTGAAGTTTATAGGAATCTGGATTTAGGTGCCTTAATCTCCTATCTCAGAAGTAGAAAATCTCTGTGGGTATGTGTGTGTGTTTGTATGTCTGTGAGTTTGTGTATACACACTCATACAACATACAGACATACATGTACACATGTTTATGGCAGTAGATACATTTTAATACATTTTCTCCCATTATATGCTTTTGGGGCATATTTTTAACTGGAAATCTATACTGCAAAATTAGTTGATTTGTTAATTATATTTAAAAATGCGTGTTCTGTGGGAAGATTTGTGTAATTTGAAATGTGATTTTTGTTGTGCCTTTTTAATGAAGAAAACAGTATAGAGTAGACTTTACAACACGGATGGCGAACCTATGGCACGTGTGCCAGAGGCGGCACTCAGAGCCCTCTCTGTTGGTACACGCACAACCACCGCCAGCAGCAGGTCTATCAGGTGCCACTGCCGCCTGGAGCAGGAGCCCCGCCCAGCACAAAAGAGGCAAAGCGGCCAAGTAGCAAGCTTGAGTAGAGGTGGTAGAGCAGAAGTCACCAACCATTGTCGATTGGAGGACTGGAAGAAAAGGGAGGGAGAAGCATTTTACATACGTGCATGTGCACGGGGCCACAAGCACACACATGCTACAAATGGAGCAGGGCTAGTGCTTGCTTGATACTCACGAGCCCTGCCTCATTCTTGCATGGTGCAGCACCCCGCGGCACAGCAGCAGCCATTTTTGAGCCTTGCAGCACAGTGGCCCATTTTGCACCACTGTTTTTTGTGTGCCAGAGGTGGCACTCAGACTCGCCTCCCTTCCCCCCCCCAGAGCACCACAATGCTGATGTGACCCTGGCATTTTGCAATAAATAAGTGGGTTTTGGGTTGTGGTTTGGGCATTCGGTCTCTAAGAGGTTTGCCATCACTGCTTTACAAGTAAATGCATAGAAACAAACATAAACCAGAAACAGACATCTGGTATCTTGGGCATATCCAATTTGGAAATGGAAATGACAGGATACAATTAACAGTCTTTCTCATTTGAGATTCTCTCCCTCTCTCTCTCTCTCTCTCTCTCTCTCTCTCTCTCTCTCTCTCTCTCTCTCTCTCTCCCTCCCTCCCTCCCTCCCTTCCTCCCACCCTCTGTCCCTCCCTCTCTCTCTCTCTCTCTCTCTCTCTCTCTCCTCTCAAATTATAATCTATATTCATTGGTTTGAGAAGTAGTCCTATTGAGCTTCTCTGAATGAATATGGGTTGGTCTATTTACTTCTATTATCTCATATAAAAAGTGAACTCAACTAGAGCATTTGTGTTATATCTAAAATCTTTATTCTGGTTAAATATTCCCAAAGCCACCTTGAACCTTCAAGCCAACATGAAATTCTGCTTATGTCTTACTTCTGTCACACAAAGTAAAGCAAGACTATTCCTGATTTGTTTGCTTCTATTAAAGGCAAGCAAACTGTCTGAATCTACCAGCAAGGTATTCATTCAGACCATGCTTATTAATCCTGGATTATCAATCAATCACCATATTTATGCGCAAACATATAAGATTTCTTTAAATGAATTCCTTGCTATATTGGCCATTGTAGGGAAATACCTGAATCAAAGTAAGATTTAATTTCTTCATTTTAATTATATAGAATCTTTAGAACAGAGATGTATTGACTCTGCTAGATTTCAACTTTAACCTGATTACAGGTTACATTGGTTATATACTGTATATCATGATAAAAATTAAATACTGTATTAGTTTTTCTAGTTGTCCTCTACATCTTTTTTTGATCACTGGAATGCCTGTCCTCCAAATCATATAAAAATTCACTGCAGGCTTATGAGAGATAATTCTAGATCTGTAAACATGATTGATTGAGAATTATCCCCATTTCATTTATTTGTACAGAATGAGTATTCAAAATAATTATCTAAATAGGATGCTGTTTGTCAGGGTGTCAAAATAATCTTTGGGTCAATTGCACTGTATTGGATTTTATATTTTTAAGAGCTCACATATTAATAGTTATATCTTGGAGATAATAAAAATCATAAAGCTCATCATTAGTACAATCAATTAAATATTTTATATTCTTACAAATATAAACTCACACCTTCTACTTTTAATTTATATGTCTCTGTAATAAACATGGATTTATTTTTCTCAACAAAGCTAGAAGCATTCTACTGAATCCACCTCAGGACATTACTGATCTTTCTGTTTGGCAAGGTAAAGAGTATCATATACATTTGAAACAGCAGAGTCATTGTCTAAAACTTATTTTTAGTACCTCAATAATTGACATGCAAATGAAAATTGACTCTTCATAGAGGTATTAATGTAACCTCTTTACAAATTTAAATTGGAAATTCCAAACTTCAAGAGCATGGGACAATAGAGTTCGGTGTTAACTGCATACTGAACAAAGAGTTAGAGTATAAGAAAATATTACTCTCTCAGGATTTTTTTCCAGGTATTCAATACATTTCAGTTGATTTTTTTGCCCAATATTAGCTGAATCAAAAACAATCCTGATAATATTCTAGATTTTTTGTTAAAGCATGTTTAATAGAAATATACATTCCCTAATATTATATTCTATTTTTCCCCCTTTGGCAAAGAGGTTCACAGAAACCTGCTAGGTTTCTGTCATTTTCAACAGTAGAAACTTAACAGAGAAGAGGAATTTTCTCTTGGTATAATTATCATTGAAACAGTGAATAAAGTGCTTTCATAAATAATAATAGCCAGTACTAATAAAATTAATGGTGATTTTAAAAAACATGAAATTTATCATTTCTAACTTCCATTAAAAAGGAATATAGTATGATGTACTTTATCATGCCCTCAATACACATTTTTTGTTGTCAGTATTGAAGATCTATTTCATTCTATTTATCTGCTTAATTAGAGGTACCATTTTTTCTTTTTAAAATGTACAGTAATCTATAGACCATAGACTGTAATTTGATCACAGATTACCTGCAGCTGCATTGTTTTAGTCAGGATAGAAATTGGTAAACATCAAGGAAGTCAATGTCCCTGTAATTTCTCAGTTTTAGGTTTTTCTTTTTCTTTTTAAGAGATTTCCATCATTTCCTAAAACATTTTCCATGATAATTCCAAAGGCAAAGATAGTGATGATGAGAAAGTGGTCTTCTCGTTGTTTGGCAGAGCCTCAGAAGCTGTTCTGAGATAATGCAGAATGTGTAGTATTCCAAATTAAACAAATTTTGTTTTAAGTAATGTTTTTAACAAATAAACTCATCACTACCACTCAGATTTACCCCTTTTCTTTATATATGGAAGGAAATTGCAACAATTTATCAGATTCGCTTAAGCCAAAAAAGTGCATTAATCTCCCAATAACCTTTGAATCTCTCCAAGGCAATTCAGAACTTCTGGTTCCATTCAACATCTAGGATTGCTTTGGAAATTTGATTTGAAAATTCAGATTGAAGATTCCAAAGATATTCAGTGGAATCAACCAATTTTCTTTTGTAACAAATCTCTTCAAAGTTTTGTCAGCTTAAGGTACAGTTTACGCACTGTACAGTACATACTGTGCAGGAAATACTTATGTATCTGCGTTATATGTATGTGGCTAACTAGCAGTTGTAATGAGATGAAAATGATTGTATTGTGTATAGAATCTATGCATGTGAAGTGCTTTATAGAATTTTACAAGACTATTATACCTTGCTCAGTATTGTCTACTCTGAATATCTAAATATGTTTCCATAGCCTTAGGCCAACATCCCAAAATGTCAAGATTTGGAGAATCTTGAATCAGTTCATATACTTAGGAGCTTTGGTTTCAATACTGAATTTTTCCATGATCTTAAAAATTCCATTGAAAAATTAATGAGTAAGATTATAGGGTTTTTAACTGGTTAATTGTCATTTTACTATTATTAGTTCTTTCTTCAATTCACAAGCAAATATGTAGGTTAAACATGTATTTTATCTAATTCTAGTTGTGTATGCATATGGATTTTCAATTGGTATTTTTGGCATGAATGTTTAGTTTGAAAATCTATATATGATCTGAAGGAGAGAAAGCATACTTTTTCTGACTAGTGATTACCTCAGAGGAAAAAAATATGATGCTTGTTAGCCACAGTACATACTATTTAATATATCTTAAAATCAATTGGGGACAAAATAACTTCACAGATAAATTTGATGAAAGTCATATAAGACAGTTTGTTTGAAAAAAGTCACCTGTATTTTTTTATACCTACGTTCACCTTTGGGAAGAGAAGTGTCAGAAATTGTTTGAATGATATATACTTATAGCAATTGTCTCATGAACTTTTTATGCTGAAAACAATTACTCCAATTTAAACATGAAGTTTCTAATCTTTTCCCTTTTTTTGCACCATTTCTTCTGTCTCCTCTGTTCCTTCCACTGTAGCTTTCAAGTCATTTTAAAATATTTTGAAATTTAAAGCACAGCACTTTAGCCATAAAATATTTACAAGTAGAAACTGGATGATATTTCCCCGATTGCCTAATCTTTTGAAGTTCAAACATGACTTACATTTTTTTTAAAGAACTCCTAATAGGTCTTTATGAATGCCTCTGGACACTGTAAATTAGCTATGTCGTATTAAGTCATTTTCTTTTTCATTATTATTATTAATTTTCTTCTTAGCCTTTTTAGGATACTAGATATTTTCTCCATAAGTCTCATTAGATTAGAAGAAGACTTTGCTAAAGGTTCAAAGAATAAAGATAATTACAGAGAAAAAGTTATTTGAAACTTTAAAAGAATTTCATTTCAGTGCCATTTTAATGGCATGCTTGTAACAGAAAGAAAGTGCTACCTCCTCTTTTTCCTAAACAGTTTCATTTTCTGAGTGATTAACATAATATAGAGAAATATTGTTATATAATCAACATATTAAGTAACTAAATATTTCATTTGAAACAACACATAATTCCTAGATCAATTAGCAAAGTTTCCCATAAGGTTACCATTTTTAGAGTTGTTAGAACACTGTGCAAGAAATAAGTGGCTTGTAAGAATATTCCATTTCATTAGTAATGGCACAATTAGCCCTATACAAATAAGATCCCTAAGTGCATTTTTTGTGTTGCCAATGCTTTGCCTTAAGTGTTCAGCAACCATTTGAAATTACAGTTATGCTGAACAAAGGGATTTTGACCCCTACCCAAGGTTACAACCATTGCAGTGCCCCCAGAACCACCTGATCAGAATTTGGGAATATAGAAATCTGCCCATCCTTACAACCATGGCATTGTAACTAACCACAACTTATCCATGCTAGAGTACTGTAGCTTCCTCCTTACTTATTCCCCCCTTTGACTTACAGCACTGGGCATAAAGTAGAGGCCCAGGTCTGCAGCAGCAATCTGCCACCACCCCAGAGCTTCAATCCTAGCACTGCTGCCACCCAATAATTCCACTTTGCACTATTTTCCAAGATATGTCACCCTTGCCTCCACTACCCAGAAGATCCAATGTCTTCAGGCATTTTTTTCCAGCTGTGGAGATGTTGGCATGGCCCACACAACATAGCTCCCAGTGAGGACATATAGTTTGCACAGGGCTTCCAAAGCCTTTGGAAATTCTGCAAGAATTCACATTTGGCCCTCTGAAGATTTTCATAGTTGTGCAGGCTTTTGAAGCCTTCCTATTGTGCCGGGCTTCCAGAGCTTTGGAAGTCTCATGCAACTTGGGAAATTTTGGGTAGGGGGAGAAAGATCACCTTTACTTTATAGTTTTCTTTGTTTGAGTAAAATATAGGGCAATTTGGATTTTTGTTTCCAACTTTAGTGCCTCAAATAACAGGTGCAGTTTTCCCCCTACCACCTTAGAGCTGCTCTGAGAAATTACTCTCTTCTGTAGAGTATTCTCCTGTGTCTAATAGAATTAATTTAGGGGAAACTAATCCATCTATTTAACCTCTTGTGTACCATTTTGGGTAATCTCCAAATCCACTGTAACTGAGTAACATTATAGAAACATCCAATGTGTTACTCTCTACATGGTCTTAACAACTGCCTTAAGGAAAACAAAGGGGGGAGCTAATTAAAATAAAAAGTTTTATTAAAATGTTCATCTGGGTAAGATTTTCCATGCAATGTAGGAAGAGAGCCATGTTAGTAGTTAAAAAAAATCCCATAGCACATTTTTTGACTAACCAAATTATTAATTTATATCTTTTATGAAAATTTCTTGGTTTGAAAGGTACTACCAGATTCCTGATATCTTGATTTAGATGAAACCCTGTGTAATCAGTGTCTTGCAACTCTCATTGAGTGAACATTGTTAAAGTTTTCTAACATATAGAAACTCCTGTTTCTATATGTTAGAAACACAGGCAAGTAGACTTGACTTACAACCACAATTGAGAAGAATTGTTAAGTGATTCCTGTTCCATTTTATGACCTTTTGCCACTACAGCTTTTATGCCTTTTTCACTACAGCTGTTAAGTGAACCATGCAATTGTTAAGTGAATCTGGTTTCCCTCATTGACTTAGTTAGTCTGACATTCGCTAGGAAGGTTGCAAATAACAACCCCTGGGCTCTGGGATGCTGCAACCATTGTCAATATATACTGGTTGCCAAGCACCCAAAGTTTGATCATGTGACTGTGCAGATGCTGCAACAGTCGTAAGTGTGAAAACTGGTCATAAGTAGCTTTTTTCAATGCCATTGTAACTATGAACAGTAATTAAACCTGGATTTTTGTACAACCACAGTAAGATATAATTCCTCTTGTGACTTCATCAGGTTTCCCTATTATCTTTTTGGTGCTTCTTTTTTATTTTAACCAGTTGATTTTATTTCATATATCTTCAGTTCAATCTACTTGAATTTATTTTAATGCTGATGTCATGGTTCGATAGATGAAACCCATCAAAAGAACTTCAAGGCAAAAATTCTTTCTTAAAGAACATTTTATTCAGAAAATAAAGTATCGGCACTACATAGTTGAGCTCAAAAACTAAATTCAAAGCAACAAAGTCCAATTCCCATCCCCAATAAGCTGTCATAAATCACATTCTGCAATTAGCTTAAAATGTGGGCTTTCTCCCCAGCTCCTCAGCCCACCAAAATGGTATCAGTTCATCCTTGGGTTCCTACAAAGCAGTGTTATTATTATGGCTATCCGAGCTTGAGTATTTATCCCAACCCCCCCTTCTGCACCTGATTACTAAATACCAGAAAAAGCATGTTAAAAGCAAAGAGAAAATGGCTGCAATTTCCATCAGTTGTCAGAGCGGGTACATCCAATGTTTACAGCGTTGACATCTGGTCCCCCTTTACAAAAAGGATAAATCCTGCAATTTAAACAAAATCATAAGTTAGGGGTTGCCTCTCTTTATTAGGATGGTTTTCATAGAATCACTAGATTTTACCCATGTGGCTTCAGACAATGGATAGCCTTTCCACTGCACTAAGTACTGTAACTTTCCCTTAAAAAGTCTAGAATCAAGAATACGCTTCACTTCATAATGGGTCTGTCCAGCTATCACCAGAGGCCAAGGTGCCTTTTTAGGAGGAGGTCGTAAGCTAGAACCCCGAAAAGGTTTCAGTAGGCTACAACGGAATACAGGGTGGACTTTTCCTAAGAGTCTGGGAAGCTTTAACTCCACCGTGACTGGGTTGATGATTCTTACGATGGGGAAGGGACCTAGATACTTTGGTCCCAGCTTCTTACTAGGCAATGTAAGTCGTAAATATTTTGTGGATAAGTAAACTTTTTTCCCAATCTGGAATGACCTTTGGGGAGCCCTCTTTTTATCTGCTTGTCTTTTATATGTCTCAGGAGCCTTTTTCAGAGCAATTTTCATTTTGCCCCAAACCTCCTCCTACCCGTTCACCCACTGGTCAAGCATTTGGGAAAGAGAAGGTCCCTGAGGATATTCAGGTATTCGGTTGAATTCTTTTCATGTGGCAATTTTAAAAGGGTAAAACTGGTGCTGCTGTGAACAGAGTTATTGTAAACCATCTCTGCGAAAGAGAGGAGATTAGTCCAGTTCATTTGCTGATAATCCATATAGCATCTGAGGTACTGCTCCATCATTGAGTTCGCTTTTTTAGCCGCTCTATTTATAGATGGGTGAAAAGCTGATGACAGTCCTTGCAATGAGCCAATTAACTTGAGGAAACCCCTCTAGAAACTTGGCCATTAATTGTATTCCTTGGTCTGAGATTATTCGCTTTGGTGCACTGTGCAGCCTGTAAATGTGGTTAAGAAACATCTTGGTTAGTTTCTGGGCTGACAAGAGTCCTTTGCAGGCAATGAAATGAGCCTGTTTCGAAAAAAGATCTATCACAGTCCAAATCACCGTATTCCCCCTACTTTCAGGTAACTCCATTATAAAATCCATAGCAATTTCTTCCCATGGCTGGGAAAGGTCCGCAACCAGTTGTAATAGTCCAGGGGTTTTTCCTGGAATTCTTTTCATGGTGGCACACATAGCACAGCTCTTGATGTAGTTCTCTACATCCCATTTCAAACCCGGCCACCAAAATTGTCGACGAACCAGATGTAGTGTTTTTAAATAGCCAAAGTGTCCAGCTTGTTTCACATCATGACCATGCTGGAGAGTGTTGAGGCGAAGGGTTTCAGGCAAATACAACTTCCCCCCTTTGTAAGCCAATCCACCCCTGCACATCAAGGAGGTTTGATTGTCCTTGAACCATCGATCATTGAGGAGTTCCTGTTTTAATTTTCTCGCCCCAGAGTCATTGGGGCTTGGGACTCTCTAAGATGTGGCTCTCCATGGCATTAGCTGAGAAGCAGCTTGCAGTGAAGATATGATTGCTTCATTAACCTCTTCACCCTGCTCTTGTATTGAGGCAATTTGGATAAAGCATTTCCTCCCGGTATGTACTTCAGGGTGAAGTTAAATTGGTTAAAATATTGTGCCCATTATACTTGCTTCGGGAACAGCTTGTGGGGAGTTTTCAGTGCCTCTAGGTTTTTGTGATCAATCCATACTGCAAAAGGCACCTTGCTCCCTAGTGCTGCCAGTTTAATAGAGTACAACGAATTGCAAAGGCTTCCTTTTCCCACACTGCCCACCTTCTCTCACAGTCAGTGAACTTTTTCAAGGTATAGGCACAGGGCTGCAGGACCCTCTCATGGTTCTCTTGCAATAGTACAACTCTGACGGCCACATTGCTGGATCAGCTTGAATCATAAAGGGCTTCCCCAGGCAGGGATGCTTTAGAACCAGCTCAACTGCAAATAGTCTTTTCAGATTCTTGAAAGCAGTTTGACAGTTCATAGTCCATGTCATTTTCCCCATGTTTGCCAGTTTTTAATAAGTCCATGAGGGGTAAAGCAATTTTGGCAAATGAGGGGATGAATTGTTGTTAAAAGTTGCAAACCCCAGAAAGCTTTGAAGCTCTTTGTGAGTCTTTGGGGGTTGCCATTCGATTACAGCTCTCACTTTACCAGGATCCATTTCAATGCCCTCACTAGAAATTCTGTAGCCTAGATAATCCAGTCGGGCCTGACGGAACTCACACTTTGGTAGTTCAACATATAGTTTGGCATTCAACAATTTCTTTAACACTTCTCGCACTAGCTTCATGTGTTCAGTCATATTTGTGCTGTATATCAAGATATCATCAAGATACACCCAAACCCCCTTGTACAAATGATCATGTAGCACCTGGTTGATCAGCTGCATGAAGACAGCTGGAGCCCCCTGTAGTCCAAATGGCATAACTTTGAACTGATAACTACCCATGGGACAGTTAAAAGTGGTCTTCCATTCATCTCCTTATTCTCACTTGGTAATATGTCTCCCTTAGATCCAATTTAGTAAAGATATTCCCCTTTGCTAGATGGGTTAGTAAGTCCTTCAGGAGGGGGAGGGGTACTTGTTTTCTGTGCTCACAGCATTTAACCCCTTATAGTCCACACAGAGACGTCTTTTTTCTCTTTAAATAATACCAGAGCCCCCACCTGAGATTTGGCCAGCTCAATGAATCCTTTTGCTAGGTTCTTGTTCACATATTGCTGCAGCTCATCCATTTTGAGGGGAGTCATGGCATACATCCTCGGCCATGGGAGTTTAGCTCCCGGTAATAGTTCAATGGCATAGTCATTGGACTGATGGGATGACAGGATGTCGCATTTATTTCTCACTAAACACCTCCGCTAGATCCTGGTATTCACTAGGGATGAGTGGCTCACCTGGTTGTGGCATAGTAGCTATCTTTACTAACTCTGTAGATGGCCTAGACTCTCCAGTAACATCAGCTGAATTAAGAGGGGGTTTGGGCCCTATAGGTAATCTCACAGTCCTCATCCCCTTTTCTCACCAAATAAAAGGTTTCCACTTGTCTAACCAGGCTAGACCTAGAATCACAGCCTCAGTCACCTTCGGAGCCACTATGAAGCGAATGAGCTCCCAATGTTCACCTATTTCTAAGCATATCGGCTCTGTCAATTGTGTGGCCAAAGTTCCTCCCATTAAAGAACCATCGGCTTGTTCAAATCTCATGGGCTTGGAGAGCAACTTTGCCTGTATATCCATTTTAATGGCAAGTGGCAAGCTAATAATGCACTGGGAGCACCCTGAGTCCACTAGCACTCTCAAATCCACTTGTACACTTGTCTTAGGTACTATGAGCTTGACAGCGAGAGAAAAAGGTGGAATGGGTCGACTCACCATCGAGTCGTTCTCCCCTTTGTCATGCTGTTGTAGGAGGGCAGAGCAGTGGCAGGTCCAGCTTGGGCCTTGGTGCTCTCCTGTGTGGGTGACATGAGCTGGGTAATGGGTTCTTGCGTGATATAGTTGGATTTCTTTTTTGTTAGCTGCTAGGCTGGTTTCTTCCTCACTGACAGTCCCGGTCTATTCTGCTGTTGAGGGTAAGGGACTGGGCAACTCACTGCTCGGTGCACTTGTTGTCTACACCTGAAGCATTTGATGGTGGCGGGCGGCTTGGGGGATTCTGCACCCGCAATGGCTGGGGATATTTGGGGAGGAGGCCTCCTGACTTGCTCTGGTTTTGGCCCAGCTTCCGAAGGTAGTGGCTTCTTATAGCGAGCAAGCTCAATGTCCAACCTTACTGCTGCCTGATACCACTCCTGAAATTGATTAGGGACAGCCTGATAGACATAGGCCTGGGAAAGGTGATCATCTAGCCCCTCCTTGAAGTGATGCACTAGGGACTGCTCAGGCCAACTTTCTATCTGACCTGCTATCTTGTGAAACTCTCATACATATTCCAGTGCAGGTCTACCATTTTGCTTTATCTTGTGAATTTGTTTCTGTGCTTTGAGGGCTAGGAATGGGTCCTCAGACCTGGCTCTTAGTCCAAGGAGGAAGAGATGGAGATTTCCCAATTCAGATGCTTGCTCATTGTACAGATTGTTTAGCCACTCAGACACGTCCTTTTCCAGATTGGCTGTGACCACATTGACTGTAGCAGCTGGATTTGGGTAGCAATTGGCATTGCAATTCATGTGGGAATGTACTTGATTAAGGAAGAAGATCAGCTTCTCCAGATCGCCATCAAATGTCGCTCTAAGGGGTGGCGCCATCATGGGCTGCTGTCCCCCCATTGCAGCTGCATTCCCAGTGGTTGTTGGCCTCCCTGCTGTAGCTGTTACACTCCTAAGGGCTGCTGATCTCCCAACAGTGGCTGTGATACCCCCAATTGCTGCAGACACCCCTGTGGTTGTTGCACATTCAGGGACTGTTGCCATCCTCACTACTGCTGCGCTCCCACTGGTGTCTGACCTGCCGACAGAAGCAGATGTGGCATCCCCAGTTGCTGCAGACCCCACAGAGGCTCTTGCATATTCAGTGGCTGTTGCCACCCCCACTGCTGCTGTAGTCCTACTGGTTGTTGACCTCCCAGTGACGGTGGTTATGACATTCCCAATTGCTGCAGGACCCCCAATGGTGTGGCACCCCAACCTGTTGCTGCCCTTGCAGCAGGTCATGTAGCTCTTGTATTAAAACTTGTTGACCGCTAACATTTGGGTAACCTCCATGTGTAGGCCTCGGACTTGGATGGTGCTGACAGTGATGCACAGAGCTATGTGATCGATAGTAGCAACGGTCAGGGCTCTCATGGTACGGGAGATGATCTGGACTTCAGCTACCCCTGTGTTGGCTCAAGCTTCGGTAGTGGGGCTGTCCATTGGAGCTGTCACCATAATCCTGCCACCTGGAACCATCACAGTGGCAGTTCAGGTTGAGGGATCACGACAACCGACGCTGATCAGGGCTTCTCCGATGGCTGGGGCTCTTGCGTCATGATCGGTGTTCTGTAGTCTTAGAGGAGCAGCAACAACTCAGACTGCCATGTTTAGAGCAGCGGCCAGGACTTTCCATTCTCACAGGGCTGGAGGTCAATGCTGGTGGCTTTGAGGACGGGGAAGCTGCCTGCGCTTCACTGGTGGGGTTGGGGCTTCACTTCAAGGCAAAAAGTCTTCCTTAAAGAACATTTTATTCAGGAAACAAAGTATCGGCACTATATAGTTGAACACAAATTTGTTGAACTAAATTTCCTTCCCCAGATACAAAGTAACAAAGTACAATTCCCACCCCCAATAAGCTGTCATAAATCGCATTCTCCAATTAGCCTAAAATGCGGGCTTTCTCCCCAGCTCCTCAGCCCACCAAAACATTATCAGTTCATCCTTGGGTTCCCACAAAGCAGCATTATTATTATAGCTAGCTGAGCTCAAGCATTTATCCCAACCCACCCTCTTCTGCACTGATTTTTAAATACCAGAAAAAGCATGTTAAAAGCATAGAGAAAATGGCTGCAATTTTCATCAGTTGTCAGAACGGAACATCCAATGTTTACAGCATTGACATCTGAAATATTTATTTTAAAAAATGCTACTTATTTTTTTAAAAAAATCCAGCAAAAAAGGTATAAAATAAATCATTTGCCATTACATGGAAATTGGTCACTAGAGATTAAATGAGTTTTACAAACAAGGACTATAATCTATAATTCAGCTTGTGATCAGTATTTGATTTTAATTCTGATTTCCTCCAACATGATTAGCTACTGCTCCAAATTATCCAGGTAGAATTAAAATAACAAATAAAGATTTAAATGGATATTTGTGGCACTATCATAATGTTTACTGTAAAAATAAACATTAAATTTAAATAGTAAAAAGTATGGTCAGTGGTTAAATACAAATTCTCCTCTGTGTTATCTTCACCCTGGTCACAGTTGACATTATTTCTTTATTGTGTTTTGGGAGGAAATAAATTCACCTCAGTCAATTTAAGCTTCGCTTGTTCTCTTTAAATATTTAATTTCACTCTAATTTTTCAGTACAACAAAACAAACATTCATCAAGTGAAACTAAACCTGTCACCCTCAGATCCCTACATCTGTTGTTATCCTGCTGTTTTCTTGCATAATTCAGTTTAATACATTTAAAGTGTATCCTTCATTAACATTCTTAATATTCACTTACATGGTGAATTTACATTGTAGAGAAGGGTAGGGAGTCAGGCAAGGAGATGAAATTAAAAGGTATGACTTTTGTCCTTGTTCCCCTACTTTCTGTCTATAAAATATTGTTGTCTTAATATTTCTTTCAATATGGACAATCCTATCTAAATGTTAAAATCCATCTGTCTCTATCATGAATAATTTTTCACTGTCATCAGACATTTCACTTCAGATATGGTCCTTTCTTTGAAGTCTTTGCTCTCTTTGTTACAATATGGGTTTTTTGTACTCTTTCTGTTAGCCTCATATATGAACAAAAATAGGGCTGATGACTGATCCATGAATCAGTCATGGCTATAATACCACAGTTGCAAATATACGTATACAGTATTGTAAGTACCTGCTCTGCAGAATGATAAGTCCCAAGAGGCCAGCAGAGTTCTAGTGTTTGCTCAGTTTGAGCAATTTATCATTTAAACCTTTGCTTTCTTGTTTGCCCTGTTTTCTTCTTATTTCCTACTTTCACACCTAAAGCGGCAATAGTACAAGTAGTCCTTGACTTATGACCACATAAGTACAAGTAGTCCTTGACTTATGACCAGAATTTATGTTGCTAAGTGAGAAATTTGTTAAGCAAGTTAAGTTTTAGTACTTTTCTTGCCAAATTTGTTAAGTGAACTATTGCAGTTGTTGAATTAGTAACAGTTGTTGATTGAATCTGGCATCCCCTTGACTTTGCTTGTCAGAAAGTTGCAAAAGAGGATCACATGACTCCAGGACACTATAACCGTCATAAATATGAACCAGTTATCAAGCAAAGTTATCCAAATGTAAATCATGTGACCACGGGGCTGCAACAGCTATAAGTGTGAAAAATGGTCATAACTCACATTTTTCAGTGCCGCTGTAACTTTGAATGGCCACTAAATGAACTGTTGTAAGTTGAAGACTACCTGTATATCATTATATTAATGTAAAACCTGAATTTTTTCCAATACAAAATACAGTTTAATAAGTATAGGGCATTGAAATAAGTTTTCCCTCTTTCTTAAATTTAAATTATGTAATCTAATGATTTCATAAACGCATGGCACAACATAGGAGAACAAATCATCAGAACAAGATTCAGCAGTCCATCTGCATTTAAAAGACAAAGACTACTCTTTTGAAGACAGCAAAGTCCACATTTTGGACAGAGGGGACCGCTGGTTTAAAAAAGGGTCAAAGAAGCCATCTATGTCAAAATTGAACAGCCCTCTCTCAACAGAGGAGGAGAGATATGACATTATCTATCTCCAGTCTACAACACAGTCCTTTCAACAATTCCAAGAAGGCTCCACACCCATTTACACTATTCAGGTGACCCTAATGACATAGAGAAGCCTCCAGGTGGCTTTGACGACTCTGTAAAAGAATACAAATGGCCAGCTGTCTGCAAGGAGTATAAATCCTATCATTCCGCACCATTCACTCATAGCTGAAGAAGCTTCTTGGATGAGAAGCGAAATGTCTTCAAACAAAAACAAGGAAGTCCAGCTGCCTCGTGAAAAAAGCACCTTTGGGATTTTCTGCCTTATCCAATAATTTACAAAAGAGTGTAAAACAGATGATGATATACCTAATGGCTCTCCAACCCTGTGAGGATTAGGCGGCTAAGAATGGAACAGTTGGCAGAGTTTTGAATAGTTGCCAATTACTGCCTTAAGGACACATACCAGGATTTTTTCTTTTCTTTTTTTCACTTTTAGCCAATTTGCTCTGACAGTTTGTGGCAATAAGCCTCATATTTGGCTGTCATTATTTTATTCATTAAGAGCCGTGGAGGCGCAGTGGTTAAAATGCACTACTGCAGGCTACTTCTGCTGACTGCTGGCTGCCAGCAGTTTGGCAGTTGATTTCTCACCGGCTCAAGATTAACTCAGCCTTCCATCCTTCTGAGGTAGGTAAAATGAGGACCCAGATTGTTGGGGGCAATATGCTGACTGTGTAAACCACTTAGAGAGGGCTGTAAAGCACTGTGAAGTGGTATATAAGTCTAAGGCACGGGTAGGCAACCTTGGCTCTTTTATGACTCGTGGACTTCAACTCTCAGAATTCCTGAGCCAGCTTGGCTGGCTCAGGAATTCTGGGAATTGAAGTCCACGAGTCATAAAAGAGCCAAGGTTGCCTACCCCTTAGGGCTATTGCTATGCCAGGAATAATTTATGGCTGAAAATGCAAAACACAGATTTTCAGAGACTAGGCAGAGGGACCTTCTTGATGAAATACAAGCAGTAACTGTGATACTGTGGATCCTTGTAGTTTTTGTTCTTTCAGAAAACCATCAGCAGGTCTAAGGAAAGCTACAAAGGGATGTGTAGTGGATTCAGCGGAGCCTTCTCACAGAGGATAAGGGAAAACAGCATGATCTAAGTCTGTAGACACCCAAAAGTTTGGAACAGGATAAGAAGTGGAAGGAAATGAGTTCTTGTCCTTTAAAATAACTCGAAATTAAGGGAAAAAGAGAAAAAGCTTGGTTTACTCTTTTTCTCCTGTCTTCTGTAGACCTGATGCGATTACATGCATTTTGTACTTTTATTCTTCCCAAGCCAAGAAAAGCTCAAAAGAAATGATGGAAATGGGATTCAGATTCTGCCCATCTGCTTTTCTTTTCATCATCAAGATAATTGTCTGAAAACGGAACAGGACCAAATTTGGTGTGTAGAGAAAGCCACCAAAAAAAAAAAAAAAAAAAAGAACACCCCAAAACATATCTGAAAATTGGTTGGATCTGATTTTCTGGAGAAAACCAAACATCAAAAATACCTGGCAGAGGGCCTTAATGCAAGTGATATTGGCTTGGATTCCCCAAACATAGCTTGTAGATGGCTAAATTTCATAAAAAGATATAGAAAATCTAGGCAGTGCACAATTTAATCATACATTTTTATGTTGTAAATATGCTTTAAAGCAAAGTTGCAAAATTTTGGGAATTTATAATACAAGATATATAACTACAACAATATTAATATAATCATCAGTGCATTTACTGAGAAAACATTTAGATAATTTGTAACCTGAAGTGTCTAAATGTAGATTAAGATACTAACTCACTGGTTTTATTATTCTCAGACTGCTACATTTTAAGAACTGGAAACTAGTCACAGGATAACTTGTTTAATTCTTTCCCTTCTCCTTCTTTTCTTACTTATATCCCATTTTAATTAAACTTTAATTAAGTTAGGCATTATACCCTAAAAATAAAGTTGTGATACATTGTAAGTTTGTTAACCTTAATTCAGAGCTTGAAGTGCCCCCCCAAAAAAAACCTGTTTACCACCATTGTTGAAGTAATTATTAACTGCAGTTTAATTAAAGATATACACACTCAGGAGGCGAGGGACAAGAAGGGATAGTATAGTTCCAGACGCTAAATTACATTTAGCAAGCTACAAGTGGTAAGCTAGAATTGGTCCATTGGGAAGTTTAAATAGGCTCTTCACTTTAGCTTCATGAACCCAATTTCTAAGACAAATTTTCTACAAATTCATTTTTTAAAAATCTGAAGGTTTATTCCTCCATTCATGTTACTAGGTGAATTACATGTTTTGCTTCATCAAAAATGAACCAAACAAAATTATTATCTATCTGCAAAAAATGTATTACATTAATTTTAGATTGTCTTTTGTCTTTCAAGTACAAAAACTGTATGTGCCACATAACTAACAAGTGGGGAAATTGTCAAATAAATAAATAAACTTGCATGTCACTTGGCTCTCAATGACTCCAAGCAGCTAAGGCAGCAGATAAGAATAAAAAAACAAGTATCTTCCCCATGAACCAGGAAGGGGTGGGATTGTCAAAGAGGTAAGACTTTCAATTGAAACCTAAATAGAATGTTGGAGACCCAGGTTGAAATTTTCACTGAAATATGAAATGCACTGACTTTGGACCTGCTATTACTTCCCAAACAAATTTGGAGTCCACAAATTTGTTGTGATATGAAGGGGAAATATTCTATAGGAAAGGCAGAAACTAATGCTATGAAATGACAGTAATTAGACTAGCTATATAAAAAAATAAGTGCCAGAATTTTTTTTAATTACTGAGCATTTAAATATTGGACAAGTGAATTGGTTACTTTCATTATTTCCATGTGTACATTTTCATTCTTCATTCTTTCAATCTGGTTTTTAAAAACTGTGGATTCTAATATGCTTATTAAAAAATGAACCAAATTCATTTCTCACACTTCCTATTTTCTAGTTTTTATTTCACATTAATGCCTTTCCTCATGAATAGTAAATTAGGTATTTTATCTTCTCTTTCAGTGATAAGGATGTTAAGTTAAATCATTATGATTCTCTATGCAGAATAATGAGTATAATGGCAAAAGTATTTTCTGCTGTTCTACTGAAAGAAATGGAAATGACTGTGATGGCAATTCAATTCAGAGTTAAGTGAATGGTGAGCAATGGGGTGGTGGGGAACAGTCCTCATTCTCATCTTTGTTCTTCTAGTTTAACATCAATCTGTAGATGAAGAATGTGTAGTGTGACTATTATGTGAATAATTCCAGAAGTAGAAAGTAAACTTCCTCCATTGCTTCCTTACCTCATATTACTAGATATAATCTGACACATGAACAAATTTGTGTGCAATTCGTTTGAAGTTATTTACAAGACTTGCTCTTTGTACCAGCATGACTCATGCATGTATCTCAGATCAGTGTCTGAATTGGAAGTCAGACCAGATATTTTAATTTTCTGCAGGTTGTGATGCAACTTCTGTCAATGGAGCAATGCTATTTATTTTTATTACTTTATAATTAATAGCACAAAAGAAAAACACAAAGGTGATAGTGATACAAAAAGTGCTAAACAAAAAAATGAAAAAATACAATAAAGAAAAATAATATGACATGTCATTATAAAAATTAAGTTACAATTCTATATATAGTTGTCTAATGCAAATATTTAATAAATATATATACATATTCATGTATGTACATGCATGCGTGCATGCGTGTGTGTGTGTGTGTGTGTGTGTGTGTGTACAAGCCTGGTTAAGCATCAGGCTACAAAATGGGAGATCATGAATTCAGTTCCTATGTTAGCTATGAAAGCCAGCTGAGTAACTGAGGACCAGCTCCTCTCACAGGTTTTGGGAAAAATAGGAGGAAGGTGCATTGGTATGTTTGCAACCTGAGGTTATTTGTAAAAATGATAAAGGCAGGATACAAATAAATAAAAATCCAATGAGTGAAAGGGGCCATAAATGTATTTTTCCAGTGCTGCAATATCAGTTAAAAATATGGAGAATCCATTTACATTGTTGTCATGAAGTTCTAAGTAATAGGTGTATAATTCAAAAGAATATTAGCCACTAAAAAGTTTAGCTTTTGCTTTTGTCACAGAATTATATTTACATAATCCAATACATTCTCCTAAAAGTTGTTAAGTGTAAGACATTGTAAAAACATGTGTTTTAAAGAAGCATTATCCTTATTATATATCCAACAAAGTACTGGTTTTGATCATCTTTTTCTATATAAACAAAACGGAGAGCTTAATCCTTAATGCTTTTGTACTATAAGGTAATTTGAAATCCATTTATACTCTTTCTATAGAATTTAAAACACTTTCCAGCTTGCTGGCCTGACCAGGCACAGGATAGAGTATTTGAGTGGCAGACACAAGTGTGAACGCACAGCTCCAGTTGTGCGAATGGCAGGCATGCTACTCTCCACTCCTGTGAGTGGCACAACTTGCGCTCATGTGCGAAGCCACTGAAGTGGCACCTATTTATCTTCTCACACTTACATGCTGTTTGTCAGAGCATGCACAGTCTTATTGCGCTGAGATAATCCAGGAGTAAATGCAGTAAACAGTGGTCTATATTAAATGGTGGTTTATCACACACTATCTACAAATATACACTAGGAACAAATTACATACACATGGTAGTACAGCAAACTCCAACATACAGCAGTTACAGCAGGAACTGAATGAGAGAGAACACAGTAGCAAAAGCCTTCTCTTTTATACTCAGGCTCTTAAAGGGATGCAGACACTTGCTGAGTCATTCCTATTATTGCATCATCCACCTTATGTTACATTACATAAACTGCTTAGCCCATTATCCTGACACTGTTGAACTGCTAGATTAGCAGGACCTGGGGCAAGGATGAGAGCTTATCCCATCACGTGGCATTCAGGTCTGTGAGTTGCTTGCTGGGCTGCTTGCTTTCTGACTCACAAGCCCAGCATCTTATCCATGGAACCACTGCACCATTCCAGCTAGGCAATATAGAAATGTTTATTCCATTTGCTTCATAACTTCTCCATATCAAATTGATTTATGATAACAATTATCTATAGAAATGATCTATAGAATATATATAGGGTGTTTTTTTAAGTTTTAAAGGAGTTGACAAGTAGTTTAGTGTTTATGAATTTATTTTTATTTTATTTTATTTATCACATTTTAAAACCACTATCTCCTTCACAGAGGAACTCCGGGCAGTAAAATTTAAAAGTTGAAGAGAAATCACATTTTTATATATATAATAAAATACTATTTTAAAAGATAATTCTATTTAATAGATTTATGTTGTGATGGAATTATATAGAATTATATAGAAATAAGGAATAAAAATGAAATTTATGAAGTAGTTTTATGCATATATCATGTACATTCATATTCAGAAATATAAAACTAGGTAGACAAAAGTGCCTTATACCGATCATATATTTTGTTTCTAATCAAACATTGATCTGATTTCCACTTCGTTGTTAAGTCAGAGTTTAGTTTAAATATGGTTTGTTGAATCAACCATAGTGACTTGATTCAAAATTATAAGCTATAATTTTTTTATAAATGAAAACATACAGGGTTTGGTCCAAAACCAGACAAATCACATTATTGTTTAGTACAAAATCTCAGTCCAATCATTGTAATAAATCTCATTATAGTTTAATATAAAGTCTCCATCCAGTCATTCAGTTTCTGACTGCAAAGAATCTCCAAAGACATGATTAAGTTGTGTAAGATCATATAGAAAAAGTAGAGAGGAATAAGCCCCAGGAAGCATGTTGGAAGAGGACTTAGATCTGATATAAGAAGGTCTATCTTCACAGAGTAAATAATTAACTTTGGTGATGGCTACTTTGTTTCATAATAAATAAATAAAACAAACCCCACCAAAGAAACAGTCTTGGTGGAGGGATCTGTGTGCTCTAATAATGCTAAAGGCTGTGCTGAATAGGTGTAACCATATCACAAAGGTCTTAGCTGAAGAATTAGATGGAATCTATTCCACTATTCCCATTCAATATGGTAAAATACATACTTTGAATTTCATGCTGGATTGAATATTATCTGGATTAACAAGAGTCACATTATATGCTACAGTCTTCAGCATTCACCAAAAAAACTGCTGCAAGACTCAGCACTGCAGCTAGGCAACCAGGACATGGAGTTGACACTACTGGTAGGCAACTGAAAGTGAAAACTGTGATCAAAGGATAATGTGATCAATTATGGAAAGTTCCTATCAATAACAAGCATAAAAATGTGGATTTCAAAAATGAACATTCCAACTTTGGAAATAAATATATTTAGAGATCCATAAGCAGAGACTTATGGACCAAAGGCATGCCATTTTAAAGCACAAGTTCTTTACTAATACTGAAATGAAAGCAACGGAGAAACAAGCATCTGAAAATTCAAGTTTATTCAGAACTACCAGTAATAATACCAATTTGCCAAGTGACCAATACAGTAGAAAGCAAAGAGACTACTGATGTTAATGAAGAATAATAAGAGAAGAAATTGAAGTGCATGTACTATTGATTAATCAAGAACTAATTGAGAAATCAAGGACTGGATAAAATATGCTAAAAGAATACATTTGCCAAAATCAAATCAAATTAAAAAGAAAACTTTGACTAAAACTTTGAAAAATATTAATGAAGCTATTAAAATTATTCCAACTGAAATATCGACTCGAATCTGCTGTTATATTTTTATTTGTATTTATATTATATTATTTATTTATTTACTTTTCATCTTTATTACTTTTACAAATAACTCATGATGGTTATTTGTGTAATTTATCCAACACATCTTCCTTCTCCTGTTTTCCCCAAACAACAACCCTGTGAAGTGGGTTGGGCTGGGAGACAGGAAATGGTCCACCCAGCCAGCTTTCATGACCAAGACGGGACTTGAACTCACAATCTTCCATTCTCCAGCCTGATGTCTTAAGCATTAGAACAAATTTTCTGTCTCCTACATATGCTGTATATGCCACAGCCTATGGAATTGGGATTTAAAATACAAAGGAATAAAATTATTAAGAAAAGAAAAATAAATGGAAAATGTGTGATGAAGCAAGGAATCCTTCACCAAAGTTTGGTTGAAGAGCCAAACCTTCACAATTCTTCAAACAACAGCAGAGTGGATCTCGGGGAACTTTGTTCTCCTGCTATTTGTGATGGATTTTAAAACAAAAGTAATGCTAGTTATTGGAATATTGTGCGTGCAATAACAAGGCATTGTTGCTGAATTATGATCCTTTCTAGTACAACTGTCTTTCCCAGTTGCAATGTATGTCTATGAAAGTTGGACCATAAGAAAGGCTGAGCGCCAAAGAATTGAGGCCTTTGAACTATGGTGCTGGAAAAGACTCCTGCGAGTCCCCTAGACTGCAAGGTGATCAAACTGATCAGTCCTAGAGGAGATCAATTCTGACTGCTCTTTAGAAGGCCAGATCCTGAAATTGAAACTCAAATACTTTGGCCACCTAGTGAGAAGGAAGGACTCACTGGAGAAGAGCCTAATGCTGGGAAAGATTGAGGACAATAGAAGAAGGGGACAACAGAAAATGAAATGGCTGGATGGAGTCACTGAAGCAGTAGGCAAGAGCTTAAATGGGCTCCAGAAGACAGTAGAGGACAGGAAGGCCTGGAGGAACGTTGTCCATGGGGTCGTGATGGGTCGGACACGACTCTGCAACTAACAATAACAACAGCTAGTATGAAATGTACTTAACTTTTTTTCACATTAACAACATAAGAAACATCCTGCTAAATCAAACCACTGAGCCACAAAGTTTAGCCTTCTATTTTTCACAAGGGCCAATGAGATCATTTGAAGGGAAGGCTATAAAGGAGGCCATAGCAGAAGGGAATGACAATATTTTGGCACTATTATTGTTCATAGTAGCAAATATTCATTAGCAAACTTAGTAAATCTGGGTAGAAGGATAAAAGAGATGATAGGCAGAAAAGGGCTCCACTACTATTGCTCATAGTAGCAACTATTCATTGGTATTGAATGTTATTATTCAATGCAGAAATTAAAATCTGAATAATCATCTCGGCCCTTTCTGTGGGCCCCAAATATATATTTCATTTGTTGTAGTCATTGAACATACAGGAAAAAAGTAAAAGTAAAATAACTGTTAAAATACAAAATAAATTATGTTTTAAGTGGTTAAATTACAGTTTTTTCACAGAGTAAGATAAAATAAAAATGAAACTTGAAGAGACTGAATTGGTGAGATAACATACACTTTTCTACAACCCTAGTGCTATAAAAAGTTGTGTGTGGAAAATAGCAAGGCAGGCTTTCAAATTACATTCAATTTATTGTAATAGAAGACTGTTGACACTTGTAAGATGAATGTTTAAAACACTTGTCCTTGACAGTGTACCTGTCATTCTGAGCAAGAGGATATTCTCCATCTAATGGGATCCATGTGATTCCATGTGTCCTGACAAAGGTAGTTTTATATAGATATTGACACATTGCTGCATTGGGTGGAAGAGTCTCTCATATTAACATTTTGATTACAGTGATGAGTTACAAAGAATAAACTGCAAAGACTTATGAGGCTGTGATGTTACAATGGAATGTGTTATGTTAGATGAAGAAAAGAGCTTTCATCTCAGAACCTTTGAAGCAAAATGAATTGCATAAACAGCTGCCTTTTAAAGAAACATTCAGCTCCATGCATTCCCCTTCTGATGTTATGTTCAACTGGCTTTCTCATCTTCTGATTAGCTTTCAAAGCTCTTTTTTGTTTTACCACAGTCACGAGACATGAACATTTACCTGATATTTTTCTTGTCTTTTATCATCTCCAGATATGGATTTCTTAGATCTAGTAATCATTATACAGTGGTTATTTAAAAAAGAAAAATGAAGAGTCTGGCAAATAATAACAGAGTGAATCTTTGTTTATATGCATTTAATAGCAATGTTAAAATGTGTTAAACTATAATACAATATATTTGCTTTTAACTTAGTACATAATATAAACCTAGAAATTGATTTGTAAACAGTTTATGATTTAATATGAGATTTTAATTCAGCTACTCATAGTTTCTCCAATAAAGCTTTTTTGAATTAACAGGCACATAGATATAAACAATTTCTACATACCATTCAAAAGAAACAAAAAGCCAAAAAGGAAACAAAAAGACCAAAACACCTCCCCACCAACAACTAATACTGAGATGAGCAGAGCTTAATACAAAGAGTAAACTAGACCAGCATCAAGAAGTAAACAACACCCCAATCAAGTAGCTACCAACTGCAACAAACAAAACTAACACTAAAAAAAAGCCCAAACAAGGAACCATCCACTCCCATTAATACTGAGAGGGCAAGCCACTAGGATATAAAATGAGAGTAAACCCTATTCCATTCTAACACTGATGTTATCTAGTTTGGTAATGACACTTCTGCAAGGAAACAGCGAAACTCAGAGAGCACTAAGCATCCCACAAAACATTTTTCAAATGAATCTGGATAGTATCAGTGTACTGCACTGTATTACTCATGCCAGATTTATTTGTTATCTCAAAGATATATTTATGATGTTCTTGGCTGAGATCTTTTTTTACTTCTGGCACCAAACCCCATTACCAGTTGCTCTGGAGTCATCATGTAAGCCATATGGCTGGAAACAAAACTTTCACTTGGTTAACTAAATTTTCTTGAAATTCTTCTTGCTGTTTCTATAGAAGTTATAATTTTTACAGGAATGGATTGCTAGCCTGACACCCAGTCCTTCTCCTTTCTCATCCATGCTTTGGACCCACCATGATGGAAACTCTAAACATCACATGGGAAGTCGCTGAAGTATTTGTCCAAGACCAAAAGTGATAGAGATCCCTTGCTACCCAATATGCTACATAGCATGGGAGAATATAATGCTTCATTAAATCCAGACTGTAATTTGTAAAGGAAATCCGTTGACTGGCTATTTTATTTGAATTTGTGCCAGTCTGTAAGCTATGGGCTGCCTGGAAGTAACCTAACCAAAAATATTTATAAACTAGAGGTATTGTATTGTTAATATATCAATAGTACATGTTTCTCATTAAATTCTGAACAGGAAAAAAGAGAGCTTGCACATTGCATTATTGTTTAAAAATAATAATAATAATACTTACATAACAATTATTGGCTTATTTTATTCTGGACTCAGTTCTCAGCAATGATGCATTTTTGGACAAAGAGCTTTATGATATCAATGCTTTAGTGGAGTGTTAATATTTCTCTTTATTATAAATTTGATCCTACAATTTTTAAGATAATGGTAAATACACACAATAAAAGTGGAAAACAGCAGTGGTTTCATCTATCAGAAAGATATATGTATTCTGAACACACATGAAAAAATTACACCAGTATTTTCATTGCCATGTTTATTTTTCATACATAATCAATTAAAAATGGTAATTTTAATTGTGATTAGAGTCAGTTTTAAGATGAATAATGTTGTCCTAATAATGTGGAATCCTACTGTTTCACACTCTCTTTACAAGGCTTATACAGTATATGATGCCATCATTCAATCATTGTCATCTGCATTTTTCACATGTTCCTCTAAACCTTATCAGTCTTCAGGAAAGATTTACCTTCATTCTTTTGTACTAGGAATAAAAAAGAATGCTTTCTACATAAAAGTAAATGCCTTACTCTGCACTCTTCCATCATTGTTAAAGAATACATTTCAACATGAGAAATGTAATGTAACAAGTGATTTCTCACAGCTGGCAAATTTTGCTAAATTTTGTTTTGAACAAGTTATGACATTTTATATGTTATGAATTTTTGTTGACTAGATGTTTGTAGTTATTTTAAAAGATATAGTTTTGCAAGAACATCATAATGTAATATTTTCATAACAAATAGTAAAATAAAATTTTAAGATGCTTTCTTTGATAGTTGTCAAACTAATATTAATGTCTTTTTAAAATCATTTTAAAGAACTGGCATTACATATTTTGGTGTCATAATGTCCTTAATATAATACTATAATGGACAGAACTACAGCATTTTTACTACAGACTATTTCATCTGAATTTGGGATGGGAACACTTAAGACTTCCAAATGTTACTGAATTGCAATTCCTATCTCTCCCAAAATGATAGAGACTTGTAATTCTGAATCCTGCGCATTTCAGTACAGAAACAGAAAGTAATGGAAGTGAGTGCTAAGCATATGAAAATTGTTCAGGATTATGCTGACATTCAGCAACTCTTAATTCTGTCTGTCTGTCTGTCTGTCTGTCTGTCTGTCTGTCTAAATTTAGCTGTCACCCAGCTCCTAATCGGCTTTGGGTAGCTTACAATAAAGTAAACCATCAAAACACAAAATAAAAGAAGATGGAATCTGGACTCTGTAGATTTAACAGAAATTAGGATTCCCTATCTAAATCCAGTCACTATAAAATATATCAAGAGGAAAAATATCCTTTAGATATAATTGGTCTGCATTCCTGATGCATTCAGATGTAGAAACAGAATTATGAAATCATGGTTATTTTATTGATTGATTGATTGATTAATCAAATTCATATAGCCAGTTTGAAATTTAAGTGCCCCTTACTCTCAGCAGAAAAATCTGCCAAAAGCTTTGGTTCTTGGTTTTTTGCTTTGTCTACAGATATATTGCACACACCTACAAACATACCTGTGTGACTGTGTGCCATGTTTGGGGGGGGAAACAAAGCCAGCCTATCAATAAAATTGAAATTGGTGCATTATATAGAATTTATCTCCAAGGTTATATTTTCAGCAAAACAATCAACAAAGCCTGCCTTATTAATAAAGTATCTTCTTTAGAATCTGAACATTGATTTTTGCATTGCTGTCTCTTATTAAAAAGTTCCCTAGTGTGATAAAAATTCTAACTAGAAAACTAATATGCATTGTAATATCTCATTACATTTCTTGTTCAGACAACTGAAGATTGACAAATATTTTGCTCAAAGGATATACTTGTTCTTATAATGAAATTAAAACATGCCATCCTAATTTTTACTTATGCTAACAAGCCTCTTTAGGATTTTGCATTTTCTCTTCCTTGTTATATTTATTAAAGTTAAAGCTTATTTATTGAATCTTGCTGTGATTTTTTTAAAAAGGCAATACAACTGACAGTTGCTTCTTAGTTACTTGAATTTTGTAGAAGTGAGAAAAATATTAATGAAATAATTTTAATAATACCTTCTTTTCAGAGAGTAATATGATAAAAGTAGAATAAATCTGCCAGTGAAATTCTGACCTTTTGTAGCACTGCAAATTTTATGGCTTTCATGTAGGAAAATAATATATATGTGTTTATTATTCAGAGTTTGTTTTTTTAAAAAAACCGTTTCTCCTCTCATATTCACAGCCAAAACCAGTTCAATCAGAAATATTCTCAGACAAGTAATAAAAAGGGGGGGAGTCAAAATGGCGGACACTGCAGCACACCATTTGTTCGTTTTTATATCTATTATTCCCTGCAGCCAAGGATCAACTGGCAACTCCATAAAATATTCAGAAGCTGACTGGACTTGAATCTTCTGTTAGACATGAAGACAACTGATTATAGTAAAGAAATGCAGAGGAAAACAGCTAATCATTTTTATTTATTTACTATACTACTGATGTGTGCTGTATGTATCTTAAAAATATATCATATATAAAATACAAAAACTAAAATTTAATTGTGCAAATAAGTATACTTTCTGGAACTTTCCTAAGTCATAACATGGAGGAAACTTGCTTCAAATGCATAAACAACCTTATTGATGTCAAATGCATCCATGTTGAAATACATAAATGGTTCCTCAATAACGACTTAAAGAATGCAAGACTAATATATGGAATTAGGTATTCATGTAAAAAGCTTGATATAAGGCTTTAAACACCAATATTAATAGCTTAAACTAGGCTCAAAGGGCATCCAGTGAAACTGAATTAATGCTTATTTATATATTTTGCCTAATCTAAAATATTTATATCATATGTTTTGTTGCTATTTATTGAAAAGTTAAGGTTCTGAGCAAAGTATAGTGGAAAAAATATTATTTTGAGCTAAAGCCTGAGGTATTTTCATTATTTCTGTTTCTGATATATCCACAATAATTGCTGTGTTCAAACAAACCCCTGTCAGGTTCATATCGATCTGACTTTTTATGCTAGAAGAAGTGAACCAAATAAACAATTGCATCATTCACATTTGTGTATTGAATGGTAAAATCCAATTAATTGCTTGCAATAAAAGGCAACTGCTTAAGATTTTACCACTAAAATATATCTTCATGACCAAGAAAACTTTCATTAATTAATTAATTAATTACTTCACCACCCATCTTCCCTAAGTGACTCTGGGCATTTTACAACAATATAATAAAACTATATAGATGCATGGATAAAACCATACTGTAGCTTAAAAATGGAATTAAAACAAGTTAAAACTTACTAGTAAAAATCTACTACAAAGCAAATTGCTGATCTTAAGCCTAATGTATTAACAATACTTGGGCCTTCATAAATCAAAGAAGCATTCTTAACCAAAAAAATCCAATAGATGATTATACTTTTGTTTGTCTATCTAATACCAAGACACAGACAAAGGTAAAGTAAAACAATAACATAGCATCCTGGGAGACTAGAAAGTATAATAAAGTGGTATAGTAAAGTACAATCTCATACATTTCTCTTTTAGAAAATGGAAATTTTATTACTGTTATACTGTTATATTCAGCAGGCCAATTATTTTGTGAGGTTCCAATTTTCTCTCATAGTCAATTTTTTTGATCCATTAATACCAGATCAGAAGTGGTTTTTCAGGTACGCTGATATCTTAGCCATCTCCACAAGATGGGTAACTTTTAATGTCCATTCTTCAATAGATGGTATTTCAGATGTCTTCCAATATTGTCCCACCAACAATCTTGCAGCCGTAATCAAGTTCAAAATCAGCTTAGTCTCTATGGTGGAACAGTCCTTTGTAATACCCAACAAAAATAACTGTGGTAAAAACTCAATACGCTTTTTTAAGATGTTTTGAAGAATCCACCATATTTTTATCCAAAAAGCCTTAATTTTTTTACACGTCCACCAAATGTGAAAATATGTAGCGTCCATAGAATCACATCTCCAACATTTGGGTTGCATATTTGGATACATAAGCGATAATTTTTTTGGATCTAAATGCCATCTGTAGAACATTTTATAAAAATTTTCTCTTAAATGCTGAGCTTATGTAAATTTAACATTTTTCACCCATATTCTTTTCCAAGTTTCTATCATAATTGGGTGTCCAAAATTACCTTCCCACTTAATCATACAATCTTTGAGTAATTCAGTTCCAGAGTCAATTTCAATTAAAGCATCATATATTCTTTTGATATGCATAACTCTTTGATCTCTAATTTGTATAATTAATTTATCATCCTTTAAAGAAAAGCCCATCTTAACATCTTTTTGCCATCTAGCTTGAAGTTGTGCATGATGATACCAATTGTGAGCTATACCTTGCTCCTTTAATCTATCTAATGATTTCAGTTCTAGGCTATTCCCTTCTTTAATTAAAAGTTTGTTATAGGGCACCACATCCTGAATTTGTTGTATACCTACACTCTGTATTGCATGCCTGGGAACTGTCCATAAAGGAATTTTACCACATAATTTATAATAATACTTTTTCCAGACACGCAACATAGAGTTTCTTAATATATGCTCTTTAAAACTCCTATCCAGTTTTTTTATCATAAACTAAATACGCGTGGAACCCATACACTAACCCATATCCTTCTATATTCAGTATTCTTTCATTTGTTAAGTTAATCCAATCACTTATTGCCACTAGAACTGCTGCATAATAATATAATTTAAAATTAGGCATTTTCAAACCACCTCTCTCTCTTGTGTCTTGAATAATTTTGAATTTAACCCTTGGTTTCTTGCCATCCCAAATAAATTTGTTTATACCTTTCTGCCATTCCTCAAGATTCCCATCCTTTTTAAGTATTGGCAACATTTGAAACAAAAATAAAAATTTCGGCAATACGTTCATTTTAATTGCGGCTATCCTGCCTAACATAGATAATTGTAATTTTTTCCAATTCTCCAATTCTTTTTGTACCTTATTCCATAAAAATTCATAATTATTCTTATATAATTTCCCATTTGAAGCTTCTATATAAATTCCTAAGTATTTAACTTTTTTAACTATCTCACAACCCGTTATTCTTTCCAAATCTTGTTTCAATTTATTATCTAAATTTTTAACCAACATCTTTGTCTTGGATATATTTAATTTAAAACCTTAAAAGGTTAGAATATCTTGTTGACTATCTTTATGAAATCTGAGAATTGTAAACTCTTGTTATATCTTTTAATGCTGAACTAAACCAGTAGTGGGAAAGCAACAGCTCATGACTTCCTGGAGAAACTATAAGAACTATAGAGGAATAACTTTATCTCTTAATTGGGGTGTATTTGACCCTTCTGAAATAGTAATTTTTTTATGCAGAATCTGTTATATGCTGACTATTTTGGTTCCTATTTACAGTATAGTCCCAGAATTTATATTTGGGTTTTTTTTAATCGTATGATGTTGATATTTTGATACATTGTGTGGATCGGAGCAACTCACCATGGCGGTCTTGCTGCAGCCAACTTGCCCCAGCCAACATGATGTGGGACAATTCAATGTGGCCAACTAGCCACGGGAAAATTCAATATGGGGTACTCAACTGTACTGTACAATTTAATTATTCTACTCCACCATTTTTAAAACATTTATTTGATAATATCAAAGAAAAGGTGGAATAGATTCATTAAAGAAAATATGGTAGAGGAGGTACAAAATGAAATGTGAATGGCAAAAATTAATGTCGAAGAAACAGTGGCAGATAACAATACAGTTATTTTGTGTTGAGTTATCCCGTGTCGAGTTATCCCACATCGAGTTGGCTGTGGCAAGTCGGCTGTGGCATGACAACCATGGAAAGTATCCCATTCCTCATTGTATAATACCTGCATTTCTTCAGTAACAACAGTAAACAATGTGCTGGTTAGAGCAGGAGCCCCCTACTCCCCCCCGGCCACAACACACTACCAGGAACCAGGCCGTGGAAGTGGAGTACATGCACACATTCAAAGCTTCATTTGCCTACCTCTTGCACAAATGGAGATGTGTGCATATGTGAGCTCACCCACTACTTGTGCATATCCATTCACTGTCCCCCCTTCCATCTGTCTGCAAAGCTGGAAAGGTTGGGGATTGCTGGATTAGAGGATGAAAAATTAGAGCATTTTGCAAGAGATCTGGGGTTCTTTGTATATCAGTTTCTACTATCCAAAGTTGATTCACAATTTAAACCAAGGACAACTCTGTCATGCTATTAAAAATGGGGAATTATAAGTTATAGTACATTTTCACAGCCCTCTCAGCTCAGACTTCAAAAAATTTTACATTGCCGATTGGTTTTTCCTTCACTAAATTAGGAAAGGACAAAATAATAGATATCAGCTCTACTTTTAGAGAGGAAAAAGGACAAAAGAAAGTGGAACTTATTTAACTTTAGCCCAACGTGCAGGGACTGGATGTTTCTATCAGCATCTAGTTTAGGCTGCATATTTAACAGATAATTCTACATTAATCCTACAGTTCTCATCACCCAAGATCAGGCATTAAGACTAAATGCAAGCATCACCATCAAGATTATAGTTTCTGTAGAATCAGGATTGGAGAGCAGAAATGGGCAACTCATCAGCACATGTAGATTCTTTCAAATAGTGATTGCCTATTTTTCCTGCATTCTTGCTCCATTCCTCACATTTAGATCCTTTTGCACATCTAGCTACAACTTGCAGAATTAATATTACTTGTGTCACAGGAATTCAGGGAAGAAGGGAAAAAACTGTTTTTAAGAGGTTATTTTCTGAAGTTGAATTGTTTTTTTTAAACAGAAACCTGTTAAAATGCCAAGCTATTTCTTAAGATATACTGGGAAAGACATCTGAATAGATTGCAATTTCCTAAAGTTGGCATTGTTGATAGATTACTATGAGCCTTTCAGCTAGAGCCACAACACTCTAAGAATACAAAGAGTTTTTGTTAACTAAAAAAATTTCATAGTCTGTGCTGAAATTAATCTTGCAAGGTTAAACGTGTGAAATGGAGCAAACAAAAAATATATATAAGAAAGGTTTTTTTAAATCATGATCAGTGTAAAATTAATATTTATAATGGTTATGCACCACCATAAGTTTGATTAGAACCAAAACCAAAACATTTGATCAACATGCCTATAGTCTTGCCTTCATTGAATTTTATTATATTCATTTCATTTAATATTTATAATTTACAGAAATACATCATACACTTTTTCATAAACTCAGTGATAATTTCAGGCTAATATGTATAAATGACAAAATAGATTCCAATGTCAGGCGGTTGTAACCACCCAGTCCAAAGAACTATCCAGAAATCTCTTTTATAATGTTACAGAGGGTGAAATAATAAACTTAGCAATAAATGTGCCTTTTTTTGGGAGATTGTTTTCCAGTGTGGTTTACACTCACAGATAATAGGGTGTCTCATTTCATTTACTAAAATGTTCTTATTTCAGAGGGTAAAACCCCAAAACAATTCTAGTCTGATACTGCTGAATTCCCGTGGTTTGCCTCTACAGTATGAGTTACTTCTAGCAAGGCTTTAATTTCTTTGCCCTGTGTAGACCTTTGCAGTTTGTTTGCCAAAACATAATCCCATTTTTTGCAAAGAACAAGCAAAAGATTTCAAATTATTATTCTATTATTTTTCATTTGGGATTGCTCCAATGACTATTTTTGTAAATTTTTCCTATTTAGGGGGACAGCATCATAACATTTCTTTTCTAAATAAATAAACCAGAGCTTTTAAGTGTTTATTCATTTCTGCTCTGAAAAATGTCCACTGGTGGACACCATTTTCAGGATCATTTAAACAGAGGTCTCCAATCTTTCCGGGATTGAGGACTGGAGAGAAGGAGAGCAGCTTCAAAATTGGCACATGCGCATGTACATGGGGTCATACACACTGGCGCAGCACTAGCAGCCCCATTCACATATGCGGAATGCGCTGGCACTGTGCGCATATGTGAACAGCCACACAAACCACCTAGGCTAGTGGCACATGTGCAACGGACTGTGGATACTTGCCGCCCGCTAGCATCCCTGTTTGCACCCTTGCACATGTGCAAATGGGGCCACAGACACTAGTGCGAGTGGGAGGGAAAGCATGCACTGGCCAGCCATTTCTGCAGGAATCCCCATAGGTTGGGAATTCCTGATTTAAAATACTGTGTAATGGAAAGTGTTTTTATACAACTTTCATTTTATAAAAGGTAACATAGTACTATCCAAATAATTAAAATAATTTAAATTATTTGAAATTTTATATTTATCTGTTTGATTGTACAAGAAATGCAGTTGGAATCCAAAAATATTACTTTGTCCATTTATAGATACAGTTGAGGAGTTTAATGGTTGAAGATGCTGGTAATTAATAACATGATTTTTTTTATTTTGTGATTCTAAAGTGTAGCTGAAATGGATAGTATACTAACAATGCATACATCTTTTATTCATTATTATAGAATTATATCAAGAACATGAGTTGACTTCATTAGTCTATTTAGTGTTTTTCTGGTTGCCTCATTAGAAATTTACAAATGGATCTTGCACTATAAATGAAGAATATGTGAAATAGAGCACTTAACCATTTACAAAATGTGTTGAATAATCTGATTATCCTTTACAGCTTTGATTTCAGATAAGTGAATTGACAGATATTTTATTGATTATTTTGTCCAAAGGTAGAAAGAGATCCAACTTTCTATTTTGAAAATGATTTGCTGGCCTTTCACCAAATATGCAAATCTATTCTGAGAATTTTAAAGGTTGATACTATACAGACTAAGTAAAGTTCTTTTCAAGTCAAACTTATTTCTATGTGATTATATGGACAAATTAATGTAGTTTCTTGGAAATAATACAAAAAGGGTGTTTCATTGGTTCTTTCATCTATGCATTTTATAAATTATACTACCACAAGCTCATGATAGTAGTCTAGGAGATATTTTTTATTGTAACAATATTTTTTATTGTAACAGTGAAAATTAAGTATCACCAAATTATATACTAAACAAGATGGTAAAATCACAGAAATAAAAACATATAGCAGTTTGCTTCAAATAAATTAATATTTTTATTTTATTTATTTTTATTTTGTTTTGAATATATTGTTATAGAAACTAACACATATTCAAATATTACATAAAATATCCGAGCTTTTTAAAGAAGAAGACAGCTGGATGATACTGTATGTATCTGCTCTGGATGCAGAAAGAGCTTTCTTTTTTGGGGCCACTCTGTCTCTGACTGGACTAAAACAAAATTATGTTGGGTATATTGAAATATATTTGGGTAGTTGTAGCCCTTAAGCCAGAGCAAGAAATTGTTCCAGTTCAAGAGCTGATATAATTATATCCTTGCCATTAAAGTCTGTAGAATGAGGAAAAGGGAAAGAAAAGGGATTTTTCTTGCTTTCTGTCCTGTTCTGGAATTGAATTATTATTGTTTTATTATTTTATTTATTTGTATCCTACCTTTATTATTTTTACAAATAACTCAAGGCAATAAGCATGTACATCATACCTTTCTCCTCCTATTTTACTCTGCCCTTTAATAAATCAAGAAATATCTCTAGCAACTTAAAAAGTATGCATAAAGATGCTTGTTTTCTGCTGTAAAGTTAAAGCAGATGTACTTAATTTTTCTTCCAAGCAAGTATTAGTTTCTGTAATCATAGATAAGAGGAAAAATAAAATAATGGCAATGTTATAGTTAACAGAAAAGTTTTTCTAAATAATATATATTAAATAACTCATATTAGGTGAGTCAAAAGTAATTTTTGGGGGGTTAGTTCAAGAATTACCAGTTCAACTGCTGCAAGATATCTGATAGGATAATAGTAATGTCTAATGTAATCGACATCAAAAGCCATTAGAATGGGAAAATAAAGATTAAAACAGTAGGATATTTTTTAAACATAGCATGCTTGCATTTTTAGGAACTTGTTGCTCAGGAGAACAGATTGCTTAAGAGATAGAATGCATGGCCACAAATGCTTGTTTAGAGGCTCATTTTCTTTCCATTAGAGGTAAACCAGATAAACCAGAAAACAACAAAAAAACATACATATGTGATCTGCTATAAATTAAAATACATGAAATCATTCTGCTGGTATATTTGATGAAACTTAACTTTGTTTCTCTTCCATGATGCTAATAAATCACAGTAAAACAACATTTTACATTCAGATAAAAATGATATAACTGTACTAGAAGAGGTCATAAGACCTTGGCTGACACATGTTGCTTTTTTAGAAGCTTAAGTGGAGACAATGAAATACTTCTATATATAATTCTTAGGTGCTATGCAGTGTAGCGATAGATAAAATGAGATAAAATGATAAGATAGGATAAAGGTAAGGTAAGATAAGATAACATTTTTTGAGGGTGAAGGTTCATTCTCTGAGCTTGTGGATTGGCTTTCAAACATTTCATTGCCAGGCTAGGTAACATCTTCAGCGGAGTTTAGGGGATGTCAGTGTCAGTTCTTTTTATAAGGGCTTCAGATGTGGATGTGTCAAGTGAGGGTCTTATGATGGATCTTGTGATGGGTCAGTGTGAATCATCAGTGAGAGGCTTGTGATGGGTCTTGTGATGGGAGATTACATCAGGTCAGGGTCATTGGGAGGTGAAATTTCATGGGGGGGCTTGTGTGGGTTGGTTGAGGGTCAGTATTGTGTTTGGTTGGCTGTATTGTGTTGTGGTTGATTTGAATTCTGAGGGGTTCATAAATGTTATGAAGCCTGCACAAGCAATTCCATCAACAGAAACCTTCACCTACAACCATCCTACAAACCCCTCAGAATCCAGATCAACCTTACTGCCAACCAGAGACAGCACCGACCCGTAGCCACACAAGCCCCCCCATTAGAGATTCACCTCTGACCTAATGTAACCTCCCATCACAAGCCTCCCACTGATTACTCACACCTGACCCATCGCAAGACCCACCACAAGACCTTCACTTGACATATCCACACTTGAAGCTATTATAAACAGAAGAACACTGACACTGACATCCCCTAAACACCGCTAAAGATGTTATCTAGCCTGGTAACGAAATGTTCTAACCCACAAGCTCGGAGAATGAATTTTCACCCTCATCATACATCCGAGCTACAGATATTGGCCACTATTGCATAACATTTATTGTCACTTTTTTCTGTGAACACACTGGCACACATTAAAAATGAAATTCTGATGCCTGCTCTCAAAAGAAAGTAAATATATACCCATACACATACATGCACACACATATACATATGATATATAGAGTATATATTAATCACAGTCAGTTATGTAAGTCTATTCACACAGAGACACATACACTGACACACATATACACAATCTAATTCTGCTTCAGATACCATGCAGCCTCTTCCCAGAAGGTAACAAGGAAAACCCATAGTTTAATGGAATACATTTTCATATGTAGAGATAATTTTCTGACTCATTATCTCATCCCTACATTTAATTTTTGTCATCTTATCTATAGATTTGATTTAATTATTTTAATATGGCCAACCTTAGGAAGATTCTGGGCTATTTGCAGAATATATAAACAGAGAAAATAAAGCCATACAAAAGCAGCCTGGACTAAACCAGCGAGAAGAACAAACAAGAAATAATATGACAAATTCAACCAATAAATCACATTCACATTAACTCCAGACTTGATCACAATGCCCAGGAAAATGATTACAACAAGGAAGGCAGATTTTTCTTGAGAAAAGAAAATGATAAAAAAGATGCTATAATAGGAATAGTCTTTCTTTTTTATATATTAGAAACTGATTTGCATTCATGTTTATATTGTGAATAATAAGGTAACAGCAAGTGTGACATACGTATGAGAATTACATCTGTTATTTTTAAACCTGCACCATTACCTGCAGTACTGCTATAGACTGCTATTTGGACCATAGTCTGGAAACCATTAATATACAGTGTATATAAAGGATAAATAGTGGTCCAGATGCAGCAGATTCAATGGAACTCTATGTCATGTCTGACGCTAATGCAATGTTAGCCACCCCTGAACTATACTTAGAACATAAATTTATACTGTTTTTGTACAGACCATGTAGTGACTAGAATATTGTATTCTGACTTTTTGATAATTCTGATGACATATTCATATATACAGCATGGAGAAGCTCATGCTGATTTCACTAATATAGTCCCAAAGATAGATGTGAGATTGTCTTTTTATGGTAATTAAAAGATTTGGAAAATGTTCTTAACAATTTTCAATTTTGCATTTTCCTGTCCATACATGCAGTATATTCAGGAAATGCTTAATTCTCTTCAGTAATTACCAATTTTTTTATTTTAAAAAAATTCAGACTAAAGAAGAGGCCAAACATAATATGCCTGCAGATGTTTAAATTTAAGCTAATTGTGATTTATGTTCAAAGAAAGGATAATTCTTGTTATTACTCAACATTTTATTTTAGATACTTCTAAGAAGAAATATTTTTAATGAAATTATTTCACAAAATGGCAGTAGTTCACACTTTTAGCATTAATTCTTCCTTTATAACAATTGAATTATTCTAAACATTGCTAAAAGTTGACTGACTTTCATGTTGCTTTGATTGTCGACTAAGGATTTATTCTCAAATGTCTTGTAATCTGTCATTTCTTTGGATTTTGCAGTTGGTCAAAGCTTTATTTCAGGATACGCAAAAATTGATCTTTTATATTGTTGTGGTTTCATATAAAATATGTGTTTCTTGCTTAATGTGCTTGTTTTTGTTTACCCAATTCTTTGAGTTTTGGCTTCCTTTCCAGGGTCTCCCAACTTTGTTATCTGATTCAATAGATGTACATTAAAAGAAAACTTGTATTCAATTGCCTGCTATCATAGGAAAGGCAAGTTTAAAGATTCAGATTTTTAGATCTGGATTCTGTTTAAGATGAATGGGTTAAAAGTCCAGGTTGGCTGAACTAATTGGGTATTCTCCTAACAGAAATTGCAACATAATTCCGTTTCAAAGTAACAACTAAGATGCCTTCTCTTTCACTATATAGGATATTTGCATAGAATCTAGGATTCTTTGCATTCCATACATATTTAAATAACAATTGTTTGTTGCCTATTTAGATGCTGAATTGAATATTTGATTGAATATATATTTGGTATTATTTAGCATAAATAGCATTTTAATTCTGTCTGTCTTGTAAAAATCAAATATGGATCTTCTAACATCTTTATTAATTCTATATAACACTAGAATTTTGTGATATTTTTGAGAGAATGATTCAACAAATAATTTAATAAATATACCAAATCTTATATTTGAATTCATTAAGTTATCAAATCTTTAATTACTTCAGAGGGATTCAAAGACAAACTCAGTGGATTTACTGATGCTTTGTTCATTCGTTCATTCATTCATTCATTCATGTATTCATTCATCATATTTATATGACCTCCTATTTCACAAAACATGACTCTGGCTGATGTGTAATTTAATTTTTTTTATAAAATAGTAATATAAAGTAATGAAGTAAAAAGATTATTATGATGATCAAAACACAAGAGGGCAACATATATTAATAATCTCAGCAACTTACTATTCTGATTACAACATTTTGAGAGATTTACACAAAATAATCAGGAATGTTGCTAACCTCACCTGAGTGGAAATTGTGTTCTATATAAGATGGGCATCAAGGCAGAAAAGACCCATCTCTTGGATTCTACTAGATGGGACCTACAACATACCTCTTCTGCCAAATTTGATGGGATGAACAGAATAAAATTGAGTACAGACAGTCTTCAAATAATCCAGCCAGGTCAAAAATAGCACCTTGATTTGGTAAATCAAAGCAAACTGGTAAACAAGGCAGCTTATGGACCGGATGTGTAATGTGTGTCATTCTAACTGCCTGAGTTCCAGCTTTTGCACCAGCTGAAGCTTTCAGATATAGTATATTTATAATATACTGCAATTAGTATGTCTATCTAAGCAGAGAAGAGGATTCTAATTCAGTGAGGCAATGCATGCTTCTAATGTCAGTTGGACACATGCCAGAGATTGTAAATTTGATTCTCTAAATGGAATGCAATCATCCAATACATGTTGAAGATTTTTTTAGCTGGGAGCAAAACTATCCAGAAAGCTATAGCTCAGTTATTTGAATTAAAGGTTAGTTTATTGGTTCCAAAACACCAATTAAATAAAAAAGAAGAGTAGCTGAATGTAACATTTTCAGATTGTCCATATTCCCAAATAATGCATATCATCCCAAATAATATACGTCAATGTTTATATAAATGCCAATTTATACTTTGAAGTATCTGCTTTTTTATAGAAGATTAATCAACTATACAAATAGAACATTTCCATTCAGAACCTTCAAGTATCATCTAGATCAGCGGTTCTCAATCCTTGGGTCGCGACCCCATTTGGGATCGAACGACCATTTCACGGGGGTCGTCAAACAACGCAGTCTGCCATTTTTCCCCCTTTTCCCCTCAGCCGGCGCAGGGGGCAGCACCGCGCATGCGCGGGGTAGCACCGTGCATGCGCGATGCGGGCCGTCGCGCCACGCATGCGCGGTGCAGGTTGGGGTCGCGGCCTGAAAAAGGTTGAGAACCTCTGATCTAGATAATCTTTCAAGAATGCCATGATTGATGGCATCAGTAGCTGATGAGAGGGGCAAAATTGTTACATCATTTTCCCTTGTGCCTGATTTCTTTTGTTTAATATTGTTCTAAGGCACAACCAAAGCTGTTTAAAATGAATATGGAAGATTCTATTTGGATGATAACCAATACTGTGAAAGGTTGTCTTATAAACATTCATCAATTCCTACTGTGCAGTCATTTAGGTAACCATTAAAGACTTTTCCATTTCAAGTTACCTCTAATTAGATTTGTAATTAGTTTTGTGTGTTAGAGCATCTCTACAAAATACTTGGTATGTTTTCTGCTTTTGCTACATCCTAGTTTCTCCTTCGACCCTTATGAAATAGTACCCTGAAAGCAGCACAAATACTTCAGAAAATTAGACCAAATAGTGAGATAATACTCTAAGATGTATGGACTATTATGAAATAGTTGCTTATTAGATTTTATTTAAGAATATAATGTTAAATTGTATGAACTGTTATTTGTTGTTATTAAACCAAATTATAGATTTAACCTGTTTTTACCATATTGCAGACATTGTAAAATATATCTGATAATTGTATCTCAAAGGGTTTATTTCATTTAGTTTAGGTGAAATATTTTAGAAGAGAGTCTAATCAGTGTTTATTTTCAAAACTCAATACAAATAGAATGTTCTTTCTTTCTCTCTCTCTCTCTCTCTCTCTCTCACACACACACACACAAATATACACACACACAAACTTTTCTCATCAGTTGATACAAATAAAACACATGTCTAATAGATAATGAATTAGATCATCTGCTCAACATATATGTATTTGCTTTTGCTACTAAACTTGATCACAGTGGGTTTTATTGGATCCATACTTTTCTCAAGGTTCCATTGAACTTCTTTGTGACAGCTGATCTTCAGAACAACTTATTTCCCTAGTGACAGGGAGTTGCCCACTCATACCACATGGCTTACCTAGCTTCTTTTACAAAAACCCGATGAGAATTTCCTTAAATGAGAATGAAATATAGGATTTTCATGCATTCTACTTTATGATTTCTCCAACCATTTCGACAGCATTTTCAAAACCTTTTTTCTGAAGTCGGTTGAAAATTAAGAGATCTTAGGAATTAAGATCTGGTTCTCAGGAATGAGACCATTTGATTCAGTTCTAGGAAAGAAGAGAACCATCCATTTCACATGGCCATGACACATTTTGTGATGAAACAGAAAGAAAGCTAATAAACATTCCTATATTACCGATAATTTTACATTGCGAGAGAAAACTAGAAAAGTAATGAATTATTTCAAGAGAGAGTAAACCCTACTGTTAAACATTAATTTGTCTTTAGAGAAATCAAAAATTATAGCATATAATAGATTTGGATTCTTTCCAAATAATAGGCGTTTTGTTATTTGTTTTTATTTTTGGTCAACAACCTCTTGAACATTTGTTGAACAGTATTAACTGTAATGACTATTTTATGACAGTAGACTAGAATATCAGCTGGGAAGCATAAGAAAAGTCAAATGCCAACTATTTCAAGCTAAGGATTTAATAGGGGGAACCAAGTTAATTTGATTGTTTGAGGAAAAATAACTTTGATCTTTTATTTATTTCACTTATTCAAATATCTATGCAGAAGATACTGGAAAAGAGAAAAAGAGTAATAACCTGTTCTTTTAAAAGACTTATATTTCACTCTCTACTCCCTTCACAGGAGCAACAGTATAGATTCTTTTTATATGTCAATCACAAATGACCTAGAAGAATAATCGCAGTGATTTTGGTAAAAAAATAATAATTCTGATTGTAACAAGAACTCTAACCATAAGGTACTATATACTTTCTTCTTTATTTCTCCCCATCAAGTCTTACTTTCAGCTAATGGTTGCTGATTTCTTCTTCAAAAAATTATCCTTTTTAAAATAATCACAGATCCAAAGATGCAGGCCAGTAGATTATTTTTTCTAAAGAATATTTAGATCAAACTTAAATCCTAATGACCACACGGACACATTCTGTAGTTTTCTTCGTTTGCTATTGTCTTCTTCTAGTATGTTTATCAGCTTACTAGGTAAATTGATCAACTTCAAGCCAACTGCATTTATTTAGCCAAGGCTAATTTTCTGTAGCTACCTTTTCTAAATTTAAATTGTAAGCCAATTACAATTCTATTGTTATAAACTTTAGGATATTATCATTTGAGTGTATCCAAAGTACAAGAAACAGTATTTCATCAAAATGATAATTTGTATTTTTCTTCATTTTGAAGCATGGAATGCTGATTATTAGAGCACAAAAGAAATATTATTATGTGTGGGAAATGTACGATTACATTCAATCCAAGAGTTGTGGGAACATAATAATTCAAGTCTTAATGAAGGAACCATGAATTATTAAGATAGCATCTAAGAACCTAGGCAGTTCAAAGCAGGGTGATCCTTGGTAAAACTAGGGTCTTCAGGATTGATAAATTCAATATTTTCGGATAGCTAGGAAGTCTTTTGAGATAGTGAGATAGTGTCATTGATGCAGTGGGCATGAATTTGGACAAACTCAGAGAGACAATGGAAGACAGGGAGCCTGGCATGCTATGGTTCATGGGGTTGCCAAAAGTTGGACACGAATTAGCAGCTAAACAACAACAAAAGGAAGATGATGATGATAGTAGTAGTAGTAGTAGTAGTAGTAGTAAAGTTGGAAGGAACCTTGGAGGTCCTCTAGTCCAGCCCCCTGCTCAGGAAGGAAACCCTATACCATTTCAGACAAATGGTTGTCCAGTCTCTTCTTAAAAACTTCCAGTGTTGGAGCATTCACAGCTTCTGGAGGCAGGTTGTTCCACTGTTTAGTTGTTCTAACTGTCAGGAAATTTCTCCTTAGTTCTAGGTTGTTTCTCTCTTTGGTTAGTTCCCACCCATTGCTTCTTGTCTTGCCTTCAGGTGCTTTGGAGAATAGCTTGACTCCTTCTTTGTGGCAACCCCTGAGATATTGGAATACTGCTATCATGTCACCCCTCATTCTTATCTTCATTAAACTAGACATACCCAATTCCAGCAACCATTCTTTATATGTTTTAGCTTCCAGTCTCCTGATCATCTTTGTTGCTCTTCTTTGTACTCTTTCTAGAGTCTTGACATCTTTTTTACATTGTGGTGACCAAAACTGGATGCAGTATTCCAAGTGTGGCATTACCAAGGCATTGTAAAGTAGTATTAACACTTCACGTGATTCTATTCCTCTGTTAATGCAGCCTAGTACTGTGTTGGCTTTTTTGGCAGCTGCAGCGCACTGCTGGCTCATATTTAAGTGATTGTCCACTAGGACTCTGAGATCCCTCTCACAGTTACTACTATTGAGCAAGGTACCACCTATACTATACCTGTACATTTGGCTTTTCCTGCCTAAATGTAGAACCTTACTGTTTTCACCATTGAATTTCATTTTGTTAGATAGGGTCCAATGTTCAAGTCTGTCAAGATCCTTCTGTATCTTTTTTTTTTTTAAGCCTATCTTCTGGAGTGTTAGCTATTCCTGCCAGCTTGGTGTCATCTGCAAATTTTCAAATTAGTATGACTTCAAGTTCTCCTATCATGATTGATATAACGATTAATTTCTTCTTCCATATTTATCAATATTTTATTATTTCCATTTTTTTTCTCAATCCTATTATCACCTGGTATAGCAACATCCATAAACCAGACTTTTCAACCATTGTAATACTAGGCATGTCATGAACAAGATTCCTGTCTTTTTTTGGATTTTAAAGTTCTGTAAAACCTTAACCCACTTGTTTTAAAAAACTTTTCAACTTGATGCTGCAGTAGTTTTTATTACATTCAAATCCAAACTATTGACAAAGATATTATCATTATCATTATTATTATCCATTAAATCAGCATCAGATCTTAATGACCTTTATGATGATCAGTTCTCAATCTGGCATTTCAATTCTTCCAACATTGCATCCATCACGACTGTATTCAAGCTCTGCCATCTTTCTACTGGTCATATTCTTTTTCTCTTTCCTTTCACCTTACTCAGCATTATGGAATTCTCAAGGAGCCTGGATCTTCTTATAAAGTGACCAGATCATGATAGTTTGAGCTGGTCATTTGTGCCTCAAATGAGAAATCCAGATTAATTTTTTTATGATCTGTTTGTTTGGATATTTGGCTATGCATGTTATTCTCAGGAATCATCTCTAACACCAATATTCAAAAGCATCTACCCTGCTTCTTTAAAGTCCAATTTTTAATTTCATAATTACAAGGAAAACTATTATCTTCATTATACTCATCTTTGTAAATACTGTATATACTGTAATATACAGTGCATCTAAAGATATAAAATGATGTCTTTCACAAATTTTCTAATTTCATATCTCTTCCTTCTTGTAAAAGCTAGAAATATCTATATTCATAAAGCTATTTCTAAAATATATCAATAAATGCATAGAGTAGGTGAAAAACTTAACATTAAAAATGGATATTATTAGTTCACAGAAAAATGAACAAATTAGGTATTCAGATCACAAAGAAAACAAGATACTTATGGATATATCGAACAGCTAGGTGTGTAACAATTAAAAGAGAAAATTATAACAAATTAATGGATCAGATTAAAACAGACATGGACACCTGGACATATCTCCAGCTTTCGTTCATGGGTAGAATTGCCGTAATTAAAATGAACATATTACCTAAAATATTATTCCTATTTCAATGTATGCCAATTAGATTAGAAAAGGAATTCTTTCGAAATTTCAACCAAACCATACTTAAATTCATTTGGCAAGGGAAAAAACCAAGGATTAAATTAAAACTATTACAGGATGCTAAGGAAAGGGAGGGTCTCGGCCTCCCCGATCTGGAAAAATATTATCAATCTACAATTCTACTGTGGGTGCGGGATTGGATTCGACTGGAAAATCAGAGATTGTTAAAAACTGGAAGGTCGTGACATGCAGACTGGATGGCATGCCATGTTATGGGATGAGAAGCATAAAATTCACCAGTACTTACGGAGGCATTACGTTAGACGGGCGCTAATAGATGTATGGATCAAAATCCGATGACAGAACTATAGGCAAGTCCCCAATTGGATCTCAACACTAGAAATGTACATATACCCAAGGTTCATTCAGTTGGGGAAAGTAATAACCTATAACATCATACTAGACAAGAGAGGAGAATTAAAATCGAGGAAGAATCTCCAACATGCAGGGATAGAATTAGAATGGTGGGCATACCTCCAACTACAAGCAAGATATAGGCAAGATAAAAAAGAGTGGGGTATAAAGATAGAACTGACAGAACTAGATAAAATTTTATTAGGTCCCGAGGATAAAATGATTAAAAAAATATATCATTTTCTTTTAGATCAGACAATGCATGTAGAACAGGTTAAAGAGACCATGTTAATTTGGAATAGGGATTTTGGTTTCAGTATCGACCTGCATATTTGGCAAGAATGTGGGAAAGAAATAGGAAGCTCACCTTAGCTACCTCATATAAGGAAAATTTTTACAAGATGTTTTATAGATGGCATTTCCCACCCGCAAGGTTAGCCAAAATGGGTTCAAACATTTCACCCTTATGCTGAAAATGTAAAACAGCAATAGGATCATATTACCATATGTGGTGGGAATGCCCAAAATCTCGTGAGTATTGGCACAGGACACGAAACTGGTTGAGGGATATATCAACACTGGACTTAGAGTGTTGACTCTTCTTGTTGGGAATAATGACAGAAAAATACGATAAGGGAACAATCTACCTGCTGCTACACATCCTGACTGCAGCTAGGCTTGCTTTTGCGTGAAGATGGAAGACCAAGAAAATTTCCACAGAGGAAGAGTTAATACATAAAATATTAGCATGTGCGGAAATGGACTGGCTCTCAATGATATTAAAAGATAAATGTGGATTAGTTTATTATGAAACCTGGGACAAATTTTATCGCTGGAGAAATTTGAAGAAGACGGTTGGGATTAAAGATCAATGTTAAGATAGAAATATATGTTATTTAAGTATTGTATATAAATCTTAAATGTATATGTAGAGATGAAGAATGGATTGTAAAAAGTGGAATAATCTGATAAGAATGTATATACTGGAATGTCACGTTAAATCCAATGTTTGTTTGTTTTTAACTGTATTATAAATAAAATTTGTAAAAAAAATGGATATGATAAGAGATAGCGGATGGCTGAATTTTTCTTTGAAAGGCTAGCTAACACACACTGGGTTTTCCTGTCTTTACAGCCCCAACAGAACCTTTGCTGTGCAAATTTGCTGATGGAGGACAAAAGAAACGACAGAATCAAAGCAAATATACCCAGAATGGGAGACCCTGGACAAGGGAAGGAGAGGTAAGTCAGAATAGTTATAATTATTTTTGAAGAAATTTGACAAACTTGAGGAAGATAGGTTTTCAGTATTACTGAAATCAAAAAAAGAAAAATGCAACAAAATTCAAATGAGTTTAATTCCATTTAACTTTGATTCAGAATAGAAGCATGCATTATTTATCATAAGGATTTGAGATTACAACCCCATACTCAATGAATTCATAAAAAATCAATACAATTCTATTTTACAGTGCTGATAAAATATGAGATATTTTGTACATTATTGTTAATTGTAGTTTTGATTCCGTTCAGATTGGAATTAACTTTCATTTCAATGGGAACTAATAGAGTTTGAATCCATCAGCCCACTTCTTGCAATTAAATAATACCCAAACATTACAGAAAATCATAAATATTATAATCTGATCTTGATTGAGAAATTAAGCTATATTGAATTGACTTGCTCTATTGTTATAGGAAAATTAAGTCCATCGGGCTTTGTTGTTTGCTGCAAAATATAACTTCAGTTGCCAGTTTCTTTTACCTGATTTGGTTATCATGTGAAAGTACCCTTTCCTTTAGGGAAATATATTCTGCCTTTTAAATATTTCCAAGAACATTTCCTTCTCTGGGGGAGGGGGCTGACTTCCCATAATGGTGTTCTTCTTTCTGATTTATGATTGAAAAAGAATGAAGTATTTGAATTTAAGATGCTTGCAAAGTGTGATACAAAATATATTTGAAAGCCAGCTGGGGTTAAAACTGACTTAGAAATGTAGAGAAAAGAATTCATTCTATTTTGTGTGATGTAACTTACTTTACAACTTTTTGAGTCACTGATAAAGTAGAAACATGTGATATCAAATGAGTGTTGTTATATTATTCTATCTGTCAAACCACTCCCTCAACTCCCCAACTGATACTTGTAGGGCAATTAAGATGAAATGTTTTGCTGGGCCCAGCACTTTTGTCAAAGCCTGAATTGTGATAGAAAAGAAGAAATGAAAAGTTATGTGGAGTTATTTACTGCTGTGCAAAAATATGTGATTATTATGAAACAAGATGATGAGGACATTTGGGGTTTTTCCTTCAGATGAAGTTGCAAGAGAGCTGGAAGCTGTTTTTATCCACAAATCCTTGTAGGCTCTCTGACATTCTGCACTAACCAGATTAAAGTTGGGCTATTAGAAATAGTTGGGTTGCTGCTGGTGTATTGCACCCCCTGCTGGCACTTGAATCACTAGATTCCATTATCAGGCTTGCTATATAGAGTCTTAGGGATTTCACTTAGTGCAAGGCAACTCATGAGTTAAACCTGTTCGGAGTTTTTGATAATTTCATGCATGCTGATAGCTATACATTAAACATTTTTTTTGTCTCAGTAGTTGTGATTGGTAGTGGAAAACATTAACATCAATCTAGATCACTCTCTGGTTGCTTTCTTCCTCACTTGAGATACCTTCTCCATGAGAAACCAGAGTCTATTTCATTGATTCACGCCAGGCACTTGACAGATCTGATAGATCTTAGATAGATGGGGCTCCACAGGGAATCTTGAGTATCTGATGCCTTGGTTATTGCCTGGAATGAATGGGTGGTTGGGCCCTTGGATGGCATAATCTCTGTGCAATGTGTAATTTTGCTTAAGTATGGGGCACTTGTTTAAGGAGGAATTTCAGGAAATGCCAGAAGAGACTCTGATAGTGCAGTTGGAGGAAGACCTGGAGTGTATGATGAAAGCAACAAAATATCAGTATTTCTCTGCCTGACTATTTTATCATGCTTGACAATGACTGTCAAGGAGCCCTATTTACGTTAACTTGCCTCTACTAGTTAGGACACAGGAGTATGTGCAGAGCTGATATGAGGAATAACTTGGTTGTTTGGCAGAAAAAGTTACTCAGACATGTGTCAATTTGGATCTAGATTTCTGCTAGACAGATTCAGCCTAGGTGTATGTTTGATGGTTTAATTGGGGATTAGTTTGAGTTGGTGACTCTTGAGCAAGCGGATAGGATTCTGTGACCTTTTGGATCAGAGATCTATTTTTTTGGATACAGGAATTCTTGGTTCATTAAGGAAGCTGGAAAGAGGATCTGTAGTTGGGTCCATGTTCTTGTATTGGTCTCCTTGAAGATCCCTGGCCAGGAAAGAAATAGTGATGTATCCTATCCTCAAGAGGTGTCCCTGGACACAATGATTTAGACAACTACTGTACTGTTTCCAATTTTAACTTTTTAGGGTTTGCACAACTCCATCCAAGTTATACTCCTTTCTAGACAAGGAAGCCCTACAGACAATCACTCATGCTCTTGTGACTTCATATCTGGATTGCAATGTGATCTTCATGGGACTTCCCCTAAGTGGAAACTTTATCTGGTTTGGAATGCAGTCATGTGGACAGAGGTGGATTTGTCATATGCCTATATGACTGTTTCAAAAATTGCACAGGCTACCAGTATGTTTCCAGATGCCATTCAAGATGCTGGTTATGACCTATAAAGCTCTACTATAGGACCAGTTATTTGAGAAATCACTTACTTCCTGTGGTTTCTGCCTGGCTGGTATAAGCCAGCAGAGTGGGTCTACTCTGCGCCCTTCAATTAAACAGTGTTATATATAATGATCCAGGAAACATATTTTCTCTGTTGTGGCACTTACCCTCTGGAATGAGGTTCCCACTAATTGGGTATGTCTAGTTTAATGAAGAGATGGATGAGGGGGCACATGATAGCAGTCTTCCAATATCTCAGGGGCTTCCACAGAGAAGAGGGAGTCAAGCTATTTTTCAAAGCGCCTGAAGGCAGGACAAGAAGCAATGGGTGGAAACTAATCAAGGAGAGAAGCAACCTAGAACTAAGGAGAAACTTCATGACAGTTAGAACAATTAACCAGTGGAACAACCTGCCTCCAGAAGCGGTGAATGCCCCAACACTGGAAGTTTTCAAGAAGAGACTGGACAGCCATTTGTCCGAAATGGTATAGGGTTACCTGCCTGAGCAGGGGGTTGGACTTGATGACCTCCAAGGTCCCTTCCAACTTTATTATTATTATTATTATTGTTATTATTATTATTGTTATTATTATTATTATTATCTGTATGGATCCCATCTTGATGGTATTTAGAAGGGACTAAAAGATCTGATTGTTCTCACAGGACTAGGATGGATGGAGCCCCTTGTTGGCGATGGTTTTCTTATTTTTGGGGGGGTTGCCTGTCCATACTTTCATCTTGTTCAGCATTTATTATGTCTTGCATTTGTTAATTTTGTTTTACCATATTATGCCCAGAATTGGCCTTGAGTCAAGTATTACCAACATCAAACAAATAACATAAATAACAACATAATTAAGCACCTACTTATAAACTTGACAACAAAGGACACTGTAGTTTCTCCTAATCTGTTGTGATTGTTCTCTTCCAACTTCCTTCCTTGTCTACATTTTTTTGTTTTGATGCAGTGTGAGAGGATGAACAAGTAGATGTCAATTAATGCAAGAAATAGAAAGTGATTTAGCATAGCATGAGGCAAAATATATAATTTCACTCTTTACCTTACACCCAAACCAGGGACTTGACATCAATTATTGCTATTTTGGAGTGTCTAAAAAGAAAAGAAAAGAAAACAATAGTAGACCTCTGTGGTCATATTTATTTTCCATATATTGATTGCCATAAAATTTTTGCCGCAGTGCCTCCAGAAGCAACAAAGCTAATCTTTAAGTTGCTAACAAGAGGCAAATGAAAACAGGGCTCATGTGCATCTCCATGTAAACCTAATCATGATACAAATATACCCTTGTGATGCTCAGTGTCCCACAAATTTATTATCTATGAATGAGATAAATTTAATCAATTCTTAAAGGTACTGATATTAAAGTGGTTTCTCATTGCAGCCATCAATTAATTTTTCCTTTCAAGCGTTACTTGATGAGAAAGTTAATTTAGCACTGTTGGCAGTGAATTTTTCATTTGACAATTTATGACAAATCTGATTGGAAAAAATAGTGGAATTAAAAGACTTTTTTTACTTTCTTAGACAAAAGTTAAAACAATAAATTAAACATTTTTATGGGACATGTAAAAATTTTAAATCTGTTACATTTCGGCCTATTTGGGGGCAAAATCAGTTGCAGGTGAGATCAGAATAATGTTTATTGCGAATTCCAAGAAGGTGTGAGCACATTTCCTTTGCTTCTAATCCCAAGTCAGCCCTATCTCATGCCATTCTTCTTTTGCTGTACTCCTTGTTGCACTGCCATATTTGGTGACTGTCTTTCCCACAATGTAGGGAAGGAGAGCAGCCACATAAGATCAGAACAGTACCTATTTATGCTTCCAAAGATGGCTGCTACATGGTAAGAACTTTTCTTTTTCCTTACGTATGATCTGCTGATTTTACTGCCAATGCTGATTTTCTGGCAGCGCTGGATTTGAATGACAGCACTAAGAATGATCAAAGACAATTTTTAGATGACCGTGGATCCAGTTGGAAAGGGGAGTCTTGAACATTCCAGTTCTCTCTGGAAATGATTGAAAAGTCGCTGGGCATATACATATTTCTGTCAGCAATTTCATTTTCTTAAGCAATGCCTGGGATCTTGGCTGTCACTTTTTGAATTTATCGTTTTGTTTTTGGACTGTGAAGAACTCTCATTTGACTTATTTCAACATGAGGCTCTCATCAAAAGATTTCTGTAGTTTTTGAATTTGCAAAATATTTGGAATTTATCTTTTTTGAAATTTTCTTTTTACCTTTGATTGAAATATACAGAAACAGTTAGAAAACATCCCTTTAGTTTCCTTCTGCTTCAGTGTTCTTTGCTCCTTGATCAAGTTTCACAGACTCAGAAATGCTTGAACAGTGGCTGAAACCTAAAAAAAGACGATTGGGTAGTATGCAGCTTCTAGCTGAACATCTCTCTCTAAAAAAACTTTATCCAGACCAAAGACGTATTCTCACAGTTGGAGAACTAACTGAGTTCATTCCATCTGTTTTTCTGAAGTTTAAGCCTGCCTATCCCTTACAATATTAGGACTGATTGAATGGAGAAAAGACAAATTTCTATTTCCTATGAAGATTGAGGGAGACTGGATGGATTTATTACACCTAAATAGAAACCACTTCTGTTTGGACTTTGATGGGAAGATAGACTTATTATAGAGACTGAATCTATTTAATTACACAACAAATGGATAAGAGATGGCATTAAGAAAAAAAACATGTATAGTTCATCCAAGATGAACTATTTTTAATTTTTGGGATGATTTGAAATAAATAATGCTGTGGTAAACTTTCTAATAGTGGATTACAATAAGAGTTTATTAACAGAGAGTTTTGAAACTTTAATTTTGTTTTTTTTTAGTATTTTTCTTCTTCCTGTTAACTATTTTTTTCACTAATATAATATATAGAAGACATCAATAACTTACAAATAGACATATTAGTTTAAAAATTGGGGGGTACATGTGGGAACCAATGTCATAGTAATGTATTAATCAGCATTCAATTAGTAGGGATAATATGTGCATATGTGTTGGGTTTTTTTTTGATGCACCAGTTTTCTTTTTTAATGTCTTGATTTTTTGTGTGTGGGGGGGTGTTGTAATTTTTGTCCTTTCTGTGGATTTTTTGGAGTTTTGTATTTCAACCTTGTCTTGAATAAAATAAAAATAAAAAAATAATAAGACCAGAATTGTGCCATTTGTCTCATGATTCACATTTCAAGCAGGGTATGGATCAGCAATAACAATATTAATTTCAGAACTAGCATATCAGGACAACCGTTTGTCTGAAATGATATAGGGTTTCCTGCCTGAGCAAGATGTTTGACTAGAAGACCTCCAAGGTCCCTTCCAACTCTGCTGTTGTTATTGTTGTTGTTTCCTGATGACTCAACAATAGGTATATAGCATCTTTACTAATCAATGGAGAAAGTTCCCTCGTAGGTATTAAATTATAAAATTTCATAATAGAAGCAAATTTGTTGTTCAGGATTCTTTTATTTGGATCAGTGCATATTCAGAGATATCCTACTTACACACATTTAATAAAAACTTTGTCTGTAGCATACATTAGGAATGTCATGGACACAGAAATGTCTCTTGGCATGCTTCATTATAAAAACAAGTTATTTCTTAAACATATAGCTGTATTTTGAAATATATCCTACCAAATTTATTGTTTTAATTTTTTTCTAAAAAATAGATTTTCTAATTCCACAATATTTTTTTCAGTCAGAATCTTCATAAATTATCAATGAAAGATTCATTGCCAATAGTGCCAAATTAATTTTCCCATCAACAATTCTCTTTTGCATCATTGACTCTATTGTTTTCTTTTCAAAGTGTTTTTCTTTGGAGGTGCTTTTTGCTTGTTCATTTAATTTTTCTTGCCACATTTCTTTTCATATGACTTTTTAAAGTTATATCATATCTGTTGTGTCCTGAGCCTGCAGAAGCAGGCTCAGGACGCTGCAACAGTCCCAGGCAGTTGCACAAGCTGCCCGGGACCAGATGGAGTGGCACTGGCCCTGCGCGCATGTGCAGGGCACGAAAGTGCTCTGAAGATGTATCCTTTTGGTCCAGGTCTCTGGGTTGTTAAGAGAGGCCTGTGTGCCTCGCAGAGGTCCTAACAGTGGCCTGGGCAGGATTTTAATGGATGGGGAATCACCCCATACATCCACGATCACTACAGAAAGGGAGTTACACCAGGGGTATCCAAACTTTCCACAACTGACAGATAGTGCTCCAGACAGGGAGACTGACCGGGGGTATTCCAACAATTCACAAGACTCTAGTGAACTAGAATTCAGAGGGGAACCAAGGCCCAATTCTGTAATTGCTCCCAAAAAAAAATCAGTGGGACAAAGGATAGCCAGAGAGGTTTCTCCTGACTCTGACATATGGGGCACATCCTTAGGGGGGTTTGGACTGGGAAGCAACCCCAACGCCCAGCACACTTCAGCTGCGGGCAGGGGATGCGAATACTGTCCCTCCCAAGAAAGGTCCATTGTGGAATTGGGGACTACCACCCCGCCACAGTATGCTGCCTGGGACGGAGAGGCCCCAGCCATTCCACAGAGGGGCAAGTCAACCAGGTCATGGGATCAGCAAAGTCCTGGCCTGCTGAGCCTGGTGGGCAAGCAGGCAGGCCAGGCAACAGCTCCAGGGGCATCTGGAAGTGTAAGGCAGCAACGCCCGGGCCCATCTAACCTAGTGGGCGAGCAGGTGGGCCTAGCATCATCATCAGGTCCGAGAAGGTCGCAAAGACCTAAACGGCCACCCAAATACCTCAGGGAATTTGTTAACCTGCAGTCCAGTTTTCGGGGAACGAATTAGTGGATCCCAGAGAAGAGGGGCCGTTTGGCTCCTCATTATTTTTGTTTCGGATACGTTTATTCCCAAAATGATAAAGAAGGTGTTAGCTCAAACCCAACAGTGGGTAATCCACATTCAATGCATTTGATGCATGGAAGTATAACATCTTCACGAGAGACATCGTGTGAGCAGGGATGGGTATGTTCCCCTCTAGGGGGGAGGGGTGTTGTGTCCTGAGCCTGCAGAAGCAGGCTAGGGACGCTGCAACAGTCCCAGGCAGTTGCACAAGCTGCCCGGGACTAGACGGAGTGATGCCGGCCCTTCGCGCATGCGCAGGGCGCGAAAGTGCTCCGAAGATGTATCCTTTTGATCCAGGTCTCTGGGTTGTTAAGAGAGGCCTGCATGCCTCGCAGAGTGCCTGTGTTGTTCCTGTTGTGAACAATAAAGTCTGTTGTTAAAGGATGAGCCTTTGTCACTCCTCATTCCTCACAGGACATAAAAATATCCTTATATCCTCTTTCCTCTGTATCAGTCCACCACTTGTTTTGTTTTATTTTGTAATTCTGGTTCTTATTTACTTATATCATTTCTGGTTGGTCTTTTATTTTATATTCATCAAATTTATTTGAAGAATTAGTCTTTGGGAACAGTCCCACTATTCACTGCTCATGTTATCCATTTGATTTTTTTTTTCCTTCTTAGTAAGGCAATTTATTTTGATACTTCTAAGTGTTTGAGGTGAAAAAAATAGAAATAATTTACTTGGGTTTCACAAAAAAACAGATTTTCAAAGCTTCTTAATTCACAGCACTGTCAAAACAAAAAGTGCCAGGTTTTTGTTTGTGGGATTTTTTGTTTTTGTTTTTTGTTTTGATAAATTGATACTTGGTTACAATGACAGGAAGAGTTGACCATGATGGCTGAACACTCTGGGAATAATAATCCCAAACTATCTGGATAGCAGATTGGAGAATACTGGTTTCATTGATTTCTGGTTTGCTATGTCAGTTGTGGCTTACATTTCGTGGTAATGTTTCTATTAAAGCTGTTCTATTAAAGTGTTTCTATTAAGCTGTTTTCAATTTCCAAAATGAGCATTTTCAGTACTTGGCAGAGCCATTTTACTTAAATAGCTAAGGAACAAATTAAGATACACAATCATATTCATTTCCTCACAGAACAAAATTCTGTACACAGCCCAGTTTATATCAACTATGGAGGCTATAAAATGCTCTCTATTTAATATCTCCTCAAATGATCATACAGTGGCTTATTAATCCCTTTCATTTGCCCTGGAGTAGTATGATTTTTTTTTTTAACCCAAGAAGAGTAATCTTATTTCTTTCTTCTGTGCAGGCTGGCATGGCCTTGACTTATGACCCTGCAGCTACTCTACAGAATGGGTGAGTAACATATACTTTACTGTTTTTAATGGCATTGTGATATTTTCTAAAATAGTTTAAATTGTTAATACAATTTCAAAGCAAGTCAACCACAGCAGTATTATTTGAGACAACTTAAAAACGTGTTAAGCAGGAAAAATCATTTTCTCTCATTTATTTCTAGACTATTAGTTATGAATTGAGAATGATTGAACTGAATTTTAAAAAGATTTGCTTCAGTTTTCTATTCCCTGATGCTAAATTATTGACATTGGCCAAGTCATTCAGGGAGGCAGGCTATGAATAGGAGGTAAGTATGTTTTAAAGAATCTTGAATATTCAGGCAAGAATTATCATTCATTTATTCATCATGTATGGATGGCATTTATATCTCACAGTGGAATAGTCATTTTGTTCCTACAACAAGCACTCTTATAGGTAAGCAGAACTGAGAACAGATTGAATGAGTCAATATAACTTGTAAAATCCATAGTTAGGTCTTAAATATGAATCTCCCTGTTCAAAGATCAAGTCAACCATTAGATTAGTTTTTCTCTTCAGAGAATAGCTACCAGATTTTTATGGAATAATGTGAATATCAAAAGATAGCCTTATTTTTGTTTGTTTAGTTATTTGTTGTAATTTCATACAGATGCCATGCTTGACAGTGTTTTGGAATCAGAAATGGAGGCAAGTTATTCCAGCATGGCTCACCTAGCACATTACACAAGATTATTTTGCTTCTCCTTATGTTTTTCAAGTACTAAGGACATAGTCTTAGTGTAGATCCAATCAATCAAGACCTCTATATAATTATGGAGGACTTTCTAAAATGCAATTCTAAAAAGGCTTTATATTTACTTTTCAGTTGTGATAAAGCCAAAGTTGAAGAGGGTATAAAAAAACCTCCAATATTTCTAAAATAAGCAAAAGTATCAGTTACAACCACCTTTACCCTGCAAGCCACTAAAAAGTGAGCAACTTCTGAAACATTCGGAGCAGCTAATTCCCATGTAAGAAGATACAAGATTGTACTCTAATTTCAGAAAATTAAAAATGATCTTGCTTCAAAAGTAATGCAGAAACCAGTTCAATCAATCACAATAAAAATGGAAGGGACCTTGGAGGTCTTCTAGTCCAACCCCCTGCTCAAGTAGGAGACCTTATACAGTTTGAGAGAAGTGGCTGTCCGGTCTTTTCTCCAAATCCAAAAATTCCTCCAATTCCTTTCTTCTTATGGGTGCAAAACAATCCATTAATTTTCCCCTATAGAATGTTTAGATAAACTACTGTTTGTGCAATGCAATTGTGGTTGGGCTTAGTTATGACTTTAAATAGGCACATTTATCTGTTGGAGGTGATTCCTGGAATTCCTTCCCATTAATTAGGACTCCTGGGAACCTCTCTTCTGGGATCAACTGTTATATTCCTAAGAATGCTATATAGGTTTTTTTTGGGGGGGAAGGATGCTTTTCAGCTGTCCCAGCCTGATGATGGAATTAGTTGAAATGACAAAATTGACATTTTTCATCAGGGACAAGACAAGAAATACTTTTATTAAATACCCAAAAAAAGTTTTATGAATTTTTTTTTTGCTAAAAATGAAAACAATATCATTTGTGATTTATGGATTTGTTGATTAAAAAGGGTTGAACAATGGGAGGAAGAAAAATATGATGTAATTTAAAAGAGGGAATTGTGAAAATTTGCTTGCCAGCTGCTACATAGAAAATTAAGAGTCACTTTTTTTTACATTCTCTTGTTTCTATTTACTTTTTCTTCCTCATAATTTTCTCACTTTTTCACTTTACTTTTTTATTGAATTTTACTTTATATTTTATATATGAGAAAAACCTCTAATAAAATTATTATTAAAAAGAAAGGTGAAGAAAAAGTAAAATACAAATAAATGATCATGACAAATGATGTCATGGAGTGATAATTTTCTGGTATAGTATAGTTAGCTGTAAATGACTGAATGAATTCCATCTCTTTAACAGACAAAAATTACTATTAAACTCTAAACATAGGAATGACAATACAGTCTAAATCACCAAGTAAAATATAGACTATAATAAATTCAATCCATAATAATAAAAATCTTGATAATCTGAAAAATTAAAATATAAGCTTGATACATAAAGAAATGAAAAATGTGGATCTGCTATCAATTCTTGTATTAGTTTGTAATCCAGGATTTGTTTTCTGTTTAATTTGAATTCTATGCTAGTTTTGCAGTTAATAAGATATATTCCTACAATTTAATTAGCCATTCTTCCACTGACAAGATCAATGTTTCCAATAAAAAGCATATAATATCCTTGCAGCAGTTAGCAAGAAAATAGTTAATATCAGTATACTTTATAGGAATATGTGGTTTGATAACGCTTAATAAAATTATGGTAGGCTGAAATGCGATTTCAGTTTTAAGATTATTTTCATTCTAGTAAACTTCATTTTTCAGAAATATTGAGCTTTATAGCATTAATAACTATATATGGAAAAAACCCAATCAGTTATCTAAAGTGTTTTAGAAAATGTATTATTAATTCTAGCAATCAAAACTGTAGCAGTGTACAAGTTCATATTGTTACATCTCTGTCATTGCTTTCAAATCCTGCATCCTTTCAATTTTTGTCTTGTTTGGATTTTTAACCATGCTTTAACAATTTTTAAATGAGACCCAGAAAATGTACTGAATGTTGCACTCTAACATGTTCAAATTCAAACAATATTTTTCAGTATCTTCCTTTATTGCTGCAATTCTATACTATGGTTTACTTCAGTTTACTATAATACTTTTTTGAAAATGCTAAGAGCAAAATGGTTTCCTGAATGAGCTCTGGTGTCTGAGTTCATAGGCCATCTTAAATCCCCAAAGTAACTGCAGAAATGGCTACTTTATGGTCCAGTAAGCACTTCTAATAAAGTGGAATCATTCCTTTGGCAGAAGAGACTAACAGAGATCCTGGCCTTAGGATATGAGAGATAAGTATGGGACTGGGTGAGGAAAAGGGAATATGATAAACCTCCAGGTGATTTCTTCTAACATAGCAAAATGTCCATATTTTTTTTCAGGGTTTTTTTTTTTTGGCATAGCGATTAATGTTTTCAGAGTATAATTTTAATGAAACTACCGTGTATATAAATAGCAAGGGGAAATCTAGGAATTTTCCTTCCATGTTTGTTTGTTTGCAGATATCTTTTACATCATTTCCTCAAAACAAACTAGGTGTTTAGAAGAACTGATATTAATTCCCTACCTCTGCTAATACTGTGTGCTGCAGCTACAAAAAAGCCAACACAGTGCTAGGCTGCATTAACAGAGGGATAGAATCAAGATCACGTGAACTGTTAATACCACTTTACAATGCCTTGGCAAGGCCACACTTGGAATATTGCATCCAGTTTTGCTCACCACTATGTAAAAAAGATTTTGAGACTCTAGAAAAAGTAAAGAGAAGAGCAACAAAGATGATTAGGGGACCGGGGGCTAAACATATAAGGAATGGTTGCTGGAATTGGGTATGATTGGTTTAATAAAAAGGATAGGGCTGACATGATAGCAGTGTTTCAATATCTCAGGTTGCCACAAAGAAGAGAGTGTCAAGCACCTGAAGGCAGAACAAGAAGCAATGGATGGAAACTAATCAAAAAGAGAAACAACCTAGAACTAAGGAGAAATTTCCTGACAGTTAGAACAAATAATCAATGGAAGTTGTAGATGTTTCAACACTGGCAGTTTTAAAAAAGAGATTGGACAACCATTTGTCTGAAATGTTATAGGGTTTCCTGCCTGAGCAGGGGGTTGGACTAGAAGACCTCCAACTTTACTACTACTACTAGACCTCCCAGGTCTCTTCCAACTTGTTGTTGTTGTTGTTCTTATTATTATTATTATTATTATTATTATTATTATTATTATTATTATTATTATTATTATTACTACTACTACTACTACTACTACTACCACTACTATTACTACTAGCTTTTTGTATGAGTTCACAAAACATACTTTATTTTAGCCTGGTATATTTATACTTCCTGTAACAAGGCATTCTGCCAAACCAGATGACTGGGTTAAATAAGTAAGCTGGGCATTTAGTGATTAATAAATGCATGGCTACTTTCTCAGCTGAAATTAGTATTGAAGCCCTATTCACAACTTTAATTCAAGAACTTTCAATGCTGTCTGGACTACATATGGCAGTCTAGTTTGGAGATAGAAAATTTATTTTATGTATTAAATTAATTAAATTTAGTTTCTAGCTCATTTTTATTATCCTGATTCTGTCTACTTTCCCATTTGCTCTATTCTGTTTTGATACTCTTTATCACATGCAGGGTTTTTTTTTGGTAAACATTTTATTAATTTTCTAATTTTACAATGATAAATACTTAATAAGCAACGTGTTGTCTGGGTCCATTGGTAATTCAGAGGTACATATTAATTTTCTCAGTCTAGTTCCAATACTACACTATCCATTGTTTCCTTGATCCTCTCTTCTTCCGATGGTATGTATTTTTCCACACTGGGCAAACACAATTCTTATTACTGTTAATACATATACAATTAAATATAGACATTTTCATCACATTTTTCTGGTAATATACATAATATCAATAATGTCAGTTTATAATATCTTTTCTAGCCAAAACATATCTCAATTGCATTTGCACTTAAAATCTGTTTGTTCTATCAGTATCCTGTTTTTCCCGCTTTTTAAATGTTCAAAATATCTGTATCACATAATTTTCTCATAATATATTATATTTAAATAATGAAAAGCTTCCCTTATTCAAACCCTTTTAAAATTTTCATATTTCCCATCTCATAGTTAGAAATCCTAATCCTCTAATAATAATATTTTTATTTCTAACAGTTATCTATTTTCTTAACCATATTCAAACATCTGTTTAATAATATAATATTTCTATCACTTATAGTTTTCTCATAGTAAATTATATTTGGGTAACCAAAAGTTTCCATTATTCAGATCCTCTTGGCATTTTCATATTTCCCTTCTCACACCAAAATATAGTATTATAGTTGCATATCCTATCTTTCTAGTTATAGTACTACTTTTATTTCTAACAATTATCTATTCTCGTAACCATGTTCAAATATCTATTTAATAATATAACGTCCCATCAAATGGGTTAAAACCTATATTTTCTTCAGTCTTACTCTGGTTTTCTTCCTTTGTCAACTAACTTTCCAAGACAATGCATTTGAGTCCTCAAATAGTTCTTCCCCTATTTTTGTGTATATTGTTTGAAGTAAGAAAGGCAATTTGATTAAAGTATTTTTGGAAGAACCCTCAGCCCATTTATTTTCATTAAGCAGTCTCCTTCCTTCTCCAATTTTTCACAGTTCTCCTGGTAGCTTTATCTTCCGTTCAATCAGCTCTTCTTCTTTATCCTCAAATGTGTTCTGAGATCTTGACAAGTAAGATATCTTTTCCATTTCCAGTATTATTGCTGCATCTTCTAATTCTTCGTTTGTCTGAGTCTGTCTGTTAATTCCTTCCTTTAGGTCCTCCATCTTTGGATCTGCTTCCTTTAATTTTCTTTCTATTTTCTGGTTTACTGATTCCTTCTTTGTAGTCATTTTCTGAATTTGTAAGTTTAGATTAGAAAGTTGTTCTTTTATCTCCTTTGCATTATTTTTAGTCTCATCATGAACTAAGACAATTGTCTCTTGTATTGATTTCAACACAGGAAGAATTTCTTTCTGAGATTCATCAACATTTTCTTTTTGTATGTGAAGCTTGGGGTTTTGGAGACAAATGTTAGAGATGGATTTTTACCATTTAAGACTAAGTGCAGAACATCCATTTTGTTTTTGTATGTGGTCTTTATAGTCCAATCTATTTTGAGATTTAAAAAGTTTCAGTCAATTGTCATTTTAACTCCAAATTATCCAGCCAGATGATCTGTCCATCCTTAGGCCTCTCCTGAACGAATATAAACAATGTCCAGATTTTTCTGTCCAATAAAAAACATATCCTTTCTGTCCACTGAGAAAAAATTAAAAGTTATTCATCAATCAAAAGTTTATAGTCCAAAGTGTTCATCATTTTGATCAGTAATGCCTGTTTCTTCTACAGGGGATTAGTTCCACAACACAGCTCTAAAAGTCAGTTATTATTTATATTCATAATCAAAGCAGGCCAATTTCAAACTAATTTATTGTCTCTGCCATGCAGATAAGCAGCCCAAGAGGGGTTTTTTTCCTTCTCCAGCTGCAGTCTTCAAAAGTGGAAGTTTCCAAGGACACCTAAGGTCTTATCTGAATCTGGGCTTCAAGCCAAATTTCCTTTAAGTATAATAAATTGTAGTGCCGTGATTCACCACTAGATGTCATTAACGCCTTTTTCCAGCTCCAAACTTATATTGCAAGCTTTTCAAGTCTCTTTTCTAAAAAAGTCTCAAAAGCACTTTTAGTTGCCCAATTTCAAGCCTATTTATTTATACTGATTCCAAATTAATGTTATAATTTTCTCTGTTTTCCTCCAAGCAGTTAGTTTACCACTTTTTTTCCTGAGAGAATGGGGTGGAAATTCCCTTTCCCTCTCTCATCGGTAAGAAGTCTTTGTTTTGGGTATGTTTTTCCAGGAAAAAGTCTTAAAGCTATAAAGAGAGGATAGAGTCTCACCCAGTTTCATCCATGTTGTTCAAAAGTTGCTCGTTAGTGCTTATTTCCTTTGGTTGTCAGCAGCTTCTGACTGGTTACACAAATGTAGCCAGTCTTTCCCCTGCCAGTTTGGAGGGCTTCCTTGAATCAAACAGAAGGGCCATCGCCTCTCTACAGTCAACGAGGGTACCCTCCTTCTCTGGGGTGACTTTCAACCCTTTTTAGGCTCCCCAGCAGGCAAAATCAAACACAGAAGATGAAGCCCCATCTTCCTGTGTCCGTTACACCATGACGTCAAACTGGAAAGTCACCACATGCAGTGTTTAAACATATCATTAGGTAGAAGGAAGTGACCATTACACTGAATGTGGTCCTCAAGCCCTAAAGCTTAATAATTTCTGATATATACAGTAGATAAATGCACAGACAGATAGGACCACCACAGATACTTTGGTTTATAACACTTCACCCTACAATACCCAAAACTGTAATATAGGCATATAAATTATGATTTATAGGGGTGGGGCTCCAAAACCTCTGCCAGCTCTGTCCAGTTGTGTTGACTTCAATCAAAATTTAATCTAAGGTCTTAGCAGTAATGTAACAACAATATAAACAAGTATTTTAAATTATGGTTGAAAATATGGATAACCAAGTGAATATTTTTTCTAAAAAGACTGCTGCTTTAAAAATTGGAAAATCATTTTGCAAGATAAGCCAAGTCTTTAGGGTTAGCGTTAGGGTCTGATTGTCTGCTTTTGATTTGGAAAGTTCTGTATCAGATGGAGTTGTGAAAGAGAGAGGCAAGATATTTAAAGAACAGAAGAAATGCACAAGATATATGAACATGGTAAAAGCAAGGATGGTTTACAAGGAAGAAAGGTATGAGTGATGGTGGCGTACATTTGATTTAGTCAGTTTACTTCATCCTTTCTTCCCTCTTTTGACCATAGTCATGTACATTAATAATTAAAGACAATGTATTAGAAAAAATACATGTTTAATGTCTGTTTCATGTAACTTCAATGATAAATAAGCTCAGTCACAGATCTTTCTGCTTTGCTGTTAGTTGCTGTTCAACAATAAATTTCCAAAGTCCTGAATACAAATGGAATAGTAAGTCTGATGCCAGATGGGAAGCAATTAGTGTTGCTGTTAATTTATCATTCTCTATGGCCTTTTCTATTAATTGGCTGTAAAAGAGCATATTGCCAGTAAAGGGAGGGAAGTAATCTTTCATTGATTAATCCCATCTTCTATTGATAAATGTTTACTGTACCTAATCTGCATTGCCATAGAAACCTCATTAGAAGGGAAAACACACACACATACATACACACACACACACACACACACACACACACACACACAAAAAAAAAAATCAAGGGGTAGGGTGGGGAAAGCCTGAAATTCATTTTGATTCAGCTCTTTGGAGTTCAGGAATTTTCTAGGGTAGGATTTTGGTATACTTTGAAATAGGTGAAGATACCAGGAAATTCATAATAATGGTTGCAATATGCTTAGTCAGGCATTTAGAAAGCAATCATCTTTGATATTTTCTACATTGCCTCTAGATTTTTCGAGGCCTCTGTGTTAGTAAAATTGCATTTGAGGAGAGATTGGATCCTGTTGACATATAGAGACATATCATATTCATGTAATATCCTTGGCATGATAAGAAATTGGTTGCAAGTCAACTGTCTAATCCAGTTTATAGTCCTAGAATTCCCAGATGTGCTTTGTCCATATCAAAGTACTAATTGTTAGCTTTTCAGATTTGCCAAAGCTGGCTAAATGCCAAACCTGATCTAAACAGAGGAGGTTTCATGACTCCTTGGGCGGAAAATTTGATGTCCTGGGAATAAAACATTTCACTTTATAAAATGTTTATTATCTGCCTGTCTGTCTGCCTGCCTCTCTCTCTCTTTCCTTTTCCCTCCCCCCCCTCTCTTCTATCTAATCTAATCTATCATTTATCTTTTTCTTACTGCTACATCATGAGCAGCTTTTTGCCATCTCTTTCAAAAACAAAGGAAAAACAGAATCTTATCCTAAGCCATTATTTCATCCACCATGAAGATTCAGTCTTTGAAATCTTGAAATCAGTTCAAGTGAAGAGATGGGGGGAAATCATTTATTTTTCTTCTTCCTTAAACTTGTCTTGCATCTGGATAAAATACTTTATCATGACTTTTAAAAAAATCCACTATCAAGACTCTTGTGGCCTCATCTGTATAAAGGCATGTTATAGGACTTTTATTTCTAGGGTGTCCTTCCACATGTTCTGCTTTTCCCAGTACAAGGTCTACATACTATTTTGAAAGGATACACAATGTAATACACCATGTAATCCCAAACTTGTCCCCAACCTGCTATGAATCAACCTCTACATGTAAATTATTTCTGTGCTACAAATTTTAAATAAGTTTAGTAAGGGAATCTGTCCTGCAGAGGATAATAGATCTTTTCTCCTTGTTGTCAGCCATTTGATGGTGTCTTACCCTCGGCCACTCTATGGATCAGCACTCTCCATGCTCCTCTGTCTTGCACTGCCTCCTTCAGATATGCCATGGTTATCTCCATGTCATCTTTTACAATGTTCAGCCAGTGGATACTAGGGCAGTCCCTTCTCCTCCTCCCCCCCCCATCATTCTCCTTTTCAAAGGACTCAGCTCCCGTGACATGACCAAAGTATTACAGCCTCTGGTGATTTTGGCTTCAAGCGATATTTTTGTGTAATATTTGGTCAGACTCCTTTGTTATTTTTGCAGTTCATTGGATGCGTAATAGTCACCACCAGCATGCAGTTCAGAGATGTCCACCCTTCTCCTATCTGCCTTTTTCAGAGTCCAAATTTCACAGCAATAAGTAGCAACTGGAAAGATTATTGCATTAACTAATCTGCATTTGATAGGGCTGTAGTCATCACAATATTAGAGCCCAGGAAGATGAATTCCTTTATTGTTTCGATGGTCTCATCATCATCTGCACTCTGATCTCTGTATTTTTTTGCAGTTATCACTATCTTTGTTTTCTTGTTGTTAAGATGCAGTCCAAAGTTTTCACTTTCATCGTTGATTCCAGTTTCGTTGGTTTCTTGTATGTAGTATGTTTTTGGACTACTTCAGTGACTATTGTTTTTATTCCTCCCACAGCTCATCTGTCATTCTGTGAAATGGAACAGTTCAGATCTGTTCTTAACTTCAATTGCAGATTTCTGAATCATGGGTAGTCATTTGCAATACCTGAACTTTACCTTGGCAGCTAACAATTCATGGTCTGAGCCACAATCTGAATCTGGGAATATTTTCACAGTGAAGATGGAACTTTTCCATTTATTTTGCCATAATATGCAATCAGTTTGGTTTTGATGTTATTCATTTCGTGAAATCAAAGTATATAGTTGCCGCTTCGGTTGTTCAAACCATGTGTTCATTATGTTTAGCTGTTGTTCATGGCAGAGCTGAATCAGGTGTTCTTCTACCTCATTCGTTCACCAAGGCCAAACTTGCCTGTGATCCCTGTTTCTTCCATTTCTCTCACTTTTGCATTCAAATCTCCAATAATATAGACAATGACTAACTTTGTGTTTGTTTCAGAGTATCCTGAATTGCACTGTAGCATTCTTTGATGTTCTCTACTAGTGAGTCCACAGTGGGAGCATAAATTTGCATCATTTCTCATGTTGCAAGGTTTTTTATTGATACATATTGCCATTATTCTATCAATTTTATATGGTTCATCCTACTTTTTTATGCAGTATGAAATCCACTCCTCTTCTGATGGTATCAGTGCCAAAGTAGTATATGATATGACCATCAGTTGAAGAAGCCACAGCCAGTCCAATTAATTTCACTAATGACTAGTATATCAATGTTGAGCCTATTCATGTCATTCTTAACAATGTTAAGCTTTCCTAGGTTTAAGCCACTGACATTCCATGGTCCTAATTTGAAGATATTTGAACAGTGGAGAAAAGTCTTTTCACCAGGAGCTGTGTTAATGACTAGGAGGCCATTAGGATTTATTCCATCTGTGTCATTAATGCTCCTGGTACTATGATAGTTTTTTTGGTCTTCCTCTATAGTTTATTGGTACGTCCTAGCCAGGGACTCATTGCTCAGTACCATCTTTGAGCCAATCCATAAAATTTTGGGGCAGAGAAAACTGGAGTAGGTCACAGGTCTTTCACCAGGCCAGAGCCATATTGGACAGTATAATAGGATTGTACTGTTCATCTCCCCACCATGAAGAAGTCAGTTGGGCTTTGGGGAGATCTTTTCTATTAGTTGTCTAATCCCAGAGAATGATCACTCCCAAAATTAAATACCTGTTGCAAAAGGATAAAATATTTTGTTATCTTTTGTGCTATCAGCACTAAGCATCAAAGAATGCATTCTGATCCTGTATCCTTCACTCACCAGCTCTAATCACAGATGGAAATCCCACACTGCTTTATTGTTGAGACAAATCAAGGCTTGGAAGAGTGGTGAACTTTTCATTATGTTTACATAGTTTTCTACAGGTTACCATACTGGATGGAAATGCTTTAGTGCTACCATGGGTATGCTGAAAATCTGATACAATTATTTTGATAGTGTGGACCTACCTATAAAGACAATCTCAATGGCAGTATTATAGTTCATATTATATATGATTATATCAACTTAGTTATGAGACTTGAATCACATATTTCTGCTGGTTTTCATAGGGACAGAGAGTTGAGTGACTTCAAGGAGAGTATCATCAGCTCTAAATCTCTTCTCCAAGTGCCCTAAGCTTCCAGAAATAGGAAGTTGTATTGATCATATACTTTGGTACTCTCCTTAATAATCTCATTGGTCCTCAGGTCTGCCTTTTTCAATAGAGCTGTCCAATTCTATATTTGAGATTTACATATACAAAATCTTGCTACCTTTATTATTTAGTAAGACTTGCTAGTTCCAATTAGACGTTTTGAAAATTCTGCTTCAGTAATAAATTGGTAATATTTAAGTATTAATTTACCCAGGGGATAATATTTTTCTTGTATTATGCCTTGACATGTCATATCAGAAAAAATATTTTATTTTTATGAACAAACATCACCTCATTGTGAAGTAATAATAGTAAACATCTTTAAAAGGGTAAACTTTTTTCTGAAATTTGGCTTCTTTTTTAATGTAAAATTAAATGTTAAATATACAGCCTTCCGTAAATTATCATCAGTAACCCTGTAGAAATATAATTCTCTTATAGACATTTGTAATTCTGTGCAAGGTTTATATGTAAATGAAATATGGCAAATTTTAGTAAGACAATGAATAACAGTTGTTTAGGACTTGCAATTTTAAATAAAATAATTTATTTAAAGATATGATAAACAATAGTCGACCATCGACCATGGTATCCTTCTGCACCGGTTGGAGGGGCTTGGAGTGCAGGGCACCGTTCTATGGTGGTTCACCTCCTACCTCTCTGGCCGGTCGCAGTCGGTGTTCGCAGGAGGTCAGAGATCGGCTCCGAGGCCTCTTCCATGTGGAGTCCCTCAAGGGTTCGTTCTCTCACCTCTGCTTTTTAACATCTACATGAAGCCATTGGGTGAGATCATCCATTGACACGGGGTAAGTTATCATCAATATGCTGATGATACCCAGCTTTATATCTCTACCCCGTGTCACTACAGCGAAGCAGTGGAAGTGATGAACCGGTGCCTGGAGGCTGTTGAGGTCTGGATGGGTGCCAACAGGCTCAGACTCAATCCCGACAAGACGGAGTGGCTATGGGCTCTGCCTCCCAAGGACAATTCTAACTGTCCGTCCATTACCCTGGGGGGAGAAATTTTGCCCCCCTCGGAGAGGGTTCGCAACTTGGGTGTCCTCCTCGATCCACAGCTAAGTTTGGAACATCATTTTTCGGCTGTGGCGAGGGGAGCATTCGCCCAGGTTTGCCTGGTGCGCCAGTTGCGGCCCTATTTGGACCGGGAGTCACTCCTCACAGTCACCCATGCCCTTGTCACCTCGCGAGTCGACTACTGTAATGCTCTCTACATGGGGCAGCCTTTGAAGAATGTCCGGAGACTGCAAGTAGTCCAGAATGCGGCCACGCGAGCTGTCTTGGGTCTCCCAAGACATGCTCATATCACTCCAGCTCTCCGCGAGCTGCACTGGCTACCTATTGGTCTCCGAAAACAATTCAAAGTATTGGTTATGACCTATAAAGCCCTTTATGGCAATGGACCAGGATACTTATGGGACCGTCTTCTGCCTCATGAATCCCAGCGACCGGTTAGGGCGTATAGGGTTGGCCTCCTACGGGTCCCGTCAGTTAGACAATGTCATCTGGTGGGGCCTAGGGCAAGGGCCTTCTCCGTTGCTGCCCCAGCCCTCTGGAACCAGCTTCCCTCAGAGGTTCGTACTGCTTCCTCCCTCCTAGCTTTCCGGAAAGCACTGAAGACACATCTATGCCGACAGGCTTGGGACATATGAGCTGTGCTCTGCCCCTCGGCCCTAAGAGTGTCCCGCCACCAGCGGCTGTGAGCTGAATGTGTTTGTATGTTGTGTGAATGAAATTATTTTTTTTTAATTTTTAATTTAATTGTGTTTTTTAATTGTGTTGTTGTTGTGAGCCGCCCTGAGTCTTGTGAGAAGGGCGGCATATAAATTAAATTTAATTAATTAAATAAATAAATAGTCATAATGTATTCATAAAATTTTGACGGCATTTACAAACACAATGTTCTTCTCTTAAATTAATGCCCAGCAAGGAATAAAAATAAATAAAGCACATTTGCTCTATGATATTCTCTTTATCTTCCAAATATATAATATTCAGAATATGTCCTTCCTTGGTGGATAGCGGAACGGTAGACAACTAGAGCTTTTCAGAGCAGAGATGTTTCATGTCAACAACCAACATTTGATTAGTCTCAGGACAAAAAAGCACAGGCCAAAAAAAAATATTGTAAGAATAGTTAAGCTACAATAGCTGTAAGAAGAGATTTTAATTTCATGCTGACAAATAATAATCAAATGTGTTAAATGTCTTCTTCCTAGTATACAAAAATAACCTATGCATGCTTTCTGACTGAGAGTCTACAGCCAACATTTAGTCAAGAATGCTTGTCAAGCCATATCTAGCTGTAACGATATGAATAACTGACTTTGGGACACAGGAGAAAGAGATGCAGAATAGACATGTGAAATAAAAAAACAGCCAAGTCTGCAAAAATATTGAGGGTGTGGCAAACATCTTAGAAGGGAATACCTAGCAGGAAGCTGGCAGGAATAGCCAACACTCCAGAAGATAGGCTTAAGATACAGAAGGATATTGACTTGAACATTGGGCCCTATGTAACAAAATGAAATTCTATGGTGAAAAAGTAAGATAGACAAGAAAAAACAAATGCACAGGTATAGTATAGTTGGTACTAATGCACAAGTATAGTATACTATAGGTAGTAATTATAAGAGGAATCTTGGTGTCCTAGTGGACAATAATTTAAATATGAGCCAGCAGTGTGTTGCAGCTGCCAAAAAAGTCAATGCACTGGGCTGCATTAACAGAGGAATAAAATCAAGATCAAGTGGAGTGTTAATACCACTTTATAATACCTTGGTAAGGCCACACTTGGAATACTGCTTCCAGTTTCAGTCATCATGATATAAAAAAGATGTTGAGACTCTAGAAAGAGTACAGAGAGATAACAACAACAACAACAACAACAATAATAATAATAATAAAGTTGGAAGTGACCTTGGAGGTCATCTAGTCAAATCCCCTGCTCAGGCAGAAAACCCTATACCATTTCAGACAAATGGCTGTCCAATCTCTTCTTAAAAACTTTCAGATTAGGGATTGGAGGCTAAAACATATAAAGAATATTTGCTGGAATTGGGTATGCCTAGTTTAATGAAAAGAAGGACTAGGGGTGATATGATAGCAGTGTTCCGATATTTGAGGGGTTGCCACAAAGAAGAGATGGTCAACTTATTTTTCAAAGCACCTGAAGGCAGGACAAGAAACAACAGATGGAAACTAATAAAAGAGAGGAGCAACCTAGAACTAAGGAGAAATTTCCTGACAGAACAATTAATCAGTGAAACAACCTGCCTCCAGAAGTTATGAATGCTCCAACACTGGAAGTTTTTAAGAAGAGACTGGACAGTCATTTGTCTGAAATGGTATAGTTAGTACTTCATGTCTGAGCAGAGGGTTGACTAGAACAGGGCTGTTCAACCAGTAGTATGTGTATCACCAGTTGTACTTTGGCATGTGGCAGATGGTACACGACCCTCCTAGGCAAGTATAGTAGGGGAGGGGAATGAGCTGAAGTGACCCAAGCCTGAGGGAGAGGCAGCTGGAACTGCAGGTCTGCCGGGGTGCAGCAGAAGCCCCAGGATCACCGGCAGGATTCCAGCTAATTGGCATTTCTGGAAGGAGTGCCTAGCTGGAGGTAAACTGAAGAAAAGAGGGGGAGAGGAGAGGATATAAAAGGAGGTGGTTTTGACAGGAAAAGGAAAAATCACAAGGAAAGAAAAGAGGACAGAGACAGGGAAGAAGAAACTGTTGCTGGAAGAAAAGATCCCCTGGTTTGTTTTTTCCAACCAGGACAATGCAATCAGCATTGATGAAATGAAAAGTCGGGAGACGAGCATGTCGGAAAGGAGGTTGGTTTATTTCGGAAGCCAGTGGGTTCCTGGTCAACTGGCAGCTTGAATGAATTATCATAAGGATTTTTATACAGTTTTTACAGCATTTTGTAATTCAGAGGCTTGGTTTGTGTGCTTTGGTTATTGGAATATGTTAGTCTGTTTCACAAAGGCTAGCAATGAGTCCAAAGTGTTGCCTTCCGCAGGTTTAATCCCTTTAAACAAATGTAATTAGTTTTACCGCTTTATCTCTAGTCTGTCTATGGTTTTTAACAAGTTTTCCTTGTAGGTAAATAAGCTTAATTTAAGGTTATCGCTTTTCCCAATTGCTGGAGCCTTTCAGGCTCCAGTTGCTACTGAGACATGCCTGAGGCAGCTTAAATGAAAAAAAAATGTAGTCAGTGTTTCTTTATTCTCGGAGGGGTTTGTGAGCCTTTCTTGCTTTGTGCTTGATTCCTGTGTCTTTAGGGGTACAGTGAAGGGACTGTAGGGGGTGTATTCTTACTGCACTGTGGAAGGAGAGCTGAAGGCAGTGAGGAAGAAGAGGAAACGGGGAGAAGAAGAAGGGCCTACCAGCTAGCTGTTAATATGGGTAAATTCATCATACATTTGTCAGTGCAAAGGGAAAGTAATTCAGCAAAGGAACTGACACTGAAGAAATTAAAACTGGTACTTTTTTTTCCTTTTTTCTACAGTTTGTAATATTTGTTAGGTTATAGAATAAAATACAAAAGCAAATAGTAGGACATAGTGGGAAGGAAAAAGGGGGGAAAAGTGAGGGGGAGAAGGGAAAAAGAACAGACTTCCTCTTTTGCAGTAGAAGGAAGCGTTAACATTGAACTCAACTTTTTATTTTTCCATAATATTGTAAACTAGCCATTTCTATAACAACAAATGAATCTAATCAGTAAAACCCAAAATCCCCCCCTTTTTTAGTCATCAAGTTTTTTACACTTTGCTAAGCACTGGTGGTACTAGAATATTGTCATATCCTAAAAGTGGTACAATCTGTGAAAAGATTGAAAAGCCTTAGGCTAGAAGACTTCCAATATCTCTTCCAATTCTGTTATTCTATTCTGTTCTGGGACCTACTTAGTAACTTGAATTGTAAAGTGAGGGGAAAATATCTACTGTACTTTAAGACTTGGAAGGTGCTATTAATGTAATTTTACAATTAAATCAGAGCTAGTACTTTTAGATGTGCTTATCTGGATTATCTTGCAATGCTGACATAAGCTGGGTGTCTGAAAACACATGGTTATACTCCTCAGTAAGTCTAATAGAAATATGAGAGATTTTAGAACCAGCAGAATGTTTATGTTGGCACAAGGAAGTGATGTTCATAGATTTCTTCCATTCTATTAAAACTTCTTGGAAAACTTCTCTGCAGTTTGCAGGATCCCTTGAGCTTATAATGGAAGATTTTGATGAAAAGAGAATGGGCAAAATTAATTATTAACACTTTTTTTCATCAAAGCATCATCAGTGGAATTTTTCTTAATGTTCCAGCTGGCCCAAAGACATTGGATTCAATTGTAATTGAATTGAAATATGACAGTTTTAATAATATATAGCTGATATACATATTATCATAATTGTGCATCATTGATAATTGTTTATAATAGATTGGAAAAAAAATATATGTGGATGTAATTTCTTTTTACCTTGAAGTGATTATTAGAAGAAGTGATAATTAGTGTGGAAATTAGTTGGGGACACAGTTGTAGAATTGAGTTGACCAATGTTTTTCAAATTTTTTCAAATATGGTACTAATATATGGACTTTAACTCCCAGAATTCTCACAAAGTATGTCCACACTTCTTAAAGTTGCCAGCTTTAAATAATACTGCAATAGAGCAAAAGATAAAGGTGAAAATGGAGAAGAAGTAATTATGATTCAGTTGCAATAACTAAAGTAGGCATGCTTAGGAGCATGGATCTGCATATCCTGGGATATAAGAAAGCTGGAAATGAAATCTTTCCACCTCTGGAATTTGCAAAAATAATAAAATGGTGCAATGTCAGACTTCTCTTTTTTAAAAAAGAAAAGGCATGGGGAAAAGTAGGAGGCTCAAAGGAGGAGAACATTATGTGTGTAAGAGATAGAGACCCAATTGGACATGGTTTTTGCTAAAGTGCACTATTCTAGGTGAACATAAGTGCCTGAGATGTCATAATATTGGGGGGAGGGACTAAAATAGATCAGCAAAAGTGGTCGAGTAGATTTTAACTTGAGAAGCATGTTTTTAGCAGCCTAGAACTGTGTTTCTCAAGAGGAGTCCATGAAATATTTCAGTTCTATAAAGAGTCACTAAAAATTCCAAGAAAGATTCTAATAATTTTTTAAAAAAACTTTGTGTGCCACACCATGCTAGTGCTTGCAGTGGGGGGAATTTTTACATGCTGTGACTTGGCTGCTGGGCTGCCCCTTTGATGTTGTTATAAAATTTGTAAAATGTGTATTGCATTCAAAGTGCTGCCTTGTGAAGCTTTCATATTTTTTGTTATTTTTATGCAGGGGATCTTTGAGACCTGTAAATTATTTCAGGGGTTCTTCCAGGGTAAAACAAACAGACCTAGAAAGTAAAATATCAACATCAATATAATTGAAACCATTAAAGAAAATCAAAAAGGCACAATTGTTATTTGCTTAATTAAAAGTAAGGCAAATATAAGCAAAAAGGGTTGCTGCACATGTTTAAACACACCATGTGAACACTTAAAAATATTACTATAATTGAAAAGCTGTTTTTTAGTACATGCACCTAGTTTTGGTTGATATATTTAAAAATAGTGAATCTTTACAAACTTAATAATCAATAAAGGAGTATATTTGTAGCTCAGGGTTGAAAAGCCCTCTGAGCTTGGTTTTCTTGCTGACATTTCATTACCCAAATTAGGTGAAATCATCAGTGCACTGATGATGTTGTTTATTCATTTTTATTATGAAATTTATTTACAACCTATCTTGTATCCAACAACTCTGTGTACTTTACAACATAAAAAATTTATAACCACCATGTTTGCTTAATGAGTGCTGTAAAAATCTTACAGGGAAATATTGCAACATTCTAGGAAGTAAGAAGTATTTTGAAAAGACTTTTGAACTAGTCACTAAAAGAGCCAGGAGAAAGAGAGGTAACAACAGTAACAACAGTTAATCGCTTATTTTATTTATTTATTTATTTATTTAAATGATTTAATGAAAATAACATTAAATATGTGGAAATATATTTAATATATAGAAAAAACAATAAAGCTGGTTTTAAGTCCCATTAAAGGCTCAAACAAGGACAAGATATGAAGCTTTTTAATTTCACCCTAAAAACCTTATAATAATAGGCATGATAAGAAGGAAAGTCCTTAGTTTTTCTCTCTGTCTCTCTTTCTCTGTGTATGTGTGTGTGTGTGTGAGAGAGAGAGAGAGAGAATATAATAAAGAAATTGTAGCAATTAATTTCTTTATATGGTAATTAATTTCTTGTTGAATTTTCTTAAAAAACTTTTATGGCACTTTCAGAATATGAGAAAAATAGAAATGCATCTTTACTTCATCTTTGTGGCTGATTATATTATTTTCTATGGCTTGATATATTCCAGGTTGCTTGTCTTTAGTTCATAGAAATTATTTAATTTTCCACTACAGAATTTCACAGAGAAATATTAATTTTGGTAATTAATACAGCTGTCCTGACTTTACAATTATTTTTATATTTATAATAGATATGTATTTTAATTTATTTATGAAATTTATTTGCCAGCCATCTATCTCACTGTACAGGAATCTCTGAGACGCTTATGTCATAAACAACATGTAAAGCAATTATATTCTTCGGAGAGGAGCGGCATAAAAATTTAATTAATAAATAATAAATAAATAAATAAACGTGAATTAAAATTACACAAATGAAAATAAGCTAAAAAAAACAGTTGAGGAAAGAGGTGAAGCGCCTCTTCTATTAGTGTATCAACCACCTCCAACTAGCAGCTTCTTTCTGGACCAGCCTAGCCAGGTTTTTTTAAAAAAAAAACCAAGTTTTATTGGTTTTTTTCATTTTACAAACAAGTGCTTAAGAATCAACATGGTAGCAGGGCAATCAATTGTCCACAAAACAAAGTCGTACTCATAAAGTTCAGATTAAATCATTTAAAAAAACCTTTCTTTTCCCTCTAGTAACATATTATATTCAAGTTAATATATTTCAATACAACTAAATCAATCATAACAATCCTCAATAATCTTTCATCTAAATAGATCCACAAATCCAGATCCTGTATTAAGCTTAACTATTTCAATTGCTATATTCCATATTTCTAATCTAAATACATAATTAACACTTCGCATGTCTCCTCATTACCTTTTTATTTAACGTATTCAATAAACATTTATTAGTATCATTTCTTCTTTTTTCTTATTCTTCTTCCATTACAAAGTAGCTATCATTTCTAATAAAAAAAATATTAGTTCAAAACAGAAAAGAAAAAAAGAACAAAAAACAAAGACAAAACAAAGAAAAAAGAAAAAAAAATACCTTTCTATTTCTATTATACTTTGTCAATCAATCCCTCAATATCTGTATCAAATTTCTTTAACCTCCTCCCAAAATTACTATATCCAAAACATATTAATACATAGACAAACATCTTATTATTAAATTCAAACCTTTAATTAATTTTTATACACTCTAACATCTTATTTAACTGTCTTAAGCCATAAATCAGTCCATATCTTTTAAACCCATTACATAAAGCCTTAAGTCATACTCTTAAATTTTATTCTAGCTTTCCTTTTATGTCAGACAGGTTTCCATAACAACGCCTCTATATCAATGAACAAATCACTTTTTATCCCTTGTAGTATCATTTGGATCAAACAGAGACGTCCCCTTTTCTGTTTTAGAGACCTAGCTCCTTTGTAAGTAATCCCTTGTTGTTTTAAAGAGTCAAGTCTCCACGTTTGAAACTGTTGAATAGCAGGCTCAGTTATGTCCAACTTTGTAGATAATAGTTGTTTGCCCAAGCTACCATAGTTCTCAGTTCATTGAGCTTGTCTGTCCATTTCTATTGGTTTTAGGGTTGTAAGTGGTTTAGTTACAGTCCTTTTTAGTTCCTTGGAGATCTCATCAGCATGCATATGCGGTAGAGTGGAATCTTCTTTAGCTTTAGTTAATCCCGCTTCTGTTGTTTTTTGGTCTATAGAGTGCTCAGATAAAGTCTGGGGGTCAATTTCTAAATTCAAAGCACGATTTCTGTTTTTTATTTCCATAGTAAATTCTTTTATTTGTAAACGTATTTTGTCAGTAGCTTCATAAAGTTTTTCCAGTATAAGTTTATAGTCAAGTTGAACAAAGGGTTGCTCCATTTCAAAAATAATTGGAAACAGTCTGTATCATTTAGTAGAGGCTGTGTTCAAGGAACATTTAATCAGTGTCCAACCCCACCAGTACAGCTGTTAAATTTCTTTGTGTTTTTCCTTTTATGCTAATCTGAAGGTCAAAGTCAGTCTCACCATCAGAAAAGAGAGAGTTGCAATTTTAACTTTTTCCACAAGGTGTCCTCAGTAAGATATAAAATCTTCTCCCATAGACCAGAAATATTATAAACAAGATCAGAAAACACAGAAAGGAGAATTCTTCAAATGTAGACTAAGTCCAATAGTAGATTCAATATTAGAAAAAATTTCCAAGACCCCAAGTGAATAAAAAATAAATAAAAGAAAAAGAAAAAAAGTCACTTTAAATTAATTTAATCTATTTAAGCTTCTTTTTCCCACACTCGCAAATGCCGCTTTTTTAGAGCAGGGAAGTAATTTCAAAAGTGCTTTTCACAAGCACAAAAGAAAAAGGAGAACCAAGAGAGGGAAAGAAAAAAGTCTCACCTGGCTCAGCCACGGTGGTTCCTGTGCTTAGATGTTCTTCTGACTTCTGGTTACAGCGGTAAGGTGAACGGCCATTTTACTGGCCTTCTTTCCACTGTCAGCCCAAAGGAGCAATCTCAGGCCGTGGAAGAAGCTGCCGCTCTCCCACAGATGATGAGGACCTCCTCAGCGGTAGCTGCCCCTCCAAGGCAGCTTTTCGACCCGATTAAGGGTCTACTGGCAGCGGAGAATCAGCTGGCGAAGACAGCAGTCTCCTCGTGCAGCTGCGAGCGCCGCAATCCGGAACCTGGTCCAGCCTAGCCAGGTTTTAAGGACTGTCCTAAAGGCCTAAAGAGAGGGGGCAGATCTTACCTGTTTTGGCAAGATGTTCCAGAGAGTAAGAGCTGTGATAGAAAACACTCTTCTAGATTACACCAGCCGAAATTCCTTGACTGATGCTGTCTACAATAGGCCCATTCTGTCAGCACAAGTAAGGTGGGTCAATCAGTTCCACAATAATCTTGGGCCTATGCCATAAGGGGCTTTAAAGGTAATAACCAACATCTTGAATTACACCCAGAAGCAAATAGATGGACAGTTCAGATTGCATAATACTAATGGCCTCCAAAACTTTCTGAATACTGGATTATGGACCAATTTAGCTTCTGAAAGCTCTTCGAGAGTAGCTCCATGTACAGCGCATTGCAATAATTCATGTGGGAGATGATTGGCAAGTGAGTAACTGAGTGCAAGGTCTCTCAATTCAGAAAAAGGAGCAATTGGCGAAATATACAAAGTTGTACAAAAGCTCTCCTAGCCACAACTATAACCTGCTCTTTGATCAGGAGTTGTGAGTCTAGGAAAAACTCCAGGATGCACACTTAGTAGTACCACCCCATCTAGAATTAGAGATGATAAGCCTCTGGAGCCCAAGCTCTGCACTCTGTCTTACCAGGGCTGAGTTGAAGCCTGTTGTCTCTTATCCAGGCCCTCATGGCCTTCAAGCTTCACAAAAGGGCGGCCCAACATCACTTGGGTCACCAGGGGTGGATATATAAAGCTGATTATCATCAGCATATTGAGGCTATTTCATCCCATGGTGTCAGATGATCTCACCCAATGATTTCCTGTAGATGTTAAAAAAGAGTGGGTAGACTACTGAGCCCTTTGACATCCCTCTCACCCCTTATTAACACCAATTGGAATGACCACAGAAAATGACCAGTCCAATACTACACTAACCAGTCCTAAATCTCTTAGCCAGTCCAAAAGAATATCAAGGTTGATAGTATTGAAAGCCAAAATAGTTCAAGCTTCTTCTCTTATTCAATTTATAATGATATCTGCTTGAAATTAGCTCTTTATTAATTATTAATAATATTACCAAGCTATTCTGAAATGTTACCCTTTTAGTTAAAGGCTACATTTATATATAATGTCTAAACCACTTTTTTTCTTTTTTCTGAGAATTTTTAAAGGTAACCTATACAATACATTTCCTCATATATATATATGCAGTTCTTGGCATATTCGGGTCTTTTCCCGTGTAAGATTGAGAGTATCTTGGCAATGTTTTGACGAGGTCCCACTCGTCAAAACGTCGCCAAGATACTCTCAATCTTACACAGGAAAAGACCTGAATACGCCAAGACCTGCATACCTATACCCGTGAAAATCTACGAAAACAAAAACACTTCCGGCAAGCGAACGGGACAGACGCAAGAGGCTGGGGCTCCAGCCTCCCAGTCTGGTTTCACTTTGTCTAGCGTCTCTTAAAGAGATGGAAAGTTGCCCTGGAGGGGCAACGAAGAAAGAGGGATCTTTCAGGAGCTTGGATTTGGTGGCGACCAATCTAAGTGTGCTGAATGCCCCCTCTAAAGGGGCGGAAGAAAGATTGCCAGGGAAGCCTGAAGCAATCCAAGTTGCCTGCAGCCAGAAGTGAAGCTATGAAAAAAGCAGCTGATTTCCAACAAGTTATGTCTGGGTGAGCTGAAATCTTTTCCTCCTCCTTGTGCTTTAAAATATTGAGACCCTAAAAAGGAGAATCTGAAAGATAATGACCTCCAGAGAGGCTTTTGAGCGGCAAATTTAACATTAAGGGGAAATTTTAAATGAATAACAATTAACGGACTAAAGAGTTGATAAATAAGCCAATGAGGACATCTACTGGCAGAAAGTAAGAACTAAAGAAAGCAAAAACACAGTGACCTTGGAAAAGTGTGTGCAAAACAGAAAAATTGTTTCTAGCTATACTTGTTGATACTGGCTAAAGACTAAACAGATACCATTCAGGAAAATAAAAAAGAAAGGAGAACATTTTAAATATAAGAAGAGACTGGAGGAGGCAATTTTGTCTCACAATAGCAGATTCTTGATTACGCTTGGGACATAAGTCTAAGACTGTGAGTAACAAAATGAGTACATCTAATATCTCCAGACTTGCAAAGAAAACCTCTTCAGCGCCTTCTGTCAGACAAGCCAGCCCGACAACTCAGAATTCCGTCAGCACACTGTTACAGCGTGAAAAAGCAAGCACGCCACAGGAAGAACAAACCTCTTTAAAATTAATCCATCAATTATTACAGCAAAACCATATTGAGACACAAAATAAACTGGACAAAGTAAGCAAAGAAATTATGGATATAAAGGCACAATTTGAAGCTCAAAATCAAAAAATTATAAGAAATGAACAGAAAATTCAGGAAGTGGAACTTAAAACGCAAGATATTGATAAAAAGATGGAGATGTTACTGCAAAAGAATGAAAGATTGGAACAAGCAAATCAAGAGCTAGAGCGTGCCATGGCAATAGTAGAAATGAGAGAAGCGGAATACTACTTGAGGTTTCAAAATATCCCTGAAAATACTGAAAAAAATATAGAAACGGTGATTATTGAGTTGTTGGCAGAACTTTTAAACGCAGATCAAACTGATATCCAGAATGAAGTGGATAGGACGTATCGCATGAGTACAGCCTATGTAAGAAAAAATAGATTACCAAGAGAAGTGCATGTGAGGTTTACAAAGAAATCAACAAGAGATGAAATACTGAGAAAAGTTAGAGAAGAACCCTTACAATACAAAAATAAAGAAATTGTGATTTTAAAACAGATACCTAGGAGAGTCAGAGATACCCGGAGACATTATCATTTCCTAATTACAAAGCTGATTGCTAAAGGCATAAATTTTAGATGGCTAATGCCAGAAGGCATTTTAATAAATTGGAACAATACAAGATATCGACTGGATTCAATTTGGAAAGCAGAGGATTTTGAAGAAAGAAATAGAGTGATTTTGGATGAAGGATTACAGCAACAAGAGGAAAAGCAGACAGATGATTCAGCTCAAGGACCAACGGCACAACCAGAACAACAACAGGAGAAAAGTGAACAGACAGGTGAAGGAGAAGGAACTGTTAAAGAACAAAGGATTACAAGATCGACTAGACCTAAACACAAGTAATGAAAGACAAAATGGAGGAAAAAACGAGATTTTTTTCGGTAAATGTAAATGGACTAAACTCCCCAACAAAAAGAAATAAAATTTTTAGGAAAATTAAATATAGATATAATTTGTCTACAAGAGACGCATATAAAAAAACAACACTATAAATTTTTGGAACACCCTAAAATGGGGAAGCTTTATTATACAGCAGCACAACAAAAGAAACGAGGGGTGGTGATATACGTTAAAGAGACAATAGACTCCAAATTAATATATTCAGATGAAGAAGGAAGAATTGTTATGGTTGAAATATATCTGCACCAAAAACAAATACTGTTAGTGGCAATTTATGCTCCAAATGATAGTCAAGGACAATTTTATCAAAGATTACACAAAAAATTAATAGAAATGGAATATCAGAATATTTGTTTAATAGGAGATTTTAATGCAATAGTAGATGGAACAATGGACTATAAGAGTAGTAAAACAGGAAAACTTGGAAGGAGAAAATTACCCAAGGCATTTTTTGATATGGCAGAAGAAATTGGAATTCAAGACGTTTGGAGAGAAATAAACCCTCAAAATCGACAATATACTTTTTACTCAAATAGCCATAAATCCTGGTCAAGAATTGACATGATTTGGATGACTTCTGAATTTGCAATGTAAATGGCAAAGAAAAACAAACAGAAAAGACAGCAATATTTATTATTGAAAGAAGAATTTAGAAAGTTAGAAATAGAACTACAAAAAAACCCTCAGGAAAAGAATGGGAAAAGAGAAATGGAAATAATAAAACATAAGCTCAACCTGCTGGACTCAGAAAAAATGGCTGAACAAATAAAAAGAACAAAACAAAACTTTTTTGAAAATGCCAATAAGCCAGGAAGATGGCTAGCTTATAAGCTTAAAAAGCAGAAACAGAAGAAAATAATAGATAACTTAATATATGGGAAAGGTTGTTTGCAATTTAAAAAGGAAGAAATAAAAAAGATAATTAAGAACTATTATATCTTAGAGGCTGCAAAAGAGAGAATTGCTCAATATTTAGAAGAAAGTAAATTACCAAAGATACCAGAGACATTTAAAGTTATGTTAGAAGAAAGAATAACGATGGAGATATTAGAGGCTATAAAGCGACAAAAGAACGGGAAAACACCAGGTCCAGACTGGCTACCGGCGGAATTCTATAAAAATTTACAAGATATATTAAGCGAACCATTGAAAAAGGTTTGCAATGGATTATTGTTAGAGGCTAAACTTCCAAATACATGGATAGAAGCAAACATTACTTTGATACCCAAAGAAGATACAGATTTGATATATATCAAGAACTATAGACCGATTTCATTACTCAATATGGATTATAAAATTTTTACTTCAATAATGGCAGAGAGACTGAAAAGTTACTTAGTTGAGTTTATACATCCAGACCAAAATGGCTCTTTACCGAAGAGACGGATTAAAAATAACCTAAGGGTGATAATGGACGTATTAGAATATTACGAATTACACCGAGGGAAACAATTAGCATTAGTGTTTTTGGACGCCCAAAAAGCGTTTGATAATGTTTCTTGGCAATTTATGGTTCAACAATTACAAATAATGGACTTTGGAAAGAACTTTATAAATATGATAAAAACAATATATAATAATCAGACAGCAAAAGTGATAATAAATGGAGATTATACTGAGAGCTTTGAGATAAAAAAAGGCACGAGACAAGGGTGTCCACTATCTCCTTTATTATTTACTTTTACCCTGGAAGTATTAAATAGAAGGATAAGGCAAGATATAGAAATTAAAGGATTGAAAATAAAAGATGAAACATATAAATTACAAGCATTTGCCAATGATGTAGTATTTATTTTGGAAGAACCTCTAGAGATGATTCCTAAACTATGGGGAAAGATAGAAGAATATGGAGAAGTGGCAGGATTAAAAATAAATAAAGATAAAACCAAAGTAATAGTTAAAAACCTTATAGATAAACAAAAAAGACAAATATTAGAGAAAACAGAGGTACAAATAGTGAAAAAAGTAAAATATTTAGGTATCTACCTTTCAGCTAGATGTTTGTCAATAAAAGAAGATAATTACATAAAATTATTGAAGCAAATAAAATTAGATTTAGAAAGATGGAAAAATCTCCAATTATCAATATTAGGAAGAATTGCTACAGTAAAAATGAATGTCTTGCCAAAGGTTCTATTTTTATTTCAAACAACTCCGATAAAACTTGAGAGAAATTTTTTTCAAAATTTAAATTCATTGGTTTTGAATTTTATTTGGCAAGGGAAAAAAGCTAGAATTAAGATGAAAACATTACAAGATGCTAAGGAAAATGGAGGTTTTGGCCTACCAGAATGGACATTGTATTACCAAGCCTCGGTGTTAACATGGGTGAAAGAGTGGATAACACTCAGAAATAAAAGGTTATTGTATTTAGAAGGACATGATTTACAACTGGGGTGGCACGCTTTTTTATGGTATGGGAAAAATAGAGTTCATAAATATTTTCAAAATCACGTTATAAGAAATGCCTTATTAACAGTATGGGAAAAAATTAAAGCTAAAATATATCCTAAAATTCCAGGGTGGTTGTCAACGATGGAGGCATTTATACATCCGAATTTAGTGGACTTTGAGAAAGTATGGACATATAAAGATATTTTAGATATCCATGGGAAATTAAAATCTAAACAAGAACTGGAAAATTTAGGAATTAATCTATCCTGCTGGGCACATTTACAGATACTAAATAGATATGAAAAAAGATGTAAAAATGTATGGATTTTATAAGGATCAAACTGTGTTTGATAAGATTTTGCTGACCTCAGATGAGAAATTGATTAAGAAAATGTATAATTTTTTGTTAATTTTAGATATGGAAAGTGAACAAGTGAAAGAAACAATGATAAGATGGGCAAAAATTTTTGGTTACAACATAGAATTAGAAAAATGGCAAATGTTATGGGAGAGAAACTATAAACTGACAATGTCAACTTCATATAAAGAAAATCTGTATAAAATGTTTTATAGATGGCACCTTCCACCAGCAAGATTAGCAAAAATGTTTAAAAATATGTCAGATAAATGTTGGAAATGTAAACATAATGTAGGCACGTATTATCATATTTGGTGGACATGCGGCAAGGCTAAGGTTTATTGGAAAAATATACATATGTGGTTTGAAAAAATATTAGATGGACAAGTGGACTTTAAACCTGAACTTTTCTTATTAGGCATTATGCCTGAAAAGACTAATAAGCAGAAATTATATTTAACTCTACATATTACCACAGCAGCAAGAATAATTTTTGCACAATATTGGAAGAATGAAGCTTTGCCATCAGAGGAAGAAATAACCAGGAAAATTTTGGAATGTGCATAGATGGACAGATTAACTATGAGACTGAAAGACAAAGAAGACTCAGACTATTATCAAATTTGGAATTTATTTTATACTTGGTTAGAGAAAAGAAGCAAGGATCAGGAATTGAATATGTATTAGTTTAGCAAATTTCAGACAACTTGTTGATTGGAAAAATTAACATATATGGGAAAAAAATCAATAAAAAAGATTGAGAAAAAAAGAAAATCTACAAAACCACACACACACACCACACACACACACACACACACGTGCGCGCGCACACACACGTGCGCGCGCACACACATACACGTGCGCACACACACACAGATATATATATATATATGTGTGTGTGTGTGTGTGTGTGTGTGTGTGTGTGTGTGTGTGTAGGTCTTTGGTTATTCGGTCTTTCTCCCCCGTAAAATTGGAAGTGGCTTGGCGACGTTTTGATGAAGTCCCATTCATCATCTTCAGGCTGGTGTTTTCGGCTTCGTGCTTCTAGGAACAATTGACTTCTAGGAACACAAAGCTGAAGACACCAGCCTGAAGATGACGAATGGGACTTCGTTGAAACGTCGCCAAGACACTTCCAATTTTACGCAGGAGAAAACCCGAATAACCAAACACCCGCGAAAACCTCAGAATATATATAAACTGACACCCACCATGAAGATGAGGCACGACCACGAACGCGAAGCCAAACAGCTATGCAGCTTACCATCTCTAATCCCCCTGCAACTCAGGCTAACCTTAGCACAACAAAGCCCCCACCCAAACAGAACACTCCCCCAGCCAATCAGAGCACAGCCAACCCCCCCATCCAATCAGAGCACAGCCAAGCCCCTAACTAATCAGAACACACCTCCACCCAATCAGAACACAGCCAAGCTCCCAGCCAATCAGTTCAAACCCTCACTGGCAGTTAAAAGGAAGAAACAGCTACAATCACACATTGCTCCTAGAAGCACGATGCCGAAAGCACCAGCCTGAAGATGACGAATGGGACTTCGTCGAAACGTCGGCAAGACACTTCAAATTCTACGCGGGAGAAAACCCGAAGAACCAAAGACCTACATATATATATATATATGTCTTTGGTTATTCGGGTTTTCTCCCGCGTAAAATTGGAAGTGTCTTGGCGACATTTCCACAAAGTCCCATTCGTCATCTTCAGGCTGGTGTCTTTGGCTTCGTGCTTCTAGGAGTTATGTGCATAATTAGTTCATTTTTAGTTTATTTCTCATCAGTTTCATCTTAAAATTGATCTTTCACCAGCATTATTGCAAAACAGAAACATTTTAAAATCCAAGTTTTTGAATAAAAGGCAATTTTTTTATTACACTGAAAAATATTCACTACTGCAATAATTTTTTTAAGAATGCTTCCCCTGTATTTTGGAGACTAAAAGTGAATTTAAGTTTGGCTTAGTTTCAATTCATGGCTTTAATTACCTTTAAACTGATTAATATTATTTATTTATTCTAATGTGTTCAAAAACTAATGATTTTTCATTATTAGGAAATTTGATCAATTACATTAATTATCAATAGATTTTGACAGAATTGCATGGGATACTTTAAAAAAAATAGTTAAATTATTAGTAATTAAATCAGTCTAAAGAGTGGAATGGTGATAAAGTCAGAATTTTGATAATTACAGAATTGTAATTATCCCTTGTAATTATTCAGTATGTCAGTAAATCATAATGTTATTCATTTTGTGGCACAGAATTTTTTGTTCCTTTTAAGTTTCCAAAGCAATTAATTAGCATCAAGTTAATTTGTCAACAAATTATCACCTGTTACCAAATTCCAACATTACACTATTCTCATTTCTGCATATATCTGTCTCTCATCTGTCCTGTTTTGAGGTAAATATGTAACTGCAGATTTAGAAATTAAGGGTTCATCTGGCCTTAATTACTACTACAGCTTTATGGGGGGAAAGTAAACCTCTCATTCCCAGATGTTGATGAAGCCTTTAAAAAAATCAATGAAGACAAAATTTGTCAGTTTTCATTCATATTTTCTCATTTTACCATCAGCAGTGCACTGTTCACATTGACTCATTTCTTCAACCATCTCAAAATTCAACAAAAGAAAACCAAAAAAGGCAACACAATAGTTAATACAATTAATTATGTTCAAGGATTTTAACATTAACTTTGATAACACCTTTTAAGTGTGTACATTTTATAAACTGTTCATAAAAAACAGTATTTATTTTTTAATATGGATATTGTTCCTTAATACGCACATTTTAATTACTGTTTCCAGAAATAAAACCTACAAAATTCCTTAACAGAGTAGGGGTTAGCACTTGGTTTTTTTTATTGTGATGGAAGGCTGATATAATAAGACTAGGATAAAATATTGCCTTGATTGCACAGCTGTGGTTGCCGTATTATTTTTCTTTTTCACAACCTCCTCTTCATCATCCTACAGCAGATATCCCTGGTTCCTCATATCCATTGAATATGGATTATAAATCCATGAAGACAGTATATATTCTTATGTTCCTATTTCAAACAGACCTCTTCCTTTCTAAAAGGGACTGTGTACCATTGCAATATGAAGGATTGTATACCAAATACAATAAACATAAATTTTATGAAAAATATTAGCCTTATTACCAAGGCTAATATGAAACAAAGAAGATGAGGATCTTATTTCAACTTTAGTTTGGTTAGTCTCTGACTTCATAGTTAGTTAGAAATCTGAGTAAAAGAAGTTTTTAATTAAACTCTCCCAATGTCTTGATCATAGTTCAAAAATTAGCCCAGTGTTGTTGTTGTTGTTGTTTAGAGCATATTGCTAATGAAAAGGCAGGAGCATAAATGGGTGATTCCCATTTACTACTTTATTTTATTAATTTATCTGATTTATATCCCACCATTCTCTTCTAATCAATATTCCACAAGGTTAGCAATAATTAAAGTAGAGAATAAAGATACATTTATTTTCAGTTGGTTTATGAAACAGTCCATGTCAGTCCATTACCTCTTTTTTCTTTTTCTTCCTTTTTTTGTTTTGTTCGCAGATTTTATTCCTCACCGTACAGTATTGCTACAAACCGCATGATTCCACAGACATCAATCACGCCATTCATTGCTGCTTCCCCTGTCTCCACATATCAGGTATGTTTGAATCACCTCATTTACCCCTAAGTCATTATCTGTGACCTGAATATCAATGGATGGTAAATATATACAACATATAGTCCAGACTTGCACATTAGGTTTTCTATTTAGTAGCACTTAAAAATGAGATTTACAATTCTTGATGTATTCTGGTTGTGGCGGTTTACATAAAGTAGAAGAAAACAATTGTTAGTACAAACCCAAGGATTTATATCAGTTTAATTTTCAGACATTATTGTTCTAATTATCATATTAGAGTAAGAATTCCTTTAACCTGTTGTTAAAAATTACCACATATATTATCTCAGAAAAAATTTACACTGATACTTCCGTAAATTAAGTTTTCAGTTTACATAATCTGAATGTATCTTTTAAACAAGAAGTGATGGTCAGAAACAGTGGCAACATTGCTATTAGATAGTTGGGTAATAAAATGTCTATTAGCAAATAATCAACCTTAGAAAGCACCAAGGACCTCACAGTTAAAAACTGATCTGAAAAGAGCTGAAAGGGGCCTTGGAGGTCGTCTAGTCCAGCCCCCTGCTCAGGAGAACTTATAACATTTCAGATAAGTTACTGTGTAGCCTCTTCTTAAAAATCTCCAATGGTGAAGCCCCCACAATTTATGGAGGCAAGCTGTTCCACTGGTTAATTGTCCTCACTGTCAGGAATTTTGTCCTTAATTCCAGGTTGCTTCTCTCTTTGATCAATTTCCAACCATTGTCTTATCTTTGGGACGTTGGGTTCCATAATTACTGTTAGTATAATTATTCCTCCTGTGGGTTCTGTTTTGGACTCTACTACAAGTTTTATCTTAGGAGGGACTAATACAGGCACAGCTATAGTTATTGCGGCAGGATTAACATCTGGCATGCCTGTTTTTATTTTTTTATTACTATGTTTTAAAATTGTTTTAATTACTATTTGTTTAAATTTTTAAATAATTCAAGTTGTTTAATACTGTTTTAACTTATTTTTGTTGGATGTTATGAATGATGTGGGGGGGGGATTGACTGATTGTGGAGTGAATCGGGTTGAATGGATGGTTAGTTTATTGTTTTTAATGTGTTTAGTTTAAAGAGTGGGAGAGATAAATTAATGATATGGATGGAGTTGTGGTTGAGTGGAATGAATGTGATGAACTGGCTAGCCTGCCTGGCATGGCAGAGGCGGAGGGGAGGGGAGACGCTGGCTCTGGGGTGATAGAGGGCCAAAGTATACCGGTCTTGCTGGGGAGAGGCAGATATGGTGGGAGCCATAGGGTAGGCCATTCCCGGGGAACAAGAGCTCGCTGTCTAAAAGCGATCCCTTGCTCCGACCCTGTGAGTTCAACCCGAAGTACTGGTAATGGGCGAAATCCGGACCCTGGGCTCAGGCTGCTGCTGCTCAATGCCAGGTCGGTTGTAAATAAAGCTCCCCTCATCCATGATCTTCTCCTGGATGAGGAGGCCGACCTCGCATGTGTGACCGAGACCTGGCTGGGCCCGGAGGGAGGAGTTCCTCTCTCTGAGATGTGTCCAGCCGGGTTTCAGGTATGGCACCAGCCACGACCCCAGGGAAGGGGGGGAGGAGTGGCTATTATAGCCAAGAAGACTTTTAGCCTACGCAGGCTCGCTGTTTCTGAGATTGCGGGTTGTGAGTTGCTCCTTGTGAAGTTGGACCTAGGGGTTCAGGTGGGCTTGTTGCTCACGTACCTGCCTCCCAGCTGCGTGTCAACAGCCCTGCCTGCGCTACTTGAGGGGGTTGCTGGGCTGGCGGTTGAGTTCCCCAGGCTTATTGTCTTGGGGGACTTAAATCTTCCATCGCTCGGCGAATCCTCTGGGTTGGCGCAGGAGTTCATGGCCACCATGGCAACCATGAACCTGACTCAGGTAGTTCAGGGTCCGACTCACGAGAGGGGACACACTCCCGACATGGTATTCCTCTCAGAACAGTTGAGCAATGATCTGAATTTAAGGGGCTTAGATATTTTGCCTATGTCATGGTCAGACCATTTTCTGTTGCGGCTTGTTTTCAAGGCTCCAATCCTCCCCCGCAGGGAGGCGGAACCGATTAGGTGGTTCCGCCCCAGACGTCTGATGGATCCAGAGAGTTTTCAGAGGACGCTTGGGGAAATACCGGATTCTCTCATTCACAGTTCGGCAGAGTCCCTGGTTACGGCCTGGAATATGGCTGCGAAGGGGGCTCTTGACCGGATTGCGCCGCTGCGACCTCTCTGTGGTAGCAGACCCAGGAGATCTCCTTGGTTTACTGAGGAACTCAGGGGGATGAAGCGCCAGAAGAGACGCCTAGAGAAGCGATGGAGGAAAAGCAAATCCGTATCTGACCGAACACTTGTAAGATCTTATATCAAGACTTATCAGGTGGCGCTCAAGGCGGCAAGATGCGCGTATCATTCCGCCTTGATTGCATCTGCGGAATCCCACCCAGCCACCCTGTTCAGGGTAACTCGCTCCCTCCTTAATCAGGGGGGGGGTTGATGCACCCTTGCAGGGTAGTGCTGAGGACTTTAATAAGTTTTTCGTGGATAAAATCGCCCAGATTCGGATGGACCTTGACTCCAATTGGAATGCAGTATCGGCTGATAATGATTCAGTCGAGATGACAGGGACTCGTCTTGATCCTGTTGTGTGGGAGGAGTTTGACCCGGTGGCACCTGATGAAGTCGACAAGGCCATTGGAGCTGTGAGCTCCGCCACCTGTTTATTGGACCCGTGCCCCTCCTGGCTGGTTTCGGCCAGCAGGGAGGTGACGCGGGGCTGGGTTCAGGAGATTGTCAACGCTTCTTTGAGGGAGGGGTCCTTTCTGGCTCCCTGCAAGGAGGCAATTGTGCACCCCCTCCTCAAGAAGCCTTCCCTGGACCCAGCTGTTTTAAACAACTACCGTCCTGTCTCCAATCTTCCCTTTATAGGGAAGGTTGTTGAGAAGGTGGTGTCACTCCAGCTCCAACGGTCCTTGGATGAGGCCGATTATCTGGGCCCTCAACAGTCAGGATTCAGGCTCGGCTACTCCACGGAAACTGCTTTGGTCGCGCTGACGGATGATCTCTGGCGGGCCCGGGATAGGGGATTATCCACTATCCTGGTGCTACTTGACCTCTCAGTGGCTTTCGATACCATTGACCATGGTATCCTTCTGCACCGACTGGAGGGGTTGGGGGTTGGAGGCACTGTTTTGCGGTGGTTCACCTCCTACCTCACTGGTCGGTCGCAGTCGGTGTTGGCAGGGGGTCAGAGGTCAACCCCTAGGTTCCTCCCTTGTGGGGTCCCTCAGGGATCGGTCCTCTCCCCTCTGCTGTTTAATATCTACATGAAACCACTGGGCGAGATCATCCGACAACACGGGGTGAGATATCATCAGTATGCTGATGATACCCAGCTTTACATCTCCACCCCGTGTCATTTCAGTGAAGCAGCGGAAGTGATGTGCCAATGTCTGGAGGCTGTTAGGGTTTGGATGGGTGCCAACAGGCTCAAACTCAACCCCGACAAGACGGAGTGGCTATGGGTTCTGCCTCCCAAGGATATTTCAATCTATCCGTCCATTAGCCTGGGGGGGGCGCTTTTGACCCCCTCGGAGAAGGTCCGCAACTTGGGCGTCCTCCTCGATCCACAGCTAAATTTGGAACATCATCTTTCGGCTGTGGCGAGGAGGACATTTGCCCAGGTTCGCCTGGTGCACCAGTTGCGGCCCTATTTGGACCGGGAGTCTCTTCTCACAGTCACTCATGCCCTTATCACCTCGAGGTTCGACTACTGCAATGCTCTCTACATGGGGCTACCTTTGAAAAATGTTCGGAGACTTCAGGTAATGCAGAACGCAGCCGCGCGAGCAGTGTTGGGCTTGCCTAGAAATGCCCACATTTCGGCATCACTCCGCGAGCTGCATTGGCTGCCAATTGGTCTCCGAACCCAATTCAAAGTGTTGGTTATGACCTATAAAGCCCTACATGGCATTGGACCAGGTTATTTACGGGACCGTCTGCTGCCCCATGAATCCCAGCGGCCGGTTAGGGCCCACAGAGTGGGCCTTCTCCAGGTCCCGTCAGCCAGACAGTGTCGCCTGGCGGGGCCTAGGGGAAGGGCCTTCTCTGTTGCGGCCCCGGCCCTCTGGAACCAACTTCCTCCGGAGATCTGTGTCGCCCCCACCCTCTTCGCCTTTCGTAGATTGCTTAAAACATACTTTTGCCGGCAGGCCTGGGGCAGCTAACACCTTGCCCCTAGCCAGTGTATGTTTCTGTGTATGTTTGTGGAGTGATTGGTTTCTTTTAGCTCAAGGGTTTTTTATAGATATGTGTTTATTGTAATTTCTATCATGCTGTGAGCCGCCCTGAGTTCTTTGGAATAGGGCGGCATAGAAATTAAATAAATAATAATAATAATAATTGTTTCTTGTCAACCCTGAGTTACATATATACTCTTCTGTTGAAAACTCATATTGTTTTACATCCCACAGCTACCATAACACTAACAATAGCTATGACTCCTGTTAAGTATTTGGTACAATAGAAACATGCTTTCTTAACTAAGCAATGTATGTATTTTTACTATGAGCTAAAGTTGCACTGGAATTATGACTTACATCCCATCAAAACAGAATGGAAATGCATACAAGATACCCTCTCTTGAATCAATATAGCTACCCCAATTGTTGCAAAGCACCAATGCACGGGTGTCAAACTCGCAACGTCACATGATGTGTTGTGACATATCACGACTTTTTCCCATTGCCAGCAATGGGGTGGGTTTGGCGTGACACATCCGGCAAACTGCTTTTTCACTATTTTAAATATCTGAGTGAACTCTTCATCTTGTCCATTTTTTTAGAGCTTCAAGTAACAACTGCATAAGTAGCATAGCATGCCTAGAGCAAATTCTTCCTTTGCAACAATAATTTAAAATTCACTTTTAAATATGAGTTGATTTTCTGAATGATTAATTGTCACAACTTTTAGTTTGTAAATGTATTATCATAGTGTGTTTGCCCTTGCATAATATTTTCAACCAACATTGGATATTTTGTAGATAAAGAGGATATTAAATTATAGTATATCCTCATTGTAACAGAGAAAGCTGGCAAGGGTGAGGGAAGAAGGCATGCCTGTTATACACATACCAGTTAAATTCAGTCAGTCACATATCTGTGATTTGCTGCAATTGCATATTGGTATATTAAACTGTTATATCAATTATATAATGTTTATAAAAATAATTATACAAATGACATTAAGTAGCACAAAAAAATTGTTTGTTCCATGCAGAATCTGTGGCATTAGCTTAAGCTTTGAATATATTCTGATTTATTTTAATTTTTATAATTTTGGCCTAATGAAACTTCAACTGTTCATGTCAGTACATTAGAAAGATAGATTATTATATAGCAAACAGACAAATAAGAAAGGAAATGGAATCAATCAGGCACAAGTAAAGGTCAGAAGGGCTGTTTTATCACATCTGGTAGACATGGGGAAAAAACCTCAAAAGTGTTGGGAAGTCATACATAGTATAGTGCATAAAGTCTTGGAATTTAAATTTGAAATGAAACCACAAGTTTTCATACTACATATAATCTATAAATCAATAAAAATCAACAAGAAATATTAATTCCATTAGATAAATGTTTACAGTAGCAATAATAAATTTCACTTAAAACTGGAAGAAAGACACAATTCCAACAATACCTGATTGGGGATTTGGAGAATATGCAGGAGTAGTAAAATTAACAGTATATGTACACAACAGAAATTTAACTAAATTTAAGCAAAAATGGTTCCCATACCTACAATATATCATGCAAAATAGTATACATAATTAAATGCTATCTGACATCTAAAAGGACTTAAATGTCTACAAATATTGTGAACCAGAAAATGTGTCAAAAGGGAAGAGTCCCAGTAATTCTTTTTAATATTTCATTTTCTTGTTTTCTTTCTACAGTTTTGTATTGTAATTCTTGTTCAATTTGCTCTATTTATCTATTTTTTTCTAATGTGTGTTAAGAATGCAATGTAGACTTTAATATTAGATAATCAGATTAAGACTGAAGCATCTACTATACAATAAATACTTGTTATAATGGTTCTTTATTACTATTATACTTAATTTTGAATGTATTATTTTATATTTGCATTAATGACACCCTAAATTGTAACTAATATTGGTAGAATTTTTTTCTTTTTTTCTTTCTTCTCCATATTTTATACTATCTAAATAATAGATGGTTAATAATCTTTAATAATATTATATAAACACTTTTGAAATGATACATTACGAAGTGTATAGCAACATAAGAAAAACATATTAAAAACCAAGGTGATGGCCACAATTGCTTGGGGGGGGGTTACCACCTGTGCCACTGAAGTTACCTTTCATTTTCTAAACAACTAAGGATAATTTTTCAAGTATATGGTGAATCACAATAAATTAATTTGTCAAATAGATCCTGTTGGTGGAATGAGAAAATAAAATAAAATATGAGAATGATTAGATCTGGATACTTGGTTTCAAAGGTTTTACAAGTGTTTCATGAAAAGAATTGTTTAGCCACCAAATAGTTAAATGACTGATGAGATAAATATTTGAAGAGATAAAAATATAGTAGAAAAAAATTACTAATAGCCTAAGAAGCCTCAGGTGGCAGTGGAATTCATGGAGCGAGGAAGCTTGGAGCCCATGCCATCAGCCTGCCTGGGACTGCGCAGGAGCACCCCATTCATGGAAGGGAGCTCGAGATAGAGCATCCTGCTGAAAAATATCAGAAAGTAAGCAACCCACGCGGTGGGGAGAAAAGATGGGCAGGGGGCAGGGAGGCAGTTGCATGAGCAGGCAGGCCACCTCTAGCTCCACGCAGCTACAATGTAGCCTGGCCCAAGCAGGAGTGACCCCTGGTTGGACTGCTGCTGCTGCCACTGCTATCATCACTACTGTTGCAGCACTGCCATTAGGGAATGGCACATACCAGGAATGTGTTGCCTCCTCCAGTGGCATGGCTCAGTCAGGTCAGAATGACCTTTCTCTCTCCATCCCATAAAGGCCAAGGAAGCCCCAGAGGGTCAGGCTGGGAGGAAGGGACCAATCTCACATCCTGCCCTTTTTTGCCCCCTTTGCTGCTTCAAAGTGCCCTTGTCTGGAGGTGTTGTACAGCCAGTTGCCCTACACAGCAATCACCACATCTCTTTCTTTCTGGCCCAGTGCCCAGGACTGCTTCCTGCCTCACTCGGCCAACAAGAGGCACATTTAATTGTCCCACACAATGAATTGCCCAGAGACAAGTGTCTTTCAGTGAATCACTTGGAACAAGGGGGTGGGGCAAGAGCGCCAACAGACTATGGCCAGGGAAGGAGCACCAGGGGAGGGCCCACTGAGTATAATATTGGCTGCTATGGGGGGACGTGGTGGAATAGGTGCAGCAATGTGGCTAGCATCAATTGTGCTAGACCCATTCTCAATTAGGCTTTAAAGATATGAAAAGTGATGCTTCCCTGTTGGTCAACTGGGACACTAATTAGTGTTGATCAAGGCATATTCTTTACCCAATTTTTGGCCAGTAAAACTTTAAATAATCATAAAAGTAACTTCCAAACAGATTGGAAGAACAAGAGTGTTGATATTGGTACCATTTTGAAATATTTTGAACAATATAATACAGAGGTTACCACTCTACACTCCTTTATGTAATACCCCACAAGTTATTGGAAGAGGTTTGGCATAATTCCCCAGTTTGTTATCGTTGCTGTTAGATATTTGTCTTATAATTGCTGCTCTGTAAAGTGAGCAATAGTTGCAGAAGAATTTAAAGCAAACAGTGACCTTGGATTTGTGACCTCTTATATATTTATGTTACAATTCAGGATTATTAGAAAATACATTTCTTTGATTTTTGAACTGGTTTTAATTTGAAATTTACTTATCAAAATGGAACCTGTATATTTCTTCCTCATGAGATTGCTATTTATTATAAAATAGAAGACAGTCATCAATCTCTGAGCTAATTAATATTTTTAAAATACAGTCTGAACCCTAATTATTTTGCTTAATAGCATTATGCTTTATTAAACCAACTAAATATTCTCAAAGCATCAGCAAAGAATTATTTCCAGTATTCATTCATTCCATTCATCCATCCATCCATCCATCCATCCATCCGTCCGTCCATCCATTCATTCATTCAATATCTAAAACTGGCCATCTCAGTCAATGACAATTCACAAAATATATTACAATCAAAATTCTATCAAAAATTTAAAACAATAAAAGCAATAGTATTTTTGTTTATATATGTATATGTATATGTATATGTATATGTATATGTATATGTATATGTATATGTATATGTATATGTATATGTATATATGTGTGTGTGTGTGTGTGTGTGTGTCAAGTGGTTATTTTTTAGATTGCACCCTGTAAACCCAAATATGGGAGGAAGAAATCATTCTTTCCTTTGCTTGTTTCAGCTCAACCCAGAGCCATCTGCAAGCACAAATATATATATGTTGTTTAAAATTGTTAACAAAGAAATAAGGGATTTCTGAGATAGCTATTTCGAGTTATTTACCTCTCTTCAGTCAGAATTCACCCTTTCTGGGATTCGAACCTGGGCAGTCTGCATGCTAGGCAGAAGCTTTAGCCTCAAGCCACAGGCTCTGTCCCGCTTTGTTAGTAGTCAGGGAGTGGATATGTGTGTCAAGTGGTTATTTTTTAGATTGCACCCTGTAAACCCAAATATGGGAGGAAGAAATCATTCTTTCCTTTGCTTGTTTCAGCTCAACCCAGAGCCATCTGCAAGCACAAATATATATATGTTGTTTAAAATTGTTAACAAAGAAATAAGGGATTTCTGAGATAGCTATTTCGAGTTATTTACCTCTCTTCAGTCAGAATTCACCCTTTCTGGGATTCGAACCTGGGCAGTCTGCATGCTAGGCAGAAGCTTTAGCCTCAAGCCACAGGCTCTGTCCCGCTTTGTTAGTAGTCAGGGAGTGGATATGTGTGTCAAGTGGTTATTTTTTAGATTGCACCCTGTAAACCCAAATATGGGAGGAAGAAATCATTCTTTCCTTTGCTTGTTTCAGCTCAACCCAGAGCCATCTGCAAGCACAAATATATATATGTTGTTTAAAATTGTTAACAAAGAAATAAGGGATTTCTGAGATAGCTATTTCGAGTTATTTACCTCTCTTCAGTCAGAATTCACCCTTTCTGGGATTCGAACCTGGGCAGTCTGCATGCTAGGCAGAAGCTTTAGCCTCAAGCCACAGGCTCTGTCCCGCTTTGTTAGTAGTCAGGGAGTGGATATGTGTGTCAAGTGGTTATTTTTTAGATTGCACCCTGTAAACCCAAATATGGGAGGAAGAAATCATTCTTTCCTTTGCTTGTTTCAGCTCAACCCAGAGCCATCTGCAAGCACAAATATATATATGTTGTTTAAAATTGTTAACAAAGAAATAAGGGATTTCTGAGATAGCTATTTCGAGTTATTTACCTCTCTTCAGTCAGAATTCACCCTTTCTGGGATTCGAACCTGGGCAGTCTGCATGCTAGGCAGAAGCTTTAGCCTCAAGCCACAGGCTCTGTCCCGCTTTGTTAGTAGTCAGGGAGTGGATATGTGTCTCAAGTGGTTATTTTTTAGATTGCACCCTGTAAACCCAAATATGGGAGGAAGAAATCATTCTTTCCTTTGCTTGTTTCAGCTCAACCCAGAGCCATCTGCAAGCAAAAATATATATATGTTGTTTAAAATTGTTAACAAAGAAATAAGGGATTTCTGAGATAGCTATTTCGAGTTATTTACCTCTCTTCAGTCAGAATTCACCCTTTCTGGGATTCGAACCTGGGCAGTCTGCATGCTAGGCAGAAGCTTTAGCCTCAAGCCACAGGCTCTGTCCCGCTTTGTTAGTAGTCAGGGAGTGGATATGTGTGTCAAGTGGTTATTTTTTAGATTGCACCCTGTAAACCCAAATATGGGAGGAAGAAATCATTCTTTCCTTTGCTTGTTTCAGTTCAACCCAGAGCCATCTGCAAGCACAAATATATATATGTTGTTTAAAATTGTTAACAAAGAAATAAGGGATTTCTGAGATAGCTATTTCGAGTTATTTACCTCTCTTCAGTCAGAATTCACCCTTTCTGGGATTCGAACCTGGGCAGTCTGCATGCTAGGCAGAAGCTTTAGCCTCAAGCCACAGGCTCTGTCCCGCTTTGTTAGTAGTCAGGGAGTGGATATGTGTGTCAAGTGGTTATTTTTTAGATTGCACCCTGTAAACCCAAATATGGGAGGAAGAAATCATTCTTTCCTTTGCTTGTTTCAGCTCAACCCAGAGCCATCTGCAAGCACAAATATATATATGTTGTTTAAAATTGTTAACAAAGAAATAAGGGATTTCTGAGATAGCTATTTCGAGTTATTTACCTCTCTTCAGTCAGAATTCACCCTTTCTGGGATTCGAACCTGGGCAGTCTGCATGCTAGGCAGAAGCTTTAGCCTCAAGCCACAGGCTCTGTCCCGCTTTGTTAGTAGTCAGGGAGTGGATATGTGTCTCAAGTGGTTATTTTTTAGATTGCACCCTGTAAACCCAAATATGGGAGGAAGAAATCATTCTTTCCTTTGCTTGTTTCAGCTCAACCCAGAGCCATCTGCAAGCACAAATATATATATGTTGTTTAAAATTGTTAACAAAGAAATAAGGGATTTCTGAGATAGCTATTTCGAGTTATTTACCTCTCTTCAGTCAGAATTCACCCTTTCTGGGATTCGAACACCCCAAAATACAGTTCACCATGGAAACAGAAGCTAGTAACCAACTTCCCTTCCTGGATGTCTTAGTCTACAAGAAATCCAATGGCTCCCTAGGACACACCATCTACCAGAAGAAAACACACACAAACCGCTATCTGCACGCACGCTCACACCACCACCCAGCACAGATCAACTCCGTAGCCAAGACACTCATCTCCAGAACCAAATGCCTAGCTGACGAACAACACCTAAAAACCGAACTACACACTCTCACTAATGTACTAATATCCAACGGATTCCCAAGAAATAAGATTTCCAACTTAATCCAAAAAGAAACTCCCACTAAAATCAATGACAGAGAACAAGAAAACGGCAAAGCCCTCCTCCCATACATAAAAGGCACCACAGACAAGCTCAGCAAAGTCCTGCACAAATATAACGTCAAAACAGCATTCTGCACAAACAGAAAAATATCCACCATCCTAAGAAACCCTAAAGACAAAATTGAGTTAGAAAATCAAGGAGTATATGAAATCCCATGTACTGCTTGCCCCACTACATACATTGGACAAACCAACAGAAGGATAAATGCACGCATTGAAGAACACAAAAACTCAGTCAAAAGAGAGGAACCAACTTCTTCCCTGGTCCAACACCTTAAAGCCACAGGACATGAAATTGATTTCAAAAAGACCAGAACAATTGCCAAAACTGAACATTTTAATAACAGAATAATCAGAGAAGCCATCGAGATAGAAAAACGCCCCCACAGCATGAACAAACGAGATGATACCTCCCACCTACCAGCCATTTGGAAACCCGCCCTTATTGACAAACGTATTCCTAACTCAAAGATTGACACCAGAAACACACAGGATGCCACCTCCACACATCCACGCAAAAAGCAAACCCAAACCCACACCAATGATGAGGCAAGACCACAGACCAGGAGCCAGACCAGAGCTGCAACATTGGCCACTTTGAACCTCTCCAGAACAACAAAGCCCCCACCCAAACAGAACACTCCCCCAGCCAATCAGAACACAGCCAACCCCCCAGCCAATCAGAGCACAGCCAAGCCCCTAACCAATCAGAACATAGCCAAGCTCCCAGCCAATCAGTTCAAACCCCCACTGGCAGTTAAAAGGAAAAAACAGCTTAGACCACACATTGCTCCTAGAAGCAGAAGCCAAAAGCACCAGCCTGAAGATGATGAATGAGATTTCATCGAAACGTTGCCAAGACACTTCAAATTCTACGCGGGAGAAAACCCGAAGAACCAAAGACCTACATAGATATATATATATATCATTTTATAAAGAAACAGTATAGAGTAATGAATATAAGTGATTGAAGTCCCTAAATCATAAATCCAATAATCCTTTAATATTTAATTAACATTAACATTATTTGATCCTGCAATCATATATATTGCTTCCTTTATATTAGTTATAATATGTGGTGTTGATTGTTGTTCATGTACAATATCAGCTTCATTATATTTCTCAGGTGATTGCTATGTATATCAGCCCTCCATTTTATCATGAGTACAAGGTAGTTTATTCAGACCTGTGTGATGTTTAATGTTGCATTGAAAAAAAGTGATTTATGACCATTTTTCACACTTATGACAGTTGCAGCATCCCCATGGTCATGTGATTTACATTTGGATGCTTGACAACTGACTCACATTTATGATGATTGCAGTGCCTGGGGTCATGTGATCCCCTTTTGTGACCTTCTGACAAGCAAAGTCGATGGAGAAACCAGATTCATTTAACAACCGTCTTACTAATTTAACAACTACAGTGATTCACTTAACAATTGTGGCAAGAGAAGTCATAAAATGGGGCAAAACTCACTTAACAAATGTCTTACTTAGCAACATAAATTTTGGGCACAATTGTGGTAATAAGTTGAGGACTACCTGTATTACTTCCAGCTCTTTATATAATTATAGAATATAAACATTTAAAGTTATGAAATTTTTCAAAATGGAACGCAAAATTTTCATTCTAATCTACCTTTTTTTCAAAGCAAGACTATTTAAAGGATTTCCCCCCTTTTTTTCTTGCCATTTAGCTAATAGGCTGTTCTTTCTGGTACACAGGTTCAGAGTACTTCATGGATGCCCCATCCGTCATATGTTATGCAACCAACAGTAAGTAAACACATAAAACTGCCTTTCTTGTTTTATTAAGAATTATTCAGACTCTGTCCACTGCTCTTGCTTAAACAGATTCGTTAAACTGACTGTTTATTCAAGTGATCTGAACCACAAAGCATTAAAATATTAGAGGGATAATTAATGGAATCTTTTGAGGATCATTATGTGCATATTGCTTCCATGCATTGTTTTTAAAAGTGCATGGATTGCCAAAAGCAGAAGAGTTAACAGTGTCATGGAATTCAGAGATGTTATGAATGATTAAGAATCCCCTGACAGCTTCCCTGAGCTATGGGCTAAGAGCTTAGTGCTTGGCATTCTTTTGGGATAGAAGATTTTCAGTTTATTTTCTAGAATCTCAGATAAAAAGTCAGGTAGTAAGTAATGAAAAAAATCTACTGAAGATATATGTCTATATCTATCTATCTATCTATCTATCTATCTATCCTATCTATCTATCTATCTATCTATCATCTACCTACCTACCTACACACACACAGGTGAGATTATGTTTTTGTTTTCTTTTGCACTAAGAAGGGGATAGTCCTGAATAATTTCTGTGTGTCAGGTGTGTTGAAGACATCTTCATTCTGGAAATCTCCTTAGGGAATCTCCTTAAGTTCAATATTGTTTGCACTGAAAGATGATGTTGATAAGTATGCTGTTTGGGAGGGGATTATATTATTCTTTGATGATAGCAAGGGAATTACTGAGTAAAGTAGATATTGCATAGTTTATGAATTATTACATTAGGAAGAACAAGAAAATTGCACTCCTGTGAATTCTAAATTGCCAGGACAAGTACATCTGCTGCTACTCTTGTTTACGTCTTTTTTAAAGAATGTAGAGTTTTTCTGGTTCACACACAAACAGTGGAAGAACAATTCTTACTGAAGTGATGAAATATTCGCCAAAGGAAAATAGGACTGGTGTTTTGATTTTTCCCTGATCAAATGATCTGGTTAGAATGTGATATAAATATCCCATTCAAATTTGGCTAATTATAAAATGTGATATTGCCGTTTTGGTTCATTTCATACATAAAAATATTTTAAGCTTCCATATATTTTGAACTGGAAAACTTTAAGGGTGCTTTCAAGTGCTACTGGTTCATACCTTTTTATGTCCTGAATAAATGGAATAAAACATTAAATTGTAGTAATTCAGTTATATTAATATCAGTTCATGCTGAATACCCTTTTTTTCAGTAAGAAAAATTTAAGCATCAGAAATCCATGAAGGTTGTTTTTCATGTTCATAAATGTATGCAAGATAAACAGTCAACTGTTCAAGATTTACAGTTTTATACAACAACTGGTATATTCTTTTGAACAGGAGAGGCTACCTTGAAATCCAAACATTTGTGCCCTATTTTGTCAACTTCTCATAGCTTTCATCCAAATAATTTTAAAAAATGATAATACTTCGTTTTTTTCCTGTCAATTTGAGATGGAAAACAGAAGTATGATGAAAAACCCCAGATAGCCTTTAATGGAAGGAAGGAAGGAAGGAAGGAAGGAAGGAAGGAAAGAAAGAAAGAAAGAAAGAAAGAAAGAAAGAAAGAAAGAAAGAAAGAAAGAAAGAAAGAAAGAAAGTTTTCACACATCCTTGAAATAATAGCCTGATGCTGGTAAAGGAAAGTAATCTTTTTATTCCATCCACTTTGATTTTTAGCCCAGCTTCCCAAATATTGGTATAGTCCCTGGCCTCCCAAAGACATTTTAGAGCCTATTTAAATGGTAGTAAAACATTAATTTGTTTTTAACTGAATTTTAGCTACAAGAACTATACTTTTAGCTACTGTTATACAACTGGCACTTTTTCCCCCAGAACATACACAAATCATTAATTCAGTATTTTCATTTGTTACAAATATATATAAAAAATAAAGGATTCAGATTTCTCATTTTAAAATGTTGCTGGTTTTTGTTTTCTAGTTGCTATTTTCCTGTTTTAGTTAATAATTCCTTGAATCAGTATTCTGAAATATATTTAACCTTTTTATTGTATATGCTCAGAAAAAAAATCATTTATTTATTATTCATGTTAAATATTGTAAAATAAATGAAAAGGACTCTTTGAACATAAAAGACTTTGGATTATGTGGACAGCTGTGTTTATTGTCTCAAATGAAATGTGATAGATTCACCTACATAAAAAAGCAAGTAGAAAATGTGTTTTCCTTTTAACTTTTTTCTACAAAAAAGTTGCTTTTTATCACTTGAAAATGAGCTTGCTAAGACATTGAAAACTAAAGAATGGAATAATTAAATCTCCAAGTATTTCTGAGACACAAAATCATGAGCTGCTACTTTGATAGACCTGAGAATCAAAATTATAATCAGCCAGGCATTTAGAAGATCAATCTCAGAATGAGATTGTATCAATCTTCCTTCTGTTCTTTGTTAAATGACATATAACCATTCAGTATATGAACTTTTAATATATTAAATGAAAATTGAAATTATCAGTAAATATATGTGTGTATACGTGCATTCATGCACGTGTGCATGATTTCAGTATGGTGACAAAAAAGAAATATTTAACAGTAAATATTATTTGATATTAATCCAAAAATTATTTTAATATTATTTACAAAATAAAGTAGATTTTTCATACTTTATGAATTATTACATTAGAAAGAACAAGAAAATTGCAATCCTGTTAATTTTTCGTTGCCAGGAAAGGAGAGGTAGTTCTTCTGCTACTCTTGTTTATACTTTTTTAAAAAGAATGAGAAGAGTTTTATATATAAAAGAATGAAAAGAATTATATATAAAAATGTGATTTTGCTAAACTCATTGCTGTTACTTCTAGTCAATCTGTGCAATCTAACCAAGTGCTCCACTGTTTTTTCAGCTCCTACATAGGCAACACTTTTTGTATATGCCTTCTGGCTTTGTATGAATTTCTTCTTAAGGGTTGGTCTTGTACAGCCAGAATTAGTCTCTTTTTAATTGGTCTTTTTCTTCAACTTTATTGCTATTAGTCATTGCAGGTCTTGTCGTTATCTGCTTTCCCTACTATTATTATTGTTATTGTTGTTATTATTGTTGTTGTTGTTGTTGTTGTTGTTATTATTATGGATCATCACACAGTCAACCAGATGTTCAGACTGGATTTGGCATTTTGTCCTTATCAAGGACCTGGAATAGGCAGATGTGGATGTTTGATGGTATTACAGATATCATCGCAGGATGGAAGCAGTTCCTAGTAAGGCCGCCTTTTGCAATTGACTAATGATGAATTTGTCAATGCCAATGGTGTTCAAGTGGTGCTCCAGTTGTTTTGGGATTGCACCCAAGGTGCCTATTACTGTTGGTACTAGGCTTGCTTGCTTTTGCCACAGTCTTTCTATTTCTATTTGTAGGTCTTTGTATTTTGTTATCTTCTCCAGTTTTTCCTCGTCTATTCTGCTGTCTCCAGGTACTGCCATGTCCATTATCCAGACTTTCTTATTGACAGTTGTTAAGTCAGGGGTGTTATGTTTGAATTCTGAAGTCCCAGAGCAGTATAATAATAATAATAATAATAATAATAATAATAATAATAATAATAATAATAATAATAATAATAATAATAATAATAATAATAATAATAATATTTCTTTGTTTTCAATCACTGTGTATTTGCGACGGGTAGACACCTTTTCTTCCAGTAGTTCTGCAGCTGCTGGCCCTGGTTGCTCAGCCAATAGTCCTGAATCTCGTAGCACATTTTTCACCCAGATATCCATGAACTCTAACATCTAGTGCAGACCTTGTTAACCCGGGCAACATCTGAGCCGGTATGGCTTTCTGAAATTTACATCTCACCATTTTCTTTAAGGGAGAGACACTCTTTGTCTGACTTTTCTCATGAGACCTGTCCAGTATGGTTGAACCTCTGGCATAGTTCTCATCTTCCTCGGAGCACACAGGCCCCACAACCACATCAAGGTAGTGACTCACTGGGGGTTGTTGTTGTTATTGTTGTTATTTTCTGGCCATGTAATTCTGTGTTTTCCCATATTTCCATTCTATTTTTCATTTGGTCCTTCTTGTACACCAGTTTGGTCTCTCCAGCAGTTAGTAAGCCTTACTGTATACTTCAATACATCTTTACTGCCCTCCAGTGGCTGTTTATAATTCTTCAACAATCTGATGTGCTTGCAACATTCCAGGGCCACTCATAGTCTGTCACTGTTGTTGCATGGATGAAGAGCATGATTCATTCATTACTTTTCTGGTCTTCCTACCCAGGGCCTCTAGCTCTGTCCAGTTCCCTACCCTAGCAGTATATGTAATGACTGGAATTACTCAGGTATTGGTTGCCTTGATGGTGTTCCCTCCACTGAGTTTGGATTTTAAGATCTTCTTCATTCTTTTGACGTATTCATTTCTAATCTTTTCCTTGACTTCATTGTATTTGATGCTGTCAGTTTGAAGGATGCCCAGGTATTTATAGTGATTGTCTTCATCCAGAGTCTTGATATTATTTCCATTATTTCCAGCAAAGATGTCTTCCATTATACCATCGATTTTTGTACAGAGCTTCTGATGTTTCTACTGATTCTGGGTATTTCTAGGCACTTGATTATCCAATCATATGGCAGAAGATTGAATGCCTTCCTGTAATCAATCAATGCTACATTCAAGTTGGTCTCCTTTCTCTTGCATTTTTCCAGAATCATCTTGTCAAATAGGAGTTGATCTTTTGTTCCTCTACTGTTTGGGCGGTTTTCTTTTGGCTTGGATGGAAAGAGCTTAATTCCAACTAAATGCTGTTAACTACTGTTAGCCACTCTTCAATTTCATCTCCTTGCCACATATTGTTAAACTGCTTGGCAACAAGTGGGTGTAGACTACTCAAATGTTTCAACTAAAATCTATGCAATTCATCTTCACCTGGTGCTGACCAGTTCTTAATCTTCTTTGCCCTTTCCCCACCACTTGTGCTGTTATTACAAGTTCTTCCATTTCACTTTCTTTTTTATTCTTACCTATCTCCTATAACCAAACTGGATTCATTGGGTTATCCCATATCTGTGTTCAGAACAGTACTGTTTCTTCTTTGTCAGGTATTGTGATAGCATAGAATTTCGTGATGTTTCTCTTTTGAATTATTGCAGATTGAAAAGTTGGCTTCTGTTTTAATATTTCAAGAGTGCTCACTTTGTATACCAGCATGATGATTTAGGCATTGGGTTGATTTAACAAAAAAAATTGCCACACTGATTCCACTAGTATGCGCAGTGAATGCAATTGAGCAATTTATTGTATTTATTTTATTAAAAATATCATATGGTGAAAGATGTACAAGAATGAATTCCCTTTTTCAAAATTAAGAATACATGATTCTTTTTTTATTCCGCTTTTACAAGGAAGATAAAAATGTAACAGCTAAATAGAACACTTTAGATCTGCAATGGAGAAATCCCAATTATCATTAAAATGTATCTCAGCAGTCTGATCTTGATTACCATTAGTTTTTATTTGGTCATGTAAAAACAAACAAAACCTGACTTTGTCATAGAGATAGAATATTTCTTTTATGTACTAATATATATTTAATGTGGTTGCATAGATATTAACATATTATTATAAAATTACTTCAGAACAATTTAAATTTATTTTATTTTCTACCTCAGAAATACATCAAAATGTAGCAAGATACTCACAAAATGAATTGAACTGATGCTGTGGCTCTTGAAGTAAGAATCATTTTAGTGAGAAATGATTAATTGAATGATTGTGTAGAATCAAATTAATCAAAGGTTCTTAGCATCATCGTAAGAACACAATTCAGTATTTGTCTCTAAAGCAGCAACTCTAGAAGATCAGAATATATTTCTTTGGCATTGGTTGCATTCCATTTAGAAATACTTCCTGTCTGAAAAAACATTACTCCCACGCTGGAATTTTTCTTTTTAAGAAGTGGATGTTCTCAATTGTCCCTCTGTCTTTCTTCCTTTTTTTCAACTTGGCTGTGGTCAGTGAGTTCCTATGAGATCAGAAGAATGGAATGAAAATGACTACAAAATGGCACTTGAACTATTTTCACAGCTGGAGGCACTCAGCAAGTGAGGGCAATTCCTTGCAGATGATGTAGTTCATAAAAAGTATGTGATACAAAACATCTTTTACAAACAGAACCAAAGGCAGCAGTTTAACATGAGTGCTTTTTGATGATATTGAGTAAAATGTTCAGCAGGCTATCCATTTCCATTTTTTTTTGCAAAATCAAAGAGGTTATATATTTGAAGTAGTTTCTATTTATTGAAGTGAACAAATCAAAAATTTAATTTAATTTAATTTTTCGGACTTATATGCCGCTCCTCTCCGAAGACTCGGAGTGGCTTACAACATAAACAAAACAATACTTCAAAACTAAGTCCAAATCTAAAAAATTATTAAAAAATACAACCCCAGACGCATTCATCATTCACTCAACATTCCACAGTCAACCCCAGGCCTGCCGGCAAAGATAGGTCTTAAGATTCCTCCGGAAGGCCAGGAGAGTGGGGGAAGCACGGACTTCAGGAGGCAGTTGATTCCAGAGGGTGGGCGCCACAACAGAGAAGGCCCTCCCCCTAGGACCCGCCAGACGGCATTGTTTCGCTGACGGGACCCAGAGGAGGTCGACCCTGTGCGCTCTCACCGGTCAAAGGGAAGTATGTGGCAGAAGACGGTCCCATAGGTATCCTGGTCCAATGCCATGAAGAGCTTTATAGGTAATAACCAATACTTTGAATTGCGCTCAGAGACCGAGAGGCAACCAATGCAGCATGTGGAGGGTTGGCGAAATGTGGGCACAACGTGGAAGGCCCACAATTGCTTGCGCAGCTGCATTTTGCACTAATTGTAGTCTCCGAACACTCTTCAAGGGTAGCCCCATGTAGAGAGCATTGCAGTAGTCGATCCTCGAGGTGGCAAGGGCATGTGTGACTGTGAGTAGAGACTCCAGATCCAAATAAGGGCGCAACTGGTGTACCAGGCGAACCTGGGCAAATGCCCCCCCTCGCCACAGCTGACAAATGATGTTCCAATGTCAGCCGTGGATCGAGTAGGACTCCCAAGTTGCGCACCTTCTCCGAGGGGTTTATAACTTTACCCCCCAGGGTAATGGAAGGACAGATTGAAATGTCCTTGGGAGGCATTACCCACAGCCACTCTGTCTTGTCAGGGTTGAGCCTCAATCTGTTAACACTCATCCAGACCCTCACAGCCTCCAGACACCGGGACATCACCTCAACCGCTTCACTGATTTGGCCAGGAGTGGAAATGTACAGCTGGGTATCATCAGCATACTGATGCACATAATCACAATTTGGTTCGTGGCATTTTGACATCAGCAAAATCTAGCTACTCAAAAATCTTCTGGAGCATTTTTAATAAACCAATGAACTCCTGGATGTCTGTCTATAAAACCTAAACAATTAGACATAAACAAAAATAATTATTCTATCCTTTCTTATTAATGGTGATTTAATACCAGCTGTTCTCAACAAAGTGCAATAGAAATTGATTTTGGTCTGAATGGCTGAATTAGCCTTGAAAATATGTTCACGTACAGAAGAACTATTCAGTACTGAGTTAAACTGAGAGATTTTCCTTCATCTGAAGTAACTATGAATCATAGGTACAGTGTTTCCATGGTATTTTGTTTGGGGACTGTTGGGTTAGAAGCCTAGTTTTCTTTATTTTGCTACTTTCAGATAAAACAGTAAATGTCTCAGGATAAATGAACATGCTAAACAGAAAAAATGGAGGAGAGATTTCCTGGAACAGATCAGTCAAAAGTAGCTGCGTGTTAGTTATTACAGATTGACCATTCAAAGACATTTTGACAGTTACTGATCACCCTCTGCAGTATAGCAATATAGTGTAATTTATAGAAGCTGAACTGAACCACAGATGCAGCTGGAATATTTCAGATACATTTAAAAGATTTAAAACATTATTTTGTTTCACTACGAGTAATTTAAAAAACATTTGCAGAAAAGGAATGTATTTCATAAAACATAGTAAGTGTGACCTATAGTGACATGGTTGCCATAGTTGAAAGCAGGTTATCAGCTGAGGCTTGAAATTATTTAATCAAAAACAGCAAATCCAACAGAAGATATAAATTTAAATTGGTTTACTACTGGAAATATGAATCAGAAAAATCTCCAGCACTCTCTGAAGACTGGCTCATGGACCATTTCAGACCATTGTAAGAAAAATGAAAAGAGAAGGAGGTGAGGGAGTGAATGATAATTACTATTAAAGATCTAAGATGATTATTTATATTTCTGGCGAATCCCCAATGCTGCTGCACAGAATCTAGCCACCTGTGCCGTGATCACTGCCTGCTCATCCTTAAGCAGCCACTGGAGATAAATACTTTCCGAACGATCAGGATACCTATCAATTATGGGGAGGATGTGGTTTTTCCAAATAGCTTTATAGAAGGAACATCAAAAGAGTATGTGTCCAATGGTCTCCACCTCTCCTGAACCACAGGAGCAGAGTCTTTCATACAGTGGTGTCTTTTTGTACTTGCCATACAGGATGGCCGATGGAAATGCATGGCACCGTGCAAGCGAGAATGCTTTCCGGTGGTTTACTGACTCCAACTAAGATACCTGTCAGGTGTAACCGTATATCTAATAGAATCTGCAGCTAGAAACAGCAGAGCTATGTCCTCTACCCTTTGACGCAAGGTTTGTTTTGCTTGGTCGTAGTCCAATTTGAGAATTGAGGCTGACGAGAAGCCTAGTTTGGCAAGGTTGGACTCAACTGCCTTGATCCATCAAGAGGAGAATTTATCTTGTAGAATTAATGGAGCAAGGCCTTCTGGAAAGCAATTAAGCCTTAGCCAGATGTTTAAGGAAGCTATGCAGATTCTTGCTTCGACTTTTATCAATCCTGTCTCCAGGCACAGAAGTGCATTTGGGACACAGTGTGGCATCTGGAGAATTGTTCTGATAAATTTGGATTGAACTCTTTCCAGTGGTGTAAAACACAAAGCTGAGGGTCCGAGCTAGGTCCCATAGAGAAGCTGTGCTAGCGACTTGGCCAGAAAGAACTTAATTGAAGCTGGAATATAGTCTCCTCCCTTTGTGCAGAAAAATTTAAGAATGGCATTCGCTGATCGTTGGCCAGAGGCAGTCACATATTTTCCATGGACTATTTGTGAACCAGTGGCATGGATGACTACCCCTAGGTACTTAAAGGTGGTTACCTGCTCTATTTTGTGGCTATTTAAATACCATGAGTACCGTTTTGGCCTTTTTGCAAAGGCCATAACCTTTGTTTTCTCATAATTTATGTTCCAGTTTATTATATTTGCAATACTGGACAAGGGCTCGCAAGGCTCTTTTAAGGCCAACTGTAGTCCTGGAGAGAATCACAGCGTCATCTGCATAGAGCAGCAGAGCAATGCTTCAGTCACCTATTTTTTGGGGGTGGTAATTTGGATTATTTAACCACTTTACCATATCATTTATGTAAAAATTGAAGAGCAAGGGGGCCAAAATGCACCCCTGTTTAAACCCCTTTGAGTTTCAACTGTCCCCGAGAGAGACCCTTGCATATTACACCTCACTTTGAGAGATGTTTTGGGGGAGATGATTTCGTGCACAACCCAGATTCCATGTAACCTATACAGATGAAGCTTCATGCACTCACTCGCTGTTTGTGTGGCCTTGTTCCTAAAAGAAAATGGACTGGTACCAGTCCACAACCCGGATGTCAGGAACTTCTGATTTAGAGGACTAAACAGATACTTCTGTTACAATCTGGGATTTCCCATAATAGCAGTCTTGTTAGGACCTCAACACTATAGGTTATGAAGCAGGTTGTCTGTTTCGGAATTCTAAAACTGAAAGTCTAATTATTAAATTATATATAAGAGCAATAGTATATTGTTAATCAAATAAAAAAATAGAAATTTATTGGGAATATATAACAAAGAATATTAGAGGCCAGCATATAAATAAGATATCAAATGGAAAGCATTAGTAATCTATGGAAAATTTAATATATTGGATGTGACATACTCTGAACATCTTGTGTCTCTCATTGGGATATATACAAGAAGCAATTCAATTACATAATGTCTTGCTTTTCAATCACATTGGTTTATGAACAAAATTATAATCGTAAGTATGCTAAGGGAGAATATTTTTTTTCATAGGCACCATTTCTTTTAGGAACGGAATGTAAAAGAGAAACTGTTTCCACATTGAAAAGGAAGATATAAGGGCAAAGGGAGGAGTGGGAAATAATTCTGTAGCTTGTGCTCAGAGTTCTGATCCTTGAAAATCAGTACTTGATTGATATTCCAAAAGTTATATAAAAAAGAAGAGATGGGATCTCTCTCAGTAACTTAAATGCAGTAATGGGTTGCTTTGCTAATGCTTTTTGGCTGCGTCTATTCAATGTACCTTTTGGCTTGCTGAAGTCTTGGTTCTCTGGAGCTGGAGGCTCAGGCAAGCTCAGATGATGAGTACTAGCTTACCACTTCTTTGCCATGATCCAACTGATCAGTAAATAAGTTACTTCTTCCCTAGGGGGACATGAAAGATGCAATAGAAGGCACCCCATTTTTCTTCAGACTAGGATCCTTTTTCTAACTAGGTATTTTGCCAGATTGATCAGTCTCTCTGACTTAGTTGATTTGTGCATAATTATAAGATGGAGCAAATGTTAAGCCACATTGGGGGGACAGTTTAAGGAATGCAGCAAATCAGATAACACTGCTATAAATGTGTATGGATGCTTAAAAACCATTAAGATAAATTCTGCATAGGTCCTAACTGCCCCTCTTAGTTTGCTGGAGTGCACTGGTAAGAAAAAGATTTTTAAGAGTTTAATCAGTGAATAGAGAGAGAAGGAAGATGGATTATCATGGAGGTCAAACTCGTGATGTCACGTGATGTGTCGCGACATATAGCGACTTTTTCCCCATTGTTGACAATGGGGTGGGCGCGGTTTTGGTGTGACGCATCCAGCCCGTGGCCTGGCAGTTTGACACCCCTGGATTAGATAGGTAGGTAAGTACAGTAGGTAGGCAGACAGGCAGGCAGACAGACAAACAGATAGACAGATAGATATAAGAGAGAGCGATAATGTGTGTGCTTATACCTGATAGTTGCTGGTTTTCAGTTCCAATTATGGCTAATCTGTAATAAAACTAGCTTATCAAGGAACTGTATCATCAGATCTCTGCCAACTAACTTTTGAGCTTTACTAAATTTGTGGGTCAAACCTAAAAGATCTAATCTATATCTCTTCTTTATAGTGCTGTTATTAACAGCTGAGGTTTGCCCATATTCTTCTCAAAACCTTCTTAGTAATACATGAAATTGGTTTTTTTTTCTGAAAGAGTTGAGTTCCCCATGCTGCTGCAATAGAAGGAAGTTTCACATTTGCCCTATTTCACTTCTTTATCATTTTCATTGCTAAAATCTTCAGGAAATTTGTATATCTAGCTGGCAGATTTGTGCAGGATGTATATGCTCTTTGTTGTGATTTCATGAATTCAGAAATAAATGGACCCTAATCTTCCTCTCGAAAGCTTTTTCAGTTACAAACATTTTCCCGCCCCGCTATTTTGGAAAACTGGGGAGCATTTAGATAGGCATATTTTTAGAGAGAGCACATTTTGAATATGTAGTTAATTTTTTTACTTAAATTCAAGACTTTAAGTAACACAGGTGAAAATGACAATTAGAGAGAAAATACCCATGAATAAATTAAATATAAAAATAACATAGATTAAAAAAATAATAATTCATCCTACTACATATGTAATATATTTTTGTAAAATATATGTATATGTGCTCAGACATAGTACAAAAGCCAAGATCTTTGGTTAAAATGTCAGAATAACACCAAGTTCCTTCAGTCTGCTGTAGCATGTGAAAGCTTTCCTTACCATGAATGTAGATAATAGTCAGGATTTAGTCATTTAGACACTGAAGTGGGCTTTAAAAGACATTAATTCATTCATACGCTTTTGAGATATAGTCCAGACAAAATTCTGTAATCTTCTTGGCCAGGCAAGAATAAATTCAGTAGCTTATAAGAACATAAGAAGAGCCATGCTGAATCAGGCCAAAGCCCATCGAGTCCAGCATTCTGTGTCACACAGTGGCCCACCAATTGTACATGGGGATCTTGAGCATAAAGAGAAGGCAAAACCCTCCTTTTCCCTTGAGCCCCAACAAATGGTACTCAAGGGAATCCTGCCTGCCTCAACCAACATAGAGGCGGCACAAGGACATCTGTTTTAGATGCGGCACATGGACATACATTTTAATAACCACCGATACACTTAGCATCCATGAATCTGTCTAACCCTGCCTTGAAGCTATCAAGGCTGACAGCTGTCACGACCTCTTCTGGAAGTGAATTCCATAAACCAACGATCCTCTGGGTGAAGAAATATTTCCCTTTATTTGTCCTCACTTTCTTACCTATGAGCTTTAGGGAGTGCCCCCTTGTCCTAGTATTGTGTGATAGAGAAAAGAATTTTTCTCTATCCACCTTTTCTATCCCATGCATGATTTTATACACTTCGATCAAGTCACCCCTTAAACGCCGTCTTTCAAGGCTGAAGAGACCAAGGCGTTGCAATCTGGTTTCATAAGGGAGGTGCTCCATTTCCTTGATCATTCTTGTTACCCTTTTTTGCACCTTTTCCAGTTCCATTATATCCTTCTTGAGGTGCGGTGACCAGAACTGTACACAGTACTCCAAGTGTGGTCTCACCATTATTGTTCTTTTTAGTTTCTTCTTTACTATTTTCCTCATTTTGTCAAAATTCCCTCTGTGAAAGTTTAAGGTCTCTGTGTTAGTTTTCACTGACAATTTGCTATCCATGGTTAAGTTGAAGGTTATTGTGTTGTGATCGCTGGTTCCTATGGGCTCGGTTACAAGGACATCATGAACCAAATCCTGTGCGTTAGTTAGAACCAAGTCCAGGATCCCCTTTCCCCTGGTTGGTTCCATGACCATCTGCTCAAGGGAATAATCGGCTAACATGTCGAGGAACCTTGTCTCTCTTTCATGTGTAGAACAAGAATTTACCCAATCTATTTGGGGATAGTTGAAGTCCCCCATTATGACTACCCTATTTCTTTTTGAGGCCTCCTTAAATTCATTTTCCAAATAGCAATCTGCCTCTGGAGTTTGGTTGGGAGGGCGATAGCAGATCCCTAACATCAGATTAGTTTCCTGTCCTGGGGTTTTTATCCACAATGTTTCTGTGGGTGAGTTTGAATTTTCTTGAATTTCGAGTTCAAGAGATTCTAACTCCTCATTTATGTACAAGGCCACGCCACCACCATTTCTCCCTCTCCTGTCCATCCTATACAATTTGTAACCTGGAATCCTTGTGTCCCATTGGTTTTCATCTGTCCACCAGGTTTCTGTTATGCCAATAATATCAATATTATTTTCCTTCACCAAGCATTCCAATTCCCCTATTTTTGCTCGAATGCTTCTAGCATTTGTGTACAGACATTTGTATGTAATTTTCTGGTGCACTTTCAACTTTGACTGTAGATTTTGACTGTAGAATTTGATTGTAGAATTTGTAGATGGTCCACCATGTCCTTCTGCTTGACTATTACAATTTAGTTTTCCTGGTGACTCATTGATGTGTGCATAACTTCCACCCTCCATATTTGGCAGTGTGCCTTCTCGAACCGGAAGCTGCCCAGCTCCTGTCGACTTGCCCCTACGAATCAGTTTAAAAGCTGTTCTGAAACCTTTTTAATATTAATTGCCAGCAGTCTGGTTCCATTATGGTTCAAGTGTAACCCGTCCCTTCTGTACAGGTGTGGTTTGTCCCAAAATGTTTCCCAGTTCCTAATGAATCTAAACCCTTCCTCTCGACACCACTGCCTCATCCATGCATTGAAGCTCCTGAGCTCTGCCTGTCTAGCTGGCCCTGCGCGTGGAACAGGTAGCATTTCTGAGAATGCAACCTTGGGGGTCCTGGACTTTAATCTTCTACCTAGCAACCTAAATTTGGCTTCCAGGACCTTCCGCTTAGCTTTCCCAATGTCATTGGTACCGACATGTACCACGACAGTTGGCTCCACCCCAGCACTGTCTATCAGCCTGTCTAGATGCCTCGTGATGTCCGCAACCTTTGCACCCGGCAGGCAGTTTACCATGCGGTCAACACTTCCATCACAAACCCGTCTCTCTATATTTCTAGCAACCCACTACAAGAAGCCCCCCTCCCACCACCCGCAGAGAAGTATCCTCGGTGCAAGAGGATATGGGCACATCCTCCAAGGAAGGGGTCCCAACTAAGGGAGCCTTGCCCTCTTCCACAGATTGATGTCTCCCTGCCCAAGATCTCCATTCTCCAAAGCAGCTGGAGAGCTGCTCAGCATGGAGTGGGACGCTCCTGCTGCATCCCTGAAGATCTTCTCCTGCCTCACTATCTCTCTCTGCTTCTCCAGGTCTGCTACCTTGGCTTCAAGGGAAAGAACCTGTTCCCTGAGAGCCAGGAGCTCATTGCACCGATCACACACCCAAGACTTCTGTCCAGCAGACAGATAGTCGTACATGTGACACTCAATGCAAAACACTGGGAAGCTCCCCTCCGTCTGCTGGCTATCTATCTCCATTTCTTATTATTATATGTTTACTGTTGTTATTATTATACAAATTACTTTTTAAAAAAATATATTTAACTTCCTCTTCTAGATATCGATGATTTTTGATGGTTTTGATAAGGTTAATAATTTTATTCCCTTACTCACTTATATTGATTTAAAAAAAAAATAAACCACAGCTTTTTAGGTTGTTCAAATTTTTGTTTTGGTCTTAGTTTACTTTTTGGATTTTTTCCTACTTGTTTTAGGATTATATCGCGTGCCGACAGGGGCGCGATGGCTGCTAAAAAAGGTGAATTAGTAATTTAAACAAAAAACCCCACAAACTTACCAGGGCTCAGCAGGTATTCTTCCCAAGGTTCCTGCCAAGTTCCTTTCTCCCTTTTTATTTTCTGTTTTATTTCCTTTTTTGAATCTAGTCAAGATAAAATCTTCAATAGAAAGGTAGAATATATTATGTATTTATAGACACCTCAGTGTATGTAATTCTTGAAAATATTACTTTTTTTTTCAGCTAGTCAAAGAAAAACTCATATCAAAGCTGCTGTTAGTTGGAAGAGAAGGCTAGCTGGTTTTGAAGGGAGAATAACATTTCCTCAAGGAAAAACGTTCATTTGATGTCTTCAGTTAACTTGCAATTTAAAGCAACAGAGACTATTTTACATATGGATCTATTGCTTTCTTAAATTTGCATTACTTTGAAATGAGAGGCAGAACTCTGCAGGGATCACTAATCAGCGGGTGACTGAGGAGATAGCTATTCACCAGTTAAGCAGTCTTTTAAATAAGCAAATACCCTTTTACTTTAGTAATCTTGATTAATGAGCATCAGCAGAACAATTCTCACTGTAAATAATTCTATCTTTTCTAATCTAAATAAAATTCTGAATGGTTAAAATAATGTGTATTTCACCACCTTTGAAAAATCAATTGCAGTAGTTATCTTCTAACATGTCCATTTAAGTTTTATATTGAACAGTTAAAATGTATGTCTCTACTGCACATACAGTATCCAATCTAGATCAACAGTAGCCCTTAGTGCATAATACTTTAACAGCACTAAAAAATATTGTAAGAGCAATTCATTTTACAAAACTTTATTTCCCTTTAAAACCCATTCTTCATATATCACTTAAATTTGCACAGAAATGTCCTTTTGTCACCAAAATAGATATTTTGGACAGATAGTGTCCATCATTTGAAAAAAAAACAGAGAGCATGATCTAGTAAATGAGATCACTGAAAAGATAAACACAAATAAACAAGGGTGCTTCCTATAGTGGATGGGTGCATATTTACTGTATAATTTTAATACAGGCTAATCCTAGGGATGCTATTGTGCTTGCTTCTCAAGGAACAGATCACTTTTGCTGTGTTCTCTGAAGCTTCTGGCATATTTTGTGGCAAGATATCCTCCTAGGAACTTATGTCTTGTTACTTGAATCTGCCCACATGTTTCCAGTTGCTATTTTGGATTGTCTGCTGGCTCCTGAAACTGGAAACTTGATGATCAAACCCTTCAGCTTTTGATTCCAAGAAGTCAGAACAGACCATAACTATTGCAGGGGTCTGCTGAGGGGTGCAAATGATTAATTGTGAGTTGCAGTGTAAACCACATGACTTATGTACTTGCTTCTGACATCATAATACAGGCATGAAAACTTGGATCATGAGTTGTCATTCACATTTCATTTTTGCTGTTGATACCAGACACCAGCCAGCCAAGAAATAAATTTATATTTTTTCCCAGTTAACCTAATGGAGCCTACAAAGCCTGCTAAGTATAATCCTGCTAAGGATTTGCATATGTATGTGAGATAATACAGCTAGAAATGTTTTATAAATCATAAAATAAAAAAGGAAAAATATAGCAAAGAGAAAAAAGAAACAAGTATCTTCCCACCTTTATCACAACAAATATAAATAAATTTTGTAACATCTTTTGTAACTTTCTGTTAAAATATAAAGAATCATCTCCTTCTTCCTACATCCCATATCTTATATATGAACAAACTGATATTGTCATTTTAGTCCTAATGTCAGCAAAAGTCCATTAAGGATTACCATAAATAATAACATATCTATTATAACCTTGATCAAATAAACCAACTTTATATTCCCTTTATTTCTAAATCTTTAATCCATTCAAATAATGTTGTAGAACTTGATTTCTTTTCATTTTGTCTTTGTCTTTTCTTATGAGATTCCTCAAAATTTTAATGAGCTTCTTTTGTATATCCAGTGTAGGAAAATAACCCATGTTGCTCTCTTGCTTTATTGTTTGCACATCGTCTTCAATTATTCAAATATCAGCTCTTTTCTTTTGTACATCCAGTGTAACATATTTTTCCAAGTCATTATCATTTCGCTTCTCATCCAAGAAGCTTCTTCATCTCTGACTGGATGGTGTGAAATGGAAGGATTTATACTCCTTGCAGACAGTTGGTCATTTGCATTCCTTTGTAGAGTCATTGAGGCCACCTGGAGGTTTAACTGTGTTGTCAGGGCCACCTGAGTAGTGCAAATTGATATGGAGCCTTCTTGGGACTGCTGAAAGGACTGTGTTGTAGACTGGAAATAGATGATATTGTATTCCTCTCCATCTATTGAGAGAGGGCTGTTCAATTTTGACATAGATGGCCTCTTTGACCTCTCTTTCAAACCAGCGGTACTTTCTGTCCAAAATGTGGACCTTGTTTCTTCAAAAAGGTGGTATTTGTCTTTTAAGTGCAGATGGACTGCTGAATCTTTTCCTGATTGGTTTGTTCTCCTATGTTGTGCCATGCGTTTATGAAGTCATTGTTTTGTTTCCCCAATATACAGGTCCGGCTCATTGCATTGTATTGCAAATACCGCATTGCTCAGTTTGTGTGTGGGGGTTTTGTCCTTGCGGTGGACAAGCTTCTGTCTTAGTGTATGTGTGGCTTTGCAATGTACATATATATTGTATTAGTTAAAGATCCTCCTGAGCTTTTCTGATATTCCTGCACCATATGGAATGACAATGTTGCTTTATTTATTGTTTTATTGTTTGTCTGTTATGGAGGAGCTCCTGCTGGATCTTTTTTGGGATTTAATAAAGGCCCACTTGGGATAGCCACACATTTTGAGGGCTTCCTTGATATGTTTTAGTTCTTTTTCCTTTCCATCTTTGCTGGTAGGCAGACCTTCAGCTCCGTGGTGTAGGGTTCTGATAATTCCTATTTTGTGCTCCTGTGGGTAGTGAGAATCAAAATGTAAATATTGATCCGTGTGTGGGTTTTCTGTAAACTTCAGTGTTAAGGCTTCTGTTTTCCTTAATGTGTACTGCACAGTCCAGGAATACCAGATTTAACATTTTCCCATGTGAATTTGATGTATCTGTCTACAGAATTGATGTGTTTAGTGAGTGCTTCCAATTCCTGTATTTTGATCTTGACTCAAATATCATCTACACACCTATACCAGTGACTGGGTGGAATTCCTATGAAGGAGTTTAGGGCTTTGGTTTCTATTTCTTCCATATAGAGATTGGCCACAATGGGGAACACAGGTGAACTCATGGCACAGCCATGTTTCTGTCTTTAGAAACCTTCATTGTATTTAAAATAGATAGTGGTAAGGCAGAGGTATAGCATGTGGTCTGAGCTGAGGTTGGTTCTGTCACCTAAGGTGCTGTTTTGCATCAGTCATTTCTTCACTACCATGATAGCTTCAGTTGTTGGAATACAGGTGAAGAGAGAAGTTACATCTTAGGAAACTATGGTCTCATCTGGCTACAGTTTTAGTTTCCAAACCTTGCTGGTGAAGTCCTGTGAATTGTTGATGTGATATTGCCAACTAGAGCTAATAAGGTGATTAGATGTTTTGCAATGTTGTAGGTGATAGAATTGATGCTACTGATAATTGATCTGAGTGGTGTTCCCTCTTTGTGGGTTTTGGGGAGTCCATATGTGTATGCTGTGGCTTCTGCAGAGTAAAGAAGATAGTATTGTGGCTTGTTGATGGCATTGTCCTTCTGTAGTTTTTGTAAAAAATCAATGACATTTTTCTTGCAACTGCTGGTGAGATCTTTCTTCAGAGTCTCATACATGGCAGTGTCCTTCAGACGACTGTTCACCTTGGTCTTGTAGTCATTTGTGTTCAGGATGACTGTGCATCTTCCTTTATCAGCTGGTAGGATGGTGATGTTTGGGTCTCTTCCTAGGGATGTTTTGAAGACAGCAAAGTCCACAATTTGGACCAGAAGGACCGGTGGTTTGAAAGAGGGGTCAAAGAGGCCATCTATGTCAAAATTGAATAGCCCTCTCTCAACAGAGGTGGGGGAGATACAACATCATCTATCTCCAGTCTACAACACAGTCAGCAGTCCCAAGAAGGCTGCACACCAATTTGCACTACTTAGTTGACCCTGATGACACAGATAAACCTCCAGGTGGCATCAACGACTCTCTAAAAGAATGCAAATGACCAACTGTCTGCAATGAGTATAAATCCTTCCATTCCTTACCATCCAGTCAGAGCTGAACAAGCTTCTTGGATGAGAAGTGAAATATCTTCAAAGAAAAACAAAGTCTAGTTGCCTCATGAAAAAAACAGCTTTGGTATAACTATGACCTGGATGACTGAGAACCTCCATAGATACTTATAGAAAACAGAAAAGGTATTCTCAAAAGACAGAAAACAATCATGTTAAATTATAATTTAACATTACATGAATAAACCTGAGAGCCTCCAACATTTAAAAAGAAGAAAAGCAAAGCTAATCTTTAATGTGAGGCTTATCCTATAAGTGTGTTTTGCTTTTCCAAATGAGCACTGGTTCCATCTTAGAATAGTGTAAAAAAAGGTTCAAACCTTTCAATGGGTTTTGTTGTTAAAAGCAAATTTTATTCAATATGCATGGAGATTGTATGAGTTTTGCCCAAGTGATGCCTGACTTAAACACTGTGGACAGACCTACTTAATTGTTGTTTCAGAGTTTCATTAAAGACTTTATTTTTAAGACAATACAGTCACTTGCCAAAATATTCCTGCAACTTGTAGGGTTTTGATCCTGATGTCCCACACTAAAGTTCAATAGTAAAAACACATGCAACTTACATTAGTGCATATATTGCAAAACAAAACTTTTCATGTATTTAAAAATATAACCTTAAATTTGTAACTCATTACTAACACCAATAAATATATGCTTCTCCTGATTGGAAGTAACCTGCAAGGACAATTGTTAATCAATCAACATGAGTAAAAATGGACTATGACATTGTAGATTAGATTTAAAATCAGGTAATTTGAAAATTGAGTTTAATTTATAAAGCACCAGCATATTGAGGTTGCATAATGGACATTATCTTATACATTGTTTTATTTTTTTACAAATTTCAAGTATAATCATAATATTGATTTTAACTAGCATACAGTACACTTCAAACATTATTAAATGAATGCCGAACAGGAAAATCAGGGAATTGTTTACATATCAAGGTAATCTAATGGCAGTCAATTTTGGCTTGCCCATTTTCCATTATTTCTGACACATAGGTGTATTTTGCTTGTAACAATGGCATGGTGGTGGTGGTGATGGTGATGGTGATGCCAAGTTTGTGTATCAGTTTGAAAATATTCAGTAAAGTCTTATAGGCATATTAAGTGCAGTTCTTTTGGAATATCCTGTTATTTTATGTCAAATATGAATAGATTTCTCTTTTGTTTTTTCTCTGGAGGATCAAGATGGAACATAAGAAAATCCCCTAAATATAACAACCTTATGAGAGATGATTGACCTAGAGACATTTACATTTTCCACAGTCAAGTGGGAAGTTAAATCTAGGTTTAAAACTTTACTTACTACAGTATATGTCAAGAGTGTTCTATAGATCTTCTAATCAGATCCACAATCCTAATACTAAAGGATAGCTTGATTATCTCCTCTTCTGTTTTCCAGAAAGAGCTCTGGGGTGCCAACTATATTTCTTATTATGTCATATAATACTTTTCAGTTAGTAGATTTGCAGCAAATACCTGGTTCTTACACCTCCATTCATTTTTACATTGAATTATATGAGTTTAATGTTAAGATTTGCTCAGCTGAAAGCAAATGTTACTCTGTCAAATATATGCATTATTCAAAGAAAAGAACATATGTAATTTTGTTTTCTTTAAAACTGCTTGTTGAATTTGTACTTGTGATGGAAAAAATGAAACATTGATTTTTGTTTTGCTGGTTAGATAGATTTGTTGTTACATAATTACTGCTGCTGCTGCTGCTACTATGTCTCTCCCTCCAGCTTATTCTCATAGAATAAAATATTTTTCTTGTCTGGAATATCTTATCAAGTCTCTTTTTCTTAAGGAATTCTCAACCTTGTTAATATCCATGAAGAAAAAATCTCTTGACTTAGAGCTCTTCTTCCAGTTTAAACCATCATCATAATTACTATTTAAACCATCATCACAATAAATATTGGTGTTATATTATTCAAAAGTTGTAGTTGTCCTTTGCACTGTCAGATATTCGTGAAATTGCTCCAGTGGTTTGATAAGTTTCTACCCACGATTTTGTCTCTGAATTATTGATCTTTCTTTCAATTACTTGGGTAGTTTGCTCCTCTTCCTCTTCTTTTATATCCTCTATATCATTTATATATTCTCTTATAGCATCTTTAGAACATAATTGATCTATAAAGTGAATGGTTTTCTGTAAATATTTTTCAAATACCTCTCTAAGAATATGCTCAGATTCATATTTTGCCATCTTGTTAGCTCTTTCTTGTGGTCAAAGAATTGTTGTTGTTAGTTGCGAAGTTCTGTCCAACCCATCGCGACCCCATGGACAACATTCCTCCAGGCCTTCCTGTCCTCTACCATCTTCTGGAGTCCATTTAAGCTCACGCCTACTGCTTCAGTGACTCCATCCAGCCACCTTATTCTCTGTTGTCCCCTTCTTCTATTACTGGTCAAAGAATAGATTTTTTTAATAAATCAATTAATAGTTCGTGACCAATAAGAGTTCATAAAAAATGGAAAGTTTCAGCCACCCACAACAAAAATCCAGAGCTACAAAAAAATAGTAAAATAAAACCACATATCTCCATCAAAGTTTTTTTTTAAAAAGATATTCCACTCTTTCTTATTTAGCTTGTCTCCTTTTCCTTGTTGTTTAACAATAAAAAAAAGTTTCAAAAGTAGCACACATTTTCAAAAAGGGATAATAGGCTGTGACTGGAAAGAACCTCTTTTCTAATAAAGATAATAATCCCATAAAATGATTAAGAAATAAAAGGCACAGTTTATTGTCTATTTGAAAAATAAATTCCAAAATGGCTGTTTTTTCAGCAACCTACCCCCAGCTAAATGGCTCATTGGCTGCTCCAAAGCACGATTCCTGAGGCTTTCCGCAGACCGCTACTGTATGGAGGATTTTGTGGGGTGATTTTAGAACTCTCCCTAAACCAAGAGAGTCATATAAATTAAGCAAAATGTGTTCCTTCCATTAGTAAGTTGAAAAAGCCACAGTCCAGAGACAAGCCTCCCTAGGTTTGTAGTCAGTTGTCCATCTTCAAGGAAGCCTGATACGAAAGAATTACAGTGGGAACATAAAAGATAAGTATGGGAAAGTTCAGTTCAATGAAAGATTAAATTTGACACCTCAGGCATGAGCAAATTAAGATGGAGTGGGATTAGATACTTTCACTCAGAAGATCACACAGTTTATTATTTAGCACATGAAAAACAAGAAAGAAATAGCACTGCTTGTAAAATTATATATCAAGAACATCACTTGACACAGTCAATTATTGAACAAATAATATCAATTAGACTCCCTAGAAAACCTTTTAACATGACAATCATCCATACAGAAAAGGAGAAGGTGGGTAAGTTTTATTATCAAGTTCAATTTAAAATTGATAGAACATGAAAGCATTGTAAACAGAATACCGCAGTTGAAAATATTAAGGAGGAAAATGTACTTGGATCCTTATGAAATTGAAATGAAACACTGGAAAAACTTAACGATTTTTGCCACTCCAATGATTTTGACATAGCTAATATTGTATTCAAACAACCCGAAAGGATGGAATACATAGAAATCATATTGACTGTATAGGTAGTCTTTGACATGCAACCACAATTGGGATCAGAATTTCCATTGTAGGCAATTTTGGGATTCAAATATGTGAACAACCGGTTCTCTGTGTGGATGCCGCTTCTGGAAGGGCAACAAAAAATTAGCCACCGGTTCTGCTGAACTGGTGCAAACTGGCTGAATCCCACCACTGATTGTAAGTCATTGTGATCATAAGTCATGTTGGATCTGATTTTACAACAATTTTTACTGTGGACAGTAAGCAAATGATGCCATCATTAAGTGAATTTCCCAATCGACATTTTCCATTAATCAAAAAAGGTCATTAAACAAATGGTTATAAGTTGAGCATTATCTCTATATTGCTAAAGTGGAAGTGAAAGAACTCAGTAATAAAATCAAAGACACGGCAAGGTGCTACAAGATCACTGATTGCTCAAGTGCAAGTACCAAATTAAGCTAAAGAAGTAGAGAAAAATCAATTTCTACAATATGATCTTGTGTATATACTCATCATTTTCAAGGGAAACATCAGGAATCATTCAGGAGTTTTGAAACTCATTAATGGAGAATCAGAGGAACTCTGAAATGAACCTAAATTGTTAAAGATGATGGTGAATCCTATTACTTTTCGCCATGTACAATTGGAAAGGTACAAGATTGAATGCAAGAACTACAAGGGAGCTTCTTTGCTAAACTTTCTGAGAAGTAAAAATGAACAACATTTGGAAAAAGTAGTATGGCTTTTTCTGGGCAGGAAAGGAGAGCTGTAGATCAGATGTTTGTTCTTCATCAAGTTACTGAGAGATGTATTAATGTTAAGGAAGAAAATGTTATAATACACTTGTTGGTTTATAGAAAATATATGAGAAATGATATAGGCTTGAACTGTGGGATTTTGGGGCAAATACGGATTAGTTTCCGAATGCTATAAAAACTATAATGAGCGGAGTAAAACATAAATGAGAATAAATTGAATTCTTAGTGAATGATTCAGTAATAAGCACTAAAACAAGGATTTTGATATCCCTCTAGTTCAGTGGTTCTCAACCTTTCTCAGGTTGAGACCCCACTTGCCCCGCCCATGCGCGCCGCGACCCCGACCCCGCCCCGGAAAAAAAAATTAAAAAAAAAAATTAAAAAAAATAATAATTAAAAAAACCAAAATGGCGGCTGCGATGGGCGGATCCGCGCATGCGCAGATCGGCCCGTCGCATGCGCCGTGCATGCGCGCATCCGCCCGTCGCGGTCCGCCATTTTTTTATTTTTATTTTTTTTATTTTTATTTTTTTATTTTTTTATTTATTTTTTTCGGCGCGACGGACGGATCTGTGCGTGCGCGGCGCGCGCGCGCCAAAAAAAATAAAAAAAAAACAAAAAATTTTAAAAAATTTAAAAAAATTTAAAAAAATTAAAAATAAAAAAACAAAATGGCGGCCAGCGGTGCCCGGCGACCCCCGCGAAATGGTCGCGCGACCCCAAATGGGGTCGTGACCCCAAGGTTGAGAACCACTGCTCTAGTTGTTTAAAACACCCAAGAATAAATAAATAAGGAATGATTGTAGTGACGTTAGAGATATGTTGGTGGAAGGTATGTCTGCATTTTGTATGCAGACAATCCTATGTAGTTGGCTGAAAACTTAAATGATATACAGAAATATTAAAGATATCATGCAGTTGGGAGAATGATTCTATAAATGCTTGTATTAAAAATTAAGATATTTCTATATAACAGAGAAAATAAAGTAAACAATAACACAGTAGTCCAAATGGCAAGAATAAGCTCAAGCAGATGAATTTTGTACTTCACAAAATGTTTCTAAAACAAAAGAAAATGGATGAAGAGAATTTAAAGCATGTATATATTATCAGACACATTGTGTTTTGTATGTGTATGTCTATTGTGAGAAATAAATGTTCATTGGAAGAAATGTTATGTGGAATTGCAGATGTCAGGAGACACATAAAATTAAGTTGAATGCGGACTTCCGGTTCCTGCGACCAGTATAATCATCTGAGAGATTTGGGATGCCGAGCTCTTCAGCTGAGTTTCTTCCTGTTTGGGGACCCTAAATGGGCCAGAAGCCACCCTGGAGAGGTGGCAATGAAGGAAGGTAGTCCCAGGGACCTAGGAGAGACAGCGGTCCCCCCGATCGGTTCAGGAGAACCTCCCAGAAACCAACAGGAGAAAGGCTAGCTAACTCCATTATCTAGCCCCAGCTGCAAGCAACAGAAGTCAAAAGCTCTACTTAAGCTGATTGTGAACAGTGCGTTTGAAGCTGGGTAAGAACTGATTTTCTCTATCCTACTTATTTTCCTGAAAAAGAGAACTCCCAAAAAGCAAAAATACCCTTTTGGCTATTGGAAGTGGCGAATCTAATTTTTTAAGGAGGAAAAAGACTAGAAAGAATTTAAAAATGACCCAACGCTGACACCTACTGGTGGATGAGGACTATAAAATATCTGCCTGTGGCCTTCAAAGTCTTAATAAATACAGCTGTTTAGATAAAGTGAGATTTACAGAAAAATGTATGCTTTACAAGAGGAAATATATGATAAGCTGCAAGCAATTCAAAAAATAATGATCTCAAACCACAAAGAAATACAAAACAAACTTGAAAGTACAAATCAACTTATTCCCAATTTAATTTTATTCCAAAAATACCCCCAGGAGAATACAGCAGAGATGACTGAATATAAATCTGAGGATAAAGACTTAAAGATGGACTTCTATAATATAAAAGAATATGATTTAATTCAAGTGGAAGAAAAGACAACTTACATTTCAACATTGAGACAAAAAGTGACAAGAAGTGGAGAGAAAAGGAAGGAAGAAGATTTCTAATAAAAAGAAGTGGGCAAATGCCCATGACAGAGACATTGATTTACTCTCTACATCAACAACAACACCTACGATCATATGGGAAAACCTTTTGATTCAGCAAAGTACATTGATTAAGAAAGACTTTGGACAAAGAAAAAAGATTAAGAGGAAACTAAGAAAATAGATGATGGGACATATCAGAGGGAATACTTAAAAAAGAAGCATGTGTTTGAATATAGTTAAAGAAATGGAAAAATTCTGAAATATATCACTCTATGAGGGATGAAATGTTTTAGATACTTAAATGTGACTGAATTCAAGAAAAGTGTGTATATATAAATGCTTTGAATCGGAGTTAAGGGATTAAATAATCTATTGAATGGATTGTCTAAAGAGTAAATATATTCTTAATTATGATTAAAAAGAATAAGAAATTTGAGGAAATAAATGCATATTAATCTAGGAGGGATATATATTCTAAATAGTATGTTATTTTTTATGTCCCGTTGTTTCTGCTTTTTTTCTCTTCTTTTTTATTTTTTATTTCTTTTTTGTTTCTCTTTTTCCCCCTCTTTTTTTTTTACTCTTTTATCTATTACTTAAGAAATGTAAAAATGTGAGATGGCTTATATGGAAAAAACAGAATTAAGTTTGTCAGTATAAACGTTGAGAAAACCAGTAAGAATATTTAGAATTTGTTGGGAGAAATAAACTAAAATAAGGATTGTAACAGGGCTGATGATAAGGCAATTCAAACGACCGGAAAGAAAAGAAATGTACTAATACGATGATTATTTTTTTTAGGAATGTTGGAAAAAGTATATACCTAATTGTCATTTATTAAAACAATAAGAATTGTATTAGTTCAATGTTTTTAAAAAAGGATGTTTTGGGAAAAGAGGAAATCAACTAAAATTAATATATGGAATACAGACTATAGAAATCAATTGTTAAGGAGTGTCTTTACAAATGTAACCCAGACAACACACTGTTTACCAATTATTGAGTGAGGTATGCTTGTTAAAAAATTAATAAAATCTATTATAAAAAAAGTAAGTTGAATGCTATAGGAATTGGTAATTTAAGAGTGTGCGTGAAAGAAGAGTGCAGTAAAAAACAATGGATGCTTGAATTCAAAAGTGAGTAACTAGGACAAATCATATAGACAAATCAAATAAAAAAATGATTGAGTGAATCACAAATATATGAAGGGAGAACCAAGAGGAAGTAGAAGATCAAAAAAACACTGATGATGTCATTACTAGCACTGACGATGTTACCTAGTTTGGATAATGAAATGTCTGCAAGAAAACAAATAAGTCAGAGAGCACCAAGGACTCCTCAAAATCAAAAAAGTTATGGTCAGATGGAACTGATGAGCTTCTCAGAAAAAAGAGAATTGAGAAACTAAAAAAATAAACAGCATGTCTGACATATATAGACATGATAGAAATTGTGCCTGTGAAAGGATGGTTTGCAAGGATATGTATAGAGAAAGATATTAGAGAAAGATTAAATTGGATTTAGTTAAATTTCCTTTTATTTATCTTTTAGTTCATGTCCTGGTTTCTCTGGCTAACTTTTTCTTATTCCTTTTCTAGACTTTGCATAATCTATGTGTATTTATAGGGTGCTGTGTTAACACCAGCAATGGATCATACAATGTCCATGCAGCCAGCAAGTATGATGGGCCCCTTGACACAACAGATGAGTCATCTTTCCTTGGGCACAACAGGAACAGTAAGTTTAGAGAATGTGCTTAAATTTCACTTTTAAATAATGGATCTTTCACTCTATAAACTCTAGCAGCTTTTCTCAATTGAGATTTTGCACAGACCTAAGGGGTTCAAAGAGGTTGCTAGGGTTGTTTTGAAAATAATACATACATACATACATACATACACACACACACACATACATAACTTACATACATACATGCTAGCACTTAAATTGTGGGAATTTTGACAAAGCCTATCACTGTGCCATTGTAAACACTGTAAAATATGGGATGTGAATTGAACTGTGCAGTTTCCATATTTTGTGAGATTTTATGCAAAAGATCCCTGAGACCTGAAAATTATTTCAAAGATTACTTCACACAAAAAAAGGTTGAGAAAAGCTGCTCTACATTGTTCTCTATTCCTCAGTACATGCCCATTTCTGTCTATTATTTGAGCATTATTAGCTAATAAAGCTATAATTTGTTTCTCATTTTATATCAATTTCAATTTATCTCATATTAAATGTTGATAACAAAATGCAGAGATTGTATAAAAAGTGGTTCTTGATGCACAATTGAAGATGTACAGTTTAAGATTAACATAGTTTATCAAACACAGTAATAGTAGTATTTTTCTTTGAACCATGCTGTTTCATGCTATTTTATGCTATTTTCCTACTCCAAATTATCTCAAGTTGCCATTGTGCTCCATGGGAAACTTGCAGATATCTTCATAATTTTTGAACAGTTTTCAATATTTCATTATTGAAAATGTCATATTCATTCTGTCTATAATAATAGTAATTGTAATGTATAGAAATAACACTTCCATGGTATGATTGAAATACCTAGCCACAAAAGTTCTTCTTCATACCATCTTTACTTTTGCTACAAATTTTGAGTCCAAATTTGAGATCAGACTTCAAAACAAGGACAATGTAAGGCAGTCTATGGAAGATCTTAAAGTCACTGTTTTAGAAAAAGTAAAATTGCTGAATTAAAGATTTTCAGGCAATCTCAGAATGTCTCAAGAAATATAGTACATTTCTAACACATTGCAATTGTGAATTGATGAGATGCTTGTAATCTGTTTCACATGCAACTTCCACCTTTATAATCAGCCTGTCTCCATCTTGTCTTACCCCAGTTTAAAACCTGAATCAGTATGTCACTCAGTATCAGATGAAGTAAATTGTAGCTTATGAAAGCTTACGCTTTTAAATGAACTTTGTCCAAAAAGTTACTACCTCCAGAGACTAACATGGCTTTTCTTCTACCATACCACGTATGAAATTTTTGCTTCATCATCCATACACAATATGTACAAACATATAATTTGCATTTCTTTTTCAGAAATTGTGTGTGGCATAGCATATTGAACTCCAAGAGTATGCAGTTGGTTAGTGTGAACTTTAATGATGGCGTTAAATTCTTGTTCTAGACTAGAGTGTTTGTGTCAGCTATAGAAGGACTAAGTTGATTATGGTATGTGAGGGAAGTACTAAATTGATTAAAATATTGTCAGTAACTATAATAAAATTAGATTTTCTTTAACTTTTTCCTGTCAGCAAATATGGGCAACAGACCTGTCCAGTAACCATTTTTTCTCTTTTTTCCTGTCTTTTTTACATGGCTAATTTATAGATTTGCAAGATAATGAATAGCGAGTAAGTATTTAGATTGATATATGCTGGAAGCCAAAGAGTTAATTAATGAGAGAGTTTGCTATGTCTTAGAAATTGCTAAACCATAGAATGGTGTTCATTGACAACACTACATTTGTACCAGAAAAGAATAGCAGGAACTTTATGTTTGAGTTAATTTACTGTGGGGCAAATTGTGCCACTGGCGAGGAGCTTTTTTTAAAAAAAATATTCTCCACAGGCATCATCATTTGATTGAATTCCCCTTATGTCTTGTGACCATTTTTAACTTAATTTTTAACTTTTCTTTATAGGCACTACTCATGTAATGTAATTAAAAGCCTTAGATTGTCTTCAGAGTTAAAGCATTTTCATTTTCATTATCATCTTTAGTAAATAGACAAAGCTTTTCATGCTTTTCAGTATTGAGTACTGCCTAAAATAAAGTCTATGGATGCTCCAACATAAGAGCTTTATTCATTTAATCAGTCAGTCAGTCAGCTTGTTTCGAGGCTGTTCAAATACATATTGATTCTGAGCAATGTATAACTAAAAAATGAAAAGGGAAAATATATCAAGAAAAGAAGATCACTGACAAGAAAGCAGAACCAAAAAGACCAAGTAGCAGAAACAAAGGTCAAAGCTTTCTGACTCAAGGCCTGTGACAACAACCAACTCTTTAGCAATATATGAAAATTCATGTCACCATTGTCATGTATCTCAGATAAACCTGTGTGTCTTACGGGGCCAAATCTGGTTCTTAACTGTAGCAAGTTGTCTTTCATAAACACATAAATACAGATGTGCTAAATCCCTTCCTGTGATTTCCACTTTCCAACTCCCTCACACTTTTCCAGGGCTACCTTTCAGCTAAGTCTTCCTCCTGTTCTACTGAATTTCCAGAGGTGTAGCTGTCCTCTCACGTGATGGGCAGGTAATTAAACAGGAAGGTAAGAGTGATGTCCTCTTCTTTCCCACTTTCCCAGGACTTTATCTTTTATATAAATGACTCCAGTTTTTTTTTATCCAAGATGACCTGGTATAAGCTGTCACACAGAAGTTACACTAAACATTTCCACGACCTGAGGGTCCAAACTCTCACAACTATACAGACTCAGGTTGAGTCTTACTATATTTCTCCCTGTATATATTTATATGAACCAGGTTCTTAGTAAAGATTAATGCACTACAAGTGATTGACCTTGTTTAAACAAGTTGTTTTATTCATCTGAATATATTCAATTTGTCCAAGTCCTCAGGTGGAATAATTTCAGCTCTTTGTTTTTCCTTGCCTTTTCTACTATTATAATTCGTTTATTGCTACATTACATTTGAACTTTCAAACACTTTCTTTCTTTGCAAAAGGTATTTATTATATATCCTTTTTAGTTTTAGAAGTCACTATTATTGGTTATTTTTCACATTTCTCTCCAAGTATCCTAAAAAGCTGTATTAAAAGAAAAAAAATTCCCCAGTAGGCTAAAATGTTTCAATAACCTTTACATATACTGAATTACCACGAGCTCTTCTTGTACTATGTTGTGACCTTTTCTGGAATACATTGTGATTGTTCACATTTTCTAGGAATTTCTTGGTCTATTAGCCAGCTTATGTTGGGTTATATTGAAAATTTTTGTCTGAGAGTGCTTCTCGACTAAACTTTCAGATTTATTTTTAGGAATCATAGATTGATCACCTTTTACTGGAAATAGAATTTTTTTGACATGAAAGATTAGTCTTTCTCTTTCCCAAGCAATATAGATTTTGTTGTATAGATGATATTGGTAATCACTTTGGTGGTAGTGATGCTGGTACGTTTTAAGGCTAGCTCTTTCGATTTGGTAAAAGTTGACTAGTTTTTTCCTAGTGTTTGTCACATTTTAATTGAAATATAGCTTTTACTTTCCTTGTTTTTAATAGTTGTTTTAAATGAATATGAAACCTATATGTGTATGATACTTTATGGTTAATCCTACGTATATGTTCTACTCTAGGTATGAAATAAATATATAGATATATAGAATTAAATAAAGCTATCTCTTTTTAAAAATAAATCCTTACAAAAATAGTTCATATTGAAATGTCCAGGTTGTTGTATTTCATTGTACACCACCTCTTTTCCCACCAGAACCTAACAAGTCTTTGAAAAATCTGTTTTCCTCTTAAACTCATGGTTCTTTCTTTTGCTGCCAATAAATTTAATCAGCAGGCTAGACTGAGACTTGCTGTCCAATAAAAGCTGTGAAATAAATCCCAATGTCTTAAAATAATCAAAACTCCAAGGGAGGTTTATGATCCTTTTCTATAACTGGCTGTGGTGTTCAGGCATAATGTTCAGCATTTTAATCTAGTGATACCTTTCAAAATAAAAAAAGGCATCTGCTCTTAATACATCTGCAAGAAACTGTGTGAGCATTTCCCCAGGATTCTTTTATCAATAGGTATCAGCCTATATCAGTGGTTTGGGTTTAGGTTATTTCAACCAGTTGTGACATCATTCACAATAATTCTGCTCTGTATTACAAAAGTGATTTTTTTTCATCCATACAATTGCAATAGAAAGTATTACAAATGTAGTTAGTTTACAGGGCTTACATTTTAGGGCATATGCAAATATAAACAATCTATTTCCATTGTATTCATATTTCCAGTGTTGCCCTTTAAAAATCTACAAGTGGGTGCTATAAAAGTTTCATTGGCTAACTTTCAACAAGCTGTTTTCTGCAGACAAGGTAGAAATTAATGAACTGTTCTGTATCATTAACATCTACACCATTGTTCTGTCCCAGATTAATTTAAAAGTTTGCAGTATGCAAAGTACTTTTATTAAAAAGCTTTCATATCCTCACTTGCTTTGTTAATCAGCATAGCATGTATTTCAGCCAAAAGTATCCTCCTCAGATTTTAGTCAGCAGTATGGCTTGGACTGAAGTAACAAACATTGGGGTAAGCTTCTAATGTAATTCACTACAATTAGTCCTTGACTTATGATCAGAATTGGGTTCAAAGAGATATTTGCTAAGTGATTTTTTACTATCTTTTTTTTTTGCCAAAGTTGCTAAGTAAATCACTGCAGTTATTAAGATGATGGTTAAGTGCATCTGACTTCCCCATTGACTTGGCTTGTGAGAAGGTGCTCACGTGACCCCAAGACACTACAACCGTCTTAAATATTAGTCAGTTGCCAAACATCTGAATTTTGATCACATGACCATGGGGATGGGGAGGCTGACATGGTTGTAAGTGTGAAAAATATTCATAAATATTCAGCCAGTAATAAAAAAGGATCATAAACCTCCCTTGGAGTTTTGATTATTTTAAGACATTGGGATTTATTTCACAGCTTTTATTGGACAGCAAGTCTCAGTCTAGCCTGCTGATTAAATTTATTGGCAGCAAAAGAAAGAAAAATACAATTTTTTCAATTGTAACATCAAGCAGTCACTAAATTAATTGTTGTATGTCGAGGACTACCTGTATTCTGATTATCTCTGTGATGCATATAAAAAACTTTAAGAAGATGAAATGTGCAAATGGAAAATTTGCTATATGATTTTGTACATGTTGTTTTGTATCAGTACTAATAAAAGTACCACATTATCAGACCATCTTACAGAATAGGAAAAGTTTGTATATTCATACTTTTTTTAATCCTAAAAAGCCAATTATATTGGAAGATGCCATAAGTGTACTATAACATGTTTATACTACATCTACTTTTTCTGAAAACACAGTGGGCTTTCACTATTTTTGTTTATCATCATTTTTTAACCATCTATAACAAAAATGGGTGAACTGTTTGAAATAAGGATACTACAGTTGCTTAGCAACTACAGTTAAAATGATAAATCCAGATAACTATAAAGGCTATTTGATTCTCAACTTCTGGAATTGTATAATGTTGGTCCTAAATTGTAAAGATCACTTCAAAATGGCAAGTCAAAAAATGTACATGACTGTTGTCCAAAATGCAGCACTATTATCATCCTATTCCATGACCAGTTTTAATGGTTTAGAATATAGATTTAGAATATAGTCAGATCTATAGCCATCTAATACAATAATGTCAGTTTGAATAATAGATTTTCAGACAAATAGAGAAAGAGACGGGAATTCATCCCAGGATCTTTTACTTTTTTTAAAAAAAAATTCTCATCACTTAATTGTATTTTTATTTATTTTATCAGCAAAAAACAAGATTCCAAATAGCCACATTGCTTGTAATTTTTTATTTTTTATTTGTAATATTGTTTTCTGTGAATACACTATATACATTCTTAATTTAAATTGGAATTTAGTCTGAAAATGAAAAACCTTAGTTATTTTTATTTCTTAGAATAAAAAATAAAATATTAAAAAAGCAACCGAGAGAAGATTTCTCTATTTGTAATAGAGAATACGTCATGTACTTGCTAGAACTCCATATTGTATTAGAGATCAATATTTATCCAAGATTTACTGAAACATTTTGCAAATAAGAATTTCTTAGGATATTTGTCCCCCCAAACTAGGTTGTCAAAAGTATTTTTCTACTGGTCAGAAGTGCAAGAGTTAAGTTTTTTCTAGCTAGACAAATCAGTTAATGGCATCAAATTTCCTCTAAAGAAGTAGAAAAAAAGAATTGTATATGGGATGGAAGAGAAGTTTATTAATAAATAGATCCCAAAATTGTTTCATCATAAAATGCCACTCATTGTGCATTATAAGCCACCATTGATCTGATTCCCTTTGTGGTTTAATGAAAGCTGTGCTGGGCAGTGTGTATTAGGTATAACATACATACTCTTTTAAAAATGAAACCAAATAGTTGTTCACTATGTTTGATTTCTATTGATTAGCATCCTTCACTTTAGTAATGGTATTTTTGAACTATTAAGACAATTTCTTAGGCATCTAAACAAAATACTGCATTTGTATAATATTTTCTCATCTGTGAGATTTACCCCTGGGGGAAACTTTATTGACAGTGTGCTGAACTTGAAATAACTGCTCTTTTTGACCTGTTCACAGTAGCCCTACCATTTCTTGGAAGATATGAAATTCTGCTGCTTACTGGTTCTGTTCTGAAAAGTATGCCACTATAGCATCATTTTAGTAAATAAAGGGAGTCCTATGATTTGGGACTATATAATGTATTTACAGTGATAATATGGATAATCTAGTTCTAATGTTTGCAAATTGCATAAGCAAGTAAATCTCTCAAATTATATGTGTCAAGTTAAGATTAGAAATCAAGAATAGTAAAAGAATTAATTTTTGTCTATATCAGGGGTTTCAACTGCCGGCCCACAGGCCGGATGCATCAGAGTGAAACTGCACCCACCCCATTGCCGGCAATGGCAAAAAAAGTCATGATACGTCACAACACGTCCTGTGATGTTGCAAGTTTGACACCCCTGGTCTATATGAACAACAGAGTGAAAGAGAAACTGTTAGGCAATAAAAGAATATTTTGTCCAATTGTAAGCTCTAGAGTTATTTTACTGAGCAAAAAGTGGTGATTGCGTGAATTATAAGAAAGAAAAGAGACCAAAAAATAAAATACATAGAATTAGCCAATTAACTTAATTGTGATGAACTATCAAACATCTCGGCAAGAATATGTTGTCAGCTTAAAGTTATTGAACTTCTGAACCTAATTACATTTTTCTGAAGTTCCCCAGAATTTAAAACCTATTTACTTTAAAAAATATATCCAAATAGAGTTTTTATCTAATTTTGCAAACGTCTCTGCCATGGCATCTGGTTTTTGACAGATCATTCCTACCAGACATTAGATTGACCTTGTCCCAACTAGCCTTTCACAAGGTTCAGAAGGCATGACTGTATTTCTAGATATGGAGGTCAGATTGTCATTTAGAGCCCATGAGATGATTATGTCAATCATGGTTCAACTGTTGTTGTTATTTTTACATTGACTGATACTTATGTAGTGCTACACCCAAAAGGGCCGCTGGAGTCCAGGTTCTTCTGCCCCTCTTCAGCTGGCTGGCGGTCCATAGTGGTCCCTCACTTAGTCACCTTTGCTTGGCTGGAACATGTGATGAGGTGATGGTCAGTCTCTCTCAGCAGACAGGTCATGTACAGGGAAAGTATTCAGGTGGCTGGTCAGTTCTTCTTCTTCTTCTTCTTCTTCTTCTTCTTCTTCTTCTTCTTTTCTCTCTCTCTCTCTCTCTCTCTCTCTCTCTCTCTCTCTCTCTCTCTCTCTCTCTCTCTCTCTCTCTCTCTCTCTCTCTCTCTCTCTCTCTCTCTCTCTCCCCCCCCCTCAGGCTTGCTCCACAGAAGCCTCCCATATCCTATTCCCTTCTCTCTCAGGCTTACCTCCTAAAAGCCTTTCTGATTCTCACCTCTTGTCTCCTCTCCCAGGCTTATCTTCCCCAACCTAGGCCTCAGCAGACTCAACTCCTCCTTGCCCTCTTCTGACTTCTTCCCTAGGCATCTCCCTGTACTGTCTCTTCAGCTCAACCAACCCCCGCTACACATATGTATTTTATTTTGTGATTGCTCTTTTTAAAACTATTAGCCACCCAAGGTCTTCACTGTGAAATGGTTCGCGATATAAATTGTATAAAGAAAAAGGTGTTCTTTCTCTCATTTTTTCTCATTTTCAGTAACAGATATTTGTTATGTGTTAGGTATTAGAGTAAAAGCAGCACTAACCTATCCAGCCTGATCTAAATTGTAGATGCTTTACTTCATACATCAGAAGCAAAATAGTTTATCCCTACTGACTTCTCTACCTTAAGACAAGTAATCTTCATACATGTGTATACTTTTACTCTAATAGCTATAATAACAAAACCTTGCACATTCTGCAAGATTGAATCTACTTTGTTCTTCTTCCCTTTATCTACATGGGAACCATGGGGGAGCTTTTCTTAGACATTTTCTCAAATTATTTTTTTCGATCTAGGCTCAGGTCCCTTTTAACTTTTTGTAACAATAACAATTTCTGGTAACCAACTATTTTCAGATCAGCCCAAGGTTAGCAGTGGGGTGGAACTTATGCTAAAGATCAGCTAATGCTATTTAGTATAATATTCATGCACTTTTGTGCATATAAATGTTTTATAGCTGTTTTCATATATAAAAACATATTTCTATAGGATCTTTCAATTTGTATATCCACTATCCCTAAAACTAAACCTCTGGTTTCAGTTGTACATTTATCCTTAGAATCTTCTGTTTCAAAATACATATTTGATCTCAATATTTTATGACTTTCTTACATATCCACCAAAATATTAAAAATGTATCTTCAGGTTAATTGCATTTCCAACAAATATTTGAAATCCATTTATAGATTTTTGACAATTTATCTGGTGTAAAATATCAATGATTCATCATTTTATAAAAGTTCTTTTTAAGATTATAATTCAGTGTAAATTATACTCTTTCTTCTACATATTCTCCCATTGATCCAACAGCATATTATATCAAAACATTTTTCTCATCTTATCATATAGTCTTTAGTTTGTTCATTTTTTTCCATTTTCAAGAAAAGTTTATACATATTAGCAATAATATGATGGTTTGTACACAGCTCAATATCTCATCCAAAAAAGATTCTTGATTAAGTTTAATTTTCTTTTCTGAAGTTCTATCATATTATAAGGAGACTACTTTATTCCAATCTCTCATCAAAATCCAATTCTCATATGAAAACATTATCATTTGGGCCATCAAATGATTAAAAAGACCTCCCTTTGTAATCATTTGGTATTTAAAGAACAACAATTATAGTTTTAATTCCTTGCATTTTGACTTCAACTGCCACTTATCTTTTATGTTTGTCTATTAATAACAATTTTGGTTTTAACTGTGGGTTAATATACAAAACTACTGCATTAGACTTTTTGAAATTTGTAGATATAAATTCTTCACCCTAAGTCTTATAAGTCAAATACTTCACATCTTTGTACATATGTGTGGGTTTTGCAAATAAATTGTATCATTTATATATATTCAGTTTTCTCAAGTAACAAAAATATTTTTTCTTTTTTGAAGAATATTTCTTCCTTTTAATATATTAAAGATTTATAATCCATATGCAAGCAAACAGTCCTTAGATGTAGCACCTTCTTTTATTGCCCTCTATCTGTTGCATGTATTGCAGTTCCATATAAGAAATAGCCACTGAAGTTTGTTCCAATCCATTCTTGTATTCCATATACTCTTTGGCTTTTTGAACAGAATTCAATCTATATCTTTGTTGTTAAAAGGTGACAATGACTCCTTCCAAGTTGTGCCAACTAAATGCAATCCTGTTCTGCTTCAAAATATCTATTAGAAAAAAGTCTTTTTTCAACACAAAATTTGAGAGGAATCTCCTAATCTTAAGCAAAATACTTTCGTAAATGGCATCATAGTTAAATTATTCAGGCCTCCCTCTAAATAGAGGTCTCTAGTTTCTGATTTATTATTTAGGAAGTCCATCCTGTCATTAATCTGCTTAATTTCACCTGAAAACTTATCTAGTCTTTCATCAAATCAATCCTCAAATTCACAAATGTAACTTTTAAAAATTATATCTACATTTTTGAACATTAAGTAAATTGGGAAAGAACGTTTCTTTTTTGTACTTTTACACGTAGCCAAGGCTCTTATCATACTTTTACATGTAGCCAAGGTATGTAGTATATTCTGCTTGTAGAAGGTATAATTACAACCAGTGATTCAAAAAAAAGGAATCCTTTATTTTGTAAGTTCAGCCCACTGTTTCTCAAAAATTTTATTTTCTAGATTCCTTTCATGTGATCTTTTACTGTTAACACAAACTTTCTCTCCTAAGAGGTGAGTGATAAGCAGCTACTTTCTTAGTTTATACAATTATAATTCTTTCAAGCCTGGAATGGGACTGTTACTAATGAAAGGGTTGGCTGACATGTACCCCCAGGGGCAAAATTCATTGCCTTCTGAAATCAACCAACAACCAAGAGAAATACAGAATCTTTTTTCATTTCTGAAAATACCCTATTTCCATATTTTTAAAAGATTAGCGTTATTGATTTTTTGTTTTTCAGCAGAGTAGTTTAGATATGTATGACATGATACTCATAGAATAGTGAAAGCTAGTCCTCGTAGTAAGAATATTTGAGGAACGTGGAATATTATTTTCTGGAAAGAAAAAAAAGAAGGGATATTGATTAACAAATGTATAAGTTCCATAGAAGTTAGTTATCCTACTTTGAAAATAATTTTTATCCATAGAATAGCATTTCTCAGATCATTGTTGAATGATATAAAATAAAAATGCTTGAGGCTTTCATTCAATTCCAGTGCATGATTTTAATAAGTTGAAATTAAGAAGTACATCTCAAGAATGAGAAAAGGACCTACATACACATATATCGTGTTAAGTAATAGAATAGTATATTTTAATAAAATATTGTGTATTACAATGTGTTCTGTCAGGCTCATTGCTTTATTACAATGGTTCTCAACTTTTTTTTTTCACCACAGACCCCCTTTAAATACTTTTGTGGCCCACAGATCATAGCCACGAACTCCCAAAACCTAACTCAAGATTTAAATCATAACATTTTTTAAAGGCTTTGCAGACACCAGAGGTCTGTGGATCACAGGTTGAAAACCACTGCTTTAATATATTTGGAGAAGTTTAACTCTTAAGGTACTTTTCACTGAGGTAATAGAGGAGGAAATTGAAGATTTACTTGAAACTGGGAATTGATAAAGAAATGCAAGAGTCCTGATGTTTTCCAGATTTCCAGGAAGAAGAGCGTGCATTTCAGAATAATAAAAGACAGTACAATTTAGATACTCTGTGTGGGAAAAAAGGTTGAAAACAGCTCCTTCTTAATAGTCATCAGAGTATGTTTTATGATGGAAAAGTCTGCTTTAGTTTGGCGAAATTCTGTGAAAAACAAGAAAGAAAGTTGCTCAGAAGAGTCTTGGTATGCCTTTTGTTTGTTTGTTTTTGGAGCCCGTTAAGCCCTGTTATGCAGTTGCTCTTTATCATTTGGGAGTCAGCAACATGCTGCCTTTGCATCTGTAGTTATGATGTACAGGTAGTCATAAATGCTCTGCCTCACATTAATGTAATTAATGTGGCTTTAAAATAATTCAGAATGTCATAATGTCATTAATTTAACCATGTATTTGATGAAAAACTATTAAACTGGCTGTTGATTATCATAATAATATGATGCCCACAGTTCATCTTTCAAAGACATTTTCCTTTTCTGGTCTTTCCCATCATTTTTCCTCAGCATTATTCACAGAATGAGAGTTTGATATTTTCCTTTTGCTGGCCTCAATCTGATTGATTGAACAAGCTGTGTATTTCCTTTATGTTTGCCCTTGTAATGTACACATCACATTTCTTCCCACAGGGATCTTAATCAGAAAAAGTAATGGCCTTTAGCTTTTCTCATTAGCAAAATGGAAAAAACACCATATCCAATCCATTAGAAATAGACTCTTGTAATAAGAGCTTGCTTAAAAAAATGGAAGAATGCCAGCATGGTTTCTTACCTTAAAGGATTTCCAGCTGAAAAGAAAAGGAAGAATTTAAACCCTTTACATATAGCAGGCAAACATTTTCAGCTATAATTCATTATATACCATGTGCATGGCAGGAAATTTGCTTGCTCCTCTTAGGACCAAAACATTTGCAAACTTATTTAGGAAAAAATTCTCTATAAGCACTGGGAAATGTGTATATATAGAGTTGCTGTGTTATTCTCCTTAAGGAAACTTCTGTGAGATCATCAACAGCATTTAGAAAGACAAAAACACATTATATAATTATAGATTTTATAAAGATAATATGTTCTTCCTGTTGCCCTCCTGAAACTTTTATTCAATTTTGTTTTACTTTAGATATTGATAAACTGATTGAAACTTTAACCAGAACAGTTACTGCCCACTTATTTCTCTATTAAGCATTTACCAGAAGCATTCTGGCAATTGTGTATCTATTTTAATCCTGTCTGAAATTATTTACAATCAGTGCCCTGAAATTGTTTTCCTTCTCCAGCATCGATTTCATTAAATGCTTCTTTGCATTAAAATTCTTAGCATTGACATTTGTCTTCAGATTGCAGAGGACAGTGCAGGATGCTGATGCAATCAACTGCATAAATTGGAAATTGTTAGCAGTCTCTGACTGGACTAAATGATGCTGAAACTATTTTCTAAAAATTATGTTGCTTTTGAAGTGTAATATTGTACCTTCCAAAGGGAGATAGTCAGTTGATCATCCTGCAGTCTAAAATGCTACTTACTGAAGATGATGATTTCAGCTGCATAGTAGACTAGAATCTAGCGCCTCCAGCTCCTCGTCCGCCATCGCCTCGCAGGCCGGGAGACGGGCCGGAGCAGCCCCGCCGCGCGCGCCTGAGGGAAACGGAGAAGCAGCCGCAGCAGCACCGACCGCGCCCGCTGCGTCCCTCACGCCTCTCTCTCTCTCGCGCGCGCGCGCGCGCGCGGGCCCTCTGTCTCTTTTATCCTCTTTCCTCTCTTTCTTTCCTCTCTTTCTCCTTTCTTTCCACTTTCTCTTCTTTCTCTTTCTTTTCTCAATCTTTTTTCTCTTTCCTCTCCCCCTCTTTCTTTCTCTTTTTTCTTTCTCTCTCTCCCTCTCCCTCTCCCTCCAGTCCAGGCAGACGGTGGCAAATGGACAGGGAGGGCGACAATGGGCTGCGGAGAAGGGGCGGAGCCGACGGGTGAGAACGGGCGGCGGAAAATGGGCTGATGGGCGAGAACCGGAGAATGGGCTGCGGAGAAGGGGCGGAGCCGACGGGTGAGAACGGGCGGCGGAAAATGGGCTGATGGGCGAGAACCGGAGAATGGGCTGCGGAGAAGGGGCGGAGCCGACGGGTGAGAACGGGCGGCGGAAAATGGGCTGATGGGCGAGAACCGGAGAATGGGCTGCGGAGAAGGGGCGGAGCCGACGGGTGAGAACGGGCGGCGGAAAATGGGCTGATGGGCGAGAACCGGAGAATGGGCTGCGGAGAAGGGGCGGAGCCGACGGGTGAGAACGGGCGGCGGAAAATGGGCTGATGGGCGAGAACCGGAGAATGGGCTGCGGAGAAGGGGCGGAGCCGACGGGTGAGAACGGGCGGCGGAAAATGGGCCGACGGGCGAGAACCGGAGAAGGGGCTGCGGAGAAGGGGCGGAGCCGACGGGTGAGAACGGGCGGCGGGAAATGGGCCGACGGGCGAGAACCGGAGAATGGGCTGCGGAGAAGGGGCGGAGCCGACGGGTGAGAACGGGCGGCAGAAAATGGGCCGATGGGCGAGAACCGGAGAAGGGGCTGCGGAGAAGGGGCGGAGCCGACGGGTGAGAACGGGCGGCGGAAAATGGGCTGATGGGCGAGAACCGGAGAATGGGCTGCGGAGAAGGGGCGGAGCCGACGGGTGAGAACGGGCGGCGGAAAATGGGCCGAGGCCGACGGGCGAGAACCGGTGGAGAAGGGGCGGAGGACGACGGGTGAGGAGAACGGGCAGAGAACGGGCAGATGGGTAGGGGGAGCAGGACGGACGGCAGGCAGCCAAGCAGAGGAAGCTCAACAGCAGGCAAAACTTACGGTTTTTGCTTGTTCTCTCTTGCTTCCTGCCGCTTGTTCTCTCTCGCTTCCTACCGCTTGTTCTCTGTCTCGCTCTCTCCCATGTGCTCCGAAACCGAAACTTCCTTAGTTTATATTGGCTTTTGAACGCCAATAGAAAAGTCTCTTGAATAGAGTCTATTTGCGTTCAAAAGCCAATAGAAAGTAGCGTAACTAAGGAAAAGGAAAAAAAAAATGTCGGACAGTATTGGGGAAAAAAAAAATGGCGGACAGCATTGCTTGGCGACCCCGGTGAAATGGTCTCGCGACCCCAAATGGGGTCGCGACCCATAGGTTGAGAACCGCTGGACTAGATGAAAATCAAGCCCATAGGAAGGCTAAAATTATTTTTATTATTCTATAATAACAAAATCTTGCAAGTGTGATTTTGCTACACTTACTCTTCTTTCTTATACCCCATGGAATTAGGAAGATATCTGCCTAAACCACTTCTAAATATTATTGGCTATTCAGAAATTTAAAAATGTTGCAGCCTCTTTCGCCTACACAGCTGTTCCTTCGTATATCCATCAGGCTCATCTTTCTTGCTCTCAGTATAGATGTCCATTTGTGTTAGTCTTTGTACAGTTGTACACATATTGTTAAAAACTATTCACTGGGGGCAAAAACATATTCACTTTGGATAAAGCCTAATCGTTGAAATAAAATAGGCTGCTTTAGAACAATTTCAGCATCCTCCTCACTATTGTTTTAATGGTGAATGGTACTATAAAACAGATTTGTCAGTGGCTCCTCCATGATAATCAACAGAAGGTTGCATAGGTTCTTTCAGGTAAAATGTGAAAAGGCTTGCTGGTTAGAGTATTACTGAGTATTATGGTGTCTGTTAATCTAATGGGATAAACAGTGGTAGAATGCTTATGCCAAATGCTATGCAGTATTTTCAGAATTTTGTATCATTTTAACAAATAATAGTGGCTACTATATTAAAAATAAATAGCAGTCATATCAGATAATAACAAGACCTGCAAACAAGAACTTGTTGGATCATAAAATAAAACAAAGTCATAGAAAATGAAGAAGCTAAAGTATTCCTTAGAATAACTTTAGAAATAGAACATTTGTGGCAAAAGAAAGCAAAGATGGTGCCAATAGTAATAGATGCCTTGGGTGCAATCCCAAAACATCTGGACCACCACTGGAATACCATCAGCAGTGGCAGAATCACTATCGATCGGTTGCAAAAGGCAGCTTTATTTAGACAACCTACTTTCTGCCATAATACCGTACTTTCAATACCATCAAACATCCAGATCTGCCTATTCCAGGTCCTTTAAAAGGACTTGATAGGTGAAAATGCCAAATGCAGTCAGACCGTGCAATGAACCATAATTTTGTAGTACTATCAGCACTCTTGAATACCTATGTATCAGCCAGGCAGGGGCTGGATTGTGTGTTTTCCTGACTGAAAATATTCAATTTTATTTTAACCTGCCCAAAATAATTTATATATTCATAAGTTTATTTCTTTCTTAATCTATAATAATGTTATTTTAAAAGTGGATATGCATTATTACATATTACAACCATATCAAAAATATAAAACAAAAATAAAATACAGAATCTAATTCCAGGGTAAAATAGATAAAAGAAGATATAGTAATAAAATACATATGTGGTAAATATAGAGATTAAACATTCAGTTAAATAAATTACCTTTACAAGTTACCCAATCTGTTCAATCAGATCAACTGTCTTAACTATAAATATAGCAGTTCTGCTCATATTGCATTCATTAGAACCCAGGAGAAAAAGGATAATCTGTGATTCAGGTCCCAACGGGCTGTTCTTTCAAGTAGTGACAGTAAGAATTTAAACCTAAAAAGGGCATATAGTTGAGAATCCAACAAAACATGAGCAATGTCTTCGATGACCAGACACCACAAATACATACCCTCTCGTGATATGGCAGGTGTGGAAGCGCATGTATTTGGCTATGGAATTCAATAACTGAAATCTAGCTCTAGAATAGGTCATTCTTGAGAATTGCATCAAAATTAGTGACAGGTATTTTTCACATTGAAAAAATAGTTTTGTTCTTAGCCAACCATCTAAGAACTATTTTTAGCCAATAATTCCATGTCATTTGAGTACTGATTTCTAGGACTCTGTTTAAAAATTTCCTTTGCCAGGGAGGCAATTGAGAATGTTGAATAGAAAACCATGCAGTGAATTAAATTTAGTAAATTGACTTATTCAGGAATTGGTATGAGCCACATTTATCTCTTTTGTTAAACATTTTTGGGTAATATATCAGGGACATTATTATAGTAATAGGAGTGAAACAGGTTTTTTAGGAATTATTTTTCTGATTTTGAAAAAAGTAAATAGTATCAGACCAATTTAAATATAGAATAAGAGAAAATCAGGAAATACCTGAGTGTAGATTAACTATAGACAGTTTAGAAAACTGCTTGGAAGAAGGCTATAGCAAATCTGTAAAATACAAATACTGTATTTTACTGGCAAGAAAGCTACATCCATATGCCTAAAATATGTTTCACGAGGAGTCACACTCAGTTTGATACCTTTAGTGCTTTTTGTCCTAATTCACATAAACAGTGAATAAATGATTATATACCAAGATATATATGTACTGATGAAATATATATTGTAGTCAAAATATCAGTCACTAGTAAAATAGCTACTGTATTTTAGCAGCATACATGGGCCAGCATTGTCAAGTAAAATGATTTTCAGTCAACAGTGTAAAATAGGTAAGATATAAAGAACCAGATGAATAGATTTGGTTCTCACATTGTATTTTAAAATTATGAATGAATTCTTACTTGTTAAATAGAATTTCATTAAGTAGGATTAGTTGTGCCCCATTTTAATATTTGATGTTTCCTTATAATTTTATGATTCTTAATTGCATTTTATAATGCTTTGATTGTTTATATTCATTCATTATATACTAATTTCCACACTGTATTTTTAGATATTTTAATTCTACATTGGAATTATTTTTTATTTTCCTGTAGTGTAATACAACTGCATATTGCCCAAAATGTTACTGCTGACAGGTGGAAGAAAGGAAAAAAGGGTATCTAAATATTAATAAACAGTAAAACAATCTAGCTAGCATAGTAAATGTTGGAATCTCGATTCAAAATATAAGTTTACACAGTATTCAATTTCCTTCCCTTTTCCATTAGTTTATATTCTTCACAATTCAATACATAAGATTTTAAGTAATCAAATTTTATATCTATCTAAAAATAACTATATAATGAAATACAAAATTCATTAGCCTCTATTATGATTGAATACAAAAATATTTAAAGTAGAAGTAACTTTTAAAAATATTCTAGGTAAATTACTTAAGAGCCGTGGTGGTGCAGTGGTTAGAATGCAGTATTGCAAGGTAATTCTGCCAACTACCTGCAGTTCGATTCTGACTGGCTCAAGGTTGACTCAGCCTTCTGTCCTTCCAAGGTCAGTAAAATGAGGACCCAGATTGTTGAGGGCTATATGCTGACTCTGTAAACTGCTTAGAGAAGGCTATAAAGCACCATGAAGTGGTATATTGCTAAGGTCTATTGCTACTTAATTGACTACTTAATTTTCAAATATTTTGTGTGGGCTATATGGTTGCAAAGGGAAAATAAATAATTATGTCTAGTATTTTTGTAACATAATATCACCTTTATTTGTTATACTTATATTATTTGTAAAATTAAAAAGTTTTTTGAATTCGCAAGATTTGATGAGTTTTGATGAAAGGCCAACATTATTCCAGAGTGAGTTCTTCTACTATATAAGAACAAATTTCCTCAGCAATCTTGATACATAATCCTGCAAGATTCAAGGAAAATCTTATTCAAAATGAGAGCAAAACTTGATTTCAGTGAAAATGTTGAATAAAAATATATTTGGCAGAAATTATTTATTAATTCTATTTATATACATGCTTTTCTTTCAGGAGCTAATGGAGGAATTTAGAGCACCCCTTCCTCCCATTTTTACAACAAATCTGTGAAGTTACGCTGCATTAAAAGAGAGTGACTGCTAAGGATGACTACTCCTAGTCATATATTTTTAACCACACTACTTTGCTTTTTAGATGTCTGATCTATATCATTTCTCTAGCAACCCAGGCAGTCTCATATGGTTATATTAGTAATGTAATGTTGACACTGTGATTTTAAGAACATTAAAAAAATCTAAGAGGAATACTGCATATGCAAATATCATTAATATTGTGACACAAAATACGTTTATCAACTTGTCCATGGCACAAACAAATGATCATAGTAAAATCAACATCAATTTTCATATCAGAATTTGTCATAAACTCCTCACGCACCCTCCACTCCAAATAGCTATTTTTGGAAAGCTGTGAAAGTATAATTTTCCTAGATTGTGAGACTTTGTGAACTCTAAATTTTAGATTGAGAGCAAATATGTTCTAGTTAAGATCTTTAGATTAGTTTGCAAAGTCAAAAATCTTGATTATTTTGTTTCTATACAATCAATTAACAACATTGATTAACAATAACTGAAACTACAACCTGATGTCTTACCAAGAGAATATTATTTATTTATTTATTATCTACCTCACTCAACATGAATGAAATAAAAAATGTGGATATTAATGTATCTCTGCATTGTGAAAATAATTATGGGAATCATCAGAATACTGATGTAACTTATTGAAAAAGAGAAAGCATTCTTTCTGCTGAAGTTCACCCTTCATCAATTAAATATAGTTGCTTCTCCTCATTGCTGCTTCATGATGATTGGCACCAATAACAAAAGTAAAGAAGGGGAACTGGGGATGATGAAAATAAGGAAAGGCAACTGTGGAGTGCAAGTAGAATGGAGAATAGATTGGTAGAAGGCAAGTCTCTATTTCCATGATACTGAGGATATCTTGTCACTGTATCTTCTAATTCTGGAACTAGAACTGAGCATGTAAAACCCCAGGTATTTTTGATTAAAATGGAATAGTTCCAACCCTAAATTTGCTAATAAATCAGAAAAAAATCATTGAAAAAAAATCAAAACAGGGAAGATCACTTTCTTTTCTTTTTTATTCTCTCTAATCTTTGGATGAATTGAGATTTTATGTATTGACAAATACATTGTTGCATCAGTCTAGTTGGTTTCCCAATTTATAAAATTATTTTGTTCATTAACATTGAAAATGAAATGAAAATAGGAAAAAAATGCATTCCAACCTTTGAGATTATAGTTTTCACCCTTGACATTTCTAATACAGCCGTTCTTTGATTTCAAGAACAATTATGAAAGTCAAAGCACGACTGTCTCAATGAACAGAATAGTTATCCCTAGTTAAGATAGGGGTACTGTTTATGTATATTGAATAATATTCATGAAACAGTATATTCTGATTTATAGGTCCATCAAAGTGAGCTGTGTGAATTAATTTAGAAGAGCCTTGTGCAGCATGTTTAAACTAGAGTTAATGTTTAAAACACTAACCATTTACTGTGCTGATAATTTTAATTAGCAAATTTGGCCTCTATTTTAATAGTTTCCAAATTCATCATGCACATTTGGAGAACATTAAGATCTTCAGTACAATAGGTAAAAGATATTAGCTGACAGCTATGAATATTTTGTCAGTGAATAAAGCTTGAATGAAATTGTAGCAAACCAAAGGTGCGTTGGGATCTGACATGTTAATGCCAATAAGACATTGAAAGAATTGAGTAATTTGTTGCCTCCAGCAAAATTCTTCTATAAGTAACACAGAAAGGGAGTAATGCTATAAAAGTGTCAAAAAAATCCCCACTTCTAATTAAGAACATTTCAATAGGTCTTGAGGGCAAGAATTTTCAGAAAGATATCTGGAAACTAAAAACAATTCATCCATAGAAAATATTCAAGTGAACAGTTTAAGGTTTAGGGAGGGTGGAACTCTGGAACATCTGTTTCCTTTATTCTTTTATTCTTTCTGCTCTTTTTCTCTCTCTGGGTATTTAGCTATGTAGCTATTCTCGTTTTTTAAAAGTTGCAAGATAGAATGGATGAAACCCCCATATTATGCATATACTGTACATAGTTCAATTCAAATAGCGGCAGACTTTTAACTGGATCACATTTATGCAAATTGCATCTAGAGATCACAGTATTCCCTCAGCATTTCCAAGTGCTTTCTAGAGTGAAAGGCAGAGGAGGTGCCTAGATTAACACTGGAGGAAAACAAAAAGTGAATTCAACTGGAGAAAAGTTAGAGCTTTATTGGAACTTATCTTGGAACGATAAAAGAGACAGAACATGTTTATTTCTTCGCTCTTATTGTGTTCTTTGGCTATCAACCAGAACAATCCAGTTCCTCCTGAGTCAGTAAATTATCTACAGGATAACTGTAAGAACTGTTCTTGACACCTGATGAATTAAACCAATCAGATTTGCTCTGAGATGGACAACTCATTGAAGATTGAGGCACAGTCTTGTAATGATATCTAGGAGGAGTTTGAATCTGCTACTCTTAAAGAGGTAGACAAGATCTTCAGTACTATGGGTGCATGTGCTTGTGTTTTAGATTTATGTCCTCCTAGCTGGTTAAAAGCCTCCAAGGAGGGAATGTGTGAATGGAGCTGCATGATGATAGCTGCTTAAGAGAGAAGTTGTTCTGCTGGCTCTTAAAAATGTAGTGATCCCTCTCACCTTCAAGGACCTTTGCTGAATCCTACTGAATTGGACAATTTTCACCGGGTCTATGACAACTTGCCACATTCAATTTGCTGTGGCCATCTTGCCATGGCCAACTTGCCACAGCCATCTTATTACGGCAAACTCACCATGCCCATTTTGCCACGGCAGATAATATTTATTGGGTTGAGTTGCCCCATGTGGAATTGTTGGCCATGAGTTGTACACAACTAGTTGTCCCATAGTGAGTTGGCTGCGGTGAGATGGCTGTGGTGGATTGGCTGTGGCGAAATGGCCATGCTAAGATGGCTGCACTGAGATGGCCATGGCAAGATGGCTATGGCAAGTTGGCCATATTGAATTGTCACATTCTGACTTTCACCAGTCTCCAATCTTCCTTTTTTAGGGAAAGTTGTTTAGAAGATAGCTGCCCTACTATTCCATGGAATCCTAGAGAAAGTAGTTTGTTTAGATTCTTTTAGTCTGCTTTCTAGTCAGATTGTAGTACTGAAATGCTGGTAGTACTGAATGATATTCATCAGAAAAATGGCTTATCTTTGGTGAAGTCAGAATGGGTGAATGCTACCATTCTGCTCTTTTTGACATCTTAGTCAGTACCATTGACCATGGTATCCTTGTGAACCAGTTTAGGGGATTGAGAGTGGGGATACTGTTTGTTTTTCTCCCACCTTCATAGCTGCTTCCAGTTGGTGTTTCTTGGGTTTCCTCAGAGCTCTGATTTTACTCCCTTCTCTTTAACTTCTATATGAATCCTCTGAGAGAGGACATCTGTCTGATGGAGTGCAATATTATGAGTATCCCCTGGCCATTCCTGCACCTGGTGGCTGTGGGTACCTTGATGGGGAAGAATAGGTTTCACATCAATCTTGCTAAAACAGAGGGCCTATGGGTTTGGGTACTTGAGTTATAGAATTGGAAAGTTTCCAACCTTGTGTATGGGTTGGAACTACACAATTGGGGTTTCTTCCTGAAGTCACAGGAATCGGGTGATAGCTTTGAAAAGGACAACCTTTGCACAAGTTATTTATATGTGTCAATGACCCACTTCATGGATTGGGGGCACTTGCTTATGGCCATTCATACCTTAGCTACCTCCCAGCCCAATGGTTACAATATACCTTATAGAATACAGTGTGCAGGTAGTTATAGGTACTTTTCACTATGCCCATGTGTGACTCCAATACTTTGCATCTCAGCCATTCAAAGTAGCAATCAAAGGTGCTAGTTGTCTTCTTTAAAACCTCATATGGCATAGGATCAAGTTATTGAAGGTACCATCTTTGCCTAGGATACTTGGTGTCCTACATCTTGTGATAGGGAAGCTACGGTCTGGGTCACTTCATTAAAATAATGCTATCTTATGGGACTCAAGATTTTCATCAACTTCTCGATGATGGCTCTCATCTTTCAAAGCAATCTTTTTTAAAAAAAATATTAATTTTCCAGTTTTACATTTACATATTTGAAAAGTAGTATGGCGGCTGGGTCGGTTCATAATTCAATAACATACAAATTTCTTTAGTACAAATCACAAACTATTACATTCAATATTTCCTCTCTTTTTCCCTTGGTATTTACCACCTCACATTTAAATTAATACAATTCTTATTATATCAATTTAATACAAATAGTTTTCTTACATTTATCAATAATTTTTAGTTTATACATATCTTAGTCATTTTAACATTCAATCTTTTTAGACAATCAATGTCTTGGTAATTTTCCCCAATTTTTAGTTTCCCATAAATATTTAAATTTAACGTTTAATAAGTTTCCAAATTTTAAATAATCCCAATTCTCTTTATCACAATTCATCTCTGGATCTTACATCAGCTGGTTAATAATACAATATAATATTCTTATTTTATGGTAAATTTCCAAATATCTTAAATTTAATAATCAAAATTTCTCTTACTTCAACATTTAATACTTCCTCTTTTTTCTCTCACTATCTGCTAGATACTGACACAGGGCCGGTCATAAAGGACTCAAATGTCTATACACCAATGCATAGAGTATGAATGGCAAACAGGGTGAACTAGAAATTCAGGTTAATGAGAGCAGATATGATATTGTTGCCATTACGGAAACATGGTGGGATGAAACCCACACATTGAACACACAGCTAGAGGAATTTAAATTATTTAAAAGAAACAGACCAAATAAAAGAGGAGGTGGGGTTGCTCTCTATATAAGAAATAACTACATCTCTACAGAAATAGAGCACAACAATGATAAAAACTGTCTTGAATGCATTTGTGTCAATATAAAAGGGGGGGGGATGACATTGTCATAGGTGTATACTACAGGCCACCCAGCCAAACAGAGGAAATAGATGAACTTTTTGCTAGTCAGCTAACTAAGGTATGTAGGAAGCACATCACAACAGTAATGGGGAACTTTAACTACCCTGACATCAACTGGGAGACAAACTCTGCACCAAGTGGAAGATCAAATAGGTTCCTAACAAACCTAGCAGACAACTTTGTCTCCCAAAAAGTAGAGAAGGGAATTAGGGGATTAGCCATTTTGGATCTAATTCTCACTAACAGAGATGAAATGATAGAAGGTGTTGAAGCCATAGGAACCCTGGGAGGAAGTGATCATGCAATATTGGAATTCAACATTATGGAAGCACAAGCAATAGAACACAGTCAAACTAGACTGTCAAATTAGCTTCAAGAGAGCTAATTTCAATAAACTTAGAGAGGGCTTGGGAAGGATTCCATGGAAGAGAATCCTCAAGAGGAAAACAACCCAAGAAGCTTGGGAAATTTTGAAAAATGAGATAATAAAAGCCTAGTCTAGTACAATACCAACAAAGAGGAAAAATAACAGCTCTCAAAAGAAACCATAAAGAACTGCATAAAGAACTCTCTGACAAATTGAAAGATAAAAAGGACAAGTATAGAAAGTGGAAAGAAGGACACATAACTAAGTCAGAATACCAGCAAATAGCCCGAGCCTCCAAAGATGAAGTGAGGAAAGCCAAGGCTCAAAATGAACTAAGGCTTGCGACCAAAGTCAAAAATAACAAAAAAGCTTCTTTCAACATGTAAAAAACAAGAAAAAAGTGAAGGAAATGATTGGTCCATTAGTGGGGGAAAGTGGGAAGAAGGTGACAAGCAACAGGGAGAAAGCAGAACTATTTAATTCATTTTTTGCATCTGTCTTTACAGAAAAGGAAAAAACAGACCAACCTATCAAAACTAGTGCCATAAAAAACAGAATAGAAACGCAAGTTAAGACAGGCAAGAAAATGATAAATGAGCACCTGTCCAGCCTAGACGAGTTCAAATCACCAGGACCAGATGGATTACACCCCAAGGTTTTCAAGGAACTGGTAGGTGTGATCTCAGAACCACTGAACTATATTTTTCAAAGATTCTGGAGCACAGGGGAACTACCACAGGACTGGAAAAGAGCTGATATAGTTCCCATCTACAAAAAAGAGAAAAAAATGGACCCAGGAAATTACAGACCTATCAGCCTGACCTCAATACCTGGGAAGATCCTGGAAAAGATAATCAAACAATGAATCAACGAACACCTAGAGGCAAACAAAGTCATTACTAAAAGCCAACATGGGTTTGTCAAAAATAGATCATGCCAGACAAACCTTACTGCATTCTTTGACCAAGTGACAAAATTAATCGATCAGAGGAATGCTGTGGACATAATTTACTTGGATTTCAGTAAGGCATTTGATAAAGTAGATCACAACCTACTACTTGACAAGTGTAGAAAGCACCACCACCAGATGGATCCGGAGCTGGCTGACCGGCCGTACTCAGCATGTGGTCCTCAATGGAACCTCATCTACATGAAGGGAAGTGTGTAGTGGGGTGTCCCAGGGCTCTGTTCTGGGCCCAGTGCTTTTCAATATCTATGTCAACGATTTGGACAAGGGGATAGATGGGGAACTCATCAAATTTGCAGACGATACCAAGCTGGCAGGAATAGCCAACACTCCAGAAGACAGGCTTAAGATACAGAAGGATCTGGACAGACTTGAACACTGGGCACTATCTAACAAATGAAATTCAATGGTGAAAAAAGCAAGGTTCTACATTTAGGCAAGAAAAAACAAATGCACAGGTATAGCATAGGGGGTACCTTGCTCAATAGTAGTAACTGTGAGAGGGACCTCGGAGTCCTAGTAGACAATCACCTAAATATGAGCCAGCAGTGTGCTGCAGCTTCCAAAAAGGCCAACACAGAGCTAGGCTGCATAAACAGAGGGATAGAATCAAGATCATGTGAAGTGTTAATACCACTTTACAATTCCTTGGTAAAGCCACACTGGGAATACTGCATCCAGTTTTGGTCACCGCGATGTAAAAAAGATGTTGAGACTCTAGAAAGAGTACAGAGAAGAGCAACAGTTTATTAGGGGACTGGAGGCTAAAACATATAAGGAACGGTTGCTGGAATTGGGTATGTCTAGTTTAATGAAGAGAAGGATGAGGGGGGACATGATAGCAGTGTTTCAATATCTCAGGGGCTGCCACAAAGAAGAGGGTTTCAAGCTATTTTCTAAGGCGCCTGGACAAGAAACTAAGCAAGGAGAAAAGCAATGTAGAACTAAGGAGAAACTTCCTGACAGTTAGAAGAATTAACCAGTGGAACAACCTGCCTCCAGAAGCGGTGAATGCTCCAACACTGGAGGTTTTTAAGAAGAGACTGGACAGCCATTTGTCCGAAATGGTATAGGGTTTCTTGCCTGAGCAGGGGGTTGGACTAGATGACCTTCAAGGTCCCTTTCAACTTTACTATTATTATTATTACTACTATCTTAAATTTAAACAAATAATTTTTATTATTACCACTAAATAAAAACATATTTGTTACATTCATCCATACATTTCTAGTATATATATGTGTGTGTTTTCTGAGGTTTTCGCGGGTGTTTGTATGTAGGTCTTTGGTTCTTCGGGTTTTCTCCCATGTAGAATTTGAAGTGTCTTGGCGACGTTTCGATGAAGTCTCATTCTACATCTTCAGGTATATATATATATTAATTGCCTTTATAGTCAATATTCAAATTTAACTATTAATGTTTATATTTCCAAGTCCTAAACTCATAACAATTTCTAATAGTCAAGGTACACATCTTATCTATTTTGAGAATATTCTGTTTTAATTCTCACTAGTAAGTCAAACCCCCAATTTTCTTCAGTCTTATTCTAGCTTTCTTTCTTTGCCAAATTGTCTTCCATGTCTGTGCTTTTGAGTCATCAAATAAATCTCCCTATGGTTATTATGTATGTTATTTGATGTAGAAAAAAACCATCCAATCGCCATTTTTTGAGAGGACTAACAAATTGTCTCTCTATTTTTCCATCTTGATGTAGTTGTCTTAAATTGTTTATCTTCTCTTCAATCTGTTGTTCTTCTTGATTCTCAGGTTTCTTCTGATTTATGTAGAAAATCTTTTCCCTTTTCCATTTTGTCAGTCCCTTTTCTGGGTTTTCCATTGACTGTATTTGTTGATCAATTGAATCTTCAGTCATAGTATTTAATTGGTCCATTTTTTCTGTTATATTCTGTGTAGTTGATTTTTCAGTTGTAATCAAAATTTCAGTTTGTGTATCTTGGCTTATATCACGTTCTATTGTGTAATCTCTTATTTCTTCAGTAGCTGTAAGAATAGTTTGGTAAATTGCTTTCAGTATAAAGAGAATTTGTTCAGAGAATATAAACAAAATTTCAGTGCGTATGGAACACAGCTGGACTTCACTGCTGAAAAGTGTCTCAAGGTTATAAGTCTTATCTATTGTCTAGACTAGGGCTTTTCAACCTTTTCATAGATTGTACCACTTTTAGGACATGACAATATTTGAGTACCCCCAGTGCTTAGCAAGTTGTCAAAAACTTGATGACTAAAAAGAGGGGGTTGGGTTTTACTAATTAGATTCATTTGTTTTTATAGAAATGGCTAGTTTATAATATTATGGAAAAGTAAAAAGTTGAGGTTCAATGTTAATGCTTCCTTCTACTGCAACAGAGGAAGTCTGTTCTTTTTCCCTTCTCCTCCTCACTTTTCCCCCCTTTTTCCTCCCCACTGTGTCGTATTATTTGCTTTTGTATTTTTGTATTTTATTCTATAATCTAATAAAATATTACAAACAGTAGAAAAAAAGAAAAAAAAGTACAAGTTTTAATTTCTTCGGTGACTGTTCCTTTGCTGAATCACTTTCCCGTTGCACTGACAAATGTATAATGAATTTATCCATGTTTATTAATATGCACCACTACCAGCTAGTTCAGGGGTCTTCAAACTTGGCACTTTTAAGACTTGTGGACTTCAACTCCCAGAATTCCTCAGCCCTCATGGTTGAGGAATTCTGGGAGTTGAAATCCACAGGTCTTAAAGTTGCTAAGTTTGTAGACTCCTGAGCTAGTTGGTCGACCCTTCTTCCACTCTCCCTTCTGAGCCCTTTCACAGTGTAGTAAAAATGCACCCCCCAATCCCTTCCCTGTACCTTTAATGACACAGGAATCAAGTGCAAAGCAAGAAACACAAACTCCGGGGTTTTTTTCTCTTTAAGCTGCCTCAGGCATGTCACGTTTGACAATGTTGCAATCCTAGACTGAAAGGCTTCGCCAATCGTGAAAAGCTTTAGCTTTAAATTAAGCCTGTTTACCTTCAAAGAAAACTTTCCCAAAAGCCATAGACAGACTCAGTTAAAGGGGGTAAAATTAATTACATTTGTTTAAAGGGATTAAACCCTTCCCCTGCCCAAACCACCTCCTTTTATAGCCTCTCCTCTCCTCCCCCCTTTTTCTTCAGTTCACCTCCAGCTCTGTGCTGCTTCTGGAAGTACCAATCAGCTGGAGCCAATCAGCTGGAGCCCTGCCTGGGGCATGCAGCTGTAGCTGCCTCTCCCTCAAGCTTGGCTTGCTTAGGCTCATTTCCCTCCCCTGCTATACTTGGCCAGCAGTCGCATACCTGTCACGTGGCAAAGCACCACAGGTAGTACGCGTACCACCAGTTGAAAAGCCCTGGTCTAGGTTGCCAGCCAAGTCTCTTTTAAACAATAACAATTATAATATCAGGTTTAGCCAGAAGATGTCACCTCTATATTTAAATTTTTCCTTTAGTGCCAAAGTTTTTATAATCTTTTCAGTTTTACTTCTTTTTTATAAGTAAACACCCATATCTTCAGTAAGAGTAGAAAGTCTTTTAATCCACAAACTTTAAGAAATAAAATTCCAATTAGGATCAGGTTATTCTTGCAACATTTTAAAAGACTACCCTGGATAGTCAGTTGCCACTGTTTTTAGAGGGAGGGGTAAAATCTCCCTTCCCTCTCCACAGGGGGGAAAGTACTTAAGGCAGCTTATGCAGGTAAAGAAAATAGTTAGGATTTAAGAGAGGTAGATCTCACCCAGTCTCATGCGCGCTACCTTAAAATTGCCTGATGGTAAGTCTGTCTGCAGCCTAGTGATGAGCCATATTGCTATGGCTGGTCTTTCATCCGCCGGTTTGGAGGGCTGCCCTGGATCAAACGGAAGAGCTACCTCCCTCCCTCAATCCAATAGGGATCCCCTCCTTACTGGTTGCCCCAACAGGGTGACTTTCGACCCTTTCCAGGGTTCCCCAGCGAAGTGAAACTGAATGTGGAAGACAGAGCTTACCTTCTAGACATCCATATCAGCTGCCTCGGCAAACCGGAAGTCCCAAAGCAATCTTCCTGACATTTGGTTGGTATTCTAACTTTTAGAAAGCTGTCAAGATTTGTTTTTTTCCCAAAGCATTTGGGTCATTGGAGTTCTGATTAGATGTTAATTGGTGAATTAGTTCTGATTAGATGTTATTGCTGTTTGAATCACATTTTATTGTCAAATTGTTTCATTTTTGTTGGTATAATAATAATAATAATAATAATAATAATAATAATAATAATAATAATAATAATAATAATAATAATAATAATAATAATAAAGTTGGAAGGGACCTTGGAGGTCATCGAGTCCAATCCCCTGCTCAGGCAGGAAACCCTACACCATTTTGGAAAGATAGCTGTCCAGTCTCTTCTTAAAAACTTAAAAAAATAAAATATGTATTATGTATTTTGTGGTTTTGCTTTGTTGCTCAGAGTTACTTTAGTTGAGTTGGATAGTCATATAAATGTTTTAAATATACTCTGGTTTCTCTTCAGATCATATAAATGTTTATACATGTGTGTTTGTGTGTGGGTAGGTGTGTACGTGTATAAAAATGACAATTAAAATCAGTAAATCTGTGCCAAAGAAAACATTCTGAAATATTGTATTTAACTCTAACCTCCAGACCATTTACTAAAGAGGAGTAATTATGGTGTGAGACATTTCTTTCTCTTATTTTTCAGATCAAGTATCAATGGGAGAAAAATCTTTAGATCATAATCATATTGTGTTGTGCATGATATTTTTAAAGTCTTGAATATGTAACTGTTAGGGGATTTCAGTTTTTTCTCTCATTTATAAAAGTGAAAATATGTAGAAATTAAGGAATTATTTATTTTATTAATGCTTTAATGTTTTGGATTTTTTTCTGTTCCTTTTTTTCTACTCTGCCATCAGAGATTAACTTTCCAAAGTCACTTGACCAACCTGACTATACATGCTAAGGAAAAAATGTATAGTCTTCCAGGTTCTAGTGTAGCACTTTAACCATTACACCAAACCAGATGTCAACGCTGGGTGTCTCAGAAGAGAGACTCATTGATACCAATGAATTCTTCTTTCTAAATCAAACAGTAAACATATCAGAGGAGCTGTTTGGAATTTTAGAAAATAACATACATTTTTCTATATTATAGTCCTGATGAAAACTTTTTCCATGTCTGCAATTCATCCATATTTTAAAAATGCAATAATTGTTAGCAGGAAACCCAGATTTGGCCCTAGGTTTAAAGGAATGCTAAAAATTTGCACATACTATTAATATATCAGTAGACTTTGCTATTATAGTTGGTTTGAGCCAAACAATTTAAAGCAATTCTGCACTAATGATTTTCAGTTGGAGAAAAAGCAGCCAATGAGTCATTTTCCTGCTGAAATCAATGGGACTTTTAAAAGCCTCAGTGTATTAGCCCATTATTTATTACAAAAAATAACATATGTTTATGTTTATTATAAGACTAGTATAAAAATAGTTCTGCTACAGAACTGTTGTTGTATAAAATGCTTACTGCTAGTTAGCAATATTGATTGAAGTTTATTTAATCATGATAAAGGTATTTACATGCTGTACTTTTAAAGAATTTTTTTATTTACAACTGCTACCTCATCTGCTGCTGTTCAAAAGATTTGGAGTCATAATACGGTGTGAAATTCAATCCTGTATATAATTAAGTACAGTATATTGACCATTTCAGTGAGCCCAGCAACATTGACTTTCCTTTTTTTCTTTCCTTTGTGATATAGCTGAAATAAATAAATAAAAATATTTGGGCTGCACCAGGATATAATATTCAAAGCATAGTTCCATATTATTCTATATTGATGAGATCCCATCTCATATCCTGGGATTAACTTTGGGCATCACATTTCAAGAAGGATTCAGACAATGGCATAAAGAAAAATCAGAGGAAGTGCAAATGTTCAATCTTGAGAGAACATTCTTGAAATATTTGAAAGGATATCATACAGGAGGACATGGTCTATTCTTCATTTTTCCAGTGTCCATGACACAAAATAATGCATTTAAATTATAAGAAGGCAGAATATGGTTAAATGTGAGAAAAATATTCTAGCTTGACACAGAATCAGTTACCCAAGAGATGGAGGCCTCCTGTGCAATATATATGTTCAGGTAGAAGTTAGATAGCTCTCAATGAGAATATTTTAACTGCACTGACCAAAGCAATTGTATTCAATGATCTATCCTCTTCTTCCAATTTTAGGATGCTCTAGTTATACAATAATGATCATTTCTTCTTCTTCCAGTATATGACGGCTGCGGCACCTATGCAAGGGACCTATATTCCCCAGTACACTCCTGTGCCTCCAACAGCTCTCCCTCTTGAAGTAAGTCTATCTTGTCTATTTTTATGCAGGTAAAGTCTATATTGTTTTAATCATTTAGATGAAAACCTCAAGAGTTTTAAAAGATGGAATAACTTTTTTAAAAAAGTCTCTTTGAAAAAATATGTTCATGTTTGGTTCTTGTTTTCATCCAAGACAAGATAGAATATTCCATGGATAGATTGTTCCTCATAGGTTGGGAAATAGTAAAATGCCACCTCTTAGACTGCAGACTCTGAGGAGAAAAGGCTTCAAAGAATATTTTGATTCCATCATACCATAATGACACGACCCACTAGCAACTGCTAAAGCCAAGAGCTACCAGAAAACAGGAGAGGAAAAATAAAACATCATGTTCATTTTTAAAGTTGTATATGTAAGTTTTGGTTTATCACAACTTCACTACAGGCTACTTTTCACCCAAAGATATATATATAGATAAATATGATACAGGGTGGGCTTCATAATTTGGTACTGAACTTTGTCTTCCATAGAGTAGATTCACTTGCCACTCTTTTAATAGTTAAGAAAGCTTTTATTCTGTAAATAAAATTTAAATCAACAAAAACTTTGCATTATTGCCTGTGTCTCTGAACCACCAAAAAAGATATTTCAATTTATGTCAATAACATAATAGGGCAGGAAGTAAAACCTGCTATATTGAGAAAAGATGAATAGAATAGAGCAGAACAGAACAGAATAGCTTAATTCATTCTTTGCATTTGTCGTCACACAAATCTACCAAAAACGTAACCATAAAAGAATACAAGAATACAAATTAAGTGAGAAAATGATAAGAGAACACCTAGATGAATTTAGGTGATCTGACAGATTACATCCCAGAATTCTGAAGAAACTGGTAGATGTGATATCAGAATTATTGAACCATATCTTTCAAAGATACTGGAGAACTGGGAGAGGTCTGGAAAAGAGAACTGATGTTCAAAAAAAGGGGGGGGAAACAGATCCAGGAAACTATAGATTAATCTGCCTGACATCAATAGCTGGGAAGATCCTGGAAAAAATAGTCAGGCACAGATCTGAGAACACTTAGAAGCAAGCAAAGTTACAACCAGAAGCCAACATGGGTTTGACAAAAATAGATCATGCCAAACAAATCTTATTTCATTTTTTGACAAAGTGACAAAATTAGTGGACCCACCAAATGCAGTGGACATAGTATACTTGGATTTCAGTAGACCACAACCTAACGTACTTCTTGGAAAGCTAACAAAAATGTGGTATAGACAACATCAGCACCAGATGGATTTGTAACTGACTGACAAACTGCACTGAATGTGTAGCCCTTAATGGAATTATATTTACATGGAGGGAAATAAGCAAGGTTCCATTTTATGCCCAGTACTCTTCAACATTTTAATAAACAATTTAGATGAGGGAATAGAAGAGTAACTCATCAAATTTGCAGAAGATTGCAAACTGGCAGGAATAGCCAACATCCCAGAAGACAGGCTTAAGATCCAGATGGATCTTGACATACTTGGACACTGTGCCCTATCAATAAAATTCAATATAGATAAAAGTAAGGTTTTACACATAGGCAAGAAAAATCAAATGGACAGGTAAAGCTTAGGTGAAACCTGGCTCAATAACAGTAACTGTGAGAGGGATCTTGGAGTCCTAGTGGACAATCACTTAAATATGAGCCAGCAGTGTGAGATAGCAACCAAAAAAGATTAACAGAGGAATAGAATCACGATCACACCTTATAAAACCTTAGTACGACCACACTTAGAATACTTCATCCAGTTTGGGTATTCACATTATAAAAAAGATTTTGAAACTTTGGAAAGAGTGCAGAAAAGAGCAACAAAGATGATGAGGGGTCTGGAGGCTAAAACATAAGAAGAACGGTTGCAGGAATTGGATATGTCTAATCTAGAGAAAAGAAGGACTAGGGGTGATATGATAGCAGTGTTGCAATATTGACAGGCTGCTACAAAGAAGAAGCGGTCAACCTATTTTCCAAAGTGCCAGAAACAAGACAAGAAAGAATGGAAGGAAGCTAATCAAAGAGAGAAGCAATCTAGAATTAAGGAGAAACTTTCTAATAGAACAATTAACCAGCTTGTCTTCAGAAATTGTGGTTGTAAGGCTTTTAAGAGACTGGACCGACACATGTCTGGAATGGTATAGGGTTGAACTAGAAGATCTCCAAGGCCCCTTCCAACTCTGTTATTCTGTTATATTAAAAAAACTAATTCTATAAGCATGTTATTTTGTCAAATTGTTAGCAACTATATAGGCAATGTTAAATAGTATACACTGCTATATTACGATTGTATTATATATGGACTTATTTTTAAATGATCTAAAATGTTTCTAAATTGCTATACAAAGCATGAGATGGGTATTACATGTGTACCACAAATCTCATGTACTTTTTGGGAACATAAAGCATCCTTCCCCAGTTAGGCCAAGACCCATTTCAATCCACATTTTATTTCTCATATGGTCAACCAGATGCCTCTGGAGTGGTCATAATCAGAAGATATCTTTTCCCCACCCTGTTGTTCTCCCGCTGTTGGCATTACTCCAATCTGGAGGTAATATTGAGCTAATATCTCCTGAAAGACCTGTTCTCTATTAAAGTTTAGTTCAATTCATGACATAAATTTAGTGAATTGCCTTTATTAGTTATGGAATATCTATGAAGAAGTGCTTTTGCCCCACTCTGAATTCTCAATCTCATTGAACTGCCACTATGACTTTTTTTTATTATTATTAATTGAGGACAGTTCAGACCAAAACATTATTTCTGAGTATATTTTATCAATTTACATCTACTTAAATAAAAATAAACTCGCAAGATTCTTTTATTGTAACCTTGCAATAAAACAGTATTAGTATTTTAGTATTAGTATTAGAATGAATGACAACAACATGGCATCAGCATGGCACACAAATTCAACTAAGCCTTACAAAACATCTTAAGCAAAGCAAAAGACCACAGAAGCTTCAGAAGAAAAAGCAGGAGTCGTGTACAACCACAGTGTAAGGATTGAAACAGCCACTGTATATATAGACAGGCAGAAGACTCAGAGAATGCATCCATGAATACCCAAAACAAATTCAACTAAGCCTTACAAAACATCTTAAGCAAAGCAAAAGACCACAGAAGCTTCAGAAGAAAAAGCAGGAGTCATGTACAACCACAGTGTAAGGATTGAAACAGCCACTGTATATATAGACAGGCAGAAGACTCAGAGAATGCATCCATGAATACCCAAAACAAATTCAACTAAGCCTTACAAAACATCTTAAGCAAAGCAAAAGACCACAGAAGCTTCAGAAGAAAAAGCAGGAGTCATGTACAACCACAGTGTAAGGATTGAAACAGCCACTGTATATATAGACAGGCAGAAGACTCAGAGAATGCATCCATGAATACCCAAAACAAATTCAACTAAGCCTTACAAAACATCTTAAGCAAAGCAAAAGACCACAGAAGCTTCAGAAGAAAAAGCAGGAGTCGTGTACAACCACAGTGTAAGGATTGAAACAGCCACTGTATATATAGACAGGCAGAAGACTCAGAGAATGCATCCATGAATACCCAAAACAAATTCAACTAAGCCTTACAAAACATCTTAAGCAAAGCAAAAGACCACAGAAGCTTCAGAAGAAAAAGCAGGAGTCGTGTACAACCACAGTGTAAGGATTGAAACAGCCACTGTATATATAGACAGGCAGAAGACTCAGAGAATGCATCCATGAATACCCAAAACAAATTCAACTAAGCCTTACAAAACATCTTAAGCAAAGCAAAAGACCACAGAAGCTTCAGAAGAAAAAGCAGGAGTCGTGTACAACCACAGTGTAAGGATTGAAACAGCCACTGTATATATAGACAGGCAGAAGACTCAGAGAATGCATCCATGAATACCCAAAACAAATTCAACTAAGCCTTACAAAACATCTTAAGCAAAGCAAAAGACCACAGAAGCTTCAGAAGAAAAAGCAGGAGTCGTGTACAACCACAGTGTAAGGATTGAAACAGCCACTGTATATATAGACAGGCAGAAGACTCAGAGAATGCATCCATGAATACCCAAAACAAATTCAACTAAGCCTTACAAAACATCTTAAGCAAAGCAAAAGACCACAGAAGCTTCAGAAGAAAAAGCAGGAGTCGTGTACAACCACAGTGTAAGGATTGAAACAGCCACTGTATATATAGACAGGCAGAAGACTCAGAGAATGCATCCATGAATACCCAAAACAAATTCAACTAAGCCTTACAAAACATCTTAAGCAAAGCAAAAGACCACAGAAGCTTCAGAAGAAAAAGCAGGAGTCGTGTACAACCACAGTGTAAGGATTGAAACAGCCACTGTATATATAGACAGGCAGAAGACTCAGAGAATGCATCCATGAATACCCAAAACAAATTCAACTAAGCCTTACAAAACATCTTAAGCAAAGCAAAAGACCACAGAAGCTTCAGAAGAAAAAGCAGGAGTCGTGTACAACCACAGTGTAAGGATTGAAACAGCCACTGTATATATAGACAGGCAGAAGACTCAGAGAATGCATCCATGAATACCCAAAACAAATTCAACTAAGCCTTACAAAACATCTTAAGCAAAGCAAAAGACCACAGAAGCTTCAGAAGAAAAAGCAGGAGTCGTGTACAACCACAGTGTAAGGATTGAAACAGCCACTGTATATATAGACAGGCAGAAGACTCAGAGAATGCATCCATGAATACCCAAAACAAATTCAACTAAGCCTTACAAAACATCTTAAGCAAAGCAAAAGACCACAGAAGCTTCAGAAGAAAAAGCAGGAGTCGTGTACAACCACAGTGTAAGGATTGAAACAGCCACTGTATATATAGACAGGCAGAAGACTCAGAGAATGCATCCATGAATACCCAAAACAAATTCAACTAAGCCTTACAAAACATCTTAAGCAAAGCAAAAGACTACAGAAGCTTCAGAAGAAAAAGCAGGAGTCGTGTACAACCACAGTGTAAGGATTGAAACAGCCACTGTATATATAGACAGGCAGAAGACTCAGAGAATGCATCCATGAATACCCAAAACAAGCCAGAAGATACAATGCACAACACATGGATAGACTTAACCATACTTTCCTATTATATAACTTATATTGTTTTATCAATGTATAAAATTCAAAATAAAAATAAAAATAGGAAATTAAGGGAAGAAAGACAGAAAGAAAATATGAGGTACAAGGGAAGAAAGAAAAAGGTGTTGACTTCTGATTCTTTTTAACACAGTACAAGATAACATTACAACCTCTTTACAATCTTTTTCTTTAATTTTCTATTAACAAATTTTCAAGTACACTTTCAATAATATTTTACAAACTGTAGGAATTACTTAAGCATTGTATATAAAGAAAAAGATACATTTTCAAACTTTAGATTAAAACTTACATTCAGTTACAAATATCAAACTGATGAAAATCCATCCTAATTCTAATTGTCTCATTAAGTTATTCCTTCCAGCTTGTCTTCATGGAATAAAACCTCTTTGTTTTCTGGAATGTTTGTCAGGTAGTTGTAAGCTTCTCTTTTTCTTAAGGATTTCTCAGCCTTGTTAATATCCATGAGGAAAAAGTCCCAAACCTGTCCTTTTAAAAGTTGCAAATTTTCTTGGAGCTCTTCTTTCAGTTGTGTTGGGAGGCTTCTATTTAAACCATTATAATAAAAATTGGTGTCAGTTTTATATTCAAAATTACAGTTGACTCCTCTGCATTGTCAACTACTTGTGAAATTGCCTCAGTGGTTTGGTAACTTTTTACACATATTTGCATCTCTGAAGGATTTTGAGTAATCTTTTTAACATCCTTGGAGCCTAGCTGTTCTATGAACTTATGGATTTTTCCAGTGCTTTTTTTGTAAAAAGTGCCGGAACTCACACATGTTATACAACCCGCCTTGCCTAGCCTACAAGGTTCCACCCAAAAAAGGTGCCGGAACTCCGTTCTGGCCGTTCTATGACAAAAAAAAGTCCTGGATTTTTCAAATACATTTCTAATAATTTGCTCCTCCATCTTCTTAACTTTCTCTTTAGTCAAAGAGTAGCTTTTTTGTAAGTCACTTAAGAATTGCTGACCAATCAGGAATCATAAAAATCGGAACATTTTAGCCATCCACAGCAAAGCAAAGCTTTGAAAAGGTTTCATCTTATATTTGTCAGTCTAGCTATCACCAGTTTAACTAATTTGGTTTCATGGGAAAGGACTTAGTCTAAGTGCCAGAAGTTTATTGCATAAGCACAAACACTTATGACCTTAATGCCCAATAGGCAGATAACCATTGATTTGGCATACAGATAGTCCTTGACTTACCATACTTCATTTAGTGACCATTCAAAGATACAATGGCACTGAAAAAAGTGACTTATGATTGTTTTCAAAATTATGACCTTTGCAGCATACCCATGATCATGTGATCAAAATTCAGATGCTTGGCAACCAGTTCATATTTATGACCGTTACTGTGTCCCAAGGTCACGTGATAATCTTTTGCGACCTTCTGACAAGCAACGTCAATAGTAAGCCAAATTCATTTAACAACTGGGTTACTAATTTATCAATTACAATGATTCATTTAACAACTGTAACAAAGGTCATAAAATAGGGCAAAACTCATTTAACAAATGTCTCACTTGCACAAATTTTGGGCTAATTGTGGGTCGTAAGTTGAGGACCAGCTGTACTGCACAGTTAACTAGAAAACACCCTTAATTTCTTGGTTTTCCATCTTCATTTTTTGTTATTGCTTCCTGTTGATGTGTTTAGTTCTGATTTCACTGAAAGAACAAACAAATTAACTTTGTTTTGATGAGATCCAAATGAGACTGTCTTGTTAAAGGATAGCAACCTAGAGTATATCAGGTTTTCATTATTAAAGTAAGCTGTTTCAGCAGCTGGTGCAAAGGTGCCATCATAGTATGCTTATCTTTAAAAAAATTATAACATTGATGTTCTAATAATAGAGTTGTGACTGTAATCAAGGTGATAAATTTGATTAAATAAACAGTTTAGCAACCCATGACTCCTGGTATATTTGAGATTTGACAAAATAAAAAATGGTACAACTGCCCTTAAATAATTAAGTTACTTAAGTGTTGACTATTGTATTCTATAAGTTGTTGATTGTAGTCAAAACCATAAGATACTCTGTGTTCTTCAGGGTATAGTTGCTGATACCGCTCCACAGACAGTAGCACCTTCATTACAGGAATCTAGTGGTCAACAGCAACAGATGGCAGTGGAAACATCCAGTGAACATGCATCTGCATATTCATACCAACAGTCAAAGTAAGGTGATTTTAATTCCACTAAAATCAGATTTTTTCTTAAACCCAATTCCAGATTCATTACCAGTGTCAATATCCACATAACCCTTTTGACATTGATGATTCGATGTGAATGATAGGCTAAATATCAATCATTTTTCTTTTTTATGTTACATAAATTACCTGTATTTTTGCTGTCTATGTAGATACACAGATAAACAATTCAAGTTTGTCATCAAACAATATTAAAAAGTGGATGGCTGCTATTTCAATTTATATAAAGAATTATAATCCTGTTCACATGTTAAGGCCATCTAATTAGATGGGACTTTCTTGAAAGTAACAATGCGGATTGTGCGAAGGGAACTGATGCAGCCTTCTAAGACTGAGTGATAAAACATGATAGAGGTGTTGAACCCTTAATACTTCAATAATACATGCTTATTACTTCAGTATACATGCTAAATGTAATGACATAATGGCTGTAGATGTATGAAAAAAACATATATACAATTTTGTTTCTATCATGGGGCAGGCAAAAATCTTTAACAAATCCTTTCAAAAAAGTTTGAAAACCTTTGGGTCAAATGTGCAGCCTGCTTTTCTTTCAAATCAAATCAGAGGTGTGTTTAATTTTATATCCAATAGAAACCAGCTTCCAAAGTATCCACCTCTTTATATCTATGTGAACCACTGATCTAAGAATGGTCTCTCCTTGGAAAAATATAAAACCAAAACAGTCCTCATGCAAAAACAGGAAGTTTCCTTGGAGGAAGGGAAGTCTGTTACCTCACTGATATGAATAAGGTAAAGTCTCCCTTGATTTGAGCTCCATCCCTGGTTACTTCATGAACGTTTCCACCTAGTTTTATTTACAAGAATATAAAATTGTTTTGCCATTGTCTTCTGGGATATTTTTTTCCAGTTTCCAGGTCTAGCTTAAAGCATTGCAGTTTCCCAGTCTTCTTCCATCCATGTACTAGTCAGGATCTGCTTAACTTTCTCAGATCAGCCAACATTGATTTGGTACCTAGTTGGATTCAAAGGAATTGACTGAATTACAGAAAAATTCCTAGGCATTTCTTAAAATTAACTTGAATCTTACTACCAGTTCTTTCACAGTGCCATATAAATAAATGAATATTGTAGTGTGGTCATTTGACATTAGGAAATCTACTCTAATCGTGACATGGCTCAAGAGCTCCTTAAAGTAATCCAGACAGACTTTAATTCTTTAAAAACTTTTCTGAGTAGAATTCAGATGTCAGCGCTGCTAATATTGAATATTCTTGCTTTGACAAAATATGCAGAACTGTCTGGTATTTTTAGAATTAATTCAGATGACAGAGAAAATGGAGGGGAAATAACAAAAGCCCAGGAAAAGGGATAGAAGTGAATCTCTGCCCTCTGGGCTAATTGGAAGATGTGACTTGTGGCTGCAAGATAAGGGAGGGGTTTAGCAAGAAAAGTTAGATGCCAGCAAGAGGAATTCAGATTCTGGCATAAACTTCCATGATGTGCCGTCAATTTGTAACACTGTTAATAAAGGCTTTAGGATAAACATGCCTGGAAGTTCTTTGAAGTGTTTCATTAGTCGGAACCATGACATCAGAGCTGTATATATTGCCAAAGCAAATTTTCAGTAGAGTATAAGTTTAACTTATTTAGAGGTACAAGATGTATTTGTTTTCAGGGAATGAAGATTTCAGGGGATGGGCATGCATATGTTCCTACCAGTTCCTTGCAATTGCCACCTGGCATTTTTAATTTGTCAAGATGTTTTGGAATTATGTTGGCAGCTGCCAACAATGATGTTCATTTCATCCTAAATATTCTTTCAGATTGTGCTACTCCATGATGTGCTACATTCTTGGAATATTTCAAAGGAATTATTGAAATCCAAAAAAATTCCATGAGAAAAACTACACATGTTCTTCGTTGAGTATGACCTTCAAGTCAATTTAAAGAAAATTACAAATAATTGATTTTGTGCTTATAATTCATTCTCTCTAGGCTAAGGAAATTTAGCTTCAAAAGAATTTAAAAGAAAGAAGATTTTTAAAAGACAGGTATTTTTATTTAATGAATGTTTTAATTCATTGTTTTACAGACAATGAACAGACCTGAAAAATGTCGATCAGCAAAGTTTGCCTTGAATGAAAAAACTTCATTGAACAAGAAGTTGGTTTCCTGTTTGCACAGGCATCAAAGTTTTTTGTTTCATTTTCTACTTTACTCAGCAAGAGTGTTTCTGTGTGCTGTGCAAATTGTTTGGTCATATAGTCTCATAGTTTTATTTTTGCTATTTTTTTTTAATTAAAGGGGAAAACATGGCAAAATACTGGGTTAATATTTTATCTGACTGAACATTAGAAATTCAGAATTTACTTGGAACTGTACATTTATACTTTTTGTTTGTTTCGATTTAGTTTGGTTTGGTTTCTCAAAAAACCAAGAATGATAATAACAAGAGGAAGAAAGCTGAGATGAAAACCAGTGGTCTTCCTCAAGAATCCAACTAATCTTTCCCCCTTGTTGAAATCAGCTGTGTCTTTCCTTTTGAGTTTGTATGCATATGTTTTTTTAAAGAAATGTTTAGGTAAGATTTATATTGAATCTTAATTGCCTTAATTTTAAGGATGATGAAGGCTCTCAAGGCAAGCTGTCAACATTTTGGTAGAAGAAAAGCAAATGTATTCCAATGGATGTGTACACCTGGATCAACTGGTGCTGAAGTTCAACAGACTGAATTATTAGGATTAACAAACAAACAACAGTAACAACAAAAACTGTATAGTTTAACAGAAAATATTTGAAAAACTGTTGATAAAGGAACTGTGACAACTTCAAAAATTGAAAAAAAATTGCGAAGACTTTTATGAACTTTCTTAGTGTTGACGGAGAAGATTCTAGAAGGCTAAAGTGTTTTACAATAAAATTATTGAAGGGTGAGGTCAACTTGCATTTTAAGGAATTGGTGGGGAGGGTTCTTGCAGAAATTTTAATTTACAAAATGTGATTGTTAGCTAGAGCATTAGCGCTTTTTATCTGCAGTCTTTTTTATGAGCTTTAAAGAGTTTTTAGTCTGCTTTGCTTGTCACATTGCAAACACCTAGCTTAAAAGCATTAGGGAGAAAATCTTAGATAAGAACTTATGGTCAAAAAAGTGCAAAAAAGCAATAGCTAGAAGAAATTGTTGACAATTTCTGTAGTCTTTCCTAGTTGTGATCAAACGCAGCCTATGGATGGCCTGTTTTATACCAAAGATGAAATGACATCCTACCACAGATCAGGAGATAGAAAGGTTTTCTTTGCTTTATTTTCTTATTTCTTTTTAAACAAAATCTTTGTTTGATTAATATGGCCGGTCCAGTTGTTATCTTTATGTATTGCTTAAACTTTCTTCCACTGGTATTTTACATTTTGTGAATTTGGGATTCTAATCAAAAATTTTGATTAGTTGGTACTTAACAGCACATAGCAGAATTTAATAATATGAGGAAGATTTAACCTTAAGTTATTCAAGGTGTCTTTTAACTTTTCGGTGCTTTTTTTCTTTTTTACTGAAACAGGAGTCTTCCTTTCTTATACCATCCAATGAACTCTTTCTTTCTTTCTTTCTTTCTTTCTTTCTTTCTTTCTTTCTTTCTTTCTTTCTTTCTTTCTTTCTTTCTTTCTTTCTTTCTTTCCTTCCTTCCTTCCTTCCTTCCTTCTTTCTTTCTTCCTTTCTTCCTTTCTTCCTTCCTTCCTTCCTTTTTTGTTTTCTTTTTCCTCCTCTCTCCCTGTATTAGTTTCAGTGCTGAGGACCATCCATCATCATCATCTGGATGGTATTTGAGTCACTTAGAGACCAATGAAAATGGTTAATATTTTTTTAATTATCCCATTCAAGATAAAAATTTAAAACAGCTTGTGTTAATTTTCATGCAAGCATGAAATTAACAATCACTAAATGGATTTCTGTTGTCATGATATATTTATTGACAATCAATGATTAGTTAATTAGGTAAAAGACAAGAGTGACTATGTTTAACCAGTGCGAACTTATTTTTAAAAGATAAAAGAATATATGGAATCTATATATCAAGGATCCAGGAAAATGCCATCTCCCATTTATGGTGGTTGAAGAAGGAGTGTTCTTTTCCAACAGTCTGTGGAGAAAACATTTTAAAATGAACTTTCCACCCATTTCCAATTTACTTATTCTTTGCTAGACATATATATATACACACACATATGCCCATGGAACCTGCACTGGTTCCTAAAGGTTTCTGTCCTCAAATTAGAACTGGTATTTATGAATGAGGTAAAGAAGTAAAATGTATCTATCCGAGCAGATGAAGCATTTAAAATGGTCCTTCTTAAAGGAAAAAAATAGAGTTCAGTGCAATGACTGTGATGTATTAAAAACAGGGTAACCATATTGAAAAATGAAAGCAAAATGATTTTAAAATAATAAAACAGATTTTTGGGGGAAGGAAGGGGAATCAAAGAGATCCAACTTACCCAGTTTTAATATGAAGGACATATACAATTAAACTTGACTTCTACATGAGCCCTAGTGAAAGAACACAAGGCTTTGGCAGGAGCATTATTGTGCACAGAATCCATGGTTACCTTTAAATGATGTTTTTTAAAAAATTGAGTATTTTTTTAAGAATACTAAAAAACAGTTCCTTATTTTTAACGTAGTATTTCATGTTTGGTGGGGTTGAGGGTTGGGTAAACCGCCCAAAATGGATGCTAAATGCAAACATTAAAAAGCAAAAAAAGAAGAAAAAAAGGAAAACAGGTTGTCACCTGGCTGGCATAATTTTCCATAACTACATTGATAATTAAAAGAACCACACAGACGGAAAAAAGTTTAATATATCACTAAAGACCTCTAGCTTCTTCCTTTTTTTCACATGCTTTTTGCCAATGCTGTTTACTTTCTATGAACATCCCTTGATTTCCCCCCTTGTTTTCATTCGGAATAGATGTGCCTATTGAAAGGGGTATGAGAAAAATGATCAAGCCAGCCTGATTTTCTTCCTTTTTATGCTTTCTCTTTGTGTGTGTGTGTGTGTGTGTGTGTGTGTGTGTGTGTGTGTGTGTAAATATAGAGGTTATTCTCCTGTGGCACAATTCTGTTTTAATATGAAAGAAGCATGTGCTGTGGGTTTGCTTGTTTGTTTTTAAATTGTCTCTATGAATTCTAGTTTGGTGCAAAGAATAGTCTCATTGCTGTTGACAATGCTGTTGACAATGAGGTTGTAAGGTAGCTACCGTGTGGCAGATGGATATGGCTGAGATACTTTCTTGTTTTGGATCAGCCCTCTGCTGTTTTTTTTATACTTTGGGTCATTTTGCTTGAGTTTGTTTCCCAAATCAGGTTCAAAACTCAGTACAGGATTTTTCATTAAGTCAGGCATCTTTCTCTTCCTCTTTACTGGTAACCATTAGTTCATCATCATCATTTGAAGTGTTTGAGAACTTTATATGTTTTAATTCTTTGACATCCTAGCAATTCTATTATTTTGCAAATAAATGAAAAGGGTAAAGACTCTTTTGAGTCAAATGTGACTCTTAGTGACACATAGTATGCCTTCTTCTGAATTATTGCTACTTTTGTTTTACTTCCCAGTCTTGTCTATGTCATTGAATTTCCTCGTGGATCCTATCCAAGTACTAATCAGGACTGTTCCTCCTTATTTTTCTAAAATCAGCCAAAGTTAGCTAAGTGCTTTATCTACCTGATCATTACAAATGGAGGAGGAACAGTGATCTATTCTTCCAATAAATTGCTCAGTTTAATAGATTACCCCTTTTGATGCATCACCATGTTAATGATAGTCTAGGAACTATGTTTGAGCCAAACTACTATAATCTAAATTTGAATACGCTCCAAAAAAACCAAATGATAATGCTTGATTTCAAATTTAATTTTATTAATCCTTCTGATCATTTATACCCACAGACTTTATAACAGCATTAAAGAAGCTGTATAATTTGGATTCAGTATTTAAAGATATATGACACTGTTGTATCAATCTGATTATATTAACTATATGATGTCAGTGACATAGAGAAATTATTTTTCATCTCCTGGGAAAAGTTTGCATATACTGTACATCTGACCCCCAACCTGGAATAAAATATAAGGAGAGATTCGTTTGATAACAGTATGGTTATAACTTATTGTAACTTTAGATTGACAGATCTAACTTTTTAAAAAATCAAAAGACATTTGATTCATTTAGTAAGATTTTGGAATTTTCCCTTCTTTCTCAAGTTATACATCTCTTTATGCGATCCCACAATCTAGAAAATATTGGAATGTTCCAGAATTCAAAAGTAATTTGCAGTTAGAGAAGAAAAGATGAGAAGTCTACTGGACCAAAAGCACATGGAGATTGCAGGCTTTGCAGCAAAAATATATCTATCTAAGGTCTATTTCACAATGTCATTTGGAAACTCTGCACAATGAATGTATTTTGTATGTTTAACCCATATCACCTTAACATTGAAAAGGACAACTTCCTTTAATGCTACCTAAAGCATTTCATTATTTCTCACAGTACCAAAAACCACTAAAAATTATACTGGCCATCTAAATGGCCTTGTTTTATTTGATGAATATAATTTCCGGAATCAGGAGTTAATTGTTTGAGCTCCATACTTCTCTGCCCAGATGATCATTTTTCCTTGTCTGATATCATATAGAAAGATGCTTTGGATTATACACCTCTGCTCTTTGAAAGATTTAATATTCCAATTTTGGTGTGAGTCATGACACTGAACAAGACTTTTTACTTGTGCAGTAGAATTTAGCAAGCTTTCTGGATAACCACTGTTTTCCCTCCTTTGCTAACCCCCTCCTCAACTTCATCAACTTCTGAGATGGGATTGCTGGTTTTGAGTAATATAATGATGGTTACCTAGTTGTGAGTTGCCACTTATAAAACAACCCAGGGCTGGACAGCTGAAATATGGGATTTGGAAAACTAATGTACCATTGCAATAATGTCAGAATAAAACCTAGGCTAGACTTTAATATCATCAAGATTCTGAATTTTTTTCCTGAAATCTTTTTAATTAATGTGCATTTAATTCAAGTATTTGAGCAAGGAAGCATATATATGTGTCTACGTATATGTATATGCACATGCATATGTATATAGATATGAATATGTATATGATGCACACACACACACACACACACACTATATGTAAAGAAAAACATTTTTGGCTGTCTTCAACGATATTGAGGGATATTTAAATTGTTTCTGAATGTGCTCTCCTTAATACGTCCCTGTTTCCATGGTTCTACTTTTCCCAAGGTGCATAGAGAGAAATGCCCAGTAGGAATGACCAAGTATACTGGCACACAATCCACCACATATAAAGCCTTGCCAGCATGTGCCATACATGTAAGAGTTGAGGGTTTCTTTCATGTGATTTCACTTTCATGTGATTTTTTCCCCAAGGATTTCATTAATTCCCAACTCATATAGCTGAGCAATCAACAGAGGGTATTCCTGCTGGAAAACAGAGTCTTTTGAATTTACAGTTTGAATTCCACCTTGTCCAGGAATGTCCTATTTGGAACCAACCATTCGCAGACTTTTTAAAAAAATGCTTTCCCCTCCAGCTGGCCAACATTTTCTCTTTTACTAGAGAAACATTCTTGTCCTGTCAAAAAGTTGTCCAAATCTACAAACCTTGTAGATTTGCAACATTAAACTGCTCTATACAGTAGTATAATTGCAATTGTTTGTTCTGAAGTATGTATGTGGGTACTTTGAAATTAATCCACCATGTTGTAGTATTTTCTACTACAATCGCTTTCATAAAACTGTTGATTAAGCAAATAAGTGATTCCTACAGCAAGGTTAAATATTTAAATTAATTTGACATTATTCAGAATAATGAAGGATGTGTCTTTGTAAGTTTGTCTATTGAACCAGCAGACTTAAGAATGCCTGCAATGTAGTAATAAAATTTATTTTTAATATGTCACAGTATTTTGATCTAAATTATCTTGAAGAAATGATATGAAGTACATAGAAAGTTGTCTTGATTTGTAACGAAGCCTGAAGATGGCATTATCAGCCTTGTTCTCTTCATTATCTGAGACTAATGTGAATGAAACAGGTTTAAATAACATCACTTGAAATATTATCTATCTAATAAAAGTCTTCTGCAAGGTAGGCTAACAAGCTTCACATAATTAACATCATAGCGATAAAACCAAATGTGTTGAGTCATACATAGTCAACTTTTTATTTCAGTGCTTTATTTAATATGAAATTGCTTTTAATGTACAAAGGGACAAGGGATCTTTGTTTCTTTTGAATAGGCTAAGGATGTTCAAGCAGTATTTTGGAACTGTAAAGGAAAGCCCAGCAGATATTTCTGAAAACCTCTTTTTATGTTATCAAACTTTTCTATAGAATTATATGATTTCATTTTAAATAAAGCATAACATCATCATGCATGTAACCAATGGTGTGTTGGAGTTGGCTTTCACTACTCCCGAAAGCCAATTGTTAAACTATCAAATGGTTGGCAACAGAACTGAGTCACCACTTTGTCAGCTTTTTGGCAGCCAATTGGAGAAAATGGCAAGAAGGTGACAATCAGTAGAGAGGAGGCAGAAATGCTTTCTGAAAGCAACTGCTTATTCTGAAAAATATAAGGAATGAATCTGCAAATACTAGAGACAAATAAAATCATAACCAGAAATTAAGATGAGTTTGTTAAAAACAGATCATGCTAGATAAATCTTATTGTATTCTTTGACAATGTGACAAAATTAATGGACTTCAGTAAGGCATTTGATAAAATAAACCACAACCTACTGCTTGATAAGAGAGAAAATGTAGGTTAGAGAGCAGCAGCATCAGACAGATTCATAACTTAATGGAACTGCATCTACATGGAAGGAAGTATGCAACAGGGTACCCCAAGGTTTGGTCCATGGCTAGTACTCTTCAATATCTTCATCAGTGATTTAGACAAGGAGAACTCATCAAATTTGCAGATGACACCAAGCTGGCAGGAATAGCCAACTCTCCAGAGGACAGACTCAAGATACAGAAGAATCTCGAAACACTGGAACATCAAGCCATATCTAACAAAATGAAATTCACTGGTGAGAAAAATAAGGTCCTACATTTAAGCACAAAAAACCAAATGTACAGGTACAGAATAGGTGATATCTGGCTCAATAGTAATAAATGCGAGAGAGATCTTAAGAGTCCTAATGGATAATCACTTAAATATGAGTTAGCTGTGTATTGCCCTGCCAAAAAAGCCAATGTAGTGCTAGGCTGCATTAACAAAGGGATAGAATCAACATCATATGAACTATTAATATCACTTTATAATGCCTTGGTAAAACCACACTTGGAATATTACATCCGGTTTTGGTCATCACAATATAAAAAGATTTAAGACCATACAAAGAATACAGAGAAAAGCAAGAAAGATGATTGGGGACTGGAGCTAAAACATATGAAGAATGGTTGCAGGAACTGGGTATGTCTGGTTTAATGAAAAGAAGGACTAAGAGTGACTTGGTAGCAGTGTTCCACTAACTAAGATAGCAGTGTTCCACTACCACAAAGAAGAGGGGTGCATCCTATTCCCCAAAGGATCTGAAGGCAGGACAACCAATCAAGGAAAGAACCAACATAGAATTAAGGAGATATTTCCTGACAGAGCAATTAATCAGTGGAACAACTTTTCTCCAAAAATTGAGGTGTTCCAGCACTGGAGGTTTTTAAGAAGAGATTGAAAAACCACTTGTCTGAGATGTTATAGAATTTCCTGCTGGAACAGAGGGTTGGATCAGAAGATCTCCAAGATCCCTTCCAACACTGTTATTCTGAGCTGGTATTGTTGGTTGCTATGTATTTATAAGCACACCATTGTTTTTAACCCATATGCATATTTGGCAAAATGAAGATCAATGATGCATAATTATAAGGCTGTCTCTAGGATCTGATAAAAAAAAGACAGGATGTCAGCTCCACCATAACAATACAACCACAGCTCTGCTTTTTCTATGCATAGTATGTATGCAACACATAAAAAACAGGCAAAACTTTTATTGCGTCATTGTACTTCGGTCTTGATATTTTTTTTTCATTACAGTCTAAGGACTCCCTGGACATTCTATTTCTTAAGGAGTGGATTTTAGGAATCTGCCAAGGATACAAAGAAGGGTGAAGGAACTTTTAATCCTTTGGGGAAATCATTCTTCCTTGTATTGTTATATTACCTAAAATGATTTCAACTTTAAATTCATCTTCATACTTCAGATTACAGAAAAGAAACAGTTTTTTAACATTTACTAACATGTTCTTTGTAATTAAATAAATGGAACATATGACAAATAATATAAAGTGAATGTCAGGTTTGCTTCTGTGGAGATGAATATGCCGGTGTTTACATAAAAGGATTTCTGTTTTGACAGTTATTACAATAATTTCTTTCACCATAATGATTATTTGTTAGGAGCTGTGAATGTTCCATTGTTACTCGCAATTTCTTAGCACATTCTTCTGAAAGCTGAGGAAGACATAAGGATTTAAGTGCTTGTCTTTAAGGACAAACCATGAAAAAAGATGCCAACTTCAGATATCACTGCAACAGAAAGGAGAAACCAACATGATGCACATGTGATTTCAACAAATTACAAATTACTCAAGTGGTAGTTTCATAAAAATGTCTATTAAGCAAGCCAAGTGGAAGTGCAACATTGGAAGCCTTTATTCCTGACAAGGAAATCTTACTATCGGAACATCAAAAGCAATAAGTCCTTGTAAAATAAAAATATTCTCTCATCCTAAATGTATGATGACTTGGCCTTAACTTACCTATAATTCACTACTGATTGATGATGAATCGTTCAGTTGATAGGCAAAAACAAAGCAGAAGCTAAATCAGGGTACAGTTTGCTACAAGAAATGGGATTTCTGAATTGTTCTTAGAACAAGGATTACAAGCCTATTCATTGCTAATTTTAGATTTAAACATGACAGAATCTGATCGGATCATTCTGGAACTGCCATGCTTCCCACCAAGTTATAGTTAATTTTATTTAGATGTTTCTCATGGAAGAAAAAGATTTATTCCAATGTTCATATGACATTTATTTATTTATTTTATTTTGAATTAAAAAGGTTTCCTTGTGGTTAAAATGAAATCAGCTCAAGAAACTAGAACTCTGAAATTAGATAAATTTTCTATGTAAGAGGTAAAAGGAGGACACCTTTGTAAATTTCCCAGGTCCTAAGATGTAGGGTAATGATTCAAACTTGTAAAAATCAAGGGTATATTTGTGGTAATGTTTCATAATGTCATTAAAAGTTCTATATTGCAGAAGATTGCTTTTTTTTCCTCTGCCTTTTTTGTTCATTTGTATCGTAATCCTTATAGCTGTCGTTTTCCCATTCCTGGGGTTTTATGTTTATCAGTGGATGTAAGAATTAAATCTGTCCTTTCCTTGATGAAGCTTTTAATAAAAAAGAAATAAAGCATGACTTGTGTTTCTTGTGTTAAGATTTTACTGAAAAAGAAAGATATGGAAGTAGCAAAACATTTAAGTGAGAGTGCTAAAATTCCCCTATAAACGTTACATTCTCACTATTTGAATCATGACTATCTAAATTTGCCTAAAAGTTTCATTCTGGGAATTATCAGTACGTAACAAAATGAAATAAATGGTGAAAAAACCAAGGTTCTATATTTAGGCAAGGAAAGTCAAATGCAATGGTACAGTATAGGTGGTACCTTGCTCAATAGTAGCAACTGCGAGAGGGATCTCAGAGTCTTATTGGACAATCACTTAAATATGAGCCAGCAGTGTGCTGCAGCTGCCAAAAAAGCCAACACAGTGCTAGGCTGCATTAACAGAGGGATAGAATCAAGATCACGTGAAATGTTAATACCACTTTACAATGCCTTACTAAGGCCATACTTGAAATACTGCATCCAGTTTTCGTCACCATGATGTAAAAAAGATGTTGAAATTTTAGAAAGAGTACAGAGAAGAGCAACAAAGATGATCAGGGAACTGGAGGCTAAAACATATAAGGAACGGCTGCTGGAATTGGGTATGTCTAGTTTAATGAAGAGAAGGACGAGGGGTGACATGATAGCATATTCCAATATCTCGGATTACCACAAAGAAGGAGTCAAACTATTTTCCAAAGCATCTGAAGACAGGACAAGAAGCAGGGGATGGAAACTAACCAAAGAGAGAAGCAACCTAGAACTAAGGAGAAATTTACAAAAGAGAAAAATTTAAATTCACACTATCCAAAAACAACACTCTCTTCTGCGGGGGAGGGGGAACAATTTTTATAAAATTACAAAGGCAACACTTTCAGCACTGTTCATGATCCTTTTCATGAGCAACCTCATTAAAATATGAAAGACTGAATTATATCACTTTTCCTTTGGAAATTCCAGGCTGCGCTGTTGTATGGACTGAATGTGCAGCTCAATGGATTAATTCAAGCTGGTTAAACATTAACGATTACTATCAATGCACTATCAATGGTGATAGCACAATTTCTGATAGTGAATATCATATGGAAAAGCCAAATACATAAAAATGATTTTATGTAAGAAAGAAAAACAGTATAGTTATAGTCACACATTCATAATAGAAGCTTCCAAATAAGCTAGGAGATCTAACATTGGTATCAAATGAGAATGACTATCAGAAAATCAGTTAAACCCAATCTACGCACTGAATACATATTGCTAACTATCATTGCTAATGGGAATTATTTGATCACTGTATTTCAGTTAATTACAGAATTGCTATGAAAATGATTTAGTCAACATGATCAACCAGGATTATCTTAAATGGATGATTTGGAGACAAGCCAACAAAGGAAAGAAGACTTTCATATCTTACTATTGATTTTACACACTTGTATTTCTCATGAAAAACTAGATTCTGAATACAACCGGCTTTGTCTTCAGAATCTCTTGCAGTTGCAGTTTTTTTTAAAAAAGATAATTTAAAATAAATCTTCAGATTATTTCATTGTGGCTTTAGAATACCATATCACTGTTGATATGTAACAAGAACTCAAGACAGGTCCTGTTCAGTCATAATATCTGGACTGCTTCTTGTGCTATTCCTTTGGCATAAATAAATATGAATTATTATAGCAGCAGTAATGTGGATCATAGAATACAATATTATTGTAAAATAATAATAAGAAATAATACAATTGAGGCAATAATCATAATATAATTTCCAGACTGAGTTGTTATAAGATGTGGACGGACTAGCCATACACAGCAAAACAGGATTATAAGAATCAAGTTGGAGTAAAAATTGGTTCTGAAGAAGTTCAAGCACAGTTTTGAATCAAAGTAATCAATGATACACAAGAAACCATTGTATTTTGCAAGGCATTAGGCTGGACTGGAAGGTTTCTATTCCTATCCTAGGACTATTAGATACCCAGAAGCAGAATCTGTTTTAGCAACTTTGCTGCCAAACTCATTCTATCTCAAAATCTTTCTGATATATTTAATCCAGAAGAGTCAATCCCAGAATCTTTCAGGATGCAACTTTCAGATCCAATGTTACCTATTTTTCATAATGTTTTCCTGCATTCAGTAATTTTTGAGAGAAATGCTGCCTTGGGAACAAAAACTGACTCTATACAGAGGAAAGCTAGATGTAGATTAAAGAGTTTAATGGAGGAAGGGCAATTATTATCACCCTCTCACTCCATGTTTGGATATACTTTTTTCTTTTTATGCTGCTGTGCAAGAAGATATGAAGTCCAAGGCTGATTTGCTTTAGTCTTCTTTTTTAATTGATAATAATGCACAATTATTTTCCTTTCATCTTGTCACACCGTCATCTATCTCTTACCTTTTAAGAAAGAATAATCATCTTAAAATTCTCATGTCCTAACACAGCAAACTTGTAAGATTTGTTGAACTACCGTGTTTCTTCGAACATAAGACCCACCCAGAAACTAAGCCCTAGCCTGATTTTTTTGTGTGCACTAATGTAAGCCCTACCCCCAAAATAAGCTCTAGTTAAGAATCTGCCCACTCTGTCCCACCGTCTAGTTGCTCACTGCCACAACGAGGCAGGAGGCTGCACAGCAAGCCATTGCCACCATGAGTTGAGACGAGGCAAGTGGGAAGGGTGTAGCTGCCCCACAGACCACACACCTGCTTACCTCAGGGCCCCCACAGCCAGGCCACCCATGTTCCGCAGCGGCAGCAGCAGCCCCATCCACCAGGAGCCTGTTCACTTGCCTGGTTGCTCGTGGTCACAACAGGGCAGGACAACACATATCGCATCACTGTCACTGTCACAAGATGAGGTGAGGCAGGGGGAGGCCTGCCCCATGCACCCTGCACTCGCTTATATCAGGGCCTTCGCAATCAGCCACCCATGCCCTGCCACCTGCCTCATTTTCATAATTGCCTTATACACGGATTTTTCATGGAATTTTGCTTAAAAATCTGAGGAAAATGAGTTATATACATCTTATATATATTAATAGTTTTTAAAGGGGAGGGGAAAACTACTATATATACTTATAGATAGGTCCATGTGCAAATAAACCAAATCCTGTTTTGGGGTATATTTTGGCACCTAAAATGCTTGGCTTATCCTTGTACATTATTTGCCTCCTAATTCACAAGATTCTTTGCAGCTAATTTATTCCTATGGGCTATTTTCCATTTTTCTAATATTATTTTTCTAACATTATCAACAGAAGTTCAGTATGATTTCATGCATAATAAAAATGAAAAATCAGGGAGTGCTTCCGGTGATGTTGTTGGTTGTAGACCCTGGGACACAAACACTCCGTACCCATGGTCCGAATTTCTTTTGCTGGCAGGCCCATTAGGGCTGAATGCCACCCTGGAGGGGTGGCCACTGAAAGGTGAACTTTTTGAGGAAAGGAGCCGATGGTAGTTGGCTCTCCGAACTCAAAATAGCCTCTGGAACCGGCAAGAGAAAGGCGAAGAGCTTCGTGTCTGCCGCCATCTTCAGCAGATCATTGGAGACAGAAGACAGCTGTTTCAAGAAACAAGCTACCGATCCGGGTGAGAGGATATTAGTCTTTGCTGTAAAGTGGACCCTTGAGAAAATTGCCTGCCTTTAAAGTTAAGCTGCAAATCTAAAGGGAGGAGGAGATTTTTGCCTCTCCCCCCCGAAAAGCGGCGGTTTAAGCATTTAAAATTTTTTGAAACTCTTTTGAACTCTAATTAAATAGAATGAATCAGCTTGTTTCATCATAGAGTGAAAAGAAGATTTATTATTATTTTATTTGGGAGAAGCCACCTTTATAGTTTTTTTTAGATTTTTTTAGAACTTTAGTTTTGTTTATTCATTGTTGGAACTTTCTCTTTTCCTTTTTCTTTCTCCCTATCTAAATGGTGGGGAAAGAAACAGTGTCCCCTGGTTGTTATTTTGCAACTTGTTTCGTTTGTTCTCTTGACTGGGAGAAAATTAGACATAAAATGTATATGAAAATACCTGAATGGCTCTCAACAATGGAAGCATTTGCTTATCCAAATTTGATTAATTATGACAAGCTGGTTAGTTATAAAGACATTTTGGATAAAGATGGAAAACTTAAGGGCAGGCAAACCCTTCAACAACAAGGTATTGACTCAACATGGTGGTCCTATTTGCAAATTCAAACAAGATATGAAAAAGACACAAAATCAACAAGATTTTATAAAGAGCAGACTCCATTAGACAAAATCTTGTTAAAAACGAATGAGAATTTGATTAGGAAACTTTATAAATTTATTTTAAATTGGAAGATGGAAGAAGAAAAAGTGAAAGAAACAATGATAGTATGGGCAAAGAATTTTGGATATTCCATAGATTTAGAAGATTGGCAAAAACTCTGGGACAAAAATATAAAGCTTACCAAAGCAGCAGCATATAAAGAAAATTTATATAAGATGTTTTATAGATGGCATATGACACCAGTTCGTTTAGCAAAAATGTTTAAAAATGTATCAAATACTTGTTGGAAATGTAAACAACAGCCAGGCACTTATTATCATGCCTGGTGGGTATACCCTAACGCTAAGAAATATTGGTCTAAGATTCATAGATGGCTGGAAAAGATGATGAAAATACAGATAGAATTTAAACTGGAACTGTTTTTACTAGGAATATTAAGACCTAATTATGGTAAAGAGAATGATTTGAGATGAAAGAGAAAGATGATTCAGTTTATTTTAAAACTTGGGAAAAATTTTATCAATGGTTAGAGATGTGTTAGAATTTGAAAAGAATTTAATATTATTGAGTTATAGTCACTAGGTTGATAACATCTTTATTTTAGTGTTTTTTTATCGTTAATTTTGATATTTATGATTAGTTGAGATTTTATTAATTATGTTTATATACATAGAAGAATTTTATCTATTCGCTATTTATTAGTAACATGATTATATTTAATCTTATTTTAAAATGGCCAAGTATGATATGAATTATGTTTATTCACCGTTATGATCCGGATGGCTGCTTGTTTGTTAAAGCATGAGATTATTGTACTTATCTTTTTTTTATCCCAATTCCCCATTCCCTTCCTTCCCCATACCTGTATTGTTCCTAGTTTTTTCCTTATTCATATAAACCCAATAAAATATTTTTTTTAAAAAATGAAAAATCAGGAAGTGATACTAAGACATGTCAAACTCGCAACATCACATGATGTCATGCAAAGTATCAGGACGGTTTTGCCATTGCCGGCAATGGGGTGGGCGTGGCTTCTGAATGATGCGTCTGGCCTGCGGGCCGGCAGTTTGACCCCCCTGTTTTAAGAGATGATATTCACAGACCCCTCTTTTCAATTTTTCCTCAGTAGCCACCTTACAACTGCTTTAATACTGGTAATAGTGGAACTATTCCAGGCCTTCTTTCCTGTTTACTGGGTGTTTTATTAAACAAACTAATCAAAAGCCTAACCATACCAATAGAAATGCAAATATCAAATTCATACTTTAATGTTCTCCAAATATCCACAAACAGTGATCTCAAATAGAGAGGTGATGGCCAGTCCTAAAAAGGCACCATCAATTCATTGCAATGTAATCCTCACCCCTTTTCAATGGAAATCATGAAGTTGCATGACAAAATAGGTGACACTTGTGACACAATTCTGATGAGAGCAGCAAGATCCTTCAGTCAACCAATCATACATTCTGAATTCACCATTAACAGGGTGAACAGTCCACATTAGTATCAAATACAAAATATTGAAAGAAGAAAAGGGGAAATGCCTCATTATGTGCATTATAAGCTAAAATACTCTAGAAAATATATCCATTTTCAGTTTCAAGACACAAATGACTCCATCACTGACATACACATCTCAGAAATGTGCAGAATTATTTTCTTTGCACCTAACTTAAAAATACACCCTCCAAAACTGACGGTACATTGTAAAGCTATCCTTAATGTCCCAAAAGCTGCTTAGTAGCAATGTGGCTCTATAAATTACATTTGTATGTTGGCAGCTCAGTTCTATGTTGCTGTCATTTAGAAAGAAAGTCAAAGCTCAGTGATGGACAGCATGTGGCAAAAGGAGATGTTCTTTATAGAAAATTCACAAGAGTCTACTAAAAATTCTTTTTAAGTTTCTTCTAGACAAATACAAATTTCCTTAACTAAGCAGCCTCTGGATGTACTAAAGGTCATTCTGGGAGCTCATTCTCAATATATCTAAGGTTCAAGGCTGGAGAAATTTATGCATGATACTGGCACTGAACTCGGTTTTTATCTAAATATTTGGGCTGAATGGATATGAAATTTGTTCTAATATTTAGAAACATATTCCTCTTTTGAATCTGCTTCATATATACAAATGCAAAAATGTGCATTTCCCAGAATTGGCAGGGTGCAGGTAAAAAGAAAGACAAAAATCATACCTTAGGGTAAAACATTGCTTGCAAACAGTAAACAGTAACTACAAAAACACACATATAAGTAGAAATGTGCATGACAATCTAAACAAATGTTAATGAATTCTCTCCTTTTTTTGTCAATTCCACACTAGTACATAAAATTTGTTTTGCATGAGAAGAAAATGGATAAAAATCACCCAGCCCAACTAAATGTGGTGTATGATCACAAATTAATATTGGCTTCATGCTCTAATTGTGAATTACATGGATGAACATTGTTAGAAAATATATTAGGGAAGTACAGCAAGACATTTATGTTTTTATATGATGTGCTTTGTTTTGTTTTGTTTATTTGTTTGTTTGAGAAAACCTTATAATCCTTCTGAACCTTTGGATATATATTTCCAATATCAGACCTGAAAACTATTTTATGCTACCAAATTGTTGTATGCTTATTTATCTCTCCTTTCTCCATGAACTTAAATCAGTGAATAATATGTTCTAGGTTTTTTTTATGACAACCCTCTGAGATAAGATGTGCTGCGAGATAGTGATTGGCTCAGAATCATCCACACAGCCACCATTACTTCAGAAAAACAACACTCCAGAAGTTTGTTCGCTGGTTAGCCTTGTGCAGAAGAAATTGAGAACATTTAGTTTATTTTTTCTTACTAATGGAGAACTAGGGAGCCAATTTGGTGCAAAGGCTAAGGTATCAGACTAGAAACCAAGAGACTCTGATTTCTAGTTTTGTCTTAGTCATAAAGCCTGATTGACTTTAGGCCAGTTACTATCAGCTGTAGGAATGAGGCAATGGTAAACCACTACTGAAATCTTGTCAAGAAAACTGCAGGGGCTTGTACAAGCAGTGGTCAAGAGTCAATAATGACTTGAAGGCATTCCCTCCCCCAAAATGGAGAATTGCAAAGCCATCTAGTTAGCAGTTTTCTTACAGGAGGATAGGTGAAAAGAGAGGTTTTTTCATTAGGGGAAATCACAAACAAGTAAAGTTTTGCAGTGGTTTCAAACTACAACTGAACCTGCTCTGCAACACTCCCGATATTGTGCTGATATAAAGATATGGAGAAATATACTAAATTATGGTGGTATAAATTAGATTTAGCTATGTATTCTAACATAAGCATATACTGAAATATATAAATGTGCAAATGTGTCCTTCACATTTGTTGATTTAGAGAAAGGACAAGGTAACATGATTAAAGCAATGTGTCAGAATAATAGAATATTTAACAAATACCGGTAGTTCAATACAGAGCAGGTATACAGCACAATCAAACATGCAAGATTTTATTACATAGCAGTCTCAATAAATATAGTTTAAGCATTCCGGTGGAGTTGATTTCCTGATCTGATACCATGAAAATTTCTGACAGATCCCAAAAGATTAAGATGGGTGCACTTGCTATATCCAGAACCTCCAAAACTAACAAGGCCAATGCTAATTCTGGCTCATATTGATGCTTGAAATCTGACTGGAGAAGTTCCAGATAATCCATTTCCTCTAGGATATTCCATAGCTGATTTCTTATATAGTTGTTTCCCTACATAAAAAGGAAGGGTTGGATATCAGGGGGCAGTTGTCTAACATCTCTGGATATACAGGGAATCTCTTTAGGAAGGGGTCACAATGCAACATCCTTTAATGTGCTGGGAACACCCTTTCCTGCAATGAATATTGATTGCCCCCTGAATCCTGGAGGCACCAACAGTCAGGAGACTTCATCACCAGCCAATAGTTTTATCCATAAGTCCAGGAAAAGGTCCTGATAAGTCCAGGAAAGGATCCTGATAGCACAGTACCTTATATCCCAGCAGGACTCTTAGCTTGTTTCTATGGTCCACTTAATTCATAGACGTTCAAAGTCTACCACTAGGAACAGTTCACAGCAGATGGATTTAGAAGACCAAGTTATATTAATTCACATCACATTACATCACATTACACCATCATATAATTTCATCTGCCTATCTAGCCACCCATCAATTATGAATGGCTGCAGTTGTATTGCAGAGAGACCTTATGTAATACCTTAAAGCCAAGTGTTTCAACAGGTTGACTGTCAGGTCTCCAGGATGGATCTACCAATTCAGACAGAGACAGCTTAGAGATTATCATTTTTATTGGAACAATCTATGAGGTACTCCTGCTATATTTTCCTTGGACCAACACCAATGGGTTACAGTGACAGAGAGAAAAGAAGAGAATTTTTGTTATTCCATGAGCTGCCATAGTTCATACACTCTATTATTGGTTAGAATTAATTAATTAAGCATTGATTAATTGATTAATTGTATTTTCTCCCTAATTTCAGTATTCAGAAATTATAAGAAATTAAGAAGATCACATAACTTCAGAACATTTTAAATGGATATGAAAATAAAAGTGAATCTGAACTTCTAGGATGGCAACAGCTCTCTGAATGAACAGAGATGACAACCGTGACTGTCAGCCTTTCCAGGTAATCCAGACACACAAAATTATATTTTACTATCTAGCTACATCTACAGAATCTTGGTAGTCTGAATGCACAAATCTCCCTCTATCTCAGCTATCTCACCTGATAATTTAGGGAGGTTCCTTTCTGAGTTTCTTTCTCTGTCGATTATGCAGCTATAGGTTTACACATGCTTAGGCAGGGATATTAGGATTTTTGCTTTAAGATTTTGGAAATAATCATATAACTAAACAGCCTTTCATGGAAACTAAATTATTTTATCTATCTTGTCATAACAGAAATTTGAGACTTTATAATTTCAAAATTGGATACTCGAGGGCACTAAAGATTTCAGGCAGAAAAGGAAAAGTGAGAAAAAGTGAAAGCTTGTTTTTTTGTTAGTACTGGAATTTATAAAATGAAACAAAACACTATCACACTTGAAAGAGTCCAGGAGGTTTTTTTCAAGAATGGGATCAGAAACTAGCAGCTACAATGTCGGCAGTGATCTTTGCTTCTATGGATAGACTATAAAAGATAATAACAAAGGAATGACAAATGTGAAAGAAGATTTTTGAGACATTTCCAGAATAAAAAGATGAAACAAATTTTCCCAGTGTAGAAATATAAGAACTAGAAATACTGGAAAATTTTTAAAATGTGGATTATATGACAGAGAAGACAACTAAAATGGAAACACAAATGATAAGATCAAGAGAATTACCTAGATAAGAACTTTTTAATGGATATTTTAAAAAAAAAACTTGGCTAAAGTCTTGAAAAATTAAAGTGGAAATACAAATGATAAATTGAGAAAATTGCCTGGATAATTTTTATTGCATTTATAAAAGAGGTTTGCTAAATCTTCAAACAAGCCTTTCAGATGGGAAAAAGAAAAGTGAAGATAGACCAAATCCTATGGCAGCATCTGAATAAATTAAGATGAATATTGTTACAAATAAAAGAAAGTAATATAAAGTTGGTTTGCTTGACTAAGGTCAAGATATGTTTCTATAAAGTTGTAGTAAACTTTAAAAACTTTTTCTTGACATCAAGGCTGAAAAATTAGGGGAAGAAAAAATATTGTTTATAATCTTATAGGAAGTAAAGTTTGTTTATATTTGCTATGATGAAGACTGAAAGTCACTTGTTTAAATATTTATTTTCTGTTTTTACTTTCTTTTTCTTCTTTTCTTTTTTCTTTGTATCTTATATTCTTTCTTTTTATCTTTCCTTTTCTCACTGAATTTATTTGTTTATGTTACAGTAATCAAGTTTAAAAAATATTTTAAAAAAGAAATGCTACTGTGTTTCTATATTACACTAACTACTGTATATCCTACCAGCAAAATATAAAATGCGATTTTAATTCTTGCAGTAGAAGAAAATATATTGGATCTCACATATCCAATAGAACTGAATGCTCTTCAGAGATAGACTGATCCTTTGGAAGTATAGTCTCAGACACCTGAAAGACACCAACTAGGACAAAAGTTGAAATAGAAGATTCAAGGAAAATCTCATAGGAAGATTCAGATCAATCACATCTCCTTGTAATTTAAATCCCAGATATAATCCATCCATCCATCCAGGGGACCTGAGGTTTTGCTCTGCTATTGACCTTTTCTCTTCAACCCAGCATGAGTACAAATAAGTCTGAGTCTGTAGAATAGGCCATTTCCACAAGAATGACTTAGAGTGTCAATAATGAAGTAACTAAAGCAGCTCTTAGTGATATTCCAGACAAGAAGCATCAACCATGAATCCTAATGCTACCCTCAATGTAATGTTTCAGTAACAAAATCTTGCAAGTCTGAAAGTACATGTCTCTGCCCCCCCCACTTGCCTTTACAGTTCAAGAAACAAAGAAGAACTCCTTCTGAAAAGTTTACCATGCCCCCATTATTTCTGTGGAGTTAGCTACCTTTTATCTGTCTGTTGTCTAGTCTGTTGCTGCTGCTGTTTTCCAAGGCCCTTCTCACAGACCATTACACCACTATGAATGTCTGCCTAATTCTATATGCTCAAAATTACAAATGTAGAAACTGCCATAGGTGGGGGAGGACTACTAGATTAGCTATGATGGTGGGAGACAGTTGCAATTCTTTATAGCCAAGCAGGAAATATACAATATTATAGTGTTTTTTTTATCAACTGGATATTTTGTATGATGGCAGAGCTGAAAATCCTTTCAATAGGAAGAAGTAAAACAAAATAAAATAACAACAATAAAAAGAAACCCCTGCATACCCCAGCCTTCTAGGAACTGGCACTGATCATAATTGCTAGCATACATCTAGGCAATATTTAATAGACACCTGAAAATGACATCTTGACATTTATTATTGGTATTTACCATTCCTCAGCCAGGTTTAAACTAGGTGAGGTATCGACACTCAATTTATACTAAATTCTATGGATTTCACATTGATTTATGAAAGCATGTGCTTGTCACTTCATTAAATCAGAATTGCATGCCACATGTTGTTTCTCCAATATTCCTAAACAGGCTGACCTTTCTCTTATTTCAGTAAATGGAAGCATTGTTGATGCTTATAATGTTTATGTATGCATAAAATTATGCTTTAATACCATAAAATGCTGTTGATCCAGTTTGATTGTATTTGCTTATCAGCTGACTTCTTATTGTACAATCTTTTTTTTTCAAATGTTCTTTCTTTACTTTCGATAAAGGCTGCAGAGAACCTTACCAAAGTTGATTGACAACCACTTTTTCTCCCTCTTTTGTTTCCAAATAAAACATATTGGTTTCCTTCCAGTAGATGGCACTATTCATCTGTGGACATACCTAGATTTATTCAGAATCAGAGTTCTGGGTTCAGTAAGTGCTCATACCAAATCAGTAAATCACAAGCATTTGGTTTTTAAAATTTCCCAACTTTTCCTATTTCGTCATATTATTTTTTTGTGATACAACAAAGCACAGAACTATTCTTCAGTCTATTTGGCCCTCACGCTGATTGCAACTTCAGATATGAAAATGATTTATGGTACTTAATTCAGCCCAAAACATTTTGATTAAAGTGGCAGGGTATTGATGTATGAAGAACATATTGATATTTATGGTTTTAATACCATTCATGCTTCATTTGCTATGTCAGGGTACTGTTTTCTCATAAAGTAATGGTGCTTTAGACTCAAACATTATTAAACACTTTTTCTTGCAATACATATTTGTTTCATCTTATTATGGATTTTGGGAAGCTTTACTACAGAGGGGTAAATTAAAAAGAAGTAGACACTACTATGTAAGTTCAGTTAACTTCGCTGAAGAGATTTACCACATATAGACTTGCTAAAACCAGTAATATAAATCAGGGTTAACCATCTACCCGAATGATAGCTTATCAAAATGCTTCCCTGGCAATGGCCAGATGACACAAAAACAACATTGGATAGATTATCCATTTTCAATAAAGGGCACAGAATACAAATTTTCAAGAACCATTTAGCTAAACTTATTTTTAATTTTATCCTTTGTTGATTTAATTGTAATTGAGTCTTTGAGAGTCAGAAATACTAGTTAAAATAACAACAACAACCAGGTGGTCCATTGTTTCTTCAGCATCTTTGCGTAGGCTGTCTGTTGCTGTCTTCTCAATCCTGGCTTTGTATGCATTTGTCCTTAAGGCTTGGTCTTGTGCAGCCAGAATTAGTCCCTTGCTCTCTTTTTTCAACTTTCCTGTTCTTAGCCATTTGCCAGGTCTTGTTATTATCTGCTTTCCCTGCTATTTTTTTTTTTTTTAATGTACTGACCATGTAGTACTTTGTCTCCCCATGCCTCCATTCTGTTCTGCATTTGGTCTTTTTTGTAGGCTAGTTTGGTCTCTCCAGTAATTAGAAAGCCTTCCTGATGTACGAACCTCAATGCATCTTCTTCATTGTCTTTCAGATATTCTTCCAAAGCCATTCTTCAACCATCTGATGTACTTGCAATTCCCCACCCATCTATTTGCCTTGGTAGATAGAGTCTATCAATGTCACTGCATGGATGAAGGGCATCATTCATTGTCATTATTTTTCTGGTCTTCCTATCCATTGCTTTTAGTTCTGCTTGAGTCCAGTCCGCTATTCCAGCTATGTATCTAATGACTGGAATTGCCCAGTTGTTGATTACTTTGATGGTATTTCCTCCATTAAGTCTGGACTTTAAGATCTTCTTCACTCTCTTGATATATTTACCTCTTTTTTTTTTTGTCTTTCAGTGTGCTTGATGATGTCAGCTTGAAGGATACCCAGGTATTTGTAATAATCATCCTCATCCAGACTCTTAAAATGTTATTTTCATGGGACACCTTGATTTCTTCAGTTTTCACTAGTTTTCCTTGTTTAATAGTGATTTTGGCACATTTGTCCAATCGAAACTCTATTGTAATATCTTGGCTATATATACAGACAGCGTTGAACAGCAATTCTATTTCAAATGGTGTTTTCCCATAATAATAATAATAATAATAATAATAATAATAATAATAATAATAATAATAATAATAATAATAATAATAATAATAATAATAATAATAATAATAATAATAATAATAATAATAATAATAATTGTTGATTTAATCTTCAATTTGATTCACAGTCTGGGATTGGGAAAAACATAACAGTTAATGTCCTAACTAAGGACCTAAGACCTGTTAAGATAATATCTGTGAACATAGGCAGTTCTGAGTAAGGTATTATTATTATTATTTATTATTATTGTTGTTGTTGTTATTGTTGTTGTTGTTGTTGTTATTCTACAACACAATTCCATCTTCTCATCTCAATGGACAAACAATTCCTATCAGTCAATGCAGAGGAAGCAATCAATCCAATTCAATGAGATTGCTTCCATAATCCATTTTATCATATTTCTCAAATAAATATTGCATGATTTTTCAAACTGTATGTTCTGAAGATAATTTCAGATTGTTTTATTTCTGCCCATCTCAACAGACCACTATTCTCATATTTCTGTTCATTTTATGAGCCATTTGCAACCTGAATGTGTTTAGTGATCATGCATTCCAACCTCGGGGAAACAGTTTGCAGTGGAATATGTTCCAGATCTCAGAAAAACTGGTTGGTGACCTCAGGAATGTCTTTCCCTGGGAACTATGTCTGGCACCAAAATTACTTCTTCCTGATGCCAGGAAAAGGAATTGTAATTTTTGTGGCCTTCCAGTATGTTTATATATTAATTTTAAAAATGTATGATGCATGGGGGCGTTTAAGCACTCTTGCTGCTGCTATTTTGTTAAATTTATTATAAATTTCATTTAATACGTGTGTTACTGTGGATTTTAATTATTCTTTTTTAAAAAGATGATTATTATGTATTGTAAAATATTCTGGATAAACCTGATTTGCTCTCAGTAAAAGGCAGCACTTGGCTGAACATAGTTGATTTTGAAAAACCTGAGCATTTGGGGCCCTTGGATAAGAGACTATGAGGAAATCCCAGAGATATAATACAGACCAGGAAAAAAAAAAAACAGAAAAAGGGAATAGGAAATCACTTCCACATTGCTGTCAAGAAACAGTAACATTCAGCAGTCACAGGAAATTACGGTATCCTGATTCAAGCATGTCTTCAGCTTTGTATTTAAATTTTTAAAATCACATCAGATTTGAGCAAAATTAACAGATATTTCTTCTTCTGAAACAATTGACTAACATCTGGAAAACAGCCTTTCTCTCTCTTTCCCATTGACAACAGTATCAGTTTATACTACTTTGTCCCAAAAGGCATTAATGTTGCTGTAATGGCTGAGGACAGTTGGAAGTTAAACTTCTGATCATTGTTCAGAAGATGAGGCTCTGGCCAGAGATCAGTAATGAAACTAACAAAAAAAGCAAGAAGTAATTGGAGTATTTATTAAATGTAAGAGAAAGATAAATTCAATTGTCATTTTTTTTCTAAACTCAACTAATTTGTTTCTTGGCCCAATTTCTGTTTGTGTAAGCACTAGCATAACATTTAAGAGCAAACAAATATGGTGTGTCCTTTCAAGATGGCACCACTATATTGCCACTAAAATCTATGGCAGATTTCTTTTACATTCCTATAGGCACACATGCAATGGCAAGGAGCCATTGATGTGTACAGAAATGGAGCATAGCAACAATGGAGAAAGAGGTGCTATCTAGTAGCATTCCACATAGTGAAAGGCACAGATGTAGGATGTTTTCATACAATGTCTTATTTTCAATGTGGTCCAGAGATTATGCATTTGGTTTATTTGGATGAGCAAAGGCAAATATTCCTTTTGTCAAAACTCAGTGACAATTGCTTCGGAGCATTTTGACAGATTTGAAACCCTGCAAATGAGATTGCTCACTGAATTGATTGTCCCCAAAGCCTCCTTTTATCAGGTCTTAATTTGATGAGCTCTAAGCAGGCTTTGAGAACATTCAGTATTTTAAGGGGTTGGTGAAAAATAATGTACTCTTTGGATGGAAGCTGATTGTCACAGAAACAGTGTACTAAGAAACCTCATACTTATATCTTTATTAGATCACCCTAATTTCACATGGAAAAATATTGTGTGTTCCTTTACTTCAGATGAGGCCATTCTGCATCAACAAATCAAATGCTAAATACCGTATTTTTCTGTGTATAAGACACTGTTTTTTCCTGCAAATACCCTGTTCAAAAATCAGGTATGTCTTATACAAGTGCAGCATCTTATACATGGAAAAATAATGGTAACCTCCACAGCCCAGGGCATGCCTGCATGGGTTCTTTACATGCCGCTGCCATGCTGCCTGGTGCAGGGGTCAAGCCCCTGTGGGCTTGCCACTAGTGGGAGAAGGGAGGGGGCAAGATCCTTGGCTGGCTGAACTTCCAGATTTGCCGGCTCAACTGCGCCAAACAGCTGATCGGTGCAGAGAAGCTCACATGCCAGAGTGTCTTATACAAGGGTGAGTCTTAAAGATGGAAAAATACAATAGATGGATCTAGACCAGTGTTTCTCAACCTTGACAATTTTAAGACATGTGGACTTCAACTCCCAGAATTCCACAGCCAGCGTTGCTGGCTGTGGAATTCTGGGAGTTGAAGTCCACATACCTTAAAATTGTCAAGGTTGAGAAACACTGGTCTAGACTTTAGAGTTTGATTTTTTAAAAAAATAGAAATCAACCTTTAAAATTTTCAGGCACGTTTTACCGAACAAAGCAAATAAAGGAGAGAGAGAAAGAGAGAGAGAATGATAAATGATAAAGTGGATCTCCTTTTCTTACTATCCAGTAGAGATGGATCTAAGAAGTCATTAAAAAATTATAAAATCCATTATAACTTTTTCTAATGTTGCCAGTATTGCTACAGTTGGACATGATATTTAAACCTATCAAATGATTTACAGAGACTGAACTGCAAACAAAAGCAGTTGTCTAAGTAGCATCTATTTTAAAATCAAGAATAAAATGTTCAAATAAATGTCGTATATCCAGTGGCTAAATAATTATTCAATGGGGAAAGCTGTAAATCATTTAAGCAATGAAGGATTAGGACCATGAACCAAATGTTTAGAACTGTCATCTTTTAGAAAATGTAGCTGAGATTTTAAATTGCTGAAACAGATGGTAGGGCCAGTGCTTTTTTTTCTAAAAAAAAAAAAAAAAAGGTGCCGGAACTCACACACGTCATACAACCCACCTTGCCTAACCTACAAGGTTCCATCCAAAAAAGGTGCCAGAACTCAGTTCTGGGCGTTCTATGAGAAAAAAAGCCCTGGTTAGGGCTATCATATTTTGTCAGTTACCTAAGAATAGGATGCACTATTTATGAGGATGAAAAACAGAATGGGCAACTCATCGAGGGATGCAAAAAAGGATTTAAGGCTGAAGTCAAAATGAATGGTTCCTGCCTCTTTTCCTTTTTTTTTCACTAAAGAAGTAAGAAGAGAGAAAGAACTATTCTTCTGATATTCTCTTTCTCAAGCTGCACCCTTTTCTTTTTTTGCTCTCTCATCCTCATTCTCTTTATCACATATTTTTGTCATTCTCAGAAATAAGATTATAGAAAAAGGGCAGACTTGCCAGAAATCTGAAATCTAAAAATCAGAAAATTTTAGAAGCTCTTTAAAACCAAAGAACATATGAAATCAGGCCAAAATTAGGCCACAGTACAGCCACCAGCTGCCCAAATTGGTCCATTAAAAAAAAATCTTATTCCTGATTAAGCTTCCTCCATGCTCCTTTAAATATATAAATAACCTATGCATAAAATATATCATTGGTCCAGACCTTAATATCATGCAAGAACAAGATAATATATCACAGTTTTTCCTATCTGGACACTGTAGGACTGTAGCTGTAAAATTAAGAGCACTCTTCATGGACAACTGTGAACATCTTCCTTTCTAAGAGATATGGGTTTTGTCCTGATCTTTAATTCTACAATTTGACTTCATGCACAATGGTGATAATTCTTATTCTTGAAAAAAAAAAAGAATTATTGTTATGAGAGAATAAATTTGCACTGCCTGTGTATACACACTTTATGTGATTTGTATGCCATTTTGATGGCAGCAATCATGACTTTGGATAGTCTCAATAGGCAGGATTATTTTAACAAGGATTTCTATGTACTCAGTATAAGGGATGTTCTGCTTCTTTTAGGAGTTTTTACTAGATGGATTCTTTTAACCTTCTTGAATTAAAAGGTTAAACTAAAACTAGATTGGTTTGGACCCATGTTTTGTGACCTTGAACTTCCCTCCAGGCAGCGTTCCTTAATTTGCCCCGCTGGGCTGAATTGATGCTTCAGTTAATGCTTCATCTCAGTGTAAGAAATAAGCAGTCACTGCCAAAAAGGAGACACGCTGCCTTCTGAAGTGCTCATTCAGCACAGCGGAGAACAAACCAAGTGGCAGCAGGAGTGTGATTTGAGAATTGTACCTGCAAAGGGAGGTGGCTATAGAAGGGACATGAGGATGGAGTCCAGCCTGGAAGCAAAGAGCTTACATTCAGATTCTAAATTATTTGTATGTATGTTTTTTTCTGTTATTTTTAACAGAATTTTGTTTTGCTTTTTTAAAAAAATAGAAACAAGGTGAAAAGAAGCAAAATTATCCTGAAGGTTAGACAAAGGTAGAAGAAGAGGGTCAGTTTGGATTGGATTATTTGAGAAGGATGGACAATTCCAGGCCACATTCCAGGCCACATTTTTTCATTCTGTGAAGAATATTCCATTAATGGTTAGTCAAATCAAGGGGAAAAAAGGAAGCTCTAGTCCAGTATTTCTCAACCTTTTTCAGGCCGAGACCCCCCCCCTGCGGCGCCCATGCGTGGCGCGCCCCCGACCCACACCGCCCGCACACGGCACAATGGGCCGAACCGCGCATGTGTGACGGGCCGAACCACGCATGCATGATGCACGTGCGACGGGCCGAATCGCGCATGTGCGATGGCCAAGGGGAAATGGGGGAAAAATGGCGGACTGCAGTGTCCGGCAACCCCGCGAAACGGTCGTTCGACCCCAAATGGGGTTGCAACCCACCGCTGCTCTAGTCTTTCTTATTATTAGAAATTTGTCCCATCCTTCAAAAAAGCTTCTATACACTTCCAAAGGAGAAGCAATAGTTCCACCTCAATGTAGCTCCCCCCCATTTTTTTTTGCTTATGAAAGCAAATATTGTTAATGCCAAGGAAATGGATTCACTTATTTGATAATGTTAATATTCATTCTGTTGTATTTTATTGACACTTTTATGCCAGTTATAACAGCATGTAGTTTAGAAGATTTTTGCTTAATCAGACAAATTCTAATACCACCAATCTTGGCCTTGGAAGTTCACTAACAAAATGGGATGTGAGAATGATATTCTGTTCATTTTCTAATAGGAATTTACCAATATTTGTAGAGATTTTTATTCATAGTTAGAGGGAAAACAAATTTTAAAAATGCAGTGAAGGAAAATATAAAACTCATAATTCATCTATCAAAACAAGACGACTTTGCTATTTAAATTCTAATGTGAATTAGAACTTTTTTATTTTTAACAGCCATAAAGAAGGCAGGCATTGCTAATATGCTGGAAATCGCTTTATCTATTGGATTTATTAAAGTTCAGTAACAATTATGTATAGATTTTCTTCAGAAGAATACAGAAAAATATGCAGATTTCTTCAGCAAAGATCAGGAAAAGAAATCGCTATTTTAAAATTTGCAATGTGGAATAAATCAGAGGATTGTCCATCTATACAAGCAAGACATTACGGCTAAATAGTTCTTTTCAATAGAGCTCATTAGCAGATAGCATTTAAAAACTTAAATTTTTTGATCCTGAAATCTGAATCTTGTTTTAATCATTGTTTTTGTATTGTATTGTATTGAGCACCTAGTAAGGAAAAGTGGACTATAATTGATATAAATGAATGAATAAATCAAATAAACTCATCAACTACTGATAGATTCCTCTACCATGAATTTAAATGCTAAACTTCTGTGGTTTAATTAAAAAAGCAATTTGATGCTGTCAGATCCCATAGCTACCATGCTAACATACTAATGACAAAAATGTAGAAAATATTCAATAATTAAACTATTTGTTAGATACAGTATTATTTTATTTGTAATTTATTTATCTAAGAACTACTTTCACAAAAAGGGATATATACAAAAATCAAGACATTATAGTGGAAATCCGTATCTAATTAGCTGATCGAAGAAACACAAAAAGATCCACTTAATTGAGCATTCTATTTTTAAGAAGGACTACACAAGCCAAAGGATATAGAGAGTAATGTGTTTTCCCAAAAGTAAAGCCTATCCTGAAAATAAGTGCTAGCTTGATTTTGGGGGGTGGGCCTAATATAAGACCTACCCCCAAAATAAGCCCTAGTTTTGGGGCGAGGCACACACCTAAAAATCAAGCTAGGGCAGGGGTGGGGGTGTGGATCTGCCCCACGCATCCTGCACCCACTCACCTTGCAGCCAGGCCTCCCCTTGCCAACCCACTTCTTCTGAGGCGTCTTCTGCAGCCTGGCTTGCATTTCTCATTCACAGGCATCTCCAGAAGGCCACTGCCACCAAGAACTGAGCTATGGATTGAATCCATAGCTTGATTCTGCAAGACTTCTGCAGCTGAGAACTGAGCTATGGGTTGAATTCATAGCTCGGTACTTGGCTGCATAGGCATTCTGGAAAGGCCTGATTGCAAAATGCAGGCCAGAATGCAGCTGCAGAATGCAGCTGCTCCTTTGGCCTCAGAAGAAGTGGACTTGATGGGCGGGGCTGTCAGTGTTATACCCCTGAAAATAAGACCTGGTGCCTTTTTTGGAGGCAAAAAAAAAAAAAAAGAAGACCCGGTCTTATTTTCGGGGAAACACAGATATGTAAGAGAACATATTTAGATATTTTGTATATAACTTTTACTCTATTATGTTATCAAAAATTAATCTAGGGGTATGATTTTAGTCTAGAATTATTTATATATACTCCTCTGCTAGCTTGACTAATTAATCCGGATTATATTTTCTTTTTGATTCATTTTGGATCACAGTTATCTATCCCTACAGGCAGCTGTGATAATCAGAAAACAGGCATGAAAGTTTACCTTTACACTCAAGGATGAGCCATTTCTATGATTTGACTTTGGCACCAATATTCAATGTTATTCCTGTGCTCATACAATCCTTTGTTTCAGATGCTCCAGGAGAACCTAGAAGAAATACAGTTAAAAGCTTTGATGTCTCATCCATTGTCATTAGTCCTGGCTATGTTTCTGAACTTGAAGCAAGCAAATCATCCTTTCTGCTAGACTAAAAAGCAAAAGCTTTAAAAAGTTTCTCTTGCCTTTGAACTGCTAAAAAAAGAAAGCTATGTTTCAATATATAAGGAAGAATTTCTAGACAAGTCTTTTGTGTGATGTATTGAAATGTATTGTGAAAAGATATGCCTTGCAATGAAAATTTTATCAATAAATGAAAAGTCTGTTTTGAAAGATCCTTTTCAATATGTTAACAGATACTGAAGTATGAAAGAAAACATTCAATTGATCTACAAGAAAAAATCGAGGAGCTAGGCCTAATGTTCAAGAAATTTTGATTTGAGACTTTTAGTTTCTTTCTTTATGTTGTCTGAGTACACATAAGGTCCATGGAATTGAATGTTCCAGAATCCACTCTAGATATATCCAAGCATAGATAAATATTTGGGCATTATAAAAGAAAAGAGCCAAGGGATTCTACCTGATGCAAACAGGCTTGACTCAGAAATTGAGGGTGGAAGCCAGGACAAAGAAAAGGTGGTGGCTTAATGGTTGGGAACCTGAGGCAATAACAAGGAGTCAGAGACAAGGAATATCTGCAGAATATTTAACCTGAGAAGGAAAGATTATTTGAGAGTAAAGGAGAAAAGAAGCAATACTTAAAGGGAGAGAAAGCCTAGTCATAAATCAGAGGCAACTTAAAAGGAAGATAAGATGCAAAGTATAGCAGAGAGGAAACAGAGTGGTATTCATGAATAAGAAGTAATGTGAGAAACAGAACAGAAAAACAGCATTGAAAGGGATCTTGGGGGTCTTCTACTCCAACCTCCTGCTTAGGCAGGAGACTCTATACTAGCGGTTCTCAACCTGTGGGTCACGACCCCATTTGGGTTCAAACAATTATTTTACGGGGGTCGCCAAACAACGCAGTCCGCCATTTCCCCCCCTTTTCCTTAGCTGTGCTACTCCCTCTTATTGGCTTTTGAAAGCCAATAGAATAGACTCTCTTGAATAGAGTCTTATTCTATTGGCTTTCAAAAGCGAATAGGAATTGTCCAGGCTGTCTCTGCCCTGCTGAGCCCACCAAAAGTCCCAGTCGCCAAATGTTGCTGCAAGTTGTCTGCAGCTAAGGAGAGCTTTCTTGAAGTTTCCACCCCTCCCTGCTGAGCAACTACTAAATGTAAGTAAAAGAGGGCCGGTGGGGAGGGCTGCCCAGGAGCACCTGGGCCTGCCTCCCACCGCACTGAAAGGGCGGCAGTCATGGTGAGGCTAGCGGGGCAGCAGAGGGCGCTGGGAGGGTAGCTGGCACGTGTGGGGCCTGGCGGGTGGCTTACCTCCCTTGGGCTGGGCCAGCTGGTGGCCCAGCCGGTGGTTGGCCTGCACTGTCGCTGCTGCTTGCCATGGCCGCCCAGGAGCGCCTGGGCCTGCCTGCCGTGGCACCGAATGGGTGGTGGCCAAGGTAAGGCTAGAAAGGCAGTGGCAGCAGCTGGGCGGGTACCTGGCGTGCATGGAACCAACTCTCAGCTGGCTGTCGGGAGCCGGGCGGTGTGTAGCAGCTCCTCCGGTTCCCCACCAATGTCCTGACTCTGACCCAACTCCCAGCTGACTGTCGGGAATCGGGCTGTGCTCCTGGGGGCCATGCAGATGTCGGCCGGCTGCTGGCTGTGTCCTCCCAGTCTCCCAGCTCATGGCAAGCCCAGGGGCTTGAAACACGCCCCTGATGCTGCCCCGGGCCAACTCAGCTGTGTGGGCGGCCAGTCCAAGCCAAGCCAGGTCTAGGCTGCTCCACCGCTGCCGCCACTGCTGGCTCACCTGAGGCACCGAGCCGGTCCCCATGCCTCATGGTTGCCAGCCATGCTCCGCCCCGGCCGCTGTCCACGCCGCGCCAGAGCTTCCCCCCGCACCTCCCGGCCCACCTCCCTCACCGTCCTGGGGCTGGTGGGCAGGAGCGGCTCCTTCCTGGCTTGCCAGGCTCCAGGCCTCGGAAGCGGCCAGGCGGCGGGGAAGAGGGTGATGCCTGCATATGCGTTGGAGGCCAGCCAGACGGGCCAGGAGGGGAGAAGCTGCACCTTCCAAGCAGGAGCTGGCGCTCCAGCCGTGCCCCTCTCGCATCTGACGAATCGGGAAAGGCTTTGGCGGTGAAGGGCTGTGCAGCGTAGATAGGGGCTCCCACGATCTCGTCGCTGCGATGGCGCTAAGGAGGGGGGTGGCTGGAAGAGGGCAAGAGGTGCCGTGATGAGGATGGGGGGGCTCCAGACTACCATCCTCAGCAGCCCTAAAAAGCACTGTGGAAGAGTGGGGAATGCTGGGAGCTGCAGTTCATCACCATTTGGGAAAACATGACTCTCCAAAATTTGGGAAAACATGATTCTCCTTCCTTCCTTCCTTCCTTCCTTCCCCCTTCAATCTCCTTCCTTCTCCATCTTTTTCTTTCCTCTTCAATCTTCCTTCCTTCTCCATCCCTTCCCCTTCAATCTCTTTCTCCTTCCTTCCTTCCTTCCTTCCTTCCTTCCTTCCTTCCTTCCTTCCTTCCTTCCTTCCCCCTTCAATCTCCTTCCTTCTCCATCTCCTTCCTTTCCCCTTCAATCTTCCTTCCTTCCTTCCCCTTCCCTCCCTCCCAACATTTTTGAGCAAGGAAGAGTAAGCTTCTCCAGTGAGCATTGCTATATTGTTTTTGTAATTAATCACTATGCTTTAATTATGTTCAATTTGTAACAATGAAAATACACCCTGCATATCAGATATTTACATTACGATTCAAAACAGTAGCAAAATTACGGTTATGAAGTAGCAACAAAAATAATTTTATGGTTGGGGTCACCACAACATGAGGAACTGTATTAAGGGGTCGCGGCATTAGAAAGATTGAGAACCACTGCTCTATACCATTTCAGGCAAATGGTTGTCCTATAATTTCTTAAAAACCTCCAATGATGGAGCATCCACAACTTCTGAAGGCAAGCTGCTCCACTAATTAATTGTTCTGTCAGGAAATTTTTTCTTAGTTCTAGTTTGCTTCTCTCCTTGGTTAATTTCCATTCATTCCTTCTTGTTCTGTCTTCTGGTGCTTTGGAGAATAGATTGACCCTCTCTTCTTTGGGCAGCCCCTTAAGATATTGGAATACTGCTATCATATCACTTCTAGGCCCTTTTTTTATTAAACTGGATATTCCCGATTCTTGCAACCTTCTTAGATGTTTTAGCTCCCAGAGCCCCAATCATCTTTGTTGGTCTTCTCTGCATTCTTTTTAGAGTCTCAATATCTTTTTATTTTGCAACTGAATGAAATAGTCTAAATGTGGTCTTACCAAGACAATACATACTGATGCTAACATTCATGTTAATGCAGTTTAAGGCTGTGTTGGCTTTTTTTGGGCAGCTGTAGCATACTGCTGACTCATATTTAAGTGATTTTTTACTAGCACTTTAAAATCCCTCTCACAGTTACTGCTATTGAGCTAGGTACCACTAGGTACTGCTATTGAGCTGTATTTATTTAATTTAATTTAATTTTAAATATTTATTGTTTTATATGTTTTTATTGGGTTGTAAACTGCCCCGTCCTACGGGAGAGGGGTGGTATAGAAATTTAATAAATATAATATAAATATAATATAATATGATATATACCACTCTGTATATTTGGCTTTTCCCACCAATTTCATTTTGTTAGATAGGGCCCAGTGTTCAGATCTGCCAAAATCATTAATAAGCCTATTTTCTGAAGTATTGGCTATTCTTACTAGCTTCTTATTGTCTCCAAATTTGACGAGCTCTCCTTCTATGCCCTCATCTAAATCATTTGTGAAGATATTAAAGAAACTATTAATGACAGAGAGGGAACCACTGCATACTTCTCTCCATGTTGATGCAGTTCTAATAAGGATTACACATTGAGTATGGTTGGTCAGCCAATTGCTGACCTTTGTTGTCTGTTGGGGGTGAAACAGTGGCCTCCGCGGAAAGGGTTCGCAATTTGGGAGTCCTCCTGGATTCACGGCTATCTTTAGAGGACCATCTGGCGGCCGTGGCCGGGAGGATGTTCTATCAGGTTCGCCTGGTACGCCAGTTGCATCCCTTCCTAGACCGGGACTCGCTATGCACAGTTACTCATGCCTTCGTCACTTCCAGGCTGGACTATTGTAATGCTCTCTACATGGGGCTCCCCTTGAGGTGCACCCGGAGGCTTCAGCTGGCCCAGAATGCGGCCGCGCGGGTAGTGACAGGAGCGTCGTGGCGCTCCCATGTAACACCGCTCCTGCGCGAGCTGCACTGGTTGCCGGTGGTCTTCCGGGTGCGGTTCAAGGTGTTAGTGACCACCTTTAAAGTGCTCCATGGCATCGGACCCAGATACTTACAGGACCGCTTACTGCTAGCAAATACCTCCCACCGTCCGGTACGCTCCCACAGAGAGGGCCTCCTCAGGGTGCCGTCGGCCAGACAATGTCGACTGGCGACCCCCAGGGGGAGAGCCTTCTCTGTGGGAGCTCCAACGTTTTGGAACGAGCTCCCCCCCGAACTCCGTACGATGACGGACTTACGCACCTTCCGTCGGGAACTGAAAACTTTCCTTTTTCAACAGGCTGGCCTGGCTTAGAAGCTCCGGCTCCAACTGGGTGAAAATGTTTTAGGGGGAATTGTGTAATTTTTAGGATTTTTGTAATTTTTAGGATTTTAGGATTTATATATATTGGGTTTTATATGGGATTTTATGGCCTAATTTGTTTAATTTATTTTTAAATATTTTAATTTTGTACATTTATATTTTTTTTTAAATTTTAAGGCTGTAAACTGCCCCGAGTCCTTCGGGAGAGGGGCGGTATAGAAATTTAATAAATAAATAAATAAATCCATCTGGTGATGATGCTGTCTAAACTACATTTTTCTATCTTATCAAGTAATAGGTTGTGGTCTACTTTATCAAATACTTTACTGAAATCAAGGAAATTATGTCCATAGCATTTTGCTGGTCTACTAATTTTATCACATTGTCAAAGAATGAAATAAAATTTATTTATAAATAACATGTTTTTGACAAACCCATGTTGGTTTCAAGTTATAACTTGTTTGCTTCTAGGTGTTTGCAGATTTGTTGCTTATGTTTTCAAGAATTTTCCCAAGTATTGATGTCAAGCTGATAGATTTGTAGTTTCATGGATTCATTCCCCCCCCCCTTTTTTAAGATGGGAACTTTTATGTTTTCGGATCGCAGGCATTAAACAAAGACACATGGTGAACATCAAGGTTTCTTTATTGACTTCTCCTTACAATCAGCTACTACCAACAAGGCACGCAGGCCTTTTATACTGTCCTGAACCCGGACAGCGTCAGCCAATAGGAATTTGGCTGTTTTCGCGCCTTGTGCATGAGCGCAAGGCTGGTGACAGCCAGTCTGGTCCCAGGCAGCTTTTGGTCTGCCCGGGACCATTTGCAACATTTCTGAGCCTGCTGAATGCTTCAGCAGGCTCAGGACACAACAGCCCTCCCCCCCTAGATAAAACAATATACCTCACAATGTAACAGCACAGGTACATGTGTTCAAGGGACTGGGGATTAATGGAAATCATAATTACCTGCACACAGGCAAGCACTCTTACATATACAATCATTCAGAAAGAAAATAGAACAAATAATAAGCTGAAAATAACACCCCTTCACTGAGTGTTTTGTTCTGCATCTTGTTTAAGGACTAGTAAGGTTCCCTTAGAATTGACAGAAACCTCACATAGTCCTCAAGATATTTAGGTAGGCTCTTGGCCCATTGTGACCTTCTGATGGCCAGTGAGTGTGCCTGGCCTGCCAGCTCGCCTGCCAGGCTAGGCAAACTAAGATTTTGATGCCCCAAAAGCTCAGGTGCCCCACCCAGCTGCTGACTGGCTGAATCCTCTGAATTACAGCCAGGGTTCCTTGGGGAGGTGGAATTCCCCAAGTCCAGTGGTGGGGTGGAATTCCCCAAATCCACAATGGACTCCTCTTGGGAGTACTGTCACTCAAGCCCAAGACTAGCAGCTGGAATGGCCTGAGTGGCTGATATGCCCCAGTGCCCCCTTGGCCCCATGTGTGTGTCAGAGACCCAAAGTCAGGAGCCGCCTCCGTGGCAAACCCCCTTTCAGGAGAATTCCTGTTTGGAGCACTTGCTGAAGTGTGGGATGACCCCCTTTCTGGAGACTCCCTGTCTGGAGTGATAACTGGATTGTGTGGATGCTCCCAGTGAGACTTCCTGTCTGGAGCAATAACTGATGTGTGGGATGACCCCCCTTTCTGTCACTGGAACATGTGCATTAGCGTGTGAGAAACTGCTGGAGCTGGGAGACTGTGGCCCAGAATGCAAATTATGGTCCTCCTCCCCCTGAGAGCAGAGCCAGGTGCGGAAATGTTGCTGGAGAGCCTCCAACGCAGTTGGTCAATGTGTCATCTGATGACGCACCCATCGTCCAAGGCCACTTCATATGACAGCGGCCCAGAGACCTTGCATACCACTGCTGTGACCCAGAGATGTCCAGGGTCATAGTTCCTTGCCCAGACTGGATCGCCCACCTGTAGTTTCCTAGGTGCCCACGGCTGTGACACCTGTGAAGCCACCTGGTCTGGGTGCAACCTATCCAGATTTGTGATGAGGCGGCAACCCCAGCGGAGTTCTGCTGGGCTCTTCCCTGTGGCTGTGCAAGGTGTGGTGTGATGTGCAAGAAGGAAATCAGCTAATCTGTGATGCCAGCTGCTATATGTGAGTCTTTTGAGACCATCTTTGGTAGTGCACACCATCCTCTCTACCTGGCCATTGGAAGATGGGTGGAAGGGAGCAGAAGTCGCATGCTGGATCAATTTGGCCTGAAGAAAAGCCTGGAACTCAAAAGAGGTAAATTGAGGGCCATTGTCTGAGACCAGGACATCTGGAAGTCCATGTGAGGTGAAGATCCCTCCCAACACCTGGATGGTCCTGGCAGTAGTAGTGGAGGAAACAGGAACAACCTCTAGCCACTTGGAATGGCTGTCAACGAGGAGAAGGAAAAATTGCCCCTGAAAGGGCCCACTGTAATCTATATGTACCTGTGACCACGGGGTTTGTGTTTCCTCCCACCTATGTACTGGGGCCTGAGACATTTCAGGCCTTGACTGCTGGCACACTTGGCACCCATGCACCTGGGCTTCGATGGCTTTATCAAGCCCAGGCCACCAGAGATGTCTGCGCACAAGCACTTTCATCCTTACTATGCCTGGATGTCCCTCATGAAAAGAGAGCAAGATTCTAGACTTTAATGAAGCTAGGATGACTACCCTACTACCCTATAACAGGCACCCCTTGAAAGTGGAAAGTTTGTGCTTCCTTTGCCAGAAGCTTTGAAACTCCGTATCTGGACATGTGTCAGGCCATCCTGACAACACCCATGTCAGCATGCGTGTGAGCGTGTGATCAGTGGCAGTTTCAGCAGCCACGTCCCTAACATTGAGGGGAGAGTCAGGAAACTCCTGAATGGAAAGAATATTTATGGCAGGAGCAGGATCTGCCTCTATCTGTTTTAGAGGTAATCTGCTGAGCCCATCTGCACGGCCCATCTCTTTTCCAGGTTTGTGAATTAGAGTGTAGTCATATACTGACAGGAAAATGGACCATCTCAGCATACATGGAGAAATAATATGTGGTGTCTGTTTGTTAGTAGTAAACAAACTCAGCAGAGGCTTATGGTCTGTGTAGACCGTGAAGTGGCGGCCATATAAGAAATCATGGAATTTCTTTATGCCAGCCACTATGGCCAAGGCTTCTCTGTCAATCTGAGCATAATTCCTCTCTGCAGATGACAGAGTCCTTGAATAATAGGCCACAGGGACTTGTGTCCATCAGCCTTCAGATGGCTAAGTACTGCTCCCACCCCATAAGGAGATGCATTGCATGCGATGCACACAGGCAGTTGCTCATTGAAATGCGCTAATACAGCATTTGAAGAGAGCAAGGCCTTAACCTCATTGAAACTTCTTTCATAGACTTTAGTCCACTGCCATGGAGTTTGTTTATCTAAGAGCTGGTGTAACAGCTCTGCCACTACAGCCTTGTGTGGAAGAAATGTGTGATAGAAATTTAAGAGCCCCAAGAAAGCTTGCAGCTCGCTTTTGGACTTGGGACTTGGGGCCTGCTGAATCGCTTGAAGCTTTGATTCGGCAGGATGGATGCCTTGAGCATCAATTCTGAAACCTAAAAATTCAGTGGAAGTGATTCCAATCTTACACTTTTCTTGCTTCAGTTTCAGACCTGCTGGGCGGAAATGAAGCAAGACAGCCCTTAATCTCTCAGCTAAGTTTAGAGATGACTCCCCCACAATGAGGACATCATCAAAATAGGGATAGACCCCAGGAATACCACGAAGTGTATGCTCCATGGCACTTTGGAATATGCCAGGGGCTACATTAACCCCAAACTGCAATCTTTTAACCTTAAAGGCTCATCTGTGTATTACTATTGTTTGAGCCTCCGCTGTTGCCTCATCAACAGGTAGCTGTTGGTAGGCCTGTGCCAAATCGAGTTTTGCAAAAATTCGCCCCCCCCTTGAGGGAGGCCAGAATGTGGCTTACCACAGGGACTGGGTATGTATGCTGTTGCAGTGCTTTGTTCAATGTACATTTATAGTCCGTGCAGATTTGGACTTCTCCATTAGCCTTTAAAGGCATTACAATGGGGGTTTCCCATGGACTAGAGTCCACAGGTTCTAAGATGCCCTGCTGGAGCAGCTTGTCCAGCTCTGCATCAATTTTGCTCTAGAGAGCAAAAGGCACCCTTCTAGGCTTAATCCTAATAAGTGTGATAGTTGGGTCTAAGCGTAAGGCAATGGGAGGCCCCTTATAAGAGGCAAGCTCTGAGCTAAACACATCAGCAAACTCCCTGCAGACTTCTGCAAGGCCTGGCATTTGCAGGCTGTGCAGCCCAGTCACTTGGATTCCAAGGGCCTCGAACCAATTGAGTCCAATGAGACTCGTGCGATCACCCCCAACTACTACCACATCTAGTAGGCCTTCAAAAACCTTACGCTGCACCTTGAGCATAGCCTCCCCCTTCACACTGACTCTGGAATTCTGGAAGTCAGTGAGGATTAAGTTTGATGGCCTGAGTTTGACTCGAAGGCCACTTACTGCTGCAAATCCTTTTGAAGGTGTCATGTGAAATGATCGATACAGCGGACCTGTGTCCAACTCCATTGATAAGGGAACCCTTGCAGCTTCATGTCAATGCAAAGCTTTTTCTTAAGGGGCTTGTGTGCCCTTGTCCTCAGAATACTCCTGCGCAACGCGCAGAAACCCACTCTGTATTGGCTGGGGACCCTGGTACCTTTCCGAACCAATTCTTCCTGAAGTTGGACTTTCTGGCGACCCAAACAGACAGAGGCAATGTGGCCGCATCATGTATGAATTCCAGCGCTCCGGGTGGGAGACATCGAGGTCAGATAAGCGGCCAATCTTCGATATCTTAAGTCTTCACAGACCTCATTAATGCCTTTCACTGCAAGGCTTGTCTTACTGGGGGAGGGAAGGGGTCCATTTGCCAAGCTTACCTCCACCTGGCAGGCTGAGTCACAGAGCTGGACGCCGACTTCCCAAGCTTTAGGACCTTCTGTGAGTCCTTGATTCAGTTGTAAATCTTCCTCTTGCCTGCAGCGATCCCACCTTCATTGCCAGTTTTATGTTTTTGGGTCGCAGGCATTAAATGAAGACACATGGTGAACATCAAGCTTTCTTTATTGATTCTCCTTACAACCAACTACTACCAACAAGGCACACAGGCCTTTTATACTGTCCTGAACCCGGACAGCATCAGCCAATAGGAATCTGGCTGTTTTCGCACCTTGCACATGCACACAAGACTGGCGACAGCCAGTCTGGTCCCAGGCAGCTTTTGGTCTGCCCGGAACCATTTGCAACATTTCTGAGCCTGCTGAATGCTTTAGCAGGCTCAGGACACAACAGGAACCACCTCAGTCCTTTTCCAATTATCTGGTCGTTCCCCTATTTTGCAGGATATTTGAAAGATATGGTTCAGTGGTTATGAACTGCCAGCTTCTTCAGAATCTTGGGGTGTAATCCATCTGGTTCTGGTGATTTTGATCTCTTCTAGAATGGATAGGTATTCCCTTATTATTTCTTGTTTATTATTTTCTTGCATTCATATTTTTTTTTGATAAGTTGGACTGTTTTTTCCTTTTGTGTAAAAAAAGATGCAAAAAAATATGAGTTAAGCAGTTCTGCTTTCTGCATACTGCACATCACCTTCTTGCCATTTTCTCCCATTAATGGACCAATTGTTTCAGTGACCTTTTTCTTGTTTGTTACATATTGAAAATAGTTCTGGTTTGTTATTTTTGACATAGTTCATTAGCTTTCCTAAATTCATATCTGCAGGTTCCGGCTATTTGTTGATATTCTGCCTTTGTTATGTGCCCCTTTCCACTTTTTATACTTGACCTTTTTGTTTATCAGAGATTTCTTTGTGCAGCCATGCTGATTTCTTTTGATATTGCTTATTTTTCTTCTTCATTGATATTGTGTTAGCCTCTGCTTTTATAATCTCACTTTTCAAAATTTCCCAAGCTTCTTGGGTTGTTTTCCCCTTGAGTATTCCCATCCTTGGAGTCCTTTCCAAGTTCTCTCTCAATTAATTGAAATTAGTTCTCTTAAAATCCAAGACTCTAGTTTGACTTTTTTCTATTCCTTGTGCTTACATAATGTTGAATATCAATATTGCATGTCACACACCCTATCCAAGGTTCCTGTAACTTCAACTCCTTCTATCATTTCATCTCTGTTAGTGAGAATTAAGTCTGGTATGGCTGACCCTCTAGTTCCCTTCTTTGCCTTTTGGGAGACAAAGTTGTCTGCTAGGAATCTGTTTGATCTTCCACTAGGTGAACAATTTGTCTCTCAGCAGATGTCAAGTAGTTAAAATCTCCCATTATTATTTTGTGGGCTCCCTATATACCCTAGTTAAACGATCAACAAAAAGTTCATCTATTTTCTGTGTTTGGTTGGGTGCCTTGTGGTATATACCTATGTCAATGTCATTCTTCCCCCCTCCCTTTTATATTGATGTAAATGCATTTGAGACGATTTTCATCATTGTTCTGCTGCATTTCTGTGGAGATGTAGTTATTTCTTATATATAACACAACTTCACTTCTTCTTTTATTGTGAAGGAAATCACCAGTGACTGGTTGGGAGGAGAGAACTGGGATTACAAGGACAAAAGATAGTTAGGGCACAAATGGGTCAACAAGAGGAGATATAGAACATATGATGCAGAGCCAAGCTCCAGGAGAGTGAAAACTGCTCCAAGAGACTTTTACAAAGATATTTGAGAGTATGACAAGGAAGAGTTGGACTCTTTTGCATATGCACTGGATGTTCTTTAGGAATATTATGGGGTTGACTGAAGGAGTTGCTGAAACAAATCTCTGGGCTCCATCATTCCTGCCACTGAGTTCAATAATTACCAGTGTATTTATGTTTATGTGTGAATCTCTTTGTAGATCTGCAAGTTTATTGTTGCAGGCAAGTGATACGTTGAACTGTTTTTACTTTGGTTTTGAACACAAGTGGTAAAGTTGAGCTGTTTGTTCATAAATGTAACCTGGGTCTTATTAGATCAGTAGACAGGGAAGGTGGAATGCCCTTAAAGCCGCTTACTGGCAGCAGATTTAGTGAAAACATGTAGAGGGTATAAGAGAACAAAATTGATGGGGATGGTGGGGAAATTCCCTTGAGATAGTTCCCTACATAAGATGAGGCACGACCACGAACGTGAAGCCAAACAGCTATGCAGCTCACCATCTCTATCACCCCGTAACTCAGACTAACCTGAGCACAACAAAGCCCCCACCCAAACAGAACACTCCCCCAGCCAATCAGAGCACAGCCAACTTCTCATCCAATCAGAGCACAGCCAAGCCCCTAACCAATCAGAACACACCTCCACCCAATCAGAACACAGCCGAGCTCCCAGCCAATCAGTTCAAACCCCCACTGGCAGTTAAAAGGAAGAAACAGCCACAATCACACATTGCTCCCAGAAGCACGAAGCCGAAAGCACCAGCCTGAAGATGACAAATGGGACTTCGTCGAAACGTCACCAAGACACTTCAAATTCTGCGTGGGAGAAAACCCGAAGAACCAAAGACCTACATACAAACACCCGCGAAAACCTCAGAAAACACACACACACACACACACACACACACACACACACACACACACACACACACACACACACACACACACACACACACACATATATATATATATATATATATATATATATATATATATATATATATATATATATGTGACATGTCATTTCATTTTATTTTTAAATAGCTTTAGTTTCAAGGAAAATGGAGTAGTGACTCCAGCCTTATGAGGAGAATAGATAGTATTTAACCTGATACTACGCATTTGCCCTGCAATGTATATTTCAGTGATCTAAAATTCTCCTTATCAGTTTGAAAACCTTTTCCATCTTAACTTTAAGCTGTCAGTACAAAAAGCTTTAAAGTCTTGTTTTATTAAAAACAAAGCTTTGAAACACAGAAGCAAGAAATATTCATTGCCAAAATAAACAAATGCTGAAATATAAAAACCCCTCCCACTTCCCTTGAAATATAATATACAGTATTCAGAGCCAACTGTGAATTTTTTTAACTTTGATTTTATTTGATGTACAATGTTGGGGAGGGTTTAATGAGTGGAAATTATCCTTTCCCAGATATTAATGAGGGAAGAGAGGATACAAAAAACAAATCTCTGCATGATTTTGAATGATGAATACAAAGAGGAGAAAAATTCTCTGTTAAAACAAAAACAAGACTACAGGATTTGTGTTTATCTTTTTCAAAAACAAATATTTTTGATATATACTTATGGGAAATTTCCTTCATGGATCAAGGAGAAGATGAAATAACACTTGAGGATTATATATAAATATAATCCTCTAAATGACACCAAGCAATATTACAAAAGCCCAACAAAGAGTCTAAAATAAAACAAAATAAATATTAGCTGAAGAAAAAAAGTGGGGGAGGGACATTGGAAGAATATTTGCAGGACAATGAAAAAGATGCACTGAAGCTGGTATATCAGGAGGCCAAACTAATCTACAAGAAAGATCAAATGAAGAATAGAAAAGAAACATGGCAAGGAAAGTACTGTATTACAACACTAGGAGGCAAAGCAGATAGCAACAAGATCTGGTAATGGCTAAGAGTACGAAAGCTAAAGAAAGAAACTGAGGGCTACTTCTTGCTGCATAAGACTAAGGCTTAAAAATGCATACAAAGTCAGAATCGAGAAGGCCTCTGCAAAGCAACTGAAAAGACAGTGGACTACCTAGTTAGCTGCTGCAAGATTGCACAGACTTTCTACAAACAATGGCATGGCAAAGTAGTAATGATACATTGGAGTATCTGCAAGAAATACCATTTGCCTGCAAGCAAGAACTTGTGGAATCACAAAGTAGACAAAGTATTAGAAAATAAAGAAGATAAACTTTAGAATTCAAACAGGCAAGCACCTGCCATATAACCTCCCTTTCTTGTTGATAAGAAAGACAAAAAAGTCTAAATAGTGAGCATGATAGTACCTGGAGAAAGTAGAATAGAAGAAAATCACAAAAGACAAAGACCTCCAAATAGAATTAGAATGGTTGTGGCAAAAGAAAGCAAACAATACCAATAGTGATAGGCACTTTCATGCAACCACAAACATTGACATTGACAAAATCACCATCAGTTAATTGCAAAAGGAAGCTTTACTTGGAACATTTACATCCCACAACAATACCTTTAACACCATCAAACAAACAGCTTATCTAAAGTCCTTGGAAAGGACTTGAAGGGTACTAAATCCAGCTTAAACATCTGGCTTACTGTACAACAAATCATAACAATAAATCATCATGATAATGTAAATTTAAAATTAAAATTTCAAATTGTGCTTCAGATTGATGCACAGTATAAAAGCAGTATTATTTTTTGTAGACTTAAATGGAGATTTTTTTGTCTTTACAAAATATCAAGCTTTGCCAGCCCACATTAAATATTCAAATATAATATATGCACTAATTTGCAGAATGGATCTAGAAGAGGAAGTCAGTTTATGCTCTTTCAGTTCTTTTCATACAGTAATTTGAGAAGACGTTATCAAATTATTCCAACATTTTGTGCATCTGGATTAAGATACTTTAGGCTTCTATTTTATTACCTTGGCTACTAGGTAATATCTACATGATGATTATGACAACAATTCACTGTATGAAAAAGTCTCAAAAGTGTCCCCAAACTTCTCGCTCCATCGCCCCCATATTGCCCCCTTTTTGTTCCATCGCCCCCCCCCCGGAAAATGAAATCGCCCCTTGGGGGGCAATATCACCCAGGTTAAGAACCACTGGTATAGACCACAATAGAAGGCAATTTTGGATTTGGATGTGTTCTTGAACTGCCAGTTCACAACAATAATCAGAAATGTCATTGTCTAGCTAAAATGATCTGCAGAGTACATTTACTCCTGCAAATTGCAAATTTAGCTAGGGGAACAAATTTAATTACAGCAATTCTTATTTTGCATGCATTGCCTAATTCAAGATGCCTTGCAAGTATAGGTGGAAACTAGAAATGGCTCGAAATCAAAATTCAGATTGATACAATTGCTTAAATGCAGTAGTTTTATTGATTTTCTATATTATAACTGTATCACTCTACATTTCAGAAGCAGAGCAGATTCCATCATGTAACATTTAATAAAGGAGCTGGTCAAGAACTTTTAAATAGCATCTTATGGCAAATGGTAAGTTCCCGGAATAGGGCGGCATAGAAATCCAATTAATAATAATAATAATAATAATAATAATAATAATAATAATAATAATAATAATAATAATAATAATAATTTAAGCTTAATAAATAACCCTCTCCTTAAGGATGTATGTTAGAAGGACTCAGAAGAAGTAGTGGTGGCTCCTTCCCTTTGGAACATCATCCCCTTGAGATTAGATTGGCACCACCTTGACACTCTTTCGCAAAGCCCTAAAGATCTGGTTTTGCCAACAGGCCTGGGAAACCCAAAGTAGGATAGAGCTCATCCAGTGGCTATTGCATGCCGATTTTATAGAAGCCAGTGAAACACTTAGCCACTGTATTCCTAAAGAGAATATAGATTGAAGAAATCAGATAAAAGGGGATTAACAGGTAATGTGCTGTGATTTTCACAGGCTTTTATCAGTATGAGGCATGTAGAGTACTTAGCTGAAAGTTACTATTCCATGTTGCTTAAATAATACACCTGCGGGATGACTTGAAGCTTACTCTTCTGCCCTCCCTTCCCAACTGTAGACAAACAAAACTTAAAGTAAGTCTGCAATTTCCTGAAAGTAAAGTGTCATCTTTTGATGTTAATGTAATTGCAATTCTGGCCAGCAACATATAAATTGAAGTCTTCCTGTGGGCATAATCCATTTCTCAGCAACTTTGATCTTTCCTATTGATTCCTATTTCAGGTCCCTTGATCAGATAAATGTTCATATTATAGATAACCAATACAGGGACAGCTCTGAGATTTCGGTTCTGTGCACTGATAGGAAGGAAATATTTAACCTAGAAACTTCAAATGCTATAAAGCAATGCATTGGTTTTGCCCTTCATTTCAGGGATTTGTTTTAAGGAATGAAGCAGCAAGCTACGCAAAATTAAAAGTAACTTTAATTTGGAAAAGATACTTTTTTAAAAAATCTTGTTTTGAAACACAAGAACTGCTTTTATTTTGTCACACTGCATTGAGATTACTGATTTTGAAACAACTACAGTAGTTCTGAACATGTTTCCATTAGTTAACAAAAAAAGTTGACAATCAGTGATTAAAAAGCCTCTCATCTGTTTTTAAGGAATGATTTATAGTGTAATGTTCTTGTTCATGCAGTTTACTTAGATGTTGTCTGCATAATATATTATATTTTCTCAGTATGCTAAGACAAAGCAGTTAAATTGGGACTTTGTGACTGAAGAATGAAACTGGTCACAGTTATGAAATATTTTAGCAACTAAAGATGTGTCCCTTATCCTGAGAACAAATGGGTTTTAATTTTATAATATTTATCTACAAATAGATATGGTGAAAAAGAATCCCATAACTGTAGTAAATCCAAGTGGAATAAGACGGGAAATATAAACTGATTATGTAAGAAAGATAAGGGCTGCATATGGGTCCCTAGTGATGTTTGTATGTGTAAACCAAAAGTAAAAACCTTCGGGAAGTGTTCGTAAAATTGGCATCAGCTCATAAGCAGTTTGAGTTAGTTTATTATAAACTCACCCTCAAGTTGAACTTGATATCAGTGCTGTTTATTCAGCAAAAATGTACACATGGTTTGTGGTTTCTCAATTATCTCCCATTTTCCAATCTAATTTACCAACTTGGAATTTCCTTGTGGTTTCCAACCTTGCTTAGCTTTTTCAAGATCAGTAAAGGGTTGCCACTTGCTGTGACTTGTTCATCAATATATGATAGTTTATTTCATGAGTCAAGCAATACCGAACATTTCTTGAATAAGACAAAAACAATGACATAACTATGGTAAGTTTCTCTTTCTGAGTTCTAGCACAAATGTTTACAGATACAAATGTTTACAGAAGCAATTTATGGGGTTAGATCATGCTTAACTTTACTCTGCTGGTGTCTTGTGAACATACACACACGAACAGATAGAAGGAGAAAGGTGTGTGTGTTTGTATTTGTGTATGTGTGTATGTGTGTGTGTGTGTGTGTGTGTGTGTGAGAGAGAGAGAGAGAGAGAGAGAGAGAGAGAGAGAGAGAGAGAGAGAGAGAGAGAGAGAGAGAGAGAGAGAGAGAGAGAGAGAGAGAGAGAGAGAGAGAGAGAGAGAGAGAGAGAGAGAGAGAGAGGAAACAATTTTTTATTGTTTGAAATGGTACAAAAAATTGTCAAATGAACATTCTGTTCCCGCCCAGGTACTTCTCAGAAAAAAATGCCTATCTGAAGCAGCTCCAGATCGCATGAAGCCTTCACTCTGGGAACATTAGAGGATGCACTTATATGCCTTGCAGTATTCAAAAGAAGCAGGATACCCCTTGTGCTTATGTGCTTTTGAGAGGCTCCAGAAGTCACACAAGAGCGCAGCCCTTTCACATGACTTCCAGAGAGTCCACAGGCTGTGTGAGAGCATACCACATACACATACAGCCTCTGCAGCTTTAGGAAACTGAGAAACAATGGGACATGCTGCCATCTCACTGAAAATGATATGACATGTCAACTGTGACAAGCATGCTGTAGGTTTGCCATCACCAGCATAGCATACACCTCATATCAAAGAACAAGGTAGTTTTAGCTTCAAATGGGAAAATATAGCTAGATCCATTAGCAATTCTAGCAATTAGATCCCTGAAAGCTATGAAAAACAACCCAGGAAGGAAATCACTTTTATGTGATTGCAATCAGAAGGCCTGTTTGAAAAAATATGTTACATGGTATGAGAAGGGCGTATAGATGATCTTGGAGTAAGTTACCACCATTCTCCCCCCACCCAAAAAAGTGATGAAAACATGCTTATAAGAAAAGACTCAGAGTTGGAGTGTAGAAAGGAGGGAACAGAAAATATGATCAGACTTGTAAGATTCTACTACTCTAGTCTAGGGGTGTCAAACTGCCGACTCACTGGCCGGATGCATCATAACAAAACCGTGCCCACTCCATTGCTGGCAATGGCAAAAAAGTCATGATACGTCACAACATGTCACATGATGTTGTGAGTTTGACATTAGTTTATCTCAATACATTAATGTCTTCTTGTGGAGTCTGTTTCCGGATCTGGACAATCTTGAAGGGTTGACATATAGAGAGCTTGTCAGGTCACATCCATATGCATCCACCATCAAAATGATAGGTATAACCAGATAATTAAAACCCTCCCTTTATGTGTGAGCAATGCCATTGATGGATATTAACAGGGGACAGGGTTTCAATCACTACATTATGTCTGCTATTTTGATTCTTTCCCCTTAGACACCCAGCAGACCTTAGTATGATAGGTAAAATTGGGAAGTTGAAAAACATTCTTAAAAGAAAAACAATACACCCCCCAAAAAAAGCTTCTGTATTTTTGACCAGAAGTACCATGGGTGTGTCTACAATCACCCATAGGTGAGTATCATTTGAGGATATATGACCTTTTAAGTAAAGTAACATTTATGGTGAATTCCTTAATCTAAGTTCCCTGCATCTAAGTGAGTTACAGAGGGATGTATTTTATCACCTTTTTTTTTGTTCTGTCTGTATATGAAGTGATCATATGAAAACTATATCTGGAACTGCCTGATGCTAGAGTGAAGATTGGGGGAAGAACCATAAATAATTAGAGATACACAGATAATACAATACTATTGGGTGAAAGTAAGGAAAATCTGAAAAAAATAATCTGGAAAATCAAGGATGAAAATGAAAAAGCAGGTTTGAGTCTTAACATCAGGAAAACAAAGATAATAACAACAGCTGCAGATGGACATGAGACATTTAAAATCAGCAAGGAGGAAAATGAATTAGTTTGAGAATTTATCTTCCTTGGATCCAAAATTGTTCACAATGGCAGTTTTACTCCTGAAATTAGGAGCAGGATAACTTTAGACTGCATGCAATGTTTAACATGAATAAAATCTGGAAAAGCAGAAATATTGATATAAATACAAAAAGCAGGCTAGTTAGTGCAATAGTCTTTCCTATAATGATGTATAAGTATAAAACTTGATCACTAAGAATGGCTGATCGAGGACTTCCGGTGGCTCCGCCGGCGTCGCTACAGCCTCCTTTGGAGGCTCCGTTCTCGGGGTTTTGTAAAGCCGCAAAAACAGCGAACATCAGCTGTTTTTGCGGTGGAAAATCCCCCCTTCGGGCGAAGAAGGGGTGAAGAGCATCGGGCGTGGGTTGAACTCCTCTAAAAACCCCCTGAAAAAGTTTTCAGGGGGTAAGAGTGACAGCTCCCCAGGCGCTCGAAGATGCTCCTGCCCTGAGACGCTTCTGTCGGCTGACAGAAAAAGACGCCACGACCATTCCTGCTTCAAATAAATACTCAAGAGATACCTGTATGCAGGCGGAGTGAATACAGGAGTTCTTTATTGCAAGTATTTCTTTATTTTTTACTTCTGATCACATATTTCTACAATCAACATAATGTATCCAAGATGGCGATCACTTTCAATCTAAAGGGAAAGTGACGGGGAAAGTGAAAGTGATTTTTTTTCTTTTTTAGAGCGATGCTAGAGCGACCGCTCAGATTTAAACGTTAAAAAAACTTTATAAATTATAATTAAATTTTGATTTGAAAGAATGAGAAGAGGAAATCATTTTGGCAATATATCTTTAAGGACTTTTTTTTCTATTCAAAGTAATCTTTTTTTTTTAACTGACTGAATATAGTATGGCTACCAGACAAACTAAAATAGCCTCTGCGAAGGTGGCAGTTTCTTCTCCTGCTCAGCCCTCTAAATTACCAGTAAGCACTCTTGCTGCTCCCCCAGCTTCTTTAACATCTACAGAATCTCAAACTCCTTTGCCTACTCAACCTCCTCCAGAAATGTTTACCATGAAAGATTTGCAGGCTGCATTTTCAACAATGACTGAAAAGCTGGAGAAAAAGATTGAGGAACAAATTAAAGGATTATCTGATGAAGTGGAGACAATTAAAGAAACAATTGAGACTCATAATATTGTGATAAGAGAAGATATTGTGGATGCTATTAAGGGGGTTTGGGATTATACTTTGAGAGTTGAAGAGAAGGTGGAAGATGTTGAGCAACAATTTGAGGGAAAACTTGATGAAATTAAAAGTGATATACAAGACCAAGCAGTTATGGTTCAATATAATCATATGATGTTGGCTATCAAAATTAGAGGGCTGAAAGAGATTGCAAATGAGAATCAGGAAGACTTGAGAAGAATTTTTGAAGAAGCTTTGGCACAATTTTTAGAAGATGGAGTACAGAATGTCTCTTGGCAGATTGACAGGATCTACAGAGTTAATTCATGGATTGCAAGACAAAGAAATTTACCTAGAGACATTGTGATTTATTTTGTTACAAGGAGATTTAGAAATTACGTTCTTACTACATCTTACAACAAGAAATTAACTGTTGCTGGTCAGGAGGTTGCGGTTTTGAAGGAGATTCCTCCGAAGATGTTAAAAGCAAGAAAAGATTATGCATTTTTGGTGGCTGAACTTAAAAAATGTGCTATACAATTAAGATGGGAGGTTCCAGCTGGACTGTCACTATTTTACCAGGGTAATAGATAACACTTGATTTCTGTTGGCAAAGCGAAAGATTTTTTTGAGAATACTTTGAAGGCTGGTAAACCCCCATCTCCAACACCTAAAAGGGTAGATTCACCAAAAGAGAGAGATATGGAGCTAAAACAACAAATACAGTCTTCAGAATCACAATCCCTGGCAGCATCAGGAGTCGACAAAGGAGCTTTGATGGAGCTGCCCACACAGTGCATTGATATTTTTCAGCCTTTGGAACTAGAGAAGCCTAAAGATCAAAGGTTAACAAGAGCTACTACTAAACGCATGGAACAACAAGAAAAGGAAAAACAAGTCCGTATAATCCAAGCTGTACCTACATGTCCAGAAGCCATGGGAGCAAGACCAAAGAAGAAAATGGTTGAAAAAGTTGATTTGGCCTGGCAAAAGCTTTCTCAAATCAGTCATGTCAAATAAATATTTGACATGGAATGTCAATGGTTTAAATTCTCCACAGAAAAGGAAGAAGATATTTCACTATTTGATGCAATGTAAAAATGATGTAATCTGCTTACAAGAAACACATATTAAAATTACTGATCAGAAATATTTGATAAATAATAAATTAGGATTACATTTTGTGGCAGCGGCTGCTGAGAAGAAGAATGGAATTGTTATCTATGTTAAAAATCATATAATTGCTAAATTAATAGAATCAGATATTCAAGGTAGATTTTTAGCAATTGAAATTTTAATAGATGAGAAGAAAGTTCTTTTGATGGGTATATATGCACCAAATCAACAACAAGGAATATTTTACAAGTTATTACATAAAAAGTTAATACAATATGATTATAGGTCTTGTATTTTAATGGGAGACTGGAATGGTGTTATAGATATTGGTTTAGATAAGAAGAAGACTTCACCAATTCCTCAAACACGTTCCATGTTGCCTAAATCTTTTTTTGATATTAAGGATGATTTTGATTTGATAGATATATGGAGAGAAAGACATGGTAAAGAGCAAGAATTTACTTTTTTCTCTGATAGACATCAGTCATTTTCCAGAACTGACTTTATATTAACTACAAGTGATTTTATTTTTAGATTAAAGAAGGTGAAAATCCTACCCAAAGTTTTAACAGACCATAATCCGGTTTGGATGGAACTAATGATAGGTCAGACTCCTAAAAGATCTTGGAGACTTAATGAAAACTTGTTCAAATATGATACAAATGTGAATGAATGTAAAAATGTTATGAAGGAATTTTTATGTTAAATCTGCATAAGGATACAACAATAGAAATGGTATGGGATGCTAGCAAAGCATTTATGCGTGGGGTTTTAATTGATATGAATAAAAGGTATAGACGTAAACATGAGGAAAAAAGGAAGGAGTTAGAGGAGGAATTAAGACAGAAAGAGCAATCATTAATAAAGAGACCAGATGATAAAAAAAATTAAAGAGGGGATTAAGATTCTACGGAAACAATTTGATTTGTTGATGACCGACCAAGTTGCTAGGAATATACAATATGCTAAACATAATACATTTTTCAATTCTAACAAACCTGGCAGATGGTTGGCCTATACATTAAGGAAAAAACAAAAATCCCGCATAATTGATAAAATAGAATATAAAGGGAAGGAAGTGTTTCAACAAGAAATTATTAAAAAAGTTTTTTTAGAATTTTACTCCAAGTTGTATGCTGAAGAGAAGATACAAGAGATTGAGATAGATACTTTTTTGCAAAATGAAAATGTACTGACAATTACCAATGAACAAAGAGATAGGTTAAATGCACAGATTGCATCAGAAGAAATAATATCAGTGATTAAACAATTGAAAATGGGAAAATCTCCTGAGACTGATGGGTTAATGGCAACTTATTATAAACATCTTCAAATGGAAATGGTGGAACCTCTTAGAGAGCTATTTGTTAATATACAAGAGGGTGGTCAGATTCCACTTTCATGGAAAACAGCCTATGTTTCTTTAATTCCCAAAGAGGGAAGAGACAATGCTCAACCAGAAAATTTTAGACCTATTTCATTGTTGAATACGGATTATAAGATTTTTGCAAAAATTATGGCTAATAGATTAATGATAGTTTTACAACAAATAATTCATTCAGACCAAACTGGACTTTTACAAGGGAGACAGATGAAAACTAATGTTAGACAACTCATTAACATATTAGAATATTTGGATAAGCATATCCAGGTGCCCGCAGTTCTTATGTTTTTGGATGCGGAAAAAGCTTTTGATAGACTGAATTGGTTGTTTTTGAAAAAATTAATTGTTAGGATGGGAATGGGGGATCAGTTTATTAACTCTATACTTGCAGTTTATCAGAAACAAAAAGGTCAGATTATTGTGAATGGGCATTTAACAGATTATTTAATATAGAGAAAGGTACTAGACAGGAATGTCCATTATCCCCTTTGTTGTTTGTTTTAACTTTAGAGGTTTTATTGAATAGGATAAGAGCTTCAGATGATTTAAAAGGTATACAGATTAGACAACATGACTATAGATTATGTGCTTTTGCTGATGATTTGCTTGTGACATTGACTCAACCAACACAGTCAGCTCAGAGTTTGATGTAGATAATCCAAAATTATGGTAGGGTATCAGGATTTAAATTAAATATATCTAAGACAAAGATGTTAGTTAAAAATTTAGATAATAATTCAAAACAAGATTTGGAAAGAATAACGGGTTGTGAGATAGTTAAAAAAGTTAAATATTTAGGAATTTATATTGAAGCTTCTAATGGGAAGCTATATAAAAATAATTATGAAGTTTTGTGGAATAAGACACAAATAGAACTGGACAAGTGGAAAAAAATTACAATTATCTATGCTGGGTAGGATAGCGGCAGTTAAAATGAATGTATTGCCAAAAATTTTATTTCTTTTTCAAATGTTACCTATACTTAAAAAGGATGTGAATCTGGAGGAGTGGCAGAAGGGTATTAACAGATTTATTTGGAATGGCAAGAAACCGAGGGTCAAATTAACAATTATTCAGGATATAAGGGAAAGAGGTGGTTTGAAAATGCCCAATTTTAAGTTATATTACCATGCTGCTGTTTTAGTAGCGATAAGTGATTGGGTTAATTTAACTAATGATAGAATATTGAATATTGAAGGGTATGGTTTATTATATGGTTGGCATGCATATTTAGTTTATGATAAAAAGGTGGATAGGAGTTTCAAAGAGCACCTACTGAGAAGTGCTCTGTTGCGTGTCTGGAAAAAATATCAGTATACATTAAATGAAAAGATTCCTGTTTGGACGGTTCCTAGACACGCAATAGAGAATATAAATAGATCACAAGTTCAAGATGTGGTGCCCTATGAGAAACTCCTAATTAAAGAAGGGAATTTGTTATTATTATTAAAGTCCTTTAACATGTTAAGAGATGAAGGAATAGTTCATACTTGGTTTCCATATTTACAACTGCAATCTAGATGGAAAAAAGATTTGAAGATGGGTTTATCTCAAACAGATGAAAATTTAATTAAACAAGTCAGAGACCAAAGGTCTATGCATATTAAAAGATTATATAATGTATTGATAGAAATTGATTCTGAAACTGAATTAGTTAAGGATTGTTTGGTAAAATGGGGACAGAACTTTGGACAACCAATCAGGATGGAAATTTGGGAGAGGATCTGGGTGAGAAATGTAAGTTTACACAAGCGCAACACTTAAGAGAAAATTTTTATAAAATGTTTTATAGATGGCACATGGATCCAAAAAAATTATCATATATGTACCCTAATTTACAACCTAAATGTTGGAGATGTGAATGTACGGATGCTACTTATTTTCATGTATGGTGGACTTGTAGAAAAATTAAGGCTTTTTAGATAAAAATATGGTGGATACTTCAAAATATTTTGAAAAAACGTATTGAATTTTCACCACAGTTGTTTTTATTAGGTATTATAAAAGACTGCACCACCATAGAGACGAATTTAATTTTGAACTTGATTACAGCAGCAAGATTGTTGGTGGGACAATATTGGAAGAAGCCAGAATTACCATCTATTGAAGAATGGACTTTGAAAGTTATAAATTTGGCAGAAATGGCCAAAATATCTGCATATTTGAAGGATTTTTCAAATGAAAAATGTATGTTGGACTGGAAAAAATGGATAGAGTATATACAAGGGAAATACCAATTTAAGAAATTGTATTTACTACATAGTTAAATTTTTATATGTTGGAACAAAAATATAGTTAAATTATTATTAGGTATTATATAATAGTTTTGTTTAGTTTAGTGGGTTTTCTTGTGTTTTACCTTGTATTCACTTTGGGAAGTCGGGGGGTGGGTTGGTAGGGGGGTGTATTGCTATACTCAACTGCATTATTGGTAATATATAAGAATGATATATTTAATAGATATATGAGGGGATGCTCGGGTAGTACCTCTGGACCACATCTGGAGAGGGTAGATGGAGGAGTGACGGTGGAGGGAAGTAGGTAGGTAGGAGGAGAGGAGGGAGGAGAGTGAAGGAGGGAGAGAGATGGTGGGGGGATGGTAGTAGGTAGGGAGGAAGATAGAGGGGAATGTGGTGAAGGGGGTGCTCCCGAACAACACCCACAGTTATATTAAGTATTATAACAGAATGTACGCTTTGTTTTTTTTAATGGGAGAAAGTTGTAAAAGATTGTATTAGTTGAGTGGTATTACATTTATTTTTCTTTCTTGTTTATTATAAAATTAATAAAACTTTTTCAAAAAAAAAGAATGGCTGATCAAACAATTGATGCCTTTGAAGTGGGTGTTGGCATAAATTATTGTGTTTCCATGAACAGCCAGTGTAACTAACAGAGAGGGGTTGAATCACATAAAACCAGACACATCACTACAAGCTAAAATTCATAAGACTACATCTGATTTACTTTGGGTATGTCATGTGTGCAAATTCATTGGAGAAGGCATTGATGCTAGGAATGGATAGTGAAACAAGAAGAAGGGGCAAGCAAAGAATAGGATAGCTTGATAACATCAAATTTGATACAAAGTTGAACATCCAACAATTGAAAGAAGCTCTGCTTGAAGGGTAGCATGGAGAACATTTGTCTATAAAGTCCCAAAAGTCAGACATGACAAAATTGTTAAAATAACAACAAATACCATGAGCAAACCACTGAACAGATATTTTATTACATGATAAAGTTGAAGTCACGAAGGTGAAACAACCAAATATAAATAAAAAAATACAATAACTTTTTATTAATTAAGTAAATTGTCTATTTCTGTTGTCAGTTCTGAACTTATCAAACCTTATAGCTTGGACACAGAATCTCATTATTATACAAGTGATTATAGGGTCCTTATCGTTTAGAAAAATTGAAAACACCAATGATTTGAATGGCCAGGCAATCTACTTGTTAAGGGAGATAGTTACTACATAATATAATCCAGAAAGAGACTTTTTTTTTCTGATGGAGAAAGAATGCTATTGGAATATCAAAGTCTGAATCACCACCCAGAATGGCCATATAATTATGTGAATTGCATTGTCAACACAAGTAGGTGGGTACAAGCTTAGGAAAAGTTAGTATGGAGAAAATTCTTTCTTTTGCAAGGATACTTGTAAGCCAATGGTTCCTTCACTGGACTATTTCATCAACAACAACAAAAAGTGGGGATGTAATTTTAACAACCATCTTGTATTTGTTTAGTAAACCTGAGGGAATATTTTGATAGGTAATTTGAAATATGCTTTTGTTCCATGAATTAGTTTTAGTTTAGGAATAACCAGGAGTTATTCATAATCTTCAGAGATTTATGAAGCACTCAACAAGGATATCTTCAATAAGCTGAGATTTCATCCAAATAAAGAAATGTGAATAGTGAATTCATAATGTAAGTTCCACCCATTGCATACCAGCAAGTTTGTAAGTTTGACTTACAACAGCATTGTGCATTTTTGTCATTTGTCCTCTAGTCTTGCCTATAGATGTTCTTGCTTTTAACCTGTGGTTGATTTATAATTTCAAGGGTTGACTCAATGATTAGTATTATGTTATCAATCATAGCTATTTTAGTCTTGTGTTACTTTTAAATCTAATTGGACTAAATTTGATTCTAACCATTAAAATGAGAGCTGCAACTTTTAAAAAGCGTTTTATACAGCCAACTATTAAAGGAAGTGTTTCATTGTATTTTTATATGGACAACTATTAAAGAAAGTTATGACTTCAGATAATAACTGTGGGGGAGAGGGAGAATGGAAATGACCCTGAGATGCTCCAGTCTTTTGCACATTTTACATTCTTACTTTACTATTCTAGCAAGCGTATCAGTTTACAGCATGAGATGATTTTATTCTGGCACTGTATTTTTATATGGCAATTTCTCAGAATCATTTTATTGAACTTCTGGTCTTCTAATCCAGGAGAATCAGTAAAGCAATGCAGGATTAAGATGACAACAAAGCAGGATATCAGCCACCCTTCTTACTACATTGCGGAATAGCAAATGCTATCTTTGCTGCTTGTGCAATGAGTTGTCAATCTACATTCTATACCATGACATTCTTCTATTAGGTTTTCTGCTGATGTCTGCTTGTTTCTGGGAAGGATCTTGCTTTCTTAACAAGTGTTGATTGATGGGAAATTCCAGTAAAGATAGATGCTTTAATATCTAACTCAGATAAGATGTTCAATGCTTTCTGGAATCAGCATAGACTATATTATATATATAGATAGATAATATAAACAGAGGGAAACCTGACATAATTCTGGCAAGATACAGATTGCACACAGAATATGTTGTCCAGTTTTATCAAATGACTCATGTAAATGCATATTTGCACAATCAAGGTCTGTGGAATTGTTCAAAAGAGAAAGTATGACAGATGTGTTTATATGATGAACAGTGAAGGGAAGCTGTATAATATAGCTTCCTTTCACTATTCATTATATAAACACATCTGTCATATTTTCCCTTTATTCTAGTATAGATGCTTTTTTTCCCTCAGCCTGATCAGCCTGAGCAGAAGAAGGCAGATTGTCATATGTAAGCATCATAGATAGGAAACATGAATATTTTAAGTCTAATTGAGAGCAAAGTAATTAAAGCTTTGTTTAGTCCTTTTTTAAAATCAATCAAAGATTCTTCTCAATTTTTGAAATTTTACATTTATGCCTTATGAAGGGATGCATTTTTATCTTTTTGAAACTATTTTCATCTCCAGGAATTTAGACTGCATCATGACACTATAGTGTACTAAACAAGAAACAAGAGACTCTGAAATGCTATAGTATCAGAAAAAGATGAGTTTACACATGTGTTATGAAATTCAATGTGTGCCAATAATTTTCTTTCAAAATTCCAATTATGTCCATTCCACTTCCCAGTTTAGATCTGAAATTTCACATTAAGTATTTTAACTCAAAATTAACCTCATGGCAACCTGCTAGCACCCTCTGATAACTTAAATTTGGGCAAGCTTTCAAATATGAATGTTCATATTCATATTCCAGTATTTGAGAGGCTGCCACAAGGAGGAGGGGTTCAATTTATTTTCTAAAGCACCAGAAGGCAAGACAAGAAACAATGGATGGAAACTAATCAAGGAGAGAAGCAACCTGGAATTAAGGGGAAACTTCCTAACAGTAAGGATAATTAACCAGTGGAACAGCTTGCCTTCAGACGTTGTGGGTGCTTCATCCCTGGAGGTTTTTAAGAAGAAACTGGATAGCCACTTGTCTGAAATGATATAGGGTCTCCTGCTTGAGCAGTGGGCTGGACTAGAAGACCTCCAACGTCCCTTCCAGCTCTATTCTGATTCAATTCAATATCCTATCGAAGAATTGATATGCCAGATGAAAGAGACCAAATAAATATGAAGTTGTTTTTTTAGCTAGTCAGATTCTTTATCCATCTACCTCAATACTATCTAAAGAAAACAATCTATCAAGCAGAAGAGTTACCCCATTTTTCTATCTGCGAATATCACTGATTGATTCTGCATGAAAATCTTGTGTTCTTTTCCTGGGCCACAAACTCTTCTCCAATTATTGCTGCTCCGTATTTTTCAAATTTATTTTATTTATTTTTTTTAGGAAAGATCAAGCTAATCTGGAAAGTTCCGGGCTGCATAGTTCTCCAACCCTCAAGCTTCTTTTTTATATGGAATGGGGTGGTGGTGTCAGTTTCTTGAATGTGCCATAAGGATCTAAAATAACTTAACAAGTGAAGATTTCAGTCAATTTAGAGGTTGTATTAAAAATGTAAGAACAGTTTCTCAATCACATTAGCTGTTCAGGTTTAGATGCAGACAACACAGACTCATCCCCAATGCCCTGCGGCTGTCTTTGACAGTGAAGGAACACAGGGCAGAAAACATCCTGCACAAAGGCTCCACATTTGCACTACTCAGGTGACCCTGAGGACACAGATAAACCTCCAAATGCCCTCAATGACTCTCTAAAAGAATGCAAATGACCAGCTGGCTGCAAGGAATATAAATCCTTCCATTCCCACCATCCAGTCAGAGCTGAAGAAGCTTCTTGGGTGAGAAGTGAAATGTCTTCTCCAGTTACCTCCTGAAAAATCACCTTTGGGACAACCATGACCTGGATGACTGAGAATCTCCATAGATACTCAGGGATGATTGGTAAAGATGAGAGAGATAAACCATGTGTGTTCTAATATTGTACTCACATAAACTGTGCTTTGTCACAATGGTGCAGGCCAGAAGTTGATGATGCCAGTTGGCTTGGCAATCCAGCCCAGGATGAGGACTTGGCCTTGCCCCTGTTCCCACCTGTATAGATTTATCCATTTTGATCTTATAATTGCTGGCCCTCAGGGTAGGACATTGGTAGGATTTTTGAATTAGATGATAATCACAGATGGCTTTCTGCAGCTTCTGAGAGTTTGGAGAGTGAAAGCAATAGCAGTGTTTAGAAAGAACAAGATACGTTTCTTAAATGCTTACCAATATATAAGCTGACTTAACTCCACAAAATAGACCCAAACCTATTTGGCTATTTCATATTATATTTATGGTTTCATTATTGTTTCTAAACAATCCGGAGTCACTCAGATGAGAAGGGTGATGTAGAGATGTGATAGACAAATAATAAACAAACAAGTAAATACATACATACATACATACATACATACATACATACATACATACATACATAGATACATGGTTTAGTATTTTGTACAAATCCAGATTTAATTCAGTAAGTTATAGACTTTAGACTTTATTTAGACTTCTATGCCGCCCTTCTCCTAGGACCCAGGGCAGCTTACAATAACAATACAATAAAATTAATTACATTCATACAGCATACAGTCACAGTCAACACACAGTCGCTGATGGAGGGACATTCCTAGGCCCAGAGTTCACACGCCCCAAGCCTGTTGGCATAAATGCGTCTTCAATAATCTCCGGAAAACTAGGAAGGAAGAAGCAGTGCGAACCTCTGTGGGAAGCTGGTTCCAGAGGACTGGGGCAACAACGGAAAAGGCCCTTGCCCTAGGCCCCGCCAGATGACATTGCCTAATAGACGGGACTCGTAGGAGGTCAACCCTATGTGCCCTAACCGGTCGCTGGGATTCATGAGGCAGAAGACGGTCCCGCAAGTATCCTGGTCCATTGCCATAAAAGGCTTTATAGGTCATAACCCACACTTTGAATTGTGTTCGGAGACCAATTGGTAGCCAGTGCAGCTCACGGAGAGCTGGAGTGATATGAGCATGTCTTGGGAGACCCGAGACGGCTCGTGAGGCCGCATTCTGGACTACCTGCAGTCTCCGGACATTCTTCAAAGGTTGCCCCATGTAGAGAGCATTACAGTAGTCGAATCTCGAGGTGACATGGGCATGGGTGACTGTGAGGAGTGACTCCTGATCCAAATAGGGCTGCAACTGGCACACCAGGCGAACCTGGGCGAATGCCCCCCTCGCCACAGCCGAAAAATGATGTTCTAGACTTAGCTGTGGATCGAGGAGGACACCCAAGTTCCGAACCCTCTCCGAGGGGGACAAAACTTCTCCCCCCAGGGTAATGGATGGACAGTTGGAATTGTCCTTGGGAGGCAGAGCCCATAGCCACTCCGTCTTGTCGGGACTGAGTCTGAGCCTGTTGGCACCCATCCAGACCTCAACAGCCTCCAGGCACCGGTTCATCACTTCAACTGCTTCGCTGTAATGACACGGGGTAGAGATATAAAGCTGAGTATCATCAGCATATTGATGATAACTCACCCCATGTCAACGGATGATCTCACCCAACGGCTTCATGTAGATGTTAAAAAGCAGAGGTGAGAGAACGGACCCCTGAGGAACTCCACATGGAAGAGACCTCGGAGCCGATCTCTGACCTCCTGCAAACACCTACTGCAACTGGCCAGAGAGGTAGGAGGTGAACCACCGTAAAACGGTGCCCCGCACTCCAAGTCCCTCCAACCGGCGCAGAAGGATACCATGGTCGATGGTATCAAATGCCGCTGAGAGGTCAAGAAGCAGCAGGATAGTGGAATAGCCTCTATCTCGGGCCCGCCAGAGATCATCAGTCAGCGCGACCAAAGCAGTTTCCATGCTGTAACTGGACCTGAACCCGGACTGCTGAGGGCCCAGATAATCAGCTTCATTCAAGGACCGTTGGAGTTGGAGTGCCACCACCTTCTCGACAACCTTCCCTAAGAAGGGAAGGTTGGAGACTGGCCGATAATTATTTAAGACTGCCGGGTCCAGGGAAGGCTTCTTGAGGAGGGGGCGCACAAGTGCCTCCTTTAAGGGAGCCGGAAAGGACCCCTCCCTCAATGAAGCGTTAGCAACAGCCTGGACCCAGCTCCGTGTCACCTCCCTGCTAGCCGAAACCAGCCAGGAGGGGCACGGGTCCAATAAACAGGTGGCAGAACTCTCAGCTCCAATGGCCTTGTCCACATCATCAGGAATTACCAGGTCAAACTCATCCCATTCAACAGGACTAAGACGGGCCTCTGTCATCTCGACTAACTAATTGTCATAGTTCAGTTAATCATAGATTAGTATACTGTGTGAATATAAAAAAGTGGACTAATGTTGCTTAGATTGCCCAGAATCTAATTTGTCAGTAATAGATCATCATTCCAAAGAATAGCTTTGTATAATTTTAACATGTTGACATCTGTCAATGCAATTGTGTGAAGGTGTACTGAGTACATAGAAAAGGGGAGAATTAGTGCTGTAAATATGTTTGTATCTAGTTACTTATCAATTTGTAAATAGGATACATACTGTAGTTCAGAAATACAAAGAATCACTTGTTATACTTCTTTCAAATGCAGATAGTGCTGCTTCTAGAACAATTCATTGCTTAGGGGACTTGAAGTATAGATAAAATTATTATTAGTGGAGAAAGCTAATTTATGGGAGACAAAAAGATGGCTTCCTGTATGGAAACATACAACACTAGCTGAGTCATCAAATACTTATGCTGTTTACAATATTAGGGCAGCCTTTGATAAGATGTCTTCTCTTGGGAGGAAAGCACTACTGTGTTACAAATAAAACCTGAATTTATAGAAGGAAAACAGGAAACTGCCCTGATTTTAAAAACAACATAAATTACCCCAAAACCAATCACTTTTCTCTTGCTGCCCCTCTCCAAAAACATATCCTTCCTCTTTTGGGGCTGTATACGTTGGATGCCACAATTCTCAGCTACACTTGAGAACAATCTGTTTGCCTATGTTTGGTTTTGACTTCAATAAGCTTTAAGAATTATGAAGACAAAATTCATAATTTCTGTGAGGATTCATAAAAGTGCTTTTCCAGTAGAGATTTTTACTACTTAATTTGTGTTTGCTACCAATAGGATTGCAACTACAGCCAATGTAAGCATGAAAAACAGACTACTTCTTAAATATAGCTGAGTCTTCCCACAAGACCTTGGACAATCAAGCAGTCTTTCAGTTTTCCTGGCAGTGAGCAGCCAGATTTTAGATTATGAAAGATGCACACTGTCTCTCTCCCATCCGTGTGCCTGCATGCAATTTCCAAGTCTTTTCATGGTTCTTTTTCTGCTTCTTTCTCCAACAGGACAGCATTATAATGCTGGTACACAAATATATTTCAACAGTGACACCAGTGTGATTAACAGAAGCCAATGCATACCCAGAGGAATGATCTGGTAATGCAGCTCTGCACACCACAATCAGCTTTAATTAAATAACTGAAGCATACTTCTCATTTAGCTTGTGCAGTGCAAGAACATCACACTTGTCAAAAGAAGCTTGCCCAGGCCAAGCAGATTAATATACTCTTGAAAGCCTTTTCCCTCCTCCCTTAGCCAACTGAGAAAAAGGTAAGGAATGTACTGGTTCCATATTACATCAGCAGTTTTAGAGAGATGCCATGAAGAGCCATGAAAAGTGGAAAACAGGAAACTATGATTGGGAAAGAGTTCAGCTCTAGTTATTTTACGCTTTATAGCATTCCCATGGTCACTCGTTTTCTATTTTACAGGGTTATTTTACTGCAAGCCATCCACCAGACATTTGTCTTATTCAATTTGGCCTAAAACCAAATTCTCTAGTGAGAATTGAAATAATCATAAGAATTCAGTTGCCCAAGTTAATACAAACTTTTAATCCTACTTTTGTATCCAAGGGCAATTGGAGTCCTCCATTTTAATACATTCATCATACTGAATTCTTGCACAGTATGATAAGCTGATCTAACTCCAGCACACAACAAATAGCTTTGTGTCATCTTTTCAGCTCCATCAAGGTTGGCACATAATTGGTAAAAGTAAAGACTTTTTCAGACAAAGATGACCCCCAAGGATTATATGGGGTCATCCATGTAGGAGTTTGGGGCAATGTTATGAAAATGATTTTATTTTATTTTATTCATTGCCTTCTTCTAGAAACTTCCCAAATCTTTTTTTTTTACTTTCCAGATTAAGGTTTTATGGCAGTCTCTCATCAAAGTACTAATGAGGTATGAGCCTCTTAGCATGTTCTGAATGTTCTTACAGAATGGCTGCTGCAGCTTGCCTGCTCACAAACAGGCAGCAATCTGCATTTGTTTTAAGATGTTAAACACCTTGACTGAATTGAAAGGCAGCCTATAAACTGAGAAAACAAATAGTATTTTTTTTATTTTGCAGGAAAGCAATCTGATGAAGTTCTCCCCATGATTCTCTAGAATGGTTTACTATTGTCCATTTTAGCTGAGCCTGAAGAATATTTGTGGATCACTGGTATTCTGTTTCAGGAAAGAGGCATTGAGACAAAGCAATGAGTTCCAACAGTCTCCTTTATTGCAACACCAACAGAACAGGTTTTAAAATGGTACGGCCCCCTTTTATAGCCCTCTGGCACAATTCCTTGCTGGCCAATCATTGCAAAGACTGGAAGCAGCCTTTCTTGTCCTGGGCATCCACATGGTCTGCCTGGGCCAATTGTTGCAGCCTGTGCCTGCCGGCCCAGGACATAACACCCCTCCCCCCCGTTGGCTAAACTAATAAGGCACACTTATTATTTTAAATCCTCCAACACTCCATTAAATTGCATCTATATATACACAATACTACAGTCTTGCTATTGCCATGCTCCCCACTCCCCTTGAACTGCATTACTTAACCCAGACTACCAGGCCTGCCCATGAACTCACAAGGACCGTAGATAGTCTTGTAAGTATTTGGGAGGACCTCTGGCCCGCCCTGATCTTCTCATGGCCGGTGTGTGTGCCTGGCCTGCCAGCTCGCCTGCCAGGCTAGGCAGACCAGGACTTTGTGGCCCCAAAGACCCAGGGGACCCACCCAGCTGCTGACTGGCTGGATCTGGCTGGATCTGCTAAATCCAAGCCAGGGTTTCTTGGGGGGTTGGAATTCCCCAAGTCCAGTGGTGGGGTGGAATTTCCCAAGTCCCCAATGGACTCCTTTTGGGAGCACTGTCCCTTGAGCCCTAGACCAGCAGCTGGAGTGGCCTGAGTGCCAGAAGCTGGAGCTGCCTCCATGGCAAACCCCCTTTCTGCGTACTTCCTGTTTGGAGCAATAGCTGAAGCCTGGGGATGTTGGAGAGACCGTGGTCCACAATCGTAATCCTCCTTCCCCCCTGAGAGCAGAGCTAGGAGAAGAAGAGTTGCTGAGAAGCCTCCAGCACAGTTGGTCAATGTGACGTTGGATCACATGACCATCGTCCACGGCCACTTCATATGACAGCGGCCCAGAGATGTCCTGGTCCATAGTTCCTTGCCCAGGCCGGATCTCCCACTTGTAGTATCCTAGGTGCCCACAGCTGTGACACCTGTGAAGCCACCCGGTCTGGGTGCAATCTGTCCAGTTTCGTGATGAGGCAGCGACCCCAACGGAGTTCATCTGGGCTCTTTCCAGTAGCTGTGCAAGGTGTGGTGCGGTGGCAAAGAAGAAAGTCCACTAACCTGTGATGCCAGGTCCCATGAGTAATCCTCTTTAAGGCATCCTTGGTTGTGCACACCATTTGATCAGCCTGGCTGTTGGAAGCTGGATGGAATGGTGCAGATGTGGCATGCCGGATCATGTTGGCCTGGAGGAATGCCTTGAACTCAAACTACATGAATTGGGGCCCGTTGTCGGAGACAAGGACAACTGGAAGTCCATGTGCAGCGAAGATCCCTCTCAGCAACTGGATGGTCCTAGCAGTGGTAGTGGAGGAGACAGGCATGATCTCTAGCCACTTGGAATGGCTGTCCACGAGAATTAAGAAGAATTGCCCCTGAAAGGGCCAAGCATAGTCGATATGGACCCTCGACCATGGGGTATGAATCTCCTCCCACCTATGAACTGGAGCCTGGGGCATCTCCGGCTTTGACTGTTGACAAACAGTGCACCCGTGAACCTGGGCCTTGACATCTTTGTCGAGCCCAGGCTACCAAAGATGGCTGTGCACTAACGTCTTCATCTGGACTATTCCCGGATGTCCCTCATACAGAGACTGCAGGACTCTAGTCCTCAATGAGATTGGGATTACTACCCGGCTACCCCATAGAACACACCCCTTGAAGGTGGAAATCTCATGCTTCCTCTGCCATGTGTCAGGCCATCCAGACAATGCCCAAGTCAGCACGTGTGTTAGAGTATGATCAGTAGCTGTTTCTGCAGCCACATCCCTAGCACTGAGGGGAGAATAAACAGGATGCGATTGGCAGGTGCTGGATCTGTCTCTATCTGCTGTAATGGCAACCTGCTGAGACCATCTGCATGACCCATTTCTTTGCCTGGCTTGTGAACCAGTGTATGGTCATATGCAGACAGGAAGATAGACCACCTCAGCATTCGTGGGGATATTATCTGTGAACAACCCCAGCAGTGGTTTATGGTCTGTAAAGACCATGAAATGGCGGCCATATACGAAGTCAAGGAACTTCTTTATGCCAGCCACTATGGCTAAGGCTTCCCTATCTATCTGTGCATAATTGCGTTCAGCTGATGATAGGGTTCTAGAGTAGTATGCTATTGGGACTGGCATTCCATCAGTCTTCAAGTGACTTAACACAGCCCCAATCCCATAAGGGAACGCATCACAGGCGATGCACACTGGCAAGTTCTTGTTGAAGTGCGCGAGGACCACATTTGAAGAAAGCAAGGCCTTGACCTCTTTGAATCTCTTTTCATGTGCTTGTGTCCACTGCCATGGGGACTGTTTGTCCAAGAGCCGGTGTAACGGCTCAGCCACTGCAGCCTTATGAGGAAGGAATGAGTGGTAAAAATTTAGCAGTCCCAGAAAGGCCTGAAGTTCGCCCTTGGATTTGGGACTTGGGGCCTGATGAATTGCTTGCAGCTTGGATTCAGCAGGGTGGAAGCCCTGAGCATCAATATGGAATCCTAGAAACTCCGTGAAGGTAACCCCAATCTTGCACTTGTCTTGCTTAAGCTTCAGCCCCGCTTGGCGGAAACGTAGCAAAACGGCTCTCAGACTTTTGGCGAAATTGTCAGCTGAGTCCCCAGCGATGAGGATATCATCAAAGTATGGGCAAACGCCAGAGATATTTCAGAGCATTCGCTCCATTACACTCTGGAAGATGCCAGGGGCCACATTTACTCCAAATTGCAATCTTTTTACCTTGAATGCCCCCCCCTGTGAGTCACTATAGTTTTGGCCTCGGCCGTTTCCTCATCAACTGGCAATTGTTGATAGGCCTGAGCCAGGTCAAGCTTAGCAAAGACCTGCCCCCCCTTGAGGGAGGCTAGAATGTGACTGACCACTGGTACTGGGTATGAATGCTGCAGCAGCGCTTTGTTAAGTGTGCACTTGTAATCCACACAGATTCGGACTTCACCATTGGCCTTCAGTGGCGTAACTATGGGCGTTTCTCATGGACTACTGTCCACAGGCTCTAAGATACCCTGCTGAATCAGTTTACCCAGCTCTGCATCTATTTTACCCTTTATGTCAAAGGGCACCCTGCGTGGCGTGATTCTAATGGGGGCTATGGCTGGGTCTAGCCTCAGAGAAATAGGAGTGCCTTTGTAGGAGCCAAGTTCTGGACTAAACACATCTGCAAACTCCTTGCAGACCCCCAGCCAGGCCTGTTGTTTGCACACTGTGTATTCCAGTCACCTGAATTCCCAGGGCCTCAAACCAGTCAAGTCCAATGAGACTCGTACGGTCTCCCCCAACCACAACTACATCCAGTAGCTCCTCAAAATTCCTACGCTGCACCTTGAGTGTGGCCTCCCCCCTCACGTTGACTCTGGAATTTTGGAAATCTGTGAGGATGAGGTTTGACGGCCTGAGTTTCACCCGTAGGCCGCTTCTGCTGCAGACCTTGTTAAAGGTGTCTAGGGAGGTGATCGATAGAGCAGACCCAGTGTCCAGCTCCATTGACAAGGGTACCCCTTGCAACTTCACGTCAATGTGAAGCTTCTCCCCTTGTGGCCTGTGGACCCCTATTCTAAAAACACTCCTACGTGATTCGCAGAAGCCCACCCTGTTCTGGCTGGGGACCCTGGTACCTTTCTGAGGCAATTCTTCTGGGTAACGTTCCTTCTGGCAACCCAAACAGACGGAGGCAATGTGCCCTGCAGATGGCGGAGCGAAAACGGCAGTCTGCGCAGCGATGGCAGCCTCCACACCCGATGCACCGAGAGGATGATGCTGGCTGGGCCTTCCATCCGTGAGGCCTTCTCCCTGGAGTCTGATGCAGCTGGTCCACTTCCAATTCTGAATCCTGTTCGGATTCTTCATGAGCAACTTCTTGATGGACGGTGGCTGGAAGTTGAGGGGGCTTGGAGAACCGCAAGGCCTTCACAGCTCCGCCTGCTGCTTCTTCAGCTGAAACTTCCCTCAGGGCATCTTGGAACGTGAGGCCTTCCTTCGCGAAGAGCTTCTGCTGCAACTCCCGGCTTCGCAGGCCACAAACTAGCCGATCCCTCAGTCTCTCCTCCAAGTCTTTGAATTCACAGGGCCTAGCTGCTTGTCGCCAAGCCGCAACAAACTCTGCTGCAGACTCATCAGGCCTCTGGTCCCTCTGTTCGAACGTGTGTCACCAGGCAATCACTGAGAGCTTGGGTTCAAAATGCTCTCAAAGCATCCTCTTCAATTCTGTGTAGGTGATTGATTCCAGTGGTGCTGGGGCGACCAGATTCTCCGCAATCTCAAAGGTCTCTTGCCCATGCACACGCATCAGCGTGGCAGCTTTGAAGTCATCTTCACGAATTTGATTCACCCGGAGGTAGTTCTCCACCTGGGCCACGTACAAGTTCCAGCGTTCTGGGTGAGCTGTGTCAAATTCTGAAAGCCAGACTATCTTTGTAACAATCTGCATTCCTGGAAATATAAATGAAGTTAGAAATTCGTCTTTCCAGCATGCCATTATTTTATTTATTTGTTTATTTATTTATTTTTAAAAGAGATGCCCATGGGCAGTGCACTGTATACTCAGATTAGGCTTCAGCCACCTTTTTTATTATATTATTGCTTCTCTATTTTTTGTTGCATGTAAAACAGCAGTATAAAAATCACACAATCAACCCCATGTATGTTGTATTGCAAATAAATCTATAATGCACATTTGTAACGGGGATAAAATTCTAGTATGGACATTAACTACTATAGAGATATCTCTTTTCTTTTTCTTTGTTTTTCCTTTCTTTGAGCACATGCTGACGTGTTTAAGGCCCACTTCTTTTGAGCAGAAGAATATAAGAAACTTAACAGAATATCCACAAGGAGTCTTTGTGATACCACATAAAAAGACAAAGACACAATTTGCTGCAAGTCCATAGGGAGAAATATTACTTGGGTAGAAAATACAGAGTGGTTTAAGACCCTATTCAAAGCCTTTATGTTAATGCTACAAGAAAAATGGTCAAGACGTAACATTAAGGAAAGAAACAGTGGAAGAATACCTTTGGCAACTTTATAATGAAAGGAGCAAAGAAACTCCAAAAATATTGAAATAGGAAATCTTTTTGTGATAAGAGAAAATGTAAACTTCTATTGAAAATTCTATTGAAAATGAAATATGTTCATTTCCAAGTGAATTAACTTATATGAAAGGGATTATTGTGGATGTTAAATCATACTACAAGAAATAGAACACTCCAAATATGTTTGAAAAAGCTAGTGGCCTCTATTTAATTATTCCCAATTTCCAGGCCAGTGGAACCCCTGCTTTGTTCCTAGGATTGTTTTAGTCTGGACTGACACATTGTTTCTTGTTTTTAACTCTTTAAAGTGTAAATTTGGACACTGTGAGTCACCCAAGTGAAAAAATACAATATGCCTTTTAAAAACACATACACATTCCCAGCCAAATAACACAAGGCAGGCCCTGAAAACACCATTCACCAGCAATTACTCTGCTGGCCCTCATCCCTGGGAAAGCAGCCAGAACTTAAATAACAGAAGACTTAGAAGACTCACAAACAGGCAAACCTTGGACAGTATGGTATTCAAAAGACTGGGTGTAGGTACAGAAAAGGCACACTTCCTGGGCCCCATTAAATAATAACTCTTGATTGACAGGACTCAGAGCATGCTTATCCTGCCCAATCTAATGGGATGGATAGAATCAGTCTCTCAAATCCCCTGATCCCATGCCATGTACAGCTTTATGGGTAATAATTGGCACTTTTAATTGCACTTGAAAACAAACCAGGAACCTGTACAGCTCATGGAACAAAGGTATAACATGGACAAAATAAGTTACACCTGCTGTATTCTGGACCATTTGAAGCTTCCAGATGTTCTTCCAAGGCAGCAAACATAGGGAAATGGTTAAAGCATAAGTGACTGTATGCAATCCTCCTAATCCAGGAAGAACATTCTTGGTATACAATATGAAGCTGTGCAAAGAGCCCCTGGCCAAAACTGCCACCAGTTCTTTGAACAACAGTCTTGAGTCCATGCAGACCTCCATATTTCTATATCCTTACAATAGTATAATAAAGAAAGGTAGCCATGCAGATTAATACAAATGTGTTGTCCTTAGAGAACAATGATTCAGTAGATGTCTTCTAATGGCTTTGTACACATCTGTTCTTGCTTTCTTGGACATGAGCCATTTTTTCCAGAATATGGGGTGTTACAGTTTGAGGCAAGGATAGCATTGTCTTAATTATATTGGGGTGAAATAAAGCAAAATACTGCATAATCCTATCTTTATCAATAAGATTATGTAGCATTTTGCTTTATTTTGCTTTATTTTGACAAAAACGAATGATAAATCAATGTGTTAGTTCATTGGGAGAAACAGAATGATAACTTGGATTTTAAAAACTGTTGAGAGTGAAATTTCTCTTCAGAATTTTCAAAATTCAAAACCTAAAATCATATAAATTTCATGTATAAATTGCTAAGATCAGTTCTGAATCTTGGATATACAGGGATACAATAACCTAAGCAAGAATCCATCATTACAATGAAATCAAATACATTTATCAGTTATTCGATATTGATTAATACTAATACTAATAATTCCAACATTTTCTTTCCACAAAAATTATATTATAGGTTTTATTCAATAGTAGTTTAGCTAATTGCAATATACTTGAATATTCTCTAACCTGAAAAGTAGAGTTTCAGAGTTTTCTTGTATTTAATCTGTATGCACATGTGTCACTTCTCTTCTGGAACTACATCAGCTGCTGATTTGCTTTCAGGGTCGCTGTCACCTGTGAAGAGCTACATGGCTTGGGATTGGGTTATTTGAAGGACCATCTTCTTCCAGTCATATCTACCTTATCCACCAGAGCAGAGAGGCAAGAAATGGTGGATCTCTTTCCTTAAAGAGGTATATCTAGTGGGACCAAGAAGAATGATCTTTGCTGTGATGACATCATCCCCCCCAGATTGCCCCCCCTTTGACACTCATTCACAAGGTCCTAAAAAACTGGTTTTGCCAATGGGCCCAAAGTGGGATGGAGCCATTTAGTTCATTGATTGACTGTTGTTGCCTGGGATGGGTGTCAGGTTATTGACTTTTATTGTTTTATATAGAGGTTTTAATTTTGCCCAGAGTTGCTGAGTCTGAGTCACTGAGTCACTGAGAGTGAGTTGGACGGCAATATATATATATTTCTAACTAACTAACTAACTAACTAACTAATTAATTAACTAATTAACTAATTAACTAATTAACTAATTAACTATAAATATACAAATATATGTCAATTAATTTAATTTCCATTTTCTAAATTTCTGCATACTGACTGCATAAAGATAGATCCTTTGGAGAAAGAAGTAGTGCTGTTCCTTGTGTAATCACCCAAATGGGAGTGTAGAATTCAATTCATTTTTCAGTGTTTGGAATTGTTTGTCAGTTAGAAATTATATCCCAGTCACAATTTAAGACCATATACATAGGGTCAGCCTGGCCTGAATATTCCATAAATAGCATTGCATTTTTTCTTTAATTATAGGTATTGACTGCTATTCTAAATACTTGAAAATGTTTTCCATATTGGATATCCATAACACTTGCAGTGAAATATCCTCTAAACTAGGGGTCTCCAACCTATGGGCCATGGCCCACTACCGGGCCGCAGCCCCTTGGCCGTGGGCCGCGGAAATGGCTGGCTGGTGCATGCATGCATGTGTGTGCATTACCTCACTCACGCTAGCACCTGCAGCCCCATTTGTCCCTGTGTGTGGGCGCAAGCGGGGCCATTAGCACCATGTGGGTGTGCGTGGCCAATTTGAACATGCACGAACAAGGCTGCTAGCACTGGGTAGGTATGTGCAGTCTGTTTGTACATGCATGAACTAGCCATTGCAGTGAGTGTGCAGCCATTTGCACGTGGATACACCAGCACATGCTGCATGCGCAAATTGGGCCGCTAGTGCTACGCCGGTGTGCATGGCCCCGTTTGCACAAGAGTGCACGTGCACACCAATTTAGAAGCTGCTCTCCTTCCCTCCCCACAGTGAGCCCAGAAAAGTTGCAGACGTCTGTTCTAAACATTCAATTTATTACATCATAATCTTGATTATTTTGAATTTATTTTGAATTAGTAACTTGATTGATTGCTATCATTTGTTTTCATCTTTGACTAGAGAAAAAAATGCTTTAACTGCCTAATAATAATGTATTATTATTACATGACGAGGAAGGCTGCTAAAGTAAGGAAATAAATGAACAAAAATGATTGGTTTGTATCTGATTTTAAAGGGGGAAAAAATTAACCAGGTTATTACAGAATTGGTGTTAAATGAGTTGCAATGATTCTCAAAGTATACTGTAGACCATCAGTGATCCTGGGTGATCCAAAACAGCTTCCCTTGTTCACTAATCAAAGTACGTACACCATTTCAGCCCTCACCCCTTACATTTTCCACCCCATGTGTCAGCTAGCTCATGAGAATGGACCAGCGGCATGAGAATAGACCAGTCATTTATTCACTGAAGTAGCCTAGAGATAGTACAAGTAGCAATATGAAGATTAAAATTAATAAAACTGATAACAGGCTGGTTTTTTTTTAAATAAGAGTCCACATGTGCTGTGCTAAGTGATATTGAACCCAGACAAGAAACTCTAAAAAAAAGTGTAAATTAGAAAGTATGATCATATCTAAAGAAGCATTTCATTGGGTTGAAGTTCCATTTGTTTCTAGCTACTCGGTCCTCTGGGAATTCTACTGCAGCATGGTCTTAGCCCAGCGCCTCTGATTGGCAGCCAACTATGCCAATCAGAGGTGGCGGCAGTGGAGGTAGGGGAAAGGGGATGGTTTTACATGCCACTTGCACACATGGAACTTTATGCACTCACCTGCCACTTCCACAGCCCAGATCCCATGGGCTGAACCAGGGGTTCAGGACTCTTGTATTACATAACAATTTTGTGATAAGAATTGTTCTTATGGCAGGGGTACAGTTAAAGTAATTGAAGTTGTAAAGAAATAATTTTGGATGCAAAATTTTGTTTAACGGGGAGGCATACACAGATGTAATCATTGCATTGTTGAGTGAATGGCCTTTGTTATCTTATTGATAACAAAATGTGAAAATTCCATGCTTTTGCAAATGAAAGGGAAGGCATGTTTAACTGGCTGTTCCCAGCATATCTGAATGTTTATTTAGTAACCCATACTTGCACAAAGTTTAAAAGTTGTGGTCCTAGATTTTTGTTAACGATAGATTCATTCGTTCATTTGTAAAAATAAATATATATAATTTGCAGAGCAAAATATCAACTATGGAGAGGAGAATTTCAGAAGTAGTCATTCACTTTAGTAATGTCAGGTTTAAGTTTAATAAGTTGTCAGATCAAAATGTGAATACTTTCATTTATTTTAACTTTGTATATTTCACCATCCTGGGGCTTTTTACCTCAAAATTCTGCTCTGGCAGAACTGTTTCAATTATGCTATATTGTATAGGTATGCATTCTCCTGATTTCAACTCCAGTATTTCAGAACCAACTTTAAGTAGCTAATGTCTTCTTATCATAGAAGTATATACAGAATCATAAACCATACTTAATGTAAAACAGATGTTAAAACTGGGAATTTCCAGCATTAATGAAAATAGGCTGATAAGAAGACACTAGCTGCTTAAATAAAAACATCTTAACCCCCCTTTTTAAAAGTCATTGAACTATCACAAAGAGGGAGAGGGTGGTGGTGGAGAGAAAGTTGATTATGAAATACTGGGATTGAAATCAGGAGAGTGCAACCTACAACTAAGAGTAGAAAGAAGAACAGAAGAAGTCAAAACAGCAGAAGCAGCAAATATGATGATTTGGAAAAATAAGGGCAGATAGTGAGTTAAAGGGCTGTAATCCTAGGGCTCCAAATATAAGTATCATTAGTTTAAACCCTGTTATGGCTCAGGATAGCCAATAAATATAACAATAGTGTGGGAAGTTCAGAACCTGCCCAAATAGCACTTTTCTGAATTAAGATTGAGTGAACAGATGGAGATATCCAGAATATCTGCCAGGAGACATTTGTTAAAATCAGACATAAACATATTCAATTGGAGGTGAAAGACTATTGAGCTACTCCATCATGGTTGATCAAGGTTCATTAGGGACAACAAAAGAGTATTATTGGCTTATAGTTATTCCTTGAAGTCAAACTCTTATATTTTTTTCCTGTCATATTACTGAACAATTATGTATTGTAATTAAGCAATACAATATCTGATAATTGTTGAGGTTCTGAATATATTAAACTTATTTTAAAAAGTGAACCAGAGCAGAACAGAGAAAGAACAATGTTTTGGTAATCAAAGGTTGCTATTGAACTTTTTTAAAAAAAAATAATATATGTACATTTAAAATAAGGATCAACTAAATGTTCACACCACAAATTGCACTGTTGGTAAAATAAAGCTTTTTAATTGAATAGGAAACTTACATTACAATAACCAGCCAAAACTCTAGGTACCATCTGAGGTGAAGGGAGTGTTTCACACCCTGGTATAGTGAAATCCTGCATCAATATGGCCAGGAAAGCTGCTAATCATTTTAAATGCCATATACATAGCATAATCCATCTGGGCTACACACAAACACATAAAGGACAGCTCAGAGAAAAAGAAAACTCTGTCTCTTTGGTGCTGTCTAGTGAGTGAATTTTGCCAATCAGTAGTGGCAGCTGGATACACCAGCAACTACTTATCCCTTCCTTCAGAATTCTCTTGCTGGAAACTAGCTAAAATTAGAGTAGCAATGTGAAACTGCAAAGCTTTGTGTTCTGTGAGATTCTTGATGGTAGCATCAGAAACTGACTTTGTCACAGTTGGGTAAAATTCTAATAAATAGATTTAAAATAGAAGCACCAATGGAAGAAAAGTAAATAAAGTTTATGGGAAATGATCTGTTGCTTAGGATAAAGAACAGAATTGAAAGATGCATGACTATTTATATTGCTCAGGCTACATATGATTATGCTTCTTGACTTCTGAAAGTAAAGAAGGCCACTCTGAAATAGTATCTTCACGTAGGATTAGCTGTATGCTTTCTTCTTATGAATAATTGATGTCACATCTATATTTAATGAGTTGGATTATTGGAATAATGTAGTTTCAGATATAACTGCAAGCAACCTAATCTCCATCCTGTCCAACAAATATAGTTCCCAATATGTATATTTATAAATTTCATCGGGATCAAATTATATAATCACTTTATCCATTATATTGTGTGCCATAAGAATAGCACATCTGAAACAACAAACAAAGTAGAGCATATGGGTTAATATATTCTAAAGACAAAATCATTATATAAAAATGTATTCCATGCAGATAAATAGGTCTGGGCCTTATTCTTGAGGTCTAGATGAAACAATTGATTACTTAATAGTCTTTGCAAAATGCCTCTGTAACAAAGTCAGCTCATTCCAGTAACTTCAGTGTAGCAATTGGTCTGAGTCAGCCTTGCCTTTCTTTAGATGAAGATTGTTTTCATGTTTGGGTTGTAAGGGTCCAACAGTCATTCTTCCACCAATAGCTGGCTGACAGAAAGCCATCATTTGCCCTAAAGAATAGGTTGTTCCATTTCTACCCAACTATGCAAAATCAAAACAAAAATAATCACAGTACTGAATGAATTACCATGACTGAGTTCTTTCATTGGCTAATATTCTTTGGCAGGCCTTCCTTACAATTATTCCATCTGGAGTTAATTGCATGATATCATCATAAAACTCAAGCATAAATCAACCTGGCTTGTGAGCAATTCATAGAGCTGCTGCTTAAAAGCTTGCATATCAAAAGTAGTGTCCTTTTTCTTAATCATATACTGAGGCAAAGGAGAGGGAAAGAAAGCAAATGTTCTGAACATTTCAGTGAATAAGAATTCTATACCAATTAAAGCAAAAATGAAAAAAAAAATCTTTTAAAGAAATACACAGATTATTGTACATTTACATATTTACTCTATTCTTCCAAGTGGTAACATGATCTAGGCAATAATTTTTAAATAGATCTTACTCTGAAAAGGAGGATATAGAAACATTTTGTAATGTCTGAATTTATATGCAAACAAAGAAATTGAACATGGTTAAAAACCTCCAACAATGTTCCTGATTTCCACATCCAATTTTCAAGGAATTACAGTGCCAAATTAAACTCCCTGTATCATTTTGTCTTATTCTCTGCCTTCAATGATAGCTTTTTTCTTCCAAATACTCAAAGATATCTGATATCTAGATAATATTATCTAGAAAAGGGCTAATGCAAATGCCTTGGGGAAACCCACAAGTTCTTCATTAACTTTCTTAATGCCCTCTTAAAACTATTCACTACATTGTTCAGCAATAAAACCCATCATTTACTATGTGCTGCATGAAGATATTTCCTTTTATCTACTTGGATTTTTTTGCCATTCAGCTGACTCATTAGCATTAGGAGCTTGAGGATAAATCTGCCCTTATCTGTTTTCTACATTTCTACACCTATTACTAAGTTACTGCTACCATCTAGCAGTCATATGGATTCTTGCAGAATAGGATAAGCCTAATATATACAGTAGATATTCTTTTATCATGTCATTACTAAATTTAACTAAACACTGTTTGCTTTCTTTTCTTCCAGCTCCTTGAATCATATACTTCTCCAAATTCATCATCTTGTTATATTCTCCAAATAATTCTTTTCATTACTGAATGTCAGTATGTATAATCAATAATTACTTGCTAAGGCAGGTTTAGAAAAGTGCAGCTGTTGCTTTAAAAGTTTATCAACAAGATATTCTTAGAGCTGGATGTGGGGATGTTGCACAGTGATCTTCAACTTTTAAGATATATGTGCAGGTATACTCCCACACATTGATTTTTGATCAAGTGCATTCATATGAATTCTATGTTACCCAGAGAGCTTGCTTGTTTAACTAGGCTATGCTATAGAGATGAAAAAGAAAGTGTTTGAGACAATGCTAAGGACATAACTTTCCTGATCTGAAAATCTCAGAACAATTGAACTATAAATCCCAAATGCTTAATACAAGGTAATTATTTTGAGAGTCATAATTCAACATATTTTAAAACACCAAGTTAGAGAAGATTGACATACAGTACATTTCACTGATAAATATTTGGTGACTGAAATCAACACATCAACATTTAGGGAACCTATGGGTGGTTTTACTTATGTGGATTTGCCTTGATATGTATCAATAAATACTGAAGGAGGAGGCTCAGCCACGAATCACTAATATGAACAAAGTTACTAAAATAGTAAAGTACTTCAGTGTTTATGTGTCCCTGATCCTCATTTCTTTGCTCAGAAATACATTCCAGCAGAATAAATTGCTACTGAAAACTTAATCTGTTATGCCATTTCATCAGATTGTGATAGCAGAGGATCTGAAAAACTCACATAAGATTTTTTCTCTCTCTTCAGAATGGCTTAATGCTTCTTTGGTCTAAATTAATGTACAATTATCACTTTAATAACTCCAAGACACACCCCGGTATAGAAGAAAATGGACTCCTAGTGTGCTTCTTGGGGGAAAGAGGTTACTGGTGCATAGTCTATTATCTGGTTTCATGCCTTATTGCCTTGTTGTGCCTTGTTTGTTAATAATTGAAAATTCTCAGCTGGAAATAAAAAAAGAACTAAAATGAATGGATGAAGCCCTTTATATGGAAAAGGTGTTAACAGTTGCACTGTTAATAATAGACAGGCTATATTTGTGGCCTAGAAGCCATATGATAGATAGGCTATTAGTCTGAGGATCTGGAAGCCTTCATTTCAACTAAGCACCCCTTTCAATTGAAAGAATACAAATCTAAAATTATTTGGGGACTTCAGCAAACAGAAGCTTTTCTCTCCATTTTTTCCAATTAAAAATATAGCTCATTATTAACAGATATTACTAATAGTTGCCTAACATTCAGAATGTGCTCCTCAGACAACTGTCCTACTACTGAATGTCAGGATCAGTTCTGATCACAGCCATTTGCACCAATATGTGGATACCTTTAAGTGCATTGACTTTGAAGACTGCATGTTTCATTATTATTTCTTTTATTGGCTTACAATCTGGAGAGTACTATGTCACTAAAACTTTTGACCAGCTAAAGATTTTATATACCGTATTTTTCCGTGTATAAGACGCTATTTTTTTCCTGCAAACACCCTATTCAAAAATCAGGTGCATCTTATACAAGTGCAGCATCTTATACATGAAAAAATAATGGTAACTTCCGCAGCCCAGGGCATGCCTGTGTGGGTTCTTTACATGTTGTTGCCATGCCTCCTGGTGCTGGAGGATCGCGCTGTCCCAAGGATGCCACCGGTGCCACTGAAACCGCCTTCTATGAATCATTTTTCATCGGCGCAGCTTGGGCTGAAGCCACAAGAAGCCCCAGGAAGCCACCTCAATACAGTGATTGACGGCCGAGGGGGTGGGCAAGACTAAGCCTGCATAGAGCCATCTGATTGGAGGAAGTCGCCTCCCTTGTGTGATGGTACCAAGAAGTACCAGTAATTGGAGGGTGTCTTATACAAGGGTTCATCTTATAGACGGAAAAATATGGAACTCCGTAGGAACTGTGGTGGTAAACCCAAAGAGGAACCAAAAGAAATATGCCACAGATGCATATTCTCCTGCATTTGCATTATGCTTAAAGTAACAACTGGGAGAACTCTTTCACATAGGTCAGAGAAATGGCAACGTATTTAAGTATGTGCTCTATTTTTATAGCTATACCTTAGTGGCTTCCTTCCTCCTTCACTCCTGGCTAATGTCTGCACAAAAAAATGGCAACACCTTGAAAATGCAGCTTTAATCTCCTTTGGCTGTTTCTCTGCATGTTCAGAGACAAAGGAAACAGATGAGCAAAGAAGTCAGGGGGCAGAGAAGCCACAATATACAGATGCACACCTGTCAAATCCCCTCAATCATCTATTTGATCACATTGCTTTTCAAGGCCTGAAAGATCAAAAACATTCACATTGCAAGCCCCTGAGGAGGCAGGCATTGAACTCCATGCAAGAAAGAGGCAGAAGGAAATTGATGAGCTCTTGGTTTCCTGGAAATAAGTAACCGTTTCAGAATTGGTAACTAAAGTAACGAGGGAAATGGATAAACTCTGTGTAGAGATTTCATTGAATGTAGATTTTTTTTAAAAAGTGTGTGTCTCTCTCTCTGTGCATATTTTTTTTCTCATTAGAGTAGGACATGTTTTGCCAGAATACAAGTCCTATAGTAATGGGCCATAAATCTGCTTACAGAAATCGCTAAACTGAGTCCTGAGTATTGCATCTTTTTCCCGACAAAGGATACCAACCCTTGGAGTTAATCTGTCAAAGGCTACTTACAATCACACTGTAAAATGGGGTGAGTACATCTTTTTAGTCCCTTTGTCCCTCTTCCTTTTCCTTCCCATCTCCCCACTATCCAAAAGGATGCTAGGGAGGAATTAAAAAATCTCTACCAGAGATCAGAGGGTGTGGCTATAATATAATCAAATCAAATCAAAAGTGAGAGTTCAACTTCTCTGACCTACTGCCTCTATCTGCTTTTCATAGAGCCATATACGATCAGGAGATCCTTGATGACATATTTGTCATATCTTCCAACTCTTGATAACCCAAAGGACATTATTATGCCAGGATTATCTGTCAATAAGTTCTTCCTTGAGTTCTTATAAGTCTGATATCATGCAATAAAAGGGAACTCATTTTCTGAGAGCTAAACTAGAAATTGGATCTTCCTGGTTCCCTTTTAGGTTTTATTGATGTTAGTGTAAATGCGCAACGGCCAGTGGTGGGATTCAGCCAATTCGCATCAGTTTGGTAGAACCAGTAGCTAAATTTTATTGAGTTCAGAGAACTGGCTGAACCCATGCTGCTTTTGGAAGTCTGTTCTAGGCCTTGGAGGCCTGGAGGAGGTCTCCCAGGCCTAGAGCAGCCCACAGGAAGTGCATGGATGTCACTTCCTGAAGTCCATTCTAGACTTCAGAGGCCCAGGCCTGCATCCACGTAGAGAACCAGATATTCAGGAATTTGAATCCCACCACTGACAACAGCCCAGTTTAGTTTAACACCATCATGTTGGGAATGATAACCTTTTTCTTTGGAAAAAAAAGTCAAGACTCCATGAGCAGTTTTTAAATAAGAAATCGATTAGAATGAAGGGATGGTTTTCCCCCTTGATAATCCTGGAGCAGGATGCAATGTTGAATTTTCATCAATAAAGGAACTGAGGGGACATATTAGACTCACCCCTCTCTGTCATGTAAGATGGGCATGCTCTTGAGTGGGTTTCTGTGGACCTGTAGTGAAATCAAGGAGAACAAGAAGAAATAGGACAAGACAAGATATGCTTTGTGGACAATGTTAATTAGGTTGAAAAGTGGATCTTTCTGTCACTCACCCGCATGTACACAATGATACCATCAGCTGTCTGCATAAACTAACCATATTCTTAGAAAAAAGGATCCAGGGAGAAACTCTGAAGAACTACTTAATGAGGACTGAACATGTAAGTGGGCAGAGAATGCTAACTGGGTGAAGAGGAGAATACTGTAATGGAAAACTAAGAACGGGTAATATAGTATCCTATAAACAAGCAATGACAGATAGCAAAGGCTTAAATAGGAGTTTTCACACTATAACATTGATTGCAATTTCCATTTATAATTGCCCTATTTCGTAAAAGTACTTTGAAATGACTAACAGCTGCAATTCAGACAGAAATTAAACAGATGTGCATTCCCCAATTACTAAATCTTTCAAAGATGTTGGTTATGCAAACTGGCAAATGTAGATTAACTACATTTTAACTGGTTGAACCTCTTTAGTCAGGAAATATATATTTTTGCCCTTGAAATTTAACAATAATCTTATTACATAGGTATCAGCTATGTAAACAGGCTTAATCTGGATAAATAGAATATTCTATTCACATAATATTAATATAGATCTGCTAATACTTATTAGTTATGGTATGAATAGGAAATCAAATATCTCTGAGTATGGGATATTTTAGTAAACACATTAATTGGCAGTGAACACTATCAATAAATTGTTCAATAGTTCCATTGTTTTTATTGCAACTGCTTCCTCAGAACCTGAATTCTGATTACCCTACTTTAAAAGTAACAAGAATTGTTTATCTCTTCTAATACCTGATCTTACTTTTCCTTCTTTCTCTCTACAGATCTGTTTCCCCCCCCCTTCCCTTCTCTCTCCTCAGGGAGGAAGATCAGACATAATGCATACTGAAACATGTTTGTTCCTATGCCAACTGCTTTTCACTTGTAATTTGTTCATTTCTTCAATTGTGAATAGGTATTTGTGTGCCATAGACAGTGTGTGTGCATATCACATACAAATAGTGAAGCAATGTATTGTTGCCTAGTTTCATTTGGAGCAGTTAAGTAGGTAGTTCTCATTAATAGCGAGAGGACCAACACTGAATGTTTCCTTTTAAAAAATTTACAGACAGACAACTTTTCCCCTGATGGGCAACAGATGGGATACCATAATGGTTCATTACCTCCATGCTGCTTGAAAGAAATTTAAAGTTATTTATGATAAGGTAAAAAGTGGCTTAAAGCACCATAACAAATGCTTTACTGTTATATTTTTCTCACTAATTACATAAACCTTTCTTATAGATCTTCTGGGAATTTAAAAAAAATAAGATAACAGAGAATCTCCTGGGATCATTATTTAAACAACCACCATGTGGCAGTAAAGAGATTTAGCTCTCTGTTGCCATCTACAGCACTGGATTTTTATAACATCAGATTCAACTTCAGAGAATAAGCATAGTATCCCATATCTTTCTCAAATGTCTCTGCAGCAAATGTTAGTAACAGCAAATGTTAGTAACAACAAAAATTACTAATCAAAAGTAATATATTATCAGCTGTCACCTTATGCTTGCATGTGCCTTGCTATTGTGTGGTGACAGTCTGCCAGGAAATGCGTGGGTCAGGGGTAATGAAGGTAGGGGGATACTTGAGGAAAAATGAAAATAGAAGCTGCCTCAAGATGCCACTCAAAGGTCACCCAGATGGAAGAACGAGGAGGCCACATACCAACCAGGATTCAGAAACATTATAGAAACATCTTGCAAGAATTTGATTGGTGGGCAGCAAGAGACTGATTTCTACCTTCATGCCTTAACCACTAGACCAAACTGGGTCTTCTTAATATAAATGAACTTTGGAAAAATATATTAGAAATTGTAAATTAGTCTCCATTTTCATAGACATGCTCTTTATTTTTTATTTACTTGATCCTGCCTTTTTTCCTCAGCTAAAAGTATTATGCACATACCTCCTCTAATTTTACATCATCAGCAGCAATAATTCCTCCTCCTCCTCCTCCTCCTCTTCCTTCTCCTCTCCTTTGAGATCAGAATGATTGATCTAAAGTTGCCAGTGGTTTCTGCAGTTGAGGGTAGACTTAACCTGTGTCTCCTTCCTTCTAGTCCAACTCCTGACAGAAACACCTTGCTGGATGTTACTTACTGATATTACTGGAAAAATACTTCAAAAATTTCAGCCTACCACACATGGTTGCTACTAATCTACAATAACAGAAAACAGAGCTGGCTTTGGAATGAGGATTGAATAAGCAAACCATGAAGGAGATAATTTTTTCAGAAAAGATTACATAAATCACAGAAAAAAGGAAATATGAAAAATTCAAAATAATTCTACCTTGATTTGGTTTGTTATAAGATGGAAACAGACAGTCCTTTCAGGATTTGGTTATTCTACAATAAAAGTATTAATGCAATAATAATGCAAAAATGCAATAATATTATTTTACTGTACAGTAATGAGCATTCCTGGAATTGTTGCCATTCTTGTCTCACAACTTTGCTTACATCAAAGGACTGACATTTAAATTTTTACATCAACCCACGCACTACTGCCCTTGATTCTCCCAAATGAGTAAAGCAAGGTCCAATGCCATTCTTGCTTTAGTCTATTTCTGCTTTTAGAGTCCCACCTTAATGGATAAGAGATGGATGGATAGATGAATTAGCAATACTACATATTATGGATTACTCTGGGATCTTGGTGTTCACTGAGCATAATTTCCTGCTTTCCCTAGACTCATTGGAAGATTCATTGGGGATATTTGGTGACTTTCACCTATCGTAAATGTGGAAATTTGCAGACAACCATACACATATAATCAGTGGAACAACCTGCCTTCAGCAGTTGTGAATTCTCCAACACTGGAAGTTTTTAAGAAGAGACTAGACAGCCATTTGTCTGAAATGGTATAGGATAGGGTTTCCTGCCTGAGCAGGGGTTGGATTAGATGACCTCCAAGTTCCCTTCCATCATCATCATCATCGTTATTATTATTATTATTATTATTTGCCCTGTAGTCCTGGCCAATGTACTCTTCAGGATCTTAGGACAGCACAACAGAATGCAATCAATGTTTCATGCTTCTGGGTAAGTACTATTTAAGTTTTTGACACATTTAATTTAATGTTTGTATTTATACTTATGCATAATGATGTTTCTGACACGAATAAATAAATAAATTAGAAGATTCAAAGGGACCTCAGCTACACACCTGTCAGCTACAAACATACCAAAAATGTTATATGAGCATTATTTAATTTAATATTTAATTTAATATTCACATTTATATGCCGCCCTTCTCAGAAGACCCAGGGCGGCTCACAACAAGATACAACAACAATTTTAAAATTAACCACACTCATACCACATACAAACACAATCAATTCACAGCCACAGATGGCGGGACACTCTTAGACGCTCTTAGCAGAGCACAGCTCATATGCCCCAAGCCTGTCGGCATAGATGTGTCTTCAGTACATTACGGAAAGCTAGGAGGCAGGAAGCAGTACGAACCTCTGAGGGAAGCTGGTTCCAGAGGGCTGGGGCAGCAACGGAAAAGGCCCTTGCCCTAGGTCCCGCCAGATGGCATTGTTTAACAGACGGGACTTGTAGGAGGCCAACCCTATGCGCCCTGACCGGTCGCTGGGATTCATGAGGCAGAAGACGGTCCCGCAGGTATCCTGATCCATTGCCATAAAGGGCTTTATAGGTCATAACCAACACTTTGAATTGTGTTCGGAGACCAATTGGTAGCCAGTGCAGCTCACGGAGAGCTGGAGTGATATGAGCATGTCTTAGGAGACCCAAGACAGCTTGCGCGGCCGCATTCTGGACTACCTGCAGTCTCCGGACATTCTTCAAAGGTTGCTCCATGTAGAGAGCATTACAGTAGTCGAATCTCGAGGTTACATGGGTGACCGTGAGAAGTGACTCCCGGTCCAAATAGGGCCACAATTGGCGTACCAGGTGAACCTGGGCGAATGCTCCCCTCGCCACAGCCGAAAAATGATGTTCCAAACTTAGCTGTGGATCGAGGAGAACACCCAAGTTGCGAACCCTCTCTGAGGGGGACAAAACTTCTCCCCCCAGGGTAATGGAAGGACAGTTGGAATTGTCCTTGGGAGGCAGAGCCCATAGCCACTCCGTCTTGTCAGGATTGAGTCTGAGCCTGTTGGCACCCATCCAGACCCCAACAGCCTCCAGGAACCGGTTCATCACTTCAACTGCTTCACTGTAATGACACGGGGTAGAGATATAAAGCTGAGTATCATCAGCATATTGATGATAACACCCCGTGTCGACGGATGATCTCACCCAACGGCTTCTTGTAGATGTTAAAAAGCAGAGGTGAGAGAACAGACCCCTGAGGAACTCCACATGGAAGAGACCTCGGAGCCGATCTCTGACCTCCTGCGAACACCGACTGTGACCGGCCAGAGAGGTAGGAGGTGAACCACCGTAAAACGGTGCCCCGCATTCCAAGCCCCTCCAACCAGCGCAGAAGGATACCATGGTCGATGGTATCGAATGCCGCCGAGAGATCAAGAAGCACCAGGATAGTGGAATAACCTCTATCCCGGGCCCGCCAGAGATCATCGGTCATCACGACCAAAGCAGTTTCCGTGCTGTAACCGGACCTGAACCCGGACTGCTGAGAGCCCAGATAATCAAGGACTGTTGGAGATGGAGTGCCACCACCTTCTCAACAACCTTCCCCAAAAAGGGAAGGTTGGAGACTGGACGATAATTATTTAGAACTGCCGGGTCCAGGGAAGACTTCTTGAGGAGGGGGTGCACGAGTGCCTCCTTTAAGGGAGCCGGAAAGGACCCCTCCCTCAATGAAGCAATAACAACCGCCTGGACCCAGCTCCGTGTCATCTCCCTACTAGCCGAAACCAGCCAGGAGGGGCACGGATCCAATAAACAGGTGGCAGAACTCACAGTTCCAATGGCCTTGTCCACATCATCAGGAGTTACCAGGTCAAACTCATCCCATACAGCAGGACTAAGACGGGCCTCTGTCATCTTGACTGACTCATTGTCAGCCGACACTGCATTCCAATTGGAGTCCAAGTCAGTCCGGATCTGAGCGACCTTGTCTGCGAAAAAGATGTTAAATTCTTTGGCATTGCCCTGCAAAGGTTCTTCCCTCCTCCCCATATCAAGGAGATTGCGAGTCACCTTAAACAGGGCAGCCGGACGAGATTCCGCAGACGCGATCAATGCGGAAAGATACTGGGATCTTGCCGTAGTGATCGCTTCCAAATAGGTCTTAATATAAGCTCTCAATTTGGTTCGATCAGATTCGGATCTGCTTTTCCTCCATTGCTTCTCTAAACGTCTCTTCTGGTGCTTCATCCCCCTGAGTTCCTCGGTAAACCAAGGAGATCTCTTGGGTCTGCTACCACAGAGAGGTCGCAACGGTGTAATCCGGTCTAGAGCCTCCGTAGTGGCCATATTCCAGGCCATCACTAGGGACTCCGCTGAACTGTGTACAAGCGAATCCGGCAATTCCCCAAGCGCCCTTTGAAAGCCAATAGGGTCCATCAGGCATCTGGGGCGGAACCATTTAATCGGTTCCGGCTCCCTGCGAGAGAGGATTGGTGTCGTAAACTCAAGCCGCAGCAGAAAATGATCTGTCCATGACATGGGCAACACTTCTAAGCCCCTTATCTTCAGATCATAACTCAACTGTTCCGAGAGGAAAACCAGATCAGGTGTGTGTCCCTCCTCATGGGTTGGGCCCTCAATTACTTGTGTCAGGTCCATGGTTGCCATGGAGGCCATGAACCCCCGCGCCAGACCCGAGGACTCACCGAGTGACGGCACATTGAAGTCCCCCAGAACAATAAGTCTGGGGAACTCAACTGCCAACCCGGCTACCTCCTCGAGTAGCGCGGGCAGGGCTGTAGAAACGCAGCTGGGAGGCAGGTACGTAAGCAACAAGCCCACCTGTACACCTAGGTCCAACCTCATAAGGAGGGACTCACAACCTGATATCTCAGTAGCAGCGAGTCTGCGCAGCCCGAGTGTCTCCTTAGCTATAATCGCCACTCCTCCCCCCCTTCCCTGGGGTCGCGGCTGATGCCATACCTGAAACCCAGCTGGACACATCTCAGAGAGAGGAACTCCTCCCTCTGCGGTCAGCCAGGTCTCAGTCACACATGCCAGGTCGGCCTCCTCATCCAGAATTAAATCCTGGATGAGGAGAGCTTTATTTACCACTGACCTGGCATTGAGCAGCAGCAGCCTGAGTCCAGGGTCCGGATTTCGCTCATTACCAGTACCCCAGGAGAGGTTCAAGGGGCCGGAACAAGAGATCGCTTTCAAGCAGCGAGGCCTTGTTCCCTGAGAGTGGCCTACCCCAGGCCTCCTGTCGTATCTGCCTCTTCCCCATAAGACCGGTATAGACTGGCCCTCAGATCCCTCAGAGCAGGGCTCCTCCACTTCTCTAGCTTCCGTAAATACCGATAAGTCGGCCCTTCCATTCATCATAGGTCCACAATCCATCCAATCCGCGCAACCATCCATCCATTCAACCCGATTCACTCTGCAGTCAATCCCCCCACATCATCCATAAATTCAATAAAAATTAGACTTAAAACAATATTAAAACATTAAAATTTAAATAAATAAGAATTAAAAGCATTTTATCCAAGCTCTATTATATCCAAAAGAGATATGAATAAAAAGCTGGAATAAAAGCTGGAACAAACGGGGTGGCTAATCCAGCATAATTATTTATAAGATCACAGTAATATTGTTTTTTAATGACTAGCACCCATAGAAATTATTTCTGATTGTATCTGTATGTTGCTTTAGTCATATAGTTTGACATTTCTATACAAGATGTATTGGCTGAAATTATGGGGGTATAGATGAAAAGTGCAGGGTAAATTGGCCCACGTAAATTCTCCAATGCGTCATGTCTTCTTTTTCAAATTTGCCATCAGCAAGTTCTTATTGTTAAGCTAGTGAGAAATCAAGAAATCCAAACAGTTCAAATGAGTATAAAGATTTATTGCAAGTTTAAGATCTCTACAAAAATCTGAACTATTAACAGTCAAAGCAAATTGGCAGAAGATAAGAGAGAAAGGAATGCAAGGTGATCTGGACTTAGATTTGTAGGGGGTGCAAAGGGACTCGTTGACTGATGACGCATTTGACCTCTCTCTCTGGCTCAGCCTGTTCATCTCCTACACTTATTTTTATTTTAATTTGTTCTTTCTACTCTTTTGCCCAATGGAGAGAAAAGGAAAGGGACCTGGAGGTGGAGGGAGAAATCCATTTCTATCTGTCAGAAAAAAGAACTAGAGTTTGCCAACTCAAACTCTATTTCAAGACTGGTGAACTCTTCAGGATATTTA